>CM036564.1:13855603-15055603 GCA_020745775.1 Theristicus caerulescens
GCCAGCTTAACAGAGAATGTTATACTGAAAGCTTTCTGAAATATTTCTTGAAATACGATGCATAATCTCTTGAGATTAAGTCAATGGCAAAATTCAAATATAAGTTTAATTTGGCACCTTCCTCTTAACTGATTCCTACTGTATAAAAAATGCTTCAGTTAAGTACTTAAGATGACATTTAATTGGTCCTGAGCATCATACTACTCTGTGTAAAAGTCTCTGTACTCTTTAAAAACTTTAATCACTATCTTTCAGGCAGGGCTAGACTTCTTAGGTATATAAAAGCTTTAAAGTGGGACTGACTCAGAAATTTGTTCCAAACTACACAGCTGTCCTCAGTGCTTCTTTGTACCTCTTGATAAGTAAAGGGATTCTTAGCTGGAAAGAGTTTTAAAAAACTATCAGGGACAGTTGTTGCTGTTGTTTTTTTAGCTCTAATTAAATGAGGGCAGGGAAGCACCGGTAAATAAGCAGCTGGAGGAAATAAGGAATTATCTTTGCTTCTGAGGAGACCTTATTTAAATGTGCAAGAGGGTTAGCAGGCTTTTTTGCTGTTTTCTGCTTATCCTGCACAGTTATAGCTCACTAGGCTGAAACTGGAGTACCGGACAAAGAAGTGGAAAGTTATCCAAAATTGCTCACTTGTTTAAAAGTAATATATACATTATTGTTAGTCATTCCATGGCATTAGATCTTACAGCTACATTTCAGTTAAGTGTTCTTCTATGGGCACGTTCTGTCTCTCTCTTGTTTTTTTTGGCAGTAGTGTTCCTTTCTAACAGTATTTTAATGCTTAGAATTGATGGCAAGCTATATTTTATCCACATAATGTTTAATTTAATAAGGCAAAGTGTGATTATTTGAATTAATTAGAGAGTGTGTAAGAACTCTGTGCGTAATGCACTTTTGATATTCACTTTTAAATGCATGCTTGTATCTATTGATTTATAAATATTTGAAGTATACTTATGCAAATTTGATATACTAGCAATGCAAGGTATTATAGATCATTTGCAAGGGTGTTGTAGTGTGAATTCACGTTTAAGCAGTGAGTGGTGTTCATTAAATGCCTGTGCTTCAGCTGTGTATTTGGATGGCGGTATTTTTTCTTTTAAGGCTTAGCTATTAAATCCATTGTAAAATACTGCAGAGTTGTATCTCGGCCTTTTTAAGTGATCGCTTGACTCCAGTGGCTGTTTGGTATGGAAGCTATAGCCAAAATATGTCTATTTAAAACAGATGTAGTCATTAGCAAGCCCTCTCAACTGTGCTTCCCAGCTTCTTCTAAGTCAAACCATCTCCTAAGCAGGTTAGGAGATAGATGATTATCACTGCTTCCCCACGTGTCAAGTGTAGCCACACTGCTGCAGTGGCAAGGGGCTAGTGCAGTAGAAATAGGACTTGTTACTTAGTTAACAGCCAAGTTTGCTACCATCCATGCTCCTCATTCTGTCTCATTGGTGCTATTTAAAAATGAAGCTAAAAATAAATATTAATGCTTGCTTATCAATAGGCATGGTAAGGAATTTTACTCCCTTGAATGTTGCCCAGGGTTAGCTTTGGTTGTATATTTGTTGCATCACATTGCAACATTATGGACTGCTACAGGGAAGGTCCTTTGGGCCACTGTGATCCCGGAGGAGCTGAATGTCAGTGCCTAGGGTGAATTTAACCATAGCCTGATGAGCAGGAGGAGTGGGCTGTAATAATCTGCTGTGTGAGAGAGAAATAGCAGAGCCTGAGCAAGGCCTTACCAGTAACAGAAAAGAAACAAGATTGTTTTCTAGGCTGCCCTAACCATGACCTTAGGATAGGGATTTCTGACTGACCCTGAACCATGAAGCATTAAAAACGCAACAAATGATCCACTGGGCTCTCACTTCTTGACCTCCCTGTGAGCAGAGAAGCTTTTCTAGCTCTCACTGAGAGAATGATATCATTTCTGTAGTTATCTTTACAGCTTCCAGACTGAGTTTCTCACCTGCTTAAAGAGAACTGTGGCAACCACTGCCATTTCACTCCAGTTATTTTTTTGTTTTAGGATAACAGTTCTTGCACTTCTGTCATTTGCTGATGGACCAGAAGAATGTGAACCTGCCCATCTGATTTGAGTAGTCTTTTCCTAATTTGGTAAGGTAATTTGTCATTTTGTTAAGATATTCAACACATAGCCTTTATTTAGGACTAGGGGAGTTGTCACCATTGCGTATAGGGAGTAGGCAAAAAAAAGGGACAGTTTTTCATGGGGAGTGGACTTGGTGGTCTACAAGCACAAACTCTTTCAGTCTCTCAGCTGTGACCCTGTTATTGCAATCACACACACTGCCTTTCCCAGTGGCTGGCATCACAAGAGAACAGAGGCAGTAGAGGTGGGGTTACATAGGTGGGGATAGAGGATTTTGGTGCTCTTCCCAAAGTGTCTGTGTAGGTAATGCCCTGCATGATACAAACAGGTGTTACCACCTGCAAATGTGTGTTGCAGGTGTTACAGGTCTGGGTCTGATGTGCATCCTCCATCACTAAGTAAAGCAAACGGTGTGTCTTGAAGCCAAACATACCACTGCGGCAGAGTTTCAGTGGTTATGCTCTTTGGGTTGCATCCATATATATGAAGCTAGAGTTTGTCAGCATCACTCTGCTAGGTTGCATGCTGCCCAGTATATTATGGTTATCCTGTGCTGCTGTAGTATAGACCATTGTAATCAGCCTCTGGATGCTCCTAAATTAAGGCAGATCATCTTTTACTCCTAAGAAACCTCCAGAACCCAGCTGCAGCCATAAAGCTGCTATCAAATGCAAGCTGGCTGCAGTTCAGAATTGGGGCCAATATTTTTAACAGCATGAAATTTTGTTGTACGCCCTCTGGAAGGGTTCTGTATATGAAACGTTGAACTGGAGCAAAATCAAAACTGAAGTCCTCTGTGTGGAAAAACAGGTGAAGAAAAGGTTGGCTATGTTTGAGAAGGGAGATGCATGTCTCATATGTACTACAGATAGTGTCTGATAACATTAATTTGGAATAAGGTGTATCTTTCTTTACTGTTAACAAATGCACTATAATGTCATGACCTCCTGTGTCTGATCTGGTGTCTAGTAGAACATACCGGCAATATTAATTTAATCAACATAATCAGAAAATAACTTGATCTTTTATGTTAGGAATTAAATCATAAACTCTACCCACTCTGTATGGGCCTGTCCTTCTACATGTACTTTCATATTGCCACTGGTGGCTTTTTGTTTGCATTACAGCAACCTGAGGGTAAACACAAGGCAAGATCCAAGATAGTAAGGCAAATTGTTTTTGCAAACATGGCAGAGAAAGTGTGTGGAATCAAATGCCAATATTAATGCATGACATCTGCTCTCTGCTCCAGTTCTGAGTAAAGTAATCCAGTCCTAATTACACACTGCTGTGCCCTCTACCAGCTAAGGAGAATGGTGCAGCCATTCTTAGTACCGGTATATAAATTTCTTTCTGGATCTGATAGATACATTAGATGCAGGGCAGGCTTTTCATTTTTTGGCTGTCAGTTGCTTTGGGTAGCACAAAGAGAGGGGAGGAGAAAGGTTGCAACAGGAAAAGATCAAAATCTTCCAAAAAGGACTCTGCTCCTAGAATAAATTTTTTTCCTGGAGAACTTTCCCTGCAGACCTCAATCAATATTATTCTCATCTGAGTGCACATATTATTCATTAAGAAACATTGGCAAGATGTGCACTATAGTGTATGCCTTCATAAGAGCCTCCACCTGCCTGCTTTTATCAGAAGTTCTTCAGTAACTTTCATCTTCGTTGAACTTGTTTGTGTCTTTGGATTGGGAAAGAAATCTTGTAATTTCACAGGATGGGTTTATTTAAAAAAAAAAAAGTAAAATATTCATCTCTTTGGTTTGTGGATGTGTTTTCTCCTCTCACACATTAATGGATCAAGATTATGACCATTAGATTCAGACTGAACTGGATGCTGATGAAATCATGTGCAAAACATAGTCCAGTCCAACAGACCCTCACTGGCTGTGTGACATGGGAATAGCTGGAATTCCTCCCTTGCGTCTTCAGCAGCCATGCCATATCCTTTGTGTGCACCTACTGGTATTGTGCCAGCAGCCATTTTCCTACGGAATCAACGTTTTTAGATCATATGTTGTTAGAATGATGTTATGAAGACCTGGCAAATGTCACCCATGCCAAGTAGAGTCAGAGGGAGACACAAAACATGGGGGACACTGGCAGGATCTTAGGATATTGTCATCACAAAGCAATGTGAGCCTGACATTGCATTTTATCTTTTCAATTAATGTATTTCCATCTCTGACTATTCTGTGTCAATTCTGCCTAGTCTCTTCAGCAACAAGACAGTAAGGAAAGAAAGTATCTTATTGAAGAAAGGCACTAGGATTTTTGGACAATATGTTGTGATCTGGCTCCATTACTGGGATCCCTGTGTGCTGCTGCAGTATAAAGAAGAACTGATAGTAACGGATTATGAAGAGCCAGCTCCATGGCTCTGCCTCTGTTCACCCATCTCATATTTGATTAGTCTCTGCTTGACATTAAGCTGGGAGCAATAAGCTCTGATCAGAACAGTGGATGTGGCAACAAGCCCAAGAGCTCCATGTGTCACTCCATAACCAGACACTGTCTCACTGGACTCCTCCATAAAACAACTGAGGCAGATATGTGGATGCCAGATTTGTCTTTCAGGTACCTACCGCACCCACCAAGGTAAGGGATAAAAGGCAGGACTATCAGCAGGAAAACATTGCAGTAGCAATGAACTTTGAAGTAGAGGATATACAGAAAAGTCAATTATTGGTCCAGATGGAAATGGAAAACATAGAAACACTGTCACCAGACTTTACTCATAAGGTTTGGGGTGGTGTTTTGTTGTTTGGGGTTTTTTGGGGGTTTTTTTTTGAGGATTTTTTCCCCACTTACTTTAAAGGACTCTGGAAACTCTGCACAGATACTGCTGTATGAAGAGGTGGCAGAGTCAGAGTCCATGTGTTGACTTGCTCAGAGAGTTGGGCTAAAGGTGCATTCCTGAACTTTTGCTCGACTTCAGTATGAATTGGAATTTTACGTCACTGTTGAGAACTGATTGACCATACAAGTGGAAGAACGCATCTCACTTGAGCGTGGGAAAGTTTCAAGAAGTAGAAAGAGAAAGGAGGCTTCTCATGGAAAATGTGTCTCCTCTAAGTACAGCTTCCCTGGAGACCAGGGGAAGCCAGCCAGTCCCAGCTCCTAGTCTGGGCCTCCTCTAAAGCCATTCACTTGCATCATAGATTCCTCTCCCTTAGACCTGCCCTTCTCCCCAGCTGTATTGGTACTGGGGAGATGCTGATGGATCTGCAGTGTGTTAAACCCAACCTGATCCTCCAGTAGTTTATAGCCGCTCACAAAATTATTCTGATGCCAGTTTCTCCTGTAGAAAGAAACTTTATGGAGTTCATGGTGGCTGAGCTGTTCGGGGCGGGGGGCAGAGTTTGCCCATTAAACTTGTTATGAAACCAGAAGCAGATGAAAAATTTAGGTCTTGCTACTTTTATTTTTAAAAAAATACTTTTCTTTTTAACTTTGTGCTATGGAGAGCAGCAGCAAAACTTCTGAATAACTAGTTTATCCGCTGTAAATTTCTCTAAAAGGTCATTACAGATTGTAAAGCCTAATGGCTTAAAGTGCCAGCCTTATATCACAGTGGTAAAGAACTCATTCTCTAGAGGTAGCATTTTTGAAGCTTTGCCATTTTTCTTCTATCAAAGGAAATGCTGTATGTTTAACACACTATTTTCTCTTTTAAAAAATAGCCTATATTTACAAAAATATTTAACATTCATTTCACGCAAAACATAGTAACAGAATCGAGTGATTTATTTTTACAATGTAGAGGCAAAGAAGTTAAGTAGATCAAGGAGGAGTTAGAAATAATTGAGGTCTGTAGATCTCAGGTATGTATTTAAGTGGTCTTTTGAACTGCAGCCCATGTTCTGTGTGAACATAACTTTTTAGAGCACTTGTGATTTTCCTCCTTCACAGGACTGCTGAATTGCAGTATAAGGTCAGGCCCATGGTCACTCTCTTCTGACACTAGCAAGGTAGGTGCAAGTGATTCTGAAATGGGTAATAACATAGAGATCTTTTGTAGCTAATCTGGTATAGAGCTGTGCAAATTGTCTTGGTTATTTGCGTGAATTCAAGAAATAAAACCCATGTGTCTAAACTGGCAGACAAAAGTCTCATCTGCTCAGAAATCCGACTTTGGAAATAGCTGCTAAATTCACCATGTGCAGCAGTGGTCTTTGGTATGGCCTGATACTGTCTTCACTGTGGGATTCTGACTGGCACATGACTTAATCACCTTCTCTTTTCTTTTTTGTTTTGATTTTTTTTTTCTCCTGTCAGCTGAAAGATAAAATAAAAAAACATATTAACCTCCCTGATGAAGCTTTATAATTCCCAACACTGAAACATTAACCAACTCCTTAATTAAGAGAGACTGAAACTAGAAGAATGCTTTTATGTCATTAGCTGGTTTTTGCTCCAGTCATCTGCCTCGTTCAAGCATAGGATAATATGAAACCTCACGGGTCTGCTAAAGGCTTGACTTAAGTATATTGCAGACTTCCTTTGCAATTTAATAAGAACGGCATGTTGTTCTTAAGAAACTTCATTTTCTCTTGCTTGTGCTCAAGACTAGCAAAAGAAAAGTAAGAGCAGCTAGTGAGCAAGGACCTCAAGTTAGACCCAGAGGTCTGAGCCCTAGGCCTTACTGCAGCACATAGGTGTTTTTATTCCTGTGTGCCTCTTCCCTCCCACACCAGGAATTAGTATTAGACCAGAAACTTTCCTAGGCAGAGCACAGCTGTTCTCTTTTATCTGTAGTTTCTGCAGTATTGAGCACGATGACTTCTCAGTACTGCCTAGATAGGGCGTGTGTAAGGTACCATAATTGAATGAGTAACAGTGCACTTTAATGATAAACTGGCACCTCAGTGACGGTGTTGTCTGGTCTCCTCTGGCGAGCTGCTTTAGCGCTTTGTTCCAGTGAACGGACGGTTGGGGAACTGAGGCTTATTCCCAGTTCTGCCACTGATCTGTGTCAAGTTTTCCCAGTCACTGGTTACGGCGCCCGTTACGTACATAAGCGCTTTTCGAACGACTGATCTAGCTGTTCCTCTCCAGTGTCAAGATACTAAAAAATAAGTGTGGTAAAATTCTTTGTATGAGATTTTTCCAATCTACTGGGTGAAGGAGGCTCAAAAATTACTGAAACTTGCTCACTTCTCTGAAATGACTTGCTGAACAGATATAATTGAAAACCATGCAGAACAATGCTTCACCACACTGTAAAAAAGTCATTTACCTAAAGTGGGGACCTTTACACTGGGGTTCATTCCTTCATCTTATTAAAGCTGTAAACCTAAAAATCCCCATAACTCTATCTGTAGGATTACAGCAGACTGTTCAAACTGCAGGATGTGTGTTTGGGAATGGAACGCTTTGAGTTTTGTACTTTTTTGCATTATTTTTCTCCCCTTGTGTGATGCTCCCTCATGCGCATGCACATGTGCAAATTTCTCTCTTGCTTTTTCACTCCGCCTCTTTCTTTTTCATCTCCAGTGACCACATCTCTCTCAGCTCAAGTGTGAACACAACTTCTTAAGAACGATACCGAAGTCAACATCTGTTTCCTCAGTTTCTTCCTGTTCTACCCTTGGCATCCCAACAGTGACCTTGAGCTTCAGTGCATGCAGACAAATGCCTGCTACTTGGTAAGTCTGTGTTCAGGTGAAACTGCATCACCCTTGTAGCAAACTCAGAATTAAGGCTCAAGCATTGCATACTAAGGTCCTGAGATTCTGGCTTTACACCCAAAAGTCTCCTTGGCCACAGTGAGAAAAGTAATAGGCTCAAGGACCAAAAGTACACTCAGGAATGAGTCGATGCATGGTGTTCTCCAGGGTTGGTAGTCTTCAAGTGCTGCTGTGTTCTTTCGGGGGGGGGGGGAATTCATCAAGCTAGATGGACCAAGTTCCTGTGGGTGCAGTATGTGCCATACAGCAGAAATTAAAGCCCGGAGAATTAACAGGGTTTGTTTTGTTACAAAGCTGAAGGCATTTTTATCCGTATATGTGTGTACTCACAGAAAAACATACTGCGCTAACAGAACACAACTTTATGTTCCCAGTGATATTTATGCTTGCAATGAATGAACGTAGCTCAGTAAGTTTGTTGCCAAGCAAGCTTAGATAGGGTTTTTTTCTTTTTTCGGTGGGGGAGAAGAGGAGGTGTTTGTGGTGGTTTTGCCCCCCTTGGCTTTAAGTGATGTGTACAAGGTGTGCTTTAGAGTGGGTACAGTTGCCAAACAAGCAGGGTTAATCATGGCTGTCTTGACATGGGTGAACGTGAGGATGGGGAATTGAGGAGGGGATAGTTCCCATGAGATGATGTGCAGCATTTTCTCCCCTGAAATCTATCAAAAGTAGTCTGTCTCCCCTCAAGGGGAACCAGCCTGAACAAAAGTCAAAAAAAAGGCAACATGGGGGGACCTAAACAAAAGCTAACAGATGAGCTGAGCTAATATTAGTTTCCTGATATATAAAGCCAAATGGATTAATGGATCAGCTCATGCATTGCCTAAGGAAACAAAAAGAAAATCTCCAATACTTCTGTGCACATTGAGGACATGAACAATAAAGGTCTTTAGAAAGTAAAAATCTAATTTGGGGGAATCAATTACTACTTCTTTTTTCTTACACTTATTTTATTTAAAGGAGGTTCACACAGAGGTAAAATTTGGGTAACGCACAAGTCAGAAGTCATGAGTCTCAGATGCTACAATGATGGTCGATCTCGGTTTGCATCAGTCTTGCCTAGGCTCTTTTTAGCATTCCAGCTTCAGCTAATGGAAATCAAGCCCATTATGGTAAACGTAGGAAGCAGTACATTAATAGTGGGCACTGACATTAATTCAAATGGTAAACAATTCAGAACTGTTCCCAGTACATACTAGATTATGTATCATCTTACCTGCTGCTTCAGGGGGCCACTTCTTTCACAGGTTTTTAAAGTACAGAAGATCATCTGCCACAGAGTTTTCTGCCTTGGTAAATGAAACTATTTGCAAATTCTGCTTTGCTCCCCATCAGTCCTATATACTTTTTTCTTTTTGGATTTGATTGCAAGCACTTTCACTCCAGAACTGCCACCATTGCAATCCCGATCTGTTCCTTACTTTAAAAAAAGAGCGGTGGATGGGGCAAGTTTAGCAAAGGAGAAATGTGAGGAATAATCTAATGCAAAGGTAGAAAGAAAATTGAGGTTATTTATACAGTAACACGTGTGTTAGAGTGTTATACGGCTATACGCTCCCCCATTTTCTCTCTCACACACGTATATACACACACACTTTAACTGTGCTTTTGTGTTTTGTCAGAATTAATGAGAAAAGTTCCCTTGCCCTAGGGGTAATTAGTGTCCTTGGAGTTAAATAAGCTAATACTTAGACACCTCTGGCACAGGCAATTATGTTTGTGTATTGAATAATTGATTCAAAGAGGGGGGGAAGGGGCTGCTAATCAGATCTGAGCATAATGAATTGATTTAATTAACAGGGGAATCTGAGGGTCCCTGGGAAATGTGTGCATTTATTCAGCAGCAGGAGAGAGTGCAAAGCACATAAATTGAGAGAGAGAGCAAGCGAGCGAGCGAGGCAGGCGGCAAGTGCTTTTGCTTTCAGTGATAGGTTCACATCTTTCCTCCCTCCCACCCCCCTTCCTTTGAATATAATTTTAGATTTAGAGTGAAATCAAGAGAAAAGCACTTTAGAAGCCTGGAAAGCTCTTGCAGTAGCAACAGCAAAGGGGGGGAGAGGTTGTGAGCTATCACACGCGATTACATTAAGACAATTTTTGACAGCGCAGGTTGGGAAAGGACGGAGCCGGGGAACCAGCCCCCGATATTGTTCCTCCCTTACCTTTTTTCTCTCCCCCCCCACCTTCTTCTTTTTTAATATCTAAACTGGCACTCGAGCTGCAGCGGCGGGGCCGGGGGCGAGGTGGCTGGTGCATCAGCCCGGCTTCAGCTCTCCGGCGCCCAGCGCGACCGTAGCCCGCCGCAGAGCCCCGCTCCAAACTCGCGTCCCGGGGCAGCGCCGGGGCGGCCGCGCCGCTGCCCCCCGCCTCGGCAGCGCCCCGCTCCCCGGCCCGGCGCGGCGCCTCGCCTCCCCCGGAGCCGCGCGGCGGCGGCTGGAGGGGGAGCGCCCCAAGGAGCCGGAGCGGCGGCGGCGGCCGCCCTCGGCGCCCGGGACAATGGTGCTGGACAAGGAGGACGGTAGGTGGGAGCGGGGGGCGCGGTGCCCCGCCGCCGCCAACTCCGCCCGGGCGCCCCGGCCGCGGGAGGCGGCGGGCAGGGAGGGAGGGAGGGAGGGAGCGGGGGACGGAGGGAGCTGCCCCGCGCCGGGCCGCCGCTCGCCGCGCCGCGGCAGGGCGCTGCTGCCCGGCCTGTCCCGCATCGCCCCGCCGGTGCCGCGGGTAGCGGAGCCCCCCCCCGCCCGCCGCCTCGCAAAGGGGTCCCGGGGTCCGGCGAGCGCGGCCGGGACGGTGCCCCCTCACCGCCCCCGGGGCCGCTCCCCCTGAGGGCTGCCGCCGCCCCGCCGCGGTTTCAAGGCCGGGGGTGCGGGTCTCTCCGCCCGGGCGTGCGAGCTGGCGGCCCGCGCCCGGCCCCCGCCGTGCGGCGCCGTGCGGCGGTGACCGCGCTGGGGACAGCGGCGGCGGCGTGCCCCGGCCCCGGCGGGTGCTGCGGACAGCGGGGAAGTGCCTGACGCCTGCAGCCCTGTCACCGGGCCCGCCATCGGCCGCGGTGGCCTCAGCGTGTGTTACCACCCGGCCAACTTCGGCGGCATCCGAGGCTGTGGCGTGCCGAAAAGCCACCCCGCGCTCCCATTGCAGTCGGTGCTGCCTTACGTGATTGCGTAAATTGCCATAAAATGTCTCTCTCCCGGGCTGGCGGGGGGCTTTAACTCGGAAAAGTGGATACCAGGCTAAAGAGGCAAGTGGGAGATGCTTTCCTTTGCTGTTTTTTTTTTTTTCCTGTTTCTCTACCTGTTCTCCCTCCCCCCTCCCTTTTTCTTTTGATCTGGAGTTTCTGCTTCATAAAGGTAAGAGTCCGCCTGCCACAACACTGCAGAGTCAGATGGGGCACGAAGAGAAATCACGGGCTCCCTGGTGCGATCTGGCTGTGTGGGAGGGGGCCGAAGCGCTGACAACTAGAAGGTTAAATGCTCACTGCCCCAGAGAGGTGCGTGGGGAGGGAGCTTGCTGCAAACTCGTCACATGCCTCTGGGCCGAGAATCCCTCTCCGAGCGTCTTTTCTTCCTCCGGTTTCTTCAAGCCCTCTGAAGTAAACTGGTGTAGTGTTATTAATGGGGTCTATAATGCTCCAGTCGAAAGCGCGCGTGTTGGAGAAGAGGGAATGAACTTAGCTAACTGGTCAGCGAGAGATAACAGTAGAAAGACTTTTCTCATCCCTCACCCCCTGTGCACAAAGGTAAAAGGGTTAAGTCATGACAGAGGAATTAAGCAAGGTTAATTTCTTATTGGTGTACGTACGTGGAACAAGGGTTGTGTTTCTCTCTGACCTCACTGTCAGGGGTGATGTGCATTGCGAGAGCCCCCTGAATTTTGCTCGACTGTTGGAGGAAAAGGGAAGAAAGGCTTTTAACAGCTCCATTAATACCCTTTAATAATAACAATAACCGGGTGATGTCTTAATCCCAGTGCCTCTCTGTTAGAGGGTGCCTGCCAACCTGTATCCATTTCAATCTGATTGACGGGCTAACAGCAGGATGCTGCCTCCATCGCAGAAGCGAGAGGCACAGGTGAGCTGGGAGGAAAAACTGAGATCTGAAGAGGGTTTCCTAATAGGGGTATTTGGGTTCTTTCAAGTGTCGCAGACATACTCATTAAACACAAGGAGCCCGGGCCGGCGTGGTGACGGTGTAAGGAAATGAAGCTAGAACCATTGATTATCCAGACAGTTCTCAACAGCCTCCTTCCAGGAGATCTCATGAGCGGCTGTATAAAAGGGAATAATGGTGGCGATGGTAGAGGTAAAGAGGAAATTAGTGCGGGGTGCACTTAAAAAGGAGCAAAGTAGGAAACAAACCCCTGATGAGAGGGATGTGGAGATCAGAGGAACAAACTGCGGTAATGCCTGGGAATCTCCTGTGCTGTTGACGGAGTAGTTAGGCTCGAGGAGAAATTATACTCACTTTTAAAAGTGCACTGGAAAAATTGGGGACAGGAGGTGAGATTGAGAAGAAACTCTTTTTATGAAGAGGTTATTTTACCTTTGTACATTTCTTTCTGCCTGATTCAAATGGGCTCCACTTGCCCGCTCATCTGTGAATGTTAAAAGGGGATGCTGGACCTGCATAGGTTACAAATGGACTAAAATGGAAGCTTTTGCTAACTAAACCAATTCCTTTTGAAATCAAGCTTGAATGAGCTTGTTAATAAAAATGGGTCTGTTTTACTCCCGTAAATGGCTCTTTTTTTTTTTTTTTTTTCCAGAGGCCAGTCTGATTTCTACCATCTAAAAATCCTGGCGTTCTGGCTAGTATCCAGTTCTCCCCTTGATTTTAAGAGGCTTTGCCATGCAAGGTTTTTTTGAGGGGTTTTCTTCTTTTGCGGTCTCTGCCAGCAGTGAGGGTATTCATAGTTATTACTGCATGGAGAAGGCAGGATTTCAGGAACGTTTCCCACCCCATTAGTCCCGGCGCATCGCAAGGAGGATGCTTGCTGCCTAGTAGGTAGAGGTTGCAATGCGCTCCTTGCTTTCGCATTGCTGAAGGCTACTTGGCAAGCTGGGCCATGGCTGTGGCCTCAGAGGCAGCCGCCCGCTCTTCCAGCCCCCGGGTTGGGGCTGTAACGGTGCCTTAGCGGGGTGTGCTAGCCCTAGTGTGACACCAGCATCACCCGTGAAGGCTAATAGCCGCTATACGGCTTTGCGAGTGAAAAGCTTCCTTGGCAAACACACTCCGTGGTGCTGCGAGAAGTACTAGAGATGCAATAATGCTTTTCTGTGGTCTTTACAGATATCATTGAGGATGAAGGGGCAGACTGAAAAAATAACAAGAGTAATAATGTTTTTGACTTGATGTGTTGTGGCATCACGTCAAGTTATGTCAGGGAGGTAACATCATTTTGTGTGTTTGAAGTGACATAATATAACTTGACTGATGCAACATGACTTGATATTAGAAAATACCATTTTACAGTGGAACTTTGGCAAGTATCTTCCTGAAACAAATGTTAGGAAGTGAGAGAAGAGAGACAGGCGGGAGAAAGAGAAAGGTTGAGAGTGAAAAACTTCAAGGCTTGCATTTTAGTCAGTTCCACTGCATATATCACTGCTGAATTTGCTGTGGGCAAGCCAACCTACGCACCGTGCAGCACATTTATAAATTTCAAGATAATGAGAGTTAAGATATTTCTCAAATACATAAATGTTTTGATTGCAAAGACCAGATTTCTGCTTGAAAAGTAAACTGACATCAGGTATCATGATTAATTCCAACAGATTGTGTTAATTGTAGTTGACTTTAATTGCCGTACAAATGTGTTGGGGGTTAGAAAACTTTTTTTATTGTTGGTGTGTGAAATGAGTAAGCAGATAAAGCGTTTATAAATACCCATTTGCAAAGGGAGTAATCCAGCCTCTATGACATGCTGAAGCAGTAAAGGAATAAAAAGTACATTGATCCGGTACTGCGTATTTTTCACAAGTGCGTTACATCTGCTAGTTTGCTTGGCCACAGAAGTCAGCTGCGATAGACAATGGCTAACTTCATTTTTATCAAAAATCTGCCTTTCTTGTAATTACTAGATAGTGTAAACTTAAATATATCATATATTTTGGGGTAAGTTTGTCCTTTTTGAAGGTGATAGGGTTGAAAAGTACGCCATCAGAAAGATGGAGCATTTTTGGAGTTCACCCTTTTCTAATGGAGGCCAATAGTATATTAGAAGTATTAAAATGCCTCAAATTTAGAAAGCCTGTGTTTTTGTTACTTTTTGCACTGATGCTTTTAACTATTAGACTTTAATCTTTGGGATAAAGTCATCCTCCTTTTTAGCTTGTGATACTTCTTAAAATAAAATGATTATTTATGGTGGTTGCACTCTTAATCTAAAATACATATTCAACATTTGCAAACTAGTATCACCAGGAAACAGGAGTTGTTCGAAGTACTAGATGAAAATGGTTCAATGTAAAATGATACATTTAACATCAAATATGTTCAAGGACTGTTAGGATTAAGTATTCTGAATGAAGGGGGAAGGAAAAGCCACTTCAGCTGGGGATAAGGAATCTAATTAAAAATCGGTATTATGGATATATAACTTGAGCCTGCTATCATGCTTTTTAGAGTACCGTTGTATCAGTTGTAAAGGGGAGGAAGAAGTATCATTAAAGCAGGAATGGAATGTTTTCTCGGATTAAAAGACAGAGATGAGTGAAATGGTGCTGTTGATCTTGGTAGCGAAGCGTCTGATCCCGCAATCCTTGCGAGCGCCATCGGAGACAACAGATGACTTGTCTGAATAAGGATTGTGAGTTGTGAGGGGAAGGATAAAAGACGTGGGCCCCAAACTTGTCACTTTATATTTGGGCATTGATGGCGTCTCTGAAAAGTGGAGCAAAGCTGTAAGGGTTTTTACCGCTTTTGATTTGTTAAATTCATTTTAATATCGACCTAGTGAAAATGGAGCGATATTCTCCAGAGTATTCCCTGAAACTAATACGTACATGTGAAAACAAACGCAAAATGTTTGTACAGAAAATTAATATCAAGTTTTAGGTCACGACAGATGTGTGAAATCTAGCTGCGAGTAGCAGGGCTGGCGTAACGCAGCCTGGGTTGCCGGCATCCTCTGCAGGGAGTTTGGAGTCTGACCTGCCAGAAGCTACTGGCTGGTTTCAAACAAAATCCCCGCTCTTACGGGAGCAAATCTGGAATAACACCCCTGCTTTGGAGCAAGGCATTTATAAACACGCAGAGAATAGCGCTGGTTTCAGATGCAGCCTGTGAAGCTCCGTTGCTGGGCTTTTCCCCGCCGCCCCGCGGCTCGGTCCCCGGGAAGGAGAAGCCGGGGCTGGCACCACCTGGGCGGCGGAGGGGCCGGGGCCGGGCTGCAGGTGGTGCTGCTGAGCTGGGAAGGCTGCGGTTTGCCTGGAAGCCCTGACAGGAGAATGAGCGGGGTCCCTGGGAAATATGTGCATTTATTCAATTGCAAGTGTGCAAAGCTCACAAACTGAGAGACAGAGGCAGCAGTAGTCAGGCTTAGGTATTCTACCCTCTCCGAATATAATTCTAGATTTAGATTCAGCTTAAATCCAAAGGGAAAACACTTTATGAGGTTGAAAGCTGCGTAGTTGCAACAGCCAGGGTTATGAGCTATCAAATGCAATTACATTAAAATAGATTATACTGCGTAAATTGAGCCATTTAGAAGGTGAGAACCAAAGAAACAGCTCTGATCCCCCTTCTTTCTAAATTGCAGTTTTAGTTCCTTGCGATTCTGAGGCACAAAAGTAGGTGAGACTGCTTTTGTATCTGCAAAGTGCTTTATTTCTGAGTGTAATTCTAACTGAGTGCAATCTAGGTTAAAAGCTGGACAACTGGGTAATTAGAGCTCACTTGCTGCTAAAGGACGATCAGCTGTACCGTAGCTCATTTGTGTTCCCAGAGACTTGTTCTCTTCTCCCCTGAGCGGAGGCTGCTGGAGAAGAAGCATCTGTCCCCGGACTTTTCTTGATTGCGGAGATGATGGTGCTGGACAAGGAGGACGGTAGGTGGGCTGAAATTGTGTAAGCCTGTGCTTGGTATCTTCTGTGTGCTGCTAACATAGAAATAAATAGTTTTGAAACAGATGTGCGCTGTGCATATCAGAGTGCTCTGCTTTCAGCTTCTGATATTTTCCTCCTGTGTTGGTAAAAGCATGCTTGCTCTTTACTATTTTTTTTTCTCTTCTCTGGCATGATTGAACCAGTCGAGAAGGGTTTACCCCAGGCTCTGTTTGCTGAAGGACATAGCAGAAAGAGCTTGATTTTGGTTTTTTTAATACCTATTTAGATTTTTCTTTCTACAAGTTACTCCAATATATCCATTTTAGCCTGTTTGTTTTAACAGCTTTTATTGTAAATCTAATTTTGAGATTTTCTTTCCTTTCCGTTGCACGTCATTTGGGTCTCTTTAATGTGCGCCTTTAGTATCTATTTCTCGCAGCTTTTCTTCATAGCTATAAACATAATGACAATAAGCTAATAAGCTGCTCTGGCAAAAAAGCATTGGCTTATTCTAAGAATTTACTCCTTTCTCTAAATGGCAGAAGTGGAGGTTCATTTGGGAGGTAATTTAATGAATGAAGCTGAAGGAGAGCTTGACTTATTTTAGGACTTCACATATACTTTTTTTTTTTTAAAGCTGACTAGTCCTTATCAAGGATGACTAAGGGGTATGAATTGACGTAAAGAATACTAAGCAGCCTTAGTAGTTTGAATGACCTGATGCCTTCTTTAGCACGTTGCCTACCAGGATGTGCAACTTAACTGCTCTGTCACCAGTAGTTTCTAGGACGAATGTGGTAAGTCTAATCACAACTTTTTAATGAGGTTTTTCTAAGGCTGCTTTGTGGCTTAGGTCTTCCCTCATAGCTTGTACACTGAAAGCAAAGATTAAAACTGAGGCAGAGCAGGACGCTTCTGTAGCCATCCAGATGGACTTCCATCGACGGCGCTGCCTCTTGCCAAAGACCTCCACCTTGGCGGCACTTTGTGTATGGAAAGTGGGAACTACATCTTAACTTTTAACGCACATTTGTAGCTATTATCTCATTGTTTCATTTCACCTTTATAAAAGGATGAAGTGTGCCGTGTAATGGGTGTGTTGCTGGATTCTCTGATCTTTTAAAAATTTTTTCAGAGATCTCTTTAAGTGTTAAAAAAAAAAGACAGATATAGGCAGTTGTCATTTGGAAGTAGAAGAAATTACTGAATATTTGCAAGCCTGTAGACAGGAAACAGCTTTTCACAGGGAGCCAAAGAGCTTGGAGAAATTGGAAGTTGAGCATTTTGGCAGTAGCATTGATTTTACTTGAATATATGTATTGCTTTTTAAAATATTTATGAGAAAAATAACTTGTAATTCAAAGTCACTTGCTTTCCTGTGTCACATTGGTGCTAATCATGTATTGTGACTAGTACTGAAAGCTGCCCAATGCTAGTAAGCTGGAGCAGTATGATTTTTGTTCCCCGACCCACATCTGTCTTTTGGTATTTTAAAACTGAATTAGTACTGTACTGGAGAATAATTAGGAAAGAAGGCTTGACTATTGAAAATAATGGATGGATGCTCACTTTTAACCAAAAGTCTTCTACTGAGGTTTCTCTTCTTTCTCTCTCTCTCTCCGCTCCTTGCCTCCCAAAAAGGGTGAGGGGGGAATACTACCCAGAATTTTACATCTAGCATTTTGAGGTCTTTATCTCATTATACATTTGATTTCTAAAATTATCAATCTGGTGTATTCATGTACGTAGAATTTGAATCTAGTTTCTGGGATGGGATGTGAGGTTTTGTTTCATTCTGATCTGAAGCACTTGGGACAGTGAAAAAATGTGAATGGACTTTTCACAAAGATTTTACACCTTTAAAATATGAGCCCAAGCAGAAATGTGTCATTATCAGTGCCCTCTTGTATTCAGATTCGATCAAATTTTGACTAAGAGTTGACCAATGTGGGGTCAGTGCCCATGTATAAGTTGTCTTGCCCTTCTGAATTTATTCTGTGCTAATTAAGTTGGCATCTTAAAACTGTGAAATAATCTTACTTGGGGAAAAACATAAAATAAATCCCGGGCTTTATTTCTATTGAGATCTCATAAGTTTCTTTGTTAACACAGCAGAACTTTAAAATAAAAAAAAAGTAAATGTGAAGCATCTGTTACACATCTTCTAGATCAGCTTTGCAGTTGACTGGACTGTGGATAAAAGACACGCTAAGTGGTTGAGTATTGCTTATGCTGGGAAAACAAATGAAGCTAACAGGGTTTCAAAGGCTTTGAAGCAGTGTCGCTCTCAGAGGTGTTCAGTTGTTTTCTTTGGCAATATAAGTTGAAGCAAGCTAGTTTACTTTATTAGAGGCATAAGGCTACTCTTGTAACCTTCTTCTGACTAAGATGAATTTGGCTGACTGACCTTACTTCTTTTTGGACCACACGTGTTGTGCTGGGTTTGGGGTTTTTTGTTTTTTCCCCTCTTTAGGACTCATCTCTTTTAAAGGACATCAGCATTTTCCATATTTTGTTAAATCTTCCTTTTCAATTTGTGTTTCCCTATAGAACTATGTACTGCTATGATGGAGCAATGCAAATCAAGTAGAATAGCCCAAATTAATTCTTCACATTGGCGGCAGTATGATTGCCTGCATGGAATCAATAACGCATCATGGAGGGATCAAATTTTGGAGTATAATGTGTGAATAATGCTTGACACAAAACAAAAATTCAGTCATCATAATAGCAATTAGGAAAAAGCTGCAGCTTATCCCAGCTGTAATCTCTGCTAACAATGAAGCACAGCCTGGTAATCAGCATGTATGGTATGAAATGCACTAATAGAAATCACGGCTCTTTGTTATATGTGTGGGGGGTGAAAGTTTCCTTTTAGCTAACTTGTACTGTGTTAACTCGACATAGTATCCTTCAACCAAATTATTGAGTGTGTGTGCACTTGTAAAAACATTGATCAGCTGTGTGTTCGTCCCAATGTTTGCATAGACAGTAGCACCCCAAATCATGGATCCTTTGTGTTTTCAAGCAGAACTCTGACTAAATAGATCGCAAGAGTAGGCCAAGTAAATAATATATTGGAGGACTCCGTTAAACCTTTTCCTCATATACAAACCTTGGGTTTTATTTAAAAAAAAAAATCCATAGTTTCTTTAAAAATGAAAAGAAAAATACGGATACTCAGTGGTTGTGTGCATTGGGGTTGAAGAATGGGTCTTAGGTTGATGGGAGGTATTTAGGGCAATGAATATTAGGTAATTTGAAACTGGATTAGTAGCAGCAGTTGGGTTCCCTGTTGTGTAAGAGCCCATCTTACCCTGCACAGAAGGAAAGAAAAGCAGCATTTGGAATTAGAAAAGCAGTGAAATTGGTTGTATAATGGCAGTTACAGGAATGGTGCCCCAGCGCCCTAGCCAGGACAGCAGAGCTGTGGGCTGACTTCACAAATGAGTATGCCAGCTGCCATACGGGAGCACCTATAGATAGGTAGATGGATATGGATAGATATCTACCTCCAGCAAGATAGGTCCTGACAGTCTGCTTCTGTTGACAAAAATCATTATACGCACAAAAATAAGGCACATCCAGGTTGTACGCAAGCCTAATATGCAATAGTGCCATAAAGGAAGAACAGCTGTTCTATGTGCTGGTGGTATCTTTTGTTTTCTTTTTAACATACCTTTCTCAGATATACCTATTGAAGAATCATGCAAAGAGAGAGGAGGGGAAATGGCAGGGTGGCTTTTTCCTCTCATGACATGGAACTAAATTTTTCTGTTGCCTAATATTCCTGAAGCTTTTTTTTTTTTTTTCCTCCTACACCCCACTACCTTGGACCTTCTCTGTGGTCCATCGTTGTCTAACTTCCCATTTTATAAAAACCACTACACATCTTCCCAGACGTCAGCTTATTCAAAGAATGTTTGATTCAGGTCACCAAAGACCCTGTATTTACCTATTTAGCTGGGTTACCTGTTGGTTTTTTGATCTTGACACACGTGGTCTTGGTGTAATTTCAGAGGTTTGGTCTGGCTTTAGTTCATGACACTGTGTCCTTTTGTCATTCAAGTGTACAGCAGTGGATTAATATATTTATGAAGAGGAGGCAGAAGGTTGTAAAAGCAGGAATCTGAATAAGGCCAGAGCACACTTGGCAGCAGAATAAACCATGAGACTTGGTTTTGCCAGAAAGGACAAAAAAAAAAAAATTGGAATGTTTCTCCAAAGCTGACCAAGTGTGGAGCTAGAGGTAGTCTTCCTAGAGGTTCCCCCAGTTCCTGGAAATGGCAAATACTTGGCAGTGTTAGGTTTACGGTTGGACTCGATGATCTTAAAGGTCTTTTCCAACCTAAATGATTGTATGATTCTATGAGAGTACCGTGAGATAGTAATTGCCTAAACCTTTTCAAGAAATGGAAGGTACTGTGGTTGGAGCACTGATAACCTAGATCTCTATTTAATGCAAACTCATCCTGTGGGAAAAGGAGGGATGAAAGGAGTTAGCGGGCCTAATATGAGCAAACTACTTTGTAGAGGTGTATTCCTGCCAGGCAATCAAATAGTTCTTAGTGTTTGCTCAGAGTAGATAGCTGAAGGATCTGGGTGTCATTGTTCTTCATTCCCAGATGCCGGTGAGATGTGATAGTTGTCTGGTTGACATAACAAGTGTTAAAACAATGTAGGAATGTTTTTCAGCTTGGGTAATAAGCAGCTGGTTCTTGGAAATCAGTTTGCTCTAATTTTGGTTTAATACAGTAGAAAGGATGCTTGATACCCTGGCAGCAGAACATGATTTGTCTTCTTTGGAGTTAGTGTTAAATTTTACTATCTTTAATAGATACAATGTGAACATGTCAGCCGGTTTGTCATAGCCATGCCGAAAATGCTCTCTTATGGTAGAATCTTTGGGAAAAATTCCTTTTAAGAGCAGTGCATTATTAATAAAGTAATCCATTAGGTCTGGTGATAAAGGGTCACAGCAGAGTCTGAAATACGTTTCTTAAATGGTTAAGAAATTTATCATGGTTGGAGGATTAATTGATTTCATTTGGAGGCTTTCTTAAGGTTTTCAGGCTTTGTGTGTAGAGATGGTTTTACTCTCTTTGCAAATGTGCTTGCTGCTCAAAGTTTTGCTTCACTGTCATTAGCATGAACTATTACATTTCTGCTAAAGGCAAACTGTTCTTTTAGCATTATGACTGCATCTGTGAGGAGTCCTACTTAGGTAAAGAATATGAAAGTTTATGGCAAATAAGGTATTTTACTTGAAATCAATTCAAAATCAGAATAATGGTATCAAGCATTAAGTGTTGCGGTGTAAGAATAAAAAAGGCACTGCAGATGCTGCTAAATGCTGAATTATAAAACTCTAATGGGTCTATATCTTTTTAAAATTGGACAGAACTGTCATCATTTAGAATACATAGACATACATTGTTTTAAACCGTATAGAAATCACTGCCCCCAACTTCAATAATGTGCGTAACTGTTGCCAGGGAATGATTTATTCAGTGAATGTAGCTCCTATTCACTGAAGGCTTGGGGGTAGAGAGAAGGGCGATTTAAAATGAAAGTTGTTCACTATTAGATTAACATAATTAAACCTATAGATGGTCTGAGAACAATTCACTGCAGCTACTGTTTTTTACTTCTCTGTGTGTGTGTGTTTTCTCTGTCCTCCAACAGGATGACTCCCAAGCCCAAGTTTTCAAGCGCGACGTTGGGTGCTATCTGTGCAAACAGATGCTCAACTCTCCTTTCCAGTGAATGTTCTTGCAAACTAGTTTCTTCATACGTTGCACATCAAAGCAGATAATGGATGCTGTTGTCCAGATTTAAAGGGGTTTTTAATTTCATTGAACATTTCTGAATTCTTTACGCCAGTGTTCAGAGTTCCTTGCATGCTAATCAAACTCTGAAAGGGCGATTTGGGCAGTGAAAGTAATATTTGCCTTCTTTTTAAACTATTGATTTCAACAGTTCTAGTTTTTCTTAAAGAAAAAGTGGATGATTGTTGCATATTCATGACTGAACTGCAGAGAACTTGGACCAGAATTAAACAATTAACCCTCTCACCAATGTAAACATCCATTTGAGTGGAAGCCAGGGATGTTCCTACTTGGTTTATTACGGATCTGAGATATAGAAATGTATTCTGGAGGACTGTGTTTCTAATAAATAAAAAGGCATAATGAGAATGTAACTGGGAAGGAAGACAAAAGCAGCCATGCTTTAAATTGTTAATGATGGTGCCAGTGGCTGCAGCTTTACCACAGCTGTTTAAATTGATCAGCTAGTGAAAATGTTTTGTTTTGGCATTTTCCCTGCATGTGCAACTCTTTCGAAGGGACTTCTGGAAGCTTTTCAAAGGGGAATCATGATCTTTTTTTTTTTTAAACCAGGCTTAGAACACCAGTTTCCAGTGTTTTGGAATCCAATATTTAAAGATGCAGTTCAGTTTTTCTTTTGTAAAGTTTTTGGCTGATGAGCCATTGCTTGCCCTAAATTTCCTTCACCACTCTTCTCCCCCCCCCCCATATTGCAAATTACTCGCTACCCATAAGACATGAGACAACAGCACACTTCCTAGCTGTCGTTTTTTTCCCCATCTCCTCTATTTTCCCGGCGCTACTGAGCTTGATCAGAAAAGCAGAAAGGTGCTATGTCAATTTGCTATGCATCTTTTGGTCAAGCATCCAGTGTGAAATTGTTCTGTAAAATGTACTTTTTCAGAGGGAACTTGCTACTAATTTGTTTCCTGGTTGGCTCTACCTTGCAGCTGATGTGAGTTAACCAATACCTCTTTAATGCTTGTATCGTTTCCTTCTGTTCCAGAGAGATGGGTATACATTTCAAAAGGATGCAATCCCTTTGAGTCAAGTGGGTAGGGGAAGGTTGTACTTTCTGTGTATTGACAAGTGACACGGTAGAGATCTACGGGTGGAGGACTGGCCTGAGCTGGTGAGCTTTGGTGTGTTTTGCAGAACACTTGTGCCTGGTTCCCACCTGAAAGAGCTCATGAGCAGACCTACCTGAGACCTTGTGTGAAGCCTCGTCCTGGCACTCTTGATGGCAGGTGACTCATGGATAGGCCATGCCTTAGATAATGTTGAGCAACCTGGTTTCTGCCTAATGTACTTGCAGTGGGGGTGGGTATTGAACATTATTCAGAATCCATTATATATTTATCTTTATACTCCTTTGTGGAAAATGATTTCTGTAAGTACCCTGTTATGGTTATGAAAGCCCAAACCAAGCATCAGTCTCAAACCCTTTGACCTGTCTGCACAGAATGGAGATCTGTTTTGAAAAGGACTCCTTTATATCTGTTTTTACTCCATGCCCTTCCATTCATTTGCCTATACAAAGCAATAAAGGGTAAAACTAAAGTAACATAAATTGGTCTGTCTTCCTGAATCCATGTCTCGCTAATGTACCCAGATTAACTCAACTGTAAATTGTCTCCTTTGGATGTCGTGTCTTGCTAAAAGTTTCCTATATGATTCATGATTTGGATTGCTTTTAACAGCTATTGGCTAAGCAATATGGTAAATGTACAAGGTGATGCAATTGGCATTAGTGAGAGGATGCACAGGAGCATGTAATGCAGTCAATACTACATTAACTACTGATGCCCAATTACAGAAACTGGAAGAGTGGCTTTTAGGAGCATTAGGACTTGCAGAAGAGCTGAGATCACCTGCCGCTCCTTGCCTAAAAGCTTCACCCTTTATGCGCTGGGATCAAAGCAAACATTTAGTTGCTATTTTGTCATGTATAACAACGAAGGTATTTTTCCCCCCTTTTTTTTTTCCCAAAAAGTGTCACACTGATGCTTTTAGCACATGTGAAATCCTATCTCCATATTTCAAGAATCTCCTTCCATCTCCTGGGGCAAGACTTTATTTGAATAAAAACTCTTTAACCACCCCTGTATTTACTGTTTCGCCGAAGCTTGCTACTTTAGCCATTTTTTCTTTTAAAGAAATACTAAGTGCAATTTAGAGTGTCCTATTTCAGTGTGTCAGACAAGGCTCCGCTTCGTTCCCCCCAGCTCCTTCCCTTTTCTAATCTGTATATGATTGTTTGTGACCTCGGCTGGCTTGAAGTCTCTAGAAAGCGTGTTTTAAAATACAACCAGATACCACATAAAACAGGATATTTGAGTGTGTGACCTCTCTGCAGTCCACATTCAGATTAAGCACACATTGTTTCCACCATTGCTTTTAAAACCCATTTGCAGTAGACAGCAAAGGACCACATTACACTAAAAGACAGCGCATACTTTTAGATTGAGCTGAGTGTGATCACAGCTTCTAAATCTATTTTAAAAATCATGAGCAATGTCACTGCCGCATGGCAAAACTAGCAACCCACAAAGTTCCTCTGGACTTGGAGCGAGATGGAAAATTAAGCAGCACTAAGAACACTGAAATATTTTAATATAAAAGGCAGCTGGCAGGTGGCTTATTGCTCTTGTTGCAGCATTTGTCTTTACTTCCAGCTATGATACTTGGCATATTGCTGCTGCTTATAATCCTCAAAGCATTTTGCCAGTATTAAGGAATTTGTGCAAGTTGGCATTCCCTGGAACTAAGGCCTGGGTATCTGGGGGGATGTGCTTGACCCCCGCAAGGTGTGGGTGGGCTTCTGTGCAAGTTGACCCACATTTGTTCGGCTCTGCTTTGTCTCTGCACAGCCCTTGCTGTCCTGCCCAGCGAAAGACAAGGGTGGGATCTGCAACGCCATCTCTTGTGGCGCAGTGCTGGGCTTGGGTCCCACCTCGCCTGCTTCCCCATGCTGGGTTTGGAGATCAGAGATCTGCAGAAGAAGGAAGAAATAACTTCTGGATCTCCTGGGAAGGACAGAGCACTATTGCAACAGTTGCTCTCCTTGAATGTTGTTGGGGCAGTTGTGTTGATCCCCTCTCAATAGGCAGTCTATCTTCCTGCCATAATTACGAGCATGGGTCACGTTCCCCTCTGATTCCTGCCATCATTTTAAATGTTGGTTGTGTTCCCCTCTGCCGTTTCATGTGTACAACAGAAAAATGACATAAGACTGTGCTGTAAAACATCCTGACAGTCTACAGGCGCTTCCTTAGCGACCTTTTTTTGGTAGATGGTGCCTTAACTTCTTAGCCCGCTGGCATGTTGGTTCTCTGTGCGATTGCTTCAAAGTCCCATGGAGCTCTGCCCCATATCTAGTGACTGTCTCGGTATTCAGCTGGGCCAGGGGTGTTTGCTGTGCCCAGAGGAAGGAGGGACTGGACGGGCAGGGGCAGAGGAGGCACGCTGTTATTTTTGAGAGGACTGTTGCTTTCAGTTCCTGATCGATGCTCTTTTGAATGTCCAGGGGGAGGGAGCAGAAGGTAACCTGCTGGTTTTCTCCTTGCACTAATGTGTTTAAAAGGTGGCACCAGCAGTGGAGGCATGGGGGAACTTGACTGAGCTCTGCCTTTAGCATGGCTTCAATGCATACAAGTATCCTGTGCTTGATGCACTTTCCAAGCTGTACAAACAATGCTTTAAATGTCTGAAGTACCCAGCAGGGCAAGTCAAAACGTCCTTGAGCAACTTGTATTTAGACAGTGTTTTCTCTTTTCCTTTGATCAGAAGGGAACAGATGTGTCTCTTCTTGTGTGTGTGTTTGCGTGCACCCCCCGATGCACACGCATTCCCTGTCCTTGTGCAGGGGCTGCAGTATTTAGGGTAGGCTGTTATTCCTCTTTGTTTTTTCTTATTATTGTTTTTTTTCCAGGGAATCTAAGTTGGAATTTAGAGAGGTCAGACTAAACAAGGTTTTAACTTGCTCTCGCTCATTCCCTTATCTCTCTTTAATTTGGATGGAGTAAAAAAAAAAATGTAATAAGGCTCCCTTAAAAAAAAAGTATGCGTATGTATAATCGATTCATTGACTAGTCTTTTTGGGGGTTTTTAAGCATTCAGTCTAAGTGGGCTGCTCAGTGAAATTTGTACATTCATAAAATAGCTGATTGAAAAGCAATATTTCAGATAAATACAAGCCAGCGATCTATCAGCAGTTGTAATAAAAGCTGGGCTTCAGGCTGTGATTTTATTTTGAAATAATAAGAATTGCTTTATTCTTTTTACTTGAGTTACCATGGTAATTCTGTCGTGTAGCAGTGTTATATTGATTTAGAAAGTGGACAGTAATATTTCTTTTGTGTTATTCTGTTTCTAGGGGTTGATTTCTAATTTCCACTTGGAGATTACTTTTATAAATTTCTTAAGTCCTTCCACTTTTTTCTCTAGCAGTGTAATTTTCCTCTCACACATTGCTATTTTCTGAGCTTATTGGTTTGCTCTTATTTTAAATTAAACTTGCTGGTTTCAAATATTGAAATGACATCTTTGTCTGTGTCTGTACTTTGGTTTAGCAAAATATTACAGTCTGCTGTTTTATGCTTAATAATTTAAGGGAAGCTTTATGTCTGCCATCAGTGGTTGTTGGTAACTTATGACTAAACCAACACAGAGCTTAAAACTCTGACATTTTAATACTGTGTAATGATGTTTCCACCCTGCACACCGTTTCTTTTTTTTTAATCTGCCTTGTGTATGTGTATGCTAAGGAGAATGACAATTAAATTCTGAAGAGATCAGGAGGAATTTTTGAGTGGATCTGGCTCTTGGCTACTCTAGGTCTCCGTCTCACTTGAGAGAACCACTAGCTTTGTCCATCACACAGGCACCCTCCCTGGTTACCCATCTTCCTCATGCAGTTAAGAAGCTTCAAGTTTTCTGAAAGCAAAAATTTGACTTGCGGAAGTGTGCGTACATAACCGATGGCTGACAAAAAATAACAAACTGCTTTAGCTCTATACAGGATTGTTATACCTTAGCTATGGAGCACTGCTCTTAGATTGCTGCTGCTTTAAGAAATGACAGCCTGAACAGGATGTGACTGTTCCTTCTGGCATCTCTTTCTTTTTTTGTGAATGAGGAATAATGCTTCTATTCCGAACCTGGGAGATGAGGGGAAATGAACCTCAAGCATCACTGTTTTCAGAAGTAATAGTTTAGATCCTGAAACCAAAGCCATGAATTCTGCTTTCGAACAGAAGTTGTTCAGCTTACCTTTTAGTATAGAGGGTAGGAAAGCTACTTTGTGAGCACTAAGTACAGATTTGCTGATCTCATGAAAATGCCACTGAAAAGTTTTGTGGTGCAAGTAACCGATGGGAGAGAGACTGAAGTCTTGTTCTGTTGCCCTTTGGTTTCATTCCTGTGTGAAGGTCACAACAGTAAGAACAGGAGACCAGGGGCCCCAGCTGATCTCTGCTGGGATCGCTGGACCAGCTACAAGCAGCAACTACCATCAGCTGGAAGTGGCAGAAGAAGAGAGGAAGGGTAGCGTGACTATGTGGTGGTTGACCTCAAGAGGCCTGAGCTCTGAGGTGGCTGGAAAAAGGCAAATGCAATCCTGGAATGGATTGAACAAGAAACTGCTACTAATGATCACTGTTAATAATCCTGGAGAGAGGCACTGATAGACCTCATCTCTTGTGGGTGAACCATGGATCACTCATTCTCAGGGACAGTAAATCCATGTGGAAATAGGGGCAGAGAGGATGCTCGTGAAGACAGAGGGGTCCGTGCTTCAACTTGGCTACCTTTGCAAAATGAAGGCTGACTGGTCTGCCCTGTAGGAGGATACTGGGAAGGGAAACACTGAGGAGGAAGAAAAACAGGCTTTTTACCCCAAAATATTTTATTGTCATTGGAACAAGCAGTTGGAAATGGCTAAGAATATTTCTAGGCTAGCAACTTGAAAGTTTCTGGGCTTCAGAAGAGTTGGTCTCTAGATCAGCCTTCCCCAGAGAATAGTGGAGGCATGAAGCTGAATTGTTTGGATTAGAGAAAGAGATGGTATGATAGCCTCCGGCTGCAGGAGGTGGGATTCACTAGTCCTTCTCAGTCGACAGTCCATGCTGAGGCATTTATGTCACAGTGTATGAAGCTCTGTCAGTGTTTCCATATAAAACCCATATTTTCATGAACATTCATTTATGGTGAAAGTCTGCACATAAGATCCTGCCCGAGGATACCTTTTTCTTTCCTATTAAAATTTTATAAACCCGTCACTTGGATGGGATTTTTAGTTCTCTGTGAAAGTAAAATAGAAGGGGGGCCCTGATGGGGAAGCATGGAGGGTATAGTGTCATTTTCTTCCTCAGTGTTCCCTTTAAAAAAAAAAAAAAAGGCACAAGCTTATGGGTGCACTCCTAGATGGGAATGGCAAAAGCCACGTCTGCAGGTTCCAAACTTCTTTTCAATGATCAGATTTGGTTTGATCCGAGTGTGAAAATGCATAAGCAGGTGCTGTTCCCAGAAGTCTTCCCTAGCTTTTCTGCATGCGTGTTGGTGTGCAGGTGTTGCTTGTGCTGTTCGGCTTGAGAGCAGTGATCCACAAACTTTAAAACCTTCAAATAGGTCTTGACCTGTGAGGCTGTAATGGCCCTTGGAGCCTTTACGGTCCATCGGGTGATGTCTGTTACACATTAGTCTGTAATAGCTCCAGAATAAATAACTTGATTTTTTTTTTTTTAAAGTCAGTAATTATATCTCTCCACAATGGAGTGCAATGGCTCCACATGCTAAAATGCAGTTTTAAAGTAATGCAACAAGAGACTGTTTAATGTCTCTGACAGTCTCGGTGCTGAGCGCAAGTCCTCTGCTTTCTTTCTCCAGCGTTTTCTTTCTCATTGCTTACTCATATTACAGTATATCCATGCTACCAGGAGCTGACATCTCACCCCAGATTCTCTGTGATGTGGCAAACAAGTACCTGATACTAGGGGTCTCCTCAAAATAATGCTTTGGTCTTTCCCCATCACACTTGCTTTTCAGGAAGAGCTTTGGCTGATGATTTGCACTGATCTTAGTAGCGTGCTCTGCTCAAGAGAGCAATCTTGCCCTGGTAGGAGACAGGACTAGATGATTTAATAGACTGGTTTTTTTATAAGCATTTCTCTGTGTATCTGTTCTTTCCACGGGATACAGTGCTGCCTGCATCCTAAGTTGGGATTTGGGTTTGCTACCCCCTACCTAAAATATATTTTCTTTCCCTATGGTTCATTCAATTTTAACTCTAGGATATATCTTCTGGGACTGAGTAATTGGCTAGGTCAGAAGTAATCTTTATTTTCACTAGAGAGATGTTTACAAACTGGTGCTGTAGTATCTCTTTAAAACCCACTGAGAATCTGATTAAAGGCCTGAGGATCTTCTGCAAAGATTGCCTGCTCCCAGTTGACTTGAAAGGGTCAGCATGCTGTCACAGTTTCGACGACTAAGAATTAACTTAAGGCTGATTCAAATGCTACTCTCTGTGTATAGCATTGATTGGACTGCTTTCAGATGGCAAGAGGTAACTTTATACTGTAGCATGTGTGAACTCCATTTAGTTAAATAGGAAAGCTGAATGAATATGGTTGCTTGTGGCATGGGAGCTCAAAGGTGAACGCGTTGTACCCCTTCTGCCCTGAATTAAATACTTTGGGGAGAGTGGGAGAGAAACATAATTCTCGTGGTAACATACTTGGGATACTGACTGCTGCAGCTGTTCTTCACCAAGTGCAGCTCCTAAGTTTCGCGTAATCTTTTTTTCTTCTCTTCCTCTATGCATGGTCCACCCTGTAGGCTTGACCTTAATGAGGTGGGATTGCTTGTAGTGGAAACAGCGGCAGAGTGCTCTTTTGAATGGGGAAAAAAACCCAGACCCAATAAAATGAGTTTGGTGCATCATTATTGCTGCTCCTTTTTCAGGAATTGGTAGCAGCACTAAAATTTTTAACCTGGTTTCATGTGAGCATCAATGCTCAAAGGCATCGTGCATTAATGTGGGAAACAGCTGGTGTCGACTCACACAAAGCTGTGAGGTTTGTGGTGCCACACTTCCAGTTGCTAGTCTTAGAGTAGCTTTTAAAAAGGCCCTGCTGAATGCAACCACCTGACATAATGATGTTCTCGGTGGGAAGCAATGCCAGGCTGCAAACTGGTGTATGCTAGCGCTGTCAGTGCGTGCACCAAAGCAGGCAGTGCCACTGCTCCTGCTGCAGCTGAGCCCATCACGTGGAAGTTCTGCTGAGCACCTTATGGAAAGAAAATGGGCTGAGCTGAGGTGCGCTCCTGAGGACCTGCTTCTGCCTGCCAGCCTCTCCACCAAGCCTGCGGTTGCCTCTGGCTGATGGAGTAACCAGGGAGGCCCCACCAGCATTAAAACTTGAGCCAGGATGCAGGGGCCAGCTGGTGTAAGTCAGTGAGCATCTTGCTACTTCAAAGCAAAGGTGGGGATTCCTGATTTCTTGCCTCCTGTAGCGTATGGTAAGCTAAAGGCCTTTCTGGTGATACAGTCACAGCACCTAGGCCCTTCTTGGGGTTTCATAGATGCATCAGTGCTGTCCACGAGTGATCGATCTCAAGGGTTTGGTGCATTTGTGTTATAGGGTTCAGATTTCCCTGGCCAATTTCTTGGGGGTTCTTCCTAGTGTTGTCTTGGAGTGAGTGCGACATAGCTGTAGGCTGAGATCTTAGGCTAACCTAAAGCCTTGGTGTGGTTTTTTTTGCTTTTTCTTGCTTTTTTTGTCTTGGAGCTGTTGTAATAAGTCCAGGAGGAAGAGATGCTGGAAATGCTGACAGGCTCTGAGTTAGAGCAACCAGAGAGACCATGCTGCAGTAATGTACTGCTCAGCTTTAATTGTGCCCAGCGCAATTTCTGTGTTCCCTGTGGGCAGTTACTGTGCAGTGCTCCTGCATGGTGGCCACGCTTGCATCCAGAGTTGCAATTTGCTAGTGGTCACTCTCAGAAGAAAAATGTGCCCTGGCGGGATCCTGAGCGAGCTGAAGGCAATAGCAACTGCAACAGCCAAGGTAGAGGAAAGGAGAATGATTTTGATGTCTTCTGTAGGTGACAATCATGACGTCAGACAGTTTTCTATCTGCAAGACTTAAAAAATGACACCAGAAACTGACAGTCTCATCCCTCCTCCCCCCAGGTCCCTTCCCAGGCTGGAGGAGCTGCTGCCTTGTGGTCACTGTAGTTTAGTTGTGGCATGTTTCACTGTACACAACTGGATCCATTTTCTGTACAGTAAACAAAGCTCTGGGACAAATATTTTGACCATCTTTTGCCATTATAAACTTTTTATCAAATGAAACAGTGCATTGAACTAAGGAGCTGTGGACATGTTGCAGTAGCCCCCGTGCTACACTTGATGGATAGTCAGTGTTTGTTTTTGCTCCTTTTCATCCTGTCTTCTTTCTGCTAGGGATGGTTGGCTCCTTCCTCATCACTGAGCAAGCTCCATGTTTGTAAGTCTCAAATGATGACTTGCTTCCCACCCCCTCCCATCCCAAGGAACTGGATAAAAATTTGAGCTCAACAAAACCCTTGCCAAATCCTGTTCTGTACTTAGGGTTTCTCAATGTGTGCTGTTCTCATTTAGCTTGTAAGCTTACAGCACTGACTCCCCAAAGAACGCTCCTTGGTGATGCTTGATCAAAGAAAGCAAATATTTCTTGGTCTTGGCTTAAGTTTCCATTAGATCTACAGAGCAAGCCAGTTGTGAAGATTATTATGCTGGTTCCTGCTACGAGAGAGAGTCATGTGAGTTGTTACTACAGTACCAGCTGTGAACAGTATGACAAGTCTCATTTTGTTTCAACTAAATGAATACTCTTCAAATGGTATTAACCTAGTTAAAATTTTGCTTATCAAAGCAAGATCTGTAAAGCAAGCCAGGTAAGTGCGTAGTACTGTTTGAAGTTGTATGAGAATGCAGGAGGAGGAGTTGATTTTGAACTTTCCTCACACTGCATATCATGATCAAGTGCTTGAGGCGACTTTAACATCTGAATGAGTTCGTCATTAAAGGAGCAGTGTTGATAGCAGGGCTGTGTTTACTCAGCATTTCCCTGCAAGCTCTCAGAGCGCTCCTTCCACTTAAGTGTTTACCCTTGAGTTTAGCAGAGATACCTACCCAGTGAAGGAAAGGTCTTACGCATCCTGTGGATGCTGAATGACAGTATTTCCATGAAATAAATGCTGAAGATGCTTTTTATGTCCTGGAAGAAATCAGTAAGACATCATGTAGGGGGAAAAAAAAAAACAACAGGACTTGACCCTGCTTGTGTTTATATTTGTTTGGTACTATGCTATGTAAGGCAGTGTATGCATACAGAATAACAAGACATAATCTCTAAGTTAGAATGTTTGAATTAAGCATCCAAAAAAAGCTTGAGAAGGGCAATGAAAGTAAAGTAACCTTCCCAAAATAGCAGCGTGTGTCTCCAGATCTCAGGCCTGAACACTATATGCTGAATTGCAAACAAACATGTAAGTTCATGCGATTCTTGCTTCAGTACCATACCCAAGGGCAGATCAGCGTGTGGGCTGGCTGTCAGTCTGTTTCCAGTTTACTTTGGGAGTAAGACTTTGTGTTATACTGTGTCAAATGCTAATCTGGCTAAGGCTTTCTGTATCGCTTATGCAATTTAATAAGTCATCCTCACCTTCCCCCTTGCTGGATTTACTGTACTGTATAATAGGTATTATGGCAAAGTGTTTTTCCCCTAAAACAGAGAGAAACAATTTGGGAACAATGCGTGAACCAAATGAAACACATGCTCTACTGGAAGATTGGTTGGCAGCGATGTTTTAAAAATTTTAGCAAGGAGATATGCAATAAAGCACATAAGTATCTTTGGAAATGTTAAAGTAAACTGGGTCTTCACGTATGGGAGGAGATAAGTGTAGTCATCTAGTAGAGGAAGAGGAGGAGAAGGGCATGCATGGGTTGGAAGCAGGATATATGGGGGGGAGTTTTGGGTATTACTGGCTCTAAGTCAGAAAAACTGATATAGAGGTAAACAGAAGTTGTGTGGAACCTGCCATTTATAAAATGTACATGGAAAAATATTCCTAACTAGTTAAGGGTTTGTCAACATTTAGTCTTTATTTTACATGATGACTGATCCATTAGTACTTAGTCTTCTCCTGGGTCTCGCATGGTTTTGGCTGGTTTTGCATAGGGTGTCTCACAGAAAACAGATCTGAAGAAAGAAATGTGAGATGGTGAGTGTAGCATTGCTCCTCTTTGTGCCACAGTCCTGTGCAGGAGGCTCAAAAGGGTGGTTTCATGGCCAGCTCTGCCACAGGGCATAGGGTGCTTGCAAGCACATAGCGCCTTCAGCCCTTGGTGGCCATCCTGCAGGACACACCATGGAGGGAGCCGGTGGTGCATGCTGGCACAGAGCTGGCAGACAGGAGCCCCTGCTGCAAGCCATGGACAGCTGAAGAAGCCACCATGTGAGCTGGTGGGCAGCCCCCGGCCAGGGTGTCTTACACCCTGACCAGCTCTACCTCACCTGAGGTGCTTGGCTTGGAGGCCATGCCTTGCTCCCGCTTGAGAGTGCGTGGCTGAAAGGCATGGGTCGATGTGTGGAATGAAGAGAGGAAGAGCAGAGACATTCCCAAGTGCTGTGGCAGAGCCCTCCTCCTGTTTGCCCCTGTGCCAGCTGCTGTGCAAACCCACTGTCTGTGCTTCACCTGGAGCTGCAGCCATTTGCCTTCTGCATCTGAGGAGCATGTCCTGCTTTATACCTCCATCTTCCCAGCTTCTTTCAGACATCCATGTGGTTCTGTGCTCATCCTGCCTCTTCAAAAGATAGAAATCTTCATTTCTCCCTCCATTTTTGAAGAACTGACATTCTTGAGTCCTTGAATCATTTGACTTGCCTTTGCAGCATCCCTTTTATATAATCACCGCTGCTCACAGTATTCTGTAATACAGCCCCACTCCTCTCTCTAATAGACTGCTATGATGTCCATGACTTACATCCCTGAATTTTCATTACTGCTACAAAGACTTTTATGCACTTTAAAAGGGAACAGATGGATTCTTCCCTATTTTGGAAGAGATCATTCGTGCCTGTCCACCTTCTCAAGTTCACCTATTTTCATTACTTTAACTTAAAATGATTTGTGGAGCCTTCTGAGCTCTCAAAATTAAACTGGAGCCTGAATAAGATTTGAACCTAGATTTTCCTCATCTAACCTAAAGTAGATGATAGCTTCAAGGGAGGACCTAGAGAATAGTTCATTTTGGTTATAGTTCAAACCAGTAGTCAGTCTGTTCCTTCCCACTGTGCTCTTTTAGAGTTGTTCCAAGGAAGCTCACAAAGAGCCCTGTGAGATTGAAGTGGGAACAAAGTGCTAATTGTTAAATTATCTTTTGCCCCCCCAAAACCTAAGGAGAATCATCTGAAGGATGTTAGTTGCATACAGAGTATTTCTGCCTCCATCCAGTGTTAAGTAGTCTGTTTTAGAAAACCTTTATGTTTTGTCCTTTGCAGTTCTCAATAGGCTTTTTTACTCAGACAATATGGACTCTAGCAGGTGGCATTTTTGGCAAATGACCTCTTCTCAAATACCAGGATGTTCAGAAGTTGGCCTTTCTCATCTTTTTCAGAACTATTAAAATAGGAGGTGAAGGGCAAATGTACTACTAATAGGGTGAAGATGCATGAAGATCTTAGACCGGAAGAAAATCAAAATATCGGTTTCCAAAGAATTAAGTAACTGGTGAAGAGCGTGGTCTAATAGCTGGGCATAGTAACTAGCGGCACTTCTCTCTGAAACAAATGACGCAAACTTACAAGAGCGGGTCTTCTGCTGTGGCAGAGGTTAATTATACGAGTGGTTCTGCAACTTGCAGGCTTTTTCTTCTGTGCTCCGCTCACATTTGCCTTTCTGACGTGAACTGCAGTAATGTGGACAATTTATGTGTGTCTGTCTGATTTTGGTTAATTGTAGTAGTAATTACTAATTTCCAACCCTTGACCTGCTTTTTTAATCGCATTTTTAAAACGATCTTTTTGTGCCATTTTAGAATTTGGTGTTTGGTTTTTAATTTAGATAAATTATGCTAAAGTGTTCTTGAGAGAGCTGCACGCTAAGGTCAAAAGCTTTATCTGCACAGTGCCCATTTTCTTTAACCTATTTTAATAATCATAGCTGCTTTCTTTAATGGGTAGCTTTTGTCTGAACTATGCTAAATCTGTCCTGTTTAGACCAGGCTGCTGATGTAGCAGTAAAACAAAGTGCTGCGGAGCAGCCCTGAGGCCTGGGTTGGGGAGGTTCTGGGGCCGGGCTTCCCTCCCTCCCAGCACAGCTCCCAGCACACCCAGCCCCACGGCTCCCCTCACCTGCACCTCTGCAAAGCGCCCAAAGGCAGGCCATGGGTCTGCGGGGCTCAGCGGCCAGCCTGGGCTGCATCTTCAGCATCTCACCATCAGCTTAGCTGTGCTTGCACCTCACTGACCTTGTTTGAAAGCCTTTCCCTCCCCTTTTCCCTGTAAGTAAGCGACAAATGCCCATTGCTGCTGGCAGTGGCCAGGGTCCCTCGTTATGCTGATTGCACCATGAGCACGTGTGAGCTGTGGGAGAGCTGTTTGGGACGGCTGGTAACATCAGCAGGGTGAGCACCTCCCTGCCTTACAGACTGCTGCCTCCTCTGAGCTGAGGAGGTTTGGAGGGGAGGTGGCACTTCACCCCACAGCAGAGAGATGGCCAGATGTCATGGTGCATGGCAAGGGCTCATTGTCAGCTGTCTTGTGGGAGAGCTCTCGACATTTTTAGAAAGGACACTTTTTTTATCCCTCTGCTCTCCCCAGGCATAAAAAAGGATATATGTGTGTATAGCTAGAGAGGCAGTTTGCTTTGGCTGTTTATGGTAAACTGTGCTAGATTTTACGCAGACCGGTTTTCTTACCTTTCTCTCTTCCTCCTTTTGCTTTTGATGGGGAAGGTTTAACAGGGTGTGACGTTTTCAAACTTGGAAACAGGTATTAAAGAGCAATTAGCTGGTCGGCCTCTCTGCCTAAAACAGAGAAAGCTTGCCAAAGATCTTCTTGTCTTCAAACATTTGTACAAATCTCTTGTCAAATATAGAAATAATTGCCTTTTCCCCCCTTTCTTTTTCCTTTCTCCTCAACCACTTTCAGTCCTGCATCTGGTTTAATATAAGGGGTGTTTGCATGAATGGCTTAGTTAGCCAGGGTGGCAATAAAACACTTTAAATTTATTGCGACATTTGGATTTAATTAAAAAGTACACACTTAGAAAAGTAAAACATAATGTGTAGAGGGAGTCAGGAAGGTTTTCCTCCTTTTCTTCCAAAAAGCTAATTAGAGTTGTATTTTAAATTGTTTATGTGCTGCTAATCATTGTAATAAATCATTTATACTGAGAGAGACACACTCTAATGTGCTTGTGTAACTGTTTATGCTCTCAAGTTTCTATCATGAACAAATTGATCTGGAAGTGAATTTATTAACCACTAGGGAAGAAATCATTAGTGCATTCTCTAAATATTCCCCAGGTACACTTTTATTATAGTAGTTTACTGTTTTAACTAAAAATAACGTTACAGGGCCTTGGTTGTAATTATGATGCAAATTGACTTTCCATCATTTAAAAGGAGGGAAAACTGGCTTTTTGCTCGTAATATATATCTATGTCGTATATGCCAGAGAGTCTCACAGCTTCCAAAGGTTTTTTGCTGAAAACAAAATGTAAACTCGTATTTTCAGAGGAACTAGTTGTGGGGACTTTATGGAAGTTTTAAAATAATCCACTGGAAAGTTTAATCTCTTTAATGTACCTGGCCTTTGCTAAAGGATCTTAGGACAAGGTAAGCGTAGCCCATCACATTAAATCTTTTGCATCTGGCAGCACACTTACACTTATAAAGCAACTTGGTGCTTTCAGAGTGCTGGAGACCACTTGAAATCTCTTGGGGATAACAGGCGTTGCTGTTTCCCTGTCCCCAGTGAAGACACTGATGCACAGATTTTCATGCAGAAAATCAGTAGCAGAACTGCAGTTATAATCTGAGATTTTTCTGGTTCGTGGTGCAGTTCTTAATCCAAACTGCGGAGCTGCTGGCATCCCAGCTCTACCCAAGGGTTTGTAAGGTGGGCTTGTCCTGTGAGTCTGGAGGTGGTCGCGGAGCCGCGTGTGAGGGCGTAGGGAGCCGCAGTCCATGCAGATTTGCAGCCCGCTCGCTGGGGCTGAGGAAGAGCTTTCATATTTGGAGGTGTTGCTGAATTAGTTTTCAACACCTGTACTTTCCCCATGGTAGTAAATTGCATTTCCCACCCTGCCCAAGAAACCAAATCTGACCATCGAAAGCTCCAGTTAATGCTAGTAGGTTTCGTAGGTGCTTTTTAAATTTAGCTGCTATTATTTCAGTACTGAATTATTTATTTGCAGGTCTCGCGTCAGGCCACCAGGCAGGAGTACCCGCAATATGTAGATTTATGTAGTTGAATAGATGGTTAGGCATTTTTATTTGAAGTCCTCAAAACTGTGAACTACCGTGTAGCTTGATGGAGAGGTTTCATTTTCTACGGGATATTCTTAATTTTAAAAAACCCCAAACCACCAAACCAAAAAAAAACAACCAACCAACAAAACTAACCAGTGTTCCAATTTCTGGTAAAGCAAACAGTCTGCAGCTCTTTCCAGCAGAGAAAGGAGAGTCAATATGAGTAAAATTGTTCTTTTTAATACGTATATCATTTGGAAGAGGTGACTTAAAAAGGAGGGCTGGGAGGATGCACGTGGAGTCCATGAGAGGCAGCTGCGGAACGCGGTGGCACCAGGAGAGGAGCAGAGACAGGATTAAGCTGGAACCAGAAGCAAGGACTGCTTGTGCCTTCACGGGGGAGCTTTCCAAAATCACTTGCTGTGGAAGCTGCAAACCATCGTGCTGAACTGCCTCTGGCATTTCAGCTTGTTTCTCCTGCAAAACCTTACTTGGGCTGCGTGTGTGCTCCCACCCTTCCCATTTAAATGTTCAGTTGGTCCGCGTGTGAGCTGTCTCTGGCGCTTGGTGGAGGTGTGTTGACTGCTTAACAATTCACATCAGTGTTTCCGCAGCTGAGAGTGTTTGAAGGATTTGATGGCTGATACGTGTGCGCGTGTACGTGAGAAAGACCTCCTGTTGCCTTCAGGAGTTAGGCACTGGAATAGCTTTGGGCCTTAAGTATCTGCACTTTTACTGTTTTTTTTTAACACGATCCTTAGCTGCTGAGTTGAGTTAATATTATTTTTTCTTTTTAGCCTCAGGGAGGTTCAAAAGTGACAAATGCTTGTGTATCAGTCCCGGCCATATGCACGCCGTGCCACCAGCAACCTGTGACCATGTGTGTGTATGTGTGAAGAATTTATTAGTGCCTCAATTACACAAATGTCACTGAAGTGGCTTTCCATTTCTAGATTTTCCCCCAAACAAATAGTTTTCTCTTACAAGATCAAGATGTTTATTCTGTCTCCTTTTAGACTATATTTCTGACGTGTTGGTTTAAAATCCTGTAACATTACACATATTTTGCTTCCAAAGTGTGAATTTTTTTGAGACTTCTAGCTATTCATTTTTCCAGAAACCTACTATACAGTGTTCTGCCACATTAGGTTTCCCTAATAATCCATGGGAGGATGTGATCAAGATCTATTACTGCCTCTCTCAATGTGGACGTCACTGAATGCTGTGAAGGAGCTGTAGTGGCAATTCGCTTTGCTGTTTGCAGGCATTTAAATCTGTATTTGGAAAGCCTTGCTGTACTAACCAGGCTTCAGAACTGTAAGGAATCAAAGGATGTCTTGTGTCTTCTAGAAAATGTGGATTTTTTTTGTCATCTTTAGATCCTTTTATGGCCATTTTCAGAGCGAAATAAGAGGCCTTCAGTCATTTCATATTCGGCTGAATCTGACACTTAGAAATGTAAACGTGTCTCTCAGAATGCCATTAATTGAGAATAATAAATGTCCCTTTATATGCAAAGTCTTTATATAGAGGTGACTCCTGCTGCGATTCCTGAAGGCATTTTTCCTTCAAAGCACAAATATATCAGCACTTAAAGCAGCATTTGATATCCTCTTGCCGTTCCTGCGGCCTGAGCTCTGCATTGCCGCAGCTTATTTTTCTTCTCTCGACACTTTACAAGGTGTGCCGTATCCAAACGTTGGACCTTCTCTGCAGACGTGTCCGTGAATTAATGGAACTGAAAAATAGCCAGTGGCAGTTTTACAGAAAGTCCCAGAATTCAGAACTGTCTTGTCCTTTGGCAAACAGAGGGAGAGGGAAAGGGACCAACGCAGCCACGTGATAAATGTAGTTAGTGGGAACAAAGTTGGTGCCCGTTTACCCCAGTGGAGCCGATGAGGACAAGTTGTTCTCTGCCGCCACTTGGGTGTAAGAACAACTTCTGTGTGCAGTCTGCTCATGCAGTTTTGGACTTGCATAAAAGTGTTAAAGCATCTTGAATGGTACAAACTGCAGCTGCAAGCTACTTAAATACGTAGCTTTGGAGAACCAGGTCTGTAAGTTTTTAAGTGGAGCTCTGTTGTAATTTCAGACTTTTTTCATAACCTTGGTGCATAGTGGCTTGGTAAGATTTAATACCTCCTGGTTAAGCTTCGTTTTGTCTCCTTCCGTGTTAAAAATTCCTTGCAGCCGGGCAAGAAATTACCCAGCTTGGCCCTTCTACTTGTAAGACTTTTAAAATGTTGGCATCCTGGAACAGGGGGACAGTGGCTCTTCTGTGACGTGACAGGAGCTTGTCTTGGGTGTGTGAGAGTGGTTCTGGACTGCAGAAGCACCAGGGGAAATTGCCGCTTCACAGTTTATGATGAAACTGAGGTAAACTCCATTCACGATGAGTAAAAGTGAGTAATGATTTTAATATATTAAGGCTGTGTAAGAGGTGGGTGCGCAGGATTGCTCCGATTTGATCATGTGGAATGGGCAGAAGTGGTCCCTTGGTTTAACTCTTCACTGCCCTCAGGGGAGAGTAATGTGCAGGTGCCCATGCTGATTCAGACCTTAACAGGGTGATATATATTGTTGCAGTGTATTGGTTCAAGTCAAGTCACCAAATGGAGGCGTGATGAAGCCAACCATGGACTGCATATCAAAGACTGATCGATCTCTGGTGTTTATAATGCAGAGCATCTGTCTTAAATGCTAACTTCCAAAATATTTCTCTGTGTGCTGATAATGTGATGCTAAGTGTGGGATGCAGCTTTACCATTTTTTATGCTCTATAACAAAAAAACAAGCTCAGGGGTATATTAGTATGATAATACATTAACATAAAGTACACTTTTTTCCTGCAAAAACAAGCATTCCTCCCACCACAACTGAAGACCAGAGAGGATATTGTCTGTGGAGGTTTGCATATTGTACTGCAAGTGTATTTTGACACTAGAAACTGAAGAAATGGGAAACTAGATATGTCTGGGGAGTAACTACTCATCTAAGTGTCAGGTTTGATACTGGCAGACTCTGTGGAACCAGTAGCTGAAATCTCCGGAGGGCTGGCGGAGCCCTTGACCTTCGTAGCAGGAGATGAACTGTTGTTATTGCTGAGGGTTGTTCTCGGAGAGAGGGATGGGCAAATCTTAAATATGGAAGTGGTGCCTGTTCTGCATAGATACAGGATGTCTCAGAGCACTAATACATAGGAAGGGTTTCTCCTGATTTTCTTGGCCATTTAAACAGTGCTGTCTGCGTGCTCTGTTGGCTTCACTTCTCTCTGGAGATAGCCATGTTTCATCCCTCTAGTTGTCTGTGGTTGCAATATGGGGGTCTCTAGGCAGAAGACATGCAGTGTCAGCACTGGAACTATATTTTTAAAAAATCACATTTTCTGATTGCTCAGGCTCTAGGAATAGTTTGTAGTGTAGCTCAGAAAAAAAAAAAAAAAGTAGTAAATATTTTGGAGGTACCCAATTCATATTGTTGGTGCTATCATATAAAAGTGACAAGTTTTTGCTTCCCAGAGGTCAGCGTGTCCATTGTGAAATCAGCTGTAGGCCTTTGAACACAAGATCAGTGGCCATCACTTGAAGTTGGCCAGCTGTCCTATCGACAGACTGGAGAGAGCCTAGCAAGTCTGATGGCAACCCAGCACCATCTTAGTGGCGGTACATACAGGGAGAGGCTGAGGGAATTGGGTTTTCCAGCCTGGAGAGGAGAACGCAACAGGGAGATGTCGTTGCTGGGGGGTTCAGAGACAACTGAGCCAAACTCTTCTCAGAGGGGAGCAGAAGTTCTCTCCTGGGAGAGGAATTCGTCGTGCCAGGCACTTCCATGGGACGATAACACCTGCCCCAGGCAGCTGTGGGCAGGGGCAGGCAGAGGCACAGTGGGACGGGTGGTGGATGATATAGAGATGGTCCCGCTACAGCGCTGGAAGGGGAAACTGGCTGTCAGCTTCCTGGGCTGCGTTGGCTTTCCGCGCAGATGTGCCGCTCCTCTTGTGTTGCCTGATGGGCCTGTTTGGGACTGGGGCCAGATTTCAGCTGTGGTAGGTTTGGGAATGAAGTGAAAATAAGGCTGAACCTGCATAAAAAGTGAGAAATCTCTGCAGAAGTATTCTGCTGTTTAATTCTCCGAAAGCAGGGTGGCAATCGCACACCCGGCAGTTGCTGTGAAATTGCTGCTGTGGATAACCAAAAATGGGATAGATTTTTTTACTTGAACTTCGGGGTGCCTGAAATGCAGATATCTGTTCTTTTTCACCCAATTCCTGTTTGTAAGCAGTTCAGTTAATGATTCAAATGGATCTTGGGTTTTGGAAATACTCATTCACATGCTTCCATTAGGTATTGGATCTGAGGCAGACGTTGTTTTTTCTAATCAGATTTCTGGTTCACTGTGAATTTGGAATAAGTACACTAGTGGTATATAAAGATGAAGCAAAATAAATTAACATTTCTATATGCACGTTACCACTTCAAATGCTGTTGGCTCTCAAAAAGAAAAAAAGACCTCTAGCACTTGAAGTAACAAATTACTCATCTTATGCTTTGCTGTGGCAGATCATGGCTTGCTTTAAAGTAACATTCTTTTTTCCTGCGCTTAGATAATTTAGACACTCCTCTGAAAAGAGGTACCACATGGAGTGCAGTAGAGTTGAGGTAGATTTGAGAAAAGGATTACACTTTGCATGTGGAAGCAATGAATGTAGGCTGTAGATAAACGACATGGGTTTAGAGCGATCATTGCTGCTACAGCTTGATTATTTTTCTCAGGGACAGGCGCTGGCTCTCTCCTTCCTTTGAAGAATTACTGTACTCGTGTCTGCACCGTATTTCATACAGCATTTGTGCTGGCTTCTGTTCTTCCACTTCCGATCTGCCTCCCTTTCTCACCCAAAAGTAGGATGCTGCGATCATCTAACTTCTGAGTCTTCAGCAGTGGCAATAGGCTGCTACAGCAGGTTATGACAAGGGCACCCTATGGCCTACAAAAAAACTCATATCACATACTTCATGCATATAAAAGCGTCTGTTCCAGAGCTTTAAAAATGAGGGTTGCAGAGAGGCTGATGTGGTGTTGGGAGCGATCAGAGCTAGGAATGATGTAGGGTTGTTCAGGAGCTCTTTAGGTTAATAAGCAAATGTTTGTAGTCGTTTCCTTGCTGAAAGGTGTACTGAGAGCCAGCTGGGATTGTTCCCTTGGCCTGCGCAGCAGAGAAGAGGAGAACATGGCAGGGCTGGGGATGTGCACTGGGGAAACAACGCTTGCTTCTTGTGTCCCAGCTAGATGTCCAACCGTATTTCTCAAGTACTGCGTTTGCTTTAGGAAAAGGTGAGGCAGGGAAAGAAGGAATCTAATACGATTTGGAAGTAATAAGGTAGACTTTGCAGCAGCTCTGCCCTTAATGACTTATTCTTACAAACCTGGTTTCCAGATATTTATAGTCTGAACTTTTTCTTGAAATATCAAAATATTTGTAGCTGTTTTCTTTCTTTTCTTTTGAGGGGGAATAAATTACCTGGTGTCACTTGATGCTGGTGGATACGTTTCTTTCTTTGATAAAGAGCAAATTTTCTTTAGATGCAGTTTCTTGAACTCATAGGAAAATTGTATAGCATTGAAACACTAGGAATTAATCTGAATAGCCAGTGTGAGGAGGTGAAAACACTCCGTCCACTCTAATTGGCATGGCCCAGTGAAAGCCAGCTCTCAGACTGCCTCCCTCACTAACTGCCCAGCCTCGTGGCAGATTGACATAATTCTCCCGTCCCTGGGGAACCATAATAGAGCACTCCCTGAAGTGCTCAAAATCCTGAAGGGAAATTAGGATCTCTTTTTTTTTTAATGGGGTTTCTGGAGTTCTTATGTTCATTCAAAGGACTGTGGGCTATTAAATAGAGGGTTTTTTAAAGGTTTTTCTAATTGCCCCACCTCCTTCCTCTCCCCCCTTTTAAGTGGCTTTGGACAGTTGCAGAACTTTGATTTTAAATTTGTCTAATCTCTTGAGATATCTAGGGAGGGAAAACTATTGTAACTGAAAATGGCTCCAATTCTTTTTTTTTTTTTCCCCTTTCTTCCATTTTAATAGATATGTTTAGTCTACTTTAAAAGCTTTCTGGAGAACCTTTTATAAATGGCTAATTTAAGCTTGTCAGGTTTTAATTATAATCTCTCTATACACAAGTTAAGATGCTTAATGCGAGTGAAAAGTTCTGAATACAAAGCAAACCTGTGTCAAGTTGCAGAGCACTCTTACCCGTCTTAATTGCTTCTGGTCTGAACTTTAACCTTAACTCTCCCATCTGTCTTACACATTCCCTTCTCTCATCACAACCGCTTTCTTTTCGTAGAGTGCTGAGGATCTGTCTTAATTCTGCAGGATTTTTAGTCCAGCAAAATCCTGCCATCAGGCTGTGGATGTTCAGTTCTTTCTTTATCCCACTGCAGCACGATGCACGTTCCTGGAGTGCAGCCCGGCTGCCCTGGGTAGCCCGGAGCATGCCCTTACCTCTGCTAGAATGGGACTGCTGTGGAAGATGAGGTACCTCAGCTATAGGAGAAATGCCCTGGATCCCAAATGTCATGGTAACTTCTGGTCTCAGTGAAAATCTCTTCCCAACAGCATCTGTAGTGGGTTTTGTTTGCAGTTTTATGGATGTTTTCTTAGGCAGTTTATTCCTTTTTAGGACTGTCGTCTGCCTAATTTTCTAGCTATGACCTGGCCTTTGTGGCAAAGGTTAGTTGCGTCTCTTTCTTAGATAAGAATGAGTTTCATTCAAGCTTAGAAAATGAGCCTTGAAAATACTCAGTCAGTGCAGATTCCTTCTGGAGAGTGCATTTAAAAGTTTGAATCCAAAATTGATTTGGAAGTACTCTAATCTAAAATAACCCTGATGTTAGCATTGTTGTCTGCAACTCCTGCTAGCCCTGGCGTTCTGGTTCAGCGCATTGGCACACAGCTCCCTGATGCTGTGAAATTGAGACTCATCTGGAGATACAGTCTTTTCTAAAAAGAATTGCAGGGCACTTAAGACTCCTTATTTCATTAGTTCAGTGAAGGAGTTCTTTTCAGCAGTCAAGAATCTCATGATGAGGTGGACAAAAACCGAGTAAATCAAGCGGTAGAGACTCCCATGGAAATGGAGCGGAGGAAAAGCTGCTCAGTAAGTTTTTTGGCCTGGAAGCATAGTATTTTTGGAGCTGAAGGTTAGTGGTTTAGAATTTCTTTTTAGTCTGAGGTTTCAGGCAAAGCATTAGTAGACACATACCTGGGCCAGACTTCAGGAGGTACATTTCAGGAGACTTTCAGTTCTTTGCACTGGGCTAGGTCATATGATATTTTTTTTTCATTGTTTTTAACCAAGTGTAACCATCGGTATCTTCACGTATGTTGGTGAGAATTAAATGGAGCATAAATAACTGAATTGAAGAGCAGACTTTAAGGGGATAGGTTGCTGCATGAAGCAGTGGTAATGATCCAGAGGAGCACGATGCATTGAGGAAAAGAGTAAAGTGTGAGTACCATCCAAAGTGCAGGCAGCAGGTCATAAATTCTTGTAGTAGTGGTGGTCTGAAATTCAAGGAATAGGATTAGAGAGCTACTGTAGGTTAATGAAAATGGCTCCCTTAGGATCAGCTTGAATTCAACTCAGTGGTCAACCATAAGAAGAGGAATGTCTTGTGCAATTCCAACTTCTCATCCATATTCTGAATACTGAGATGCTCCTGAATGCTTAATAGAGCAGGATATGCTCTGTTATGGTATATTTCACACGACTTCTAAGATGCTCTAATGCAAACTAAGTGTCATGCTAACTTGCCCCAAACCCTTAGTGCTCACTTTATTCTGGAATATATGGTGAATTGCAGCAGAGTTTTCAAAGCCTTTCTGGAGCATTTCACAAAAAAGAAATAAAAGAAAAAAAAAAAGTCTTGCAATTTTACTTGGGTCTTTCCTGTTGTCCAGGGTAATAGTGCTCAAATCCTGTCTCTATACGTCACCTCAAAGGAACTCATTATAGCATGAGTATACAACAGCTAATGCCAAGAAACCACTTTTAATTCTTATCAGCATAATTTCTTGTAAAGAAGGGTAGCATTAATGGCCAGCTGTGGCTTGTGAGCCCTGACTTAATCAGTTGTGAATAACAAAAATTAGTTTGAGGCATATAGTTACTAGCCAACTGCAGCTATAACAAATGTTTAATGAACAGTGCTGCACTGGGGTCTGCATACCTCTCCCTGTGAATGAAAGGGGAAATGGCCAAGAGCAGGACTTTTGCTGTCCTAATTGTAGTAGCGAAATGGGATAGAGTAAAGTCTGTGGAAGCAAACTGTGGCTAAGTAAGGCTTAAGCTAGACCTCAGTGAACAGAATAACAGAAGCAAAGAAAGTACTTAGCCTCTGCTTTCTCTGTCTTCCCTATCTTTGTGGCATTAAGAGAACAACAACTTTAGTTGGTATTATCTGCAAAGTACAGCAAGTTCTTTCTGACAAACTTCACCCTGCCCTTTTTCTAGTCTTGAAATATTAAAGTGCCTTTGCCAGAGCCATTGAGTGAGAAGGACGCTGTGCTCTCTGGGGTCAGCAGTGGGATGGGAAGGATCTTTCCAATTGTTGATGGGTATACTGGGTATAAACATCTAGGGTCTTTGTTAAACTGCATGCAAGGTCAGGATATCCAGGGACCTCCTGTAGTCTGAGCATCTGCATTACAGAAGTCATGGGTTTTTATCTGGTCATCCTCAGATAGGAGTTGTAACTGAGCAAAATGCACTCTTGTCCTCTTTCTGGCTTCTGCTAGAAAGGGCAAGCCAGTGCTGGCTTACCATCCTGCTCAGACTCTCCTTGCCTCCCAACCACCTCCAGGTGGGCAGAGGAGTTTGGAAGGGAGCAAGGCAAAACCTTTAGAAGCTGGTAGTAGGACTTTCAAGGTAATTTCAGGCCCCTGAAGTTTGGCTAGGCATTCCTGTGTTGACTGCAGGTGCAGTCCAGATAAATCCAGTAAAGTTACCCTAGATGTGAACCATTTTTGGCACCTCTTCTGAGATTTGTTCATGTACAGCTGAAGCTTACGAAAGCAACGGCACAAACTCCATGGCTTTCCTATGTTGCCAGCCTTTCAGGAGGTTGTATAGTGTCATTCAAAACTTCAGGGCTTGCAAAAGGTTAGGGTATTGTTTATATCCAAGAGGATACAAATTCTGCTTCCTAAATCAGTAATTGTTTATTGGTTACTTGCGCAGTGATCACCAATGCAAAACTGAGATTGAGAGTCTCCTATCTGCCCGCACCCAGAGACTTAACAAAGAAACTTGGTGCTGTGACCACCTTGGTCCCTCTCTTATACGACAGGAAAAACATACCACTTTGAAATATTGGGTGGGGGAGACGGGATGCTCTCTTAACCTTGTTTTTTCTTTGCTACTTTCATGAGACAAAATTCCAGTCTGCTTTATTTTTTAAGTCAGCAAACTGATTATATATTGTAAAAGATCAGTGTTTTCATGGGTGAGTAGTAATTACTGAGTAATGGCTTAAAACATTTCCTGAAGGAACATAAAGCTGGTTTTAAAAGTCAAGAGTACATTAAAAGGATTACCATGTAGATTTGATTTTTAGATAACACTAAAATGGATCCCAAATGGACTTATGAAAAGGGATGGTATCTCTTTAATGGAAAGTGCATGGTCTGACAGCTTAGCATGCAAATGGTCCTGCAAAGGACTGTCTGTTATGTTTTTTCCTTTCAACAGAAGAGAAGGAAATAGCTCTCCTTGCCCTTCTTCTTTCAACTTTTAATAGCAGATGGGTTGGTCTGGTTTTGCTGGGAAAGGGAGGAGAGGCTAGGTTTGGGGAATAACTGCATCTTTCTGCATCACTAGGGAGGTGTATTTCACGACTTCTAGAAGGTCAGCAGCAATTGTATCTCTTACATGGATTGCATTGAGTAGATAGACTCCCTCTGCATTCTCTACAGGTGAATCTTTACTCATCTCTTGGAAATGAAAAAAATATGCAAATAAATTATAGTCCTTGTATATGTATTGTACTAATCTTGTGCAGGGCACGAGCATCAATGCTTGGCTTTGCAGTAAGTTTGGACAGGGGCAGGAGGGCTGTTATTTTCATACTACAATAACTTGCAATCACTATAGCGTTTGCTATTTCAGAGTTGCCAGCACAGCTTTCTGGTGATTGATGGTGTAAAATATGCTTTTGGCCTGAGTACGGTTTCTTCTAGAAACATTTAAAAGAGTATATTCATATTTCATTAAATACAGAGCACCAGGATTCCAAATTCTTTTGTGGTATTGCACAAATTATTATAGGCTTCAAAAGTCTTGAGAAATTTCTATAAGCCTGTGAAAGCTTTAGATTGGATAGTCATCATTGCCTGCATTAAGGCCTGTGACAGATTGCTTCATCAGTGTACACAGAGCAGAACATCAAATGGCCATTTGGCAGTGGGCACTGAAATTCTATTAAGGTTGCCGAAAGCTTAGGTTGACATTGTATATGTCTGCAAAGAGGCAGAAGAAAAGATGATGATGATGATGATGATCGTGCAATGATATAGTTCTATTCTCTGTAAAATATTCACATATATAGCGTACCAAATCTGTCAGGGTGAGGTTAATGTTTCACTGATAAACCTGAGCTCTGCTACATCACACATCTTTGCATATGTCGTGAAACGTCAGTAGTAATACGTTAAACAGTGCATTTTAACTGGAAGATGAAAATTGTCTAGTATTACACATGTGCCTGTAAATAATTGACTTAAGTTTTTATTTCTCACAGTCTTTGGGATTTGTAACTTGATATAGGGGTTTTCTATTTGATTTTCATTCCTTTTTGGGGAGGGACAAAAAACTCCTTGTATTTAACATTGGTGCATAGGTTTTTCTTAAATGAGCTGAAAAGTGAGAGATGAGTTCTCACCTTTGTGATCATCTGTCTCAGAGACTCTTCTTCCATTGGTTTGCTTTGACACACAAAGCGCCCTGAATAGAAAACTTTGGAGCTTAGTGTCTTTTCGGTGGTCACCTGCAAGTCGGTGGAATATTGAGGAATATGGGAAGAATTCCAGGCTAGTCATCCCTAATAATCATCATCTCATCTGTGATGTTCTTGTACTGCTGGAAAAGTGGTTTGAGGGTAGTCTCTCCATTGCCTTTTTTCTACTACAGACACTAAAGGAGGGAACTGGCCACCTAAAATCAGGACCTTTGCCAGACTGTAGGACACTAAATTGTGACTAATTGAGAAAACTTGATCAGAATGTTCTCAGAGTAGGTTGAAGGTGGAAGAAATCTGCATGTCTTTTTACTGTTCCCAGGGCTTCAAACAGTGAAAATGGATTTTACTGAAACACTACATGTGCTAAGAATAAGATTTGGACATATGCCAATTATGAAAAATTAAAGCTCAAACAAGCATATTTTATGAGCACAGGGAAAATGTTGCTTACTGGAATGATTTATAGAAACTGTTTTGCAGCAACAATTCTCATGTTTTGCATTCAGTCCTGCTGCCATGTGTTCCTTTATAGCTACAGGTTGTTCTCTGGTAAAGGCAAGTCAGTAATAGAGAGAGACTTAAAGCAGGTACTGGAAATCTCAAAACTTTGGTGGAAAATGAAAATCTAGATTCTAAACCTAAACCTTGTGTCATGAATCAGGACCTACCCTGGTACAGATTCAAGTGATGCGAATGATTATTTTGGATATCTTGGTCTATCTGAGCAAATGGCTTAAAAACAGTCTCTGCATGGGAGACTGGAGGAGGGGTTAAGTCACTCATGAAGCTTTGGGTCACTTTTAGGCAGCTTGAAACTGCCAGGGGACTCTAAAATACGTATCTCTAAAGCTTGTTCTGAACTGTAGGGCCAAAAAAAATTGCTGTGTTATTGGGAGGAGCATAGTTAAAATAGAAGTACTGATCAAAATGTTGTTTTTCCTGTTAACTGCCCTCTCCAACTCCTTTTTTTGCCATGCTTGGGAAATTTGTTCAGTAATGGTTCAGAAGAAAGAATACCACAAATAAATTGCTAAAGCCACTGTAAAAATCATCTGCTGTATATTGCAGCATGAAACTGGGAATGAAAAAAGATTGTGGTTACTCATTGAATAATTTTGATGAATGGTCTAAGGCTTGTTCATAAGCATTTAGTTGCAAGTACTCAGTGTTCCAAATGTAACGTTTTAATTGGATATACAGATGACATGATGAGTTTCACCTTGCTGGCCATAATTCTTCAAATGAAATTCTTGGTGAAGATGCCCGAGACGGCATACTCTCAGTTCAGTGGAAGTGCATGGTTTAACTTGTTTCGCAGGGTGTAATATTCATAGAAGGTGAGTAATACAATACTGGGAACATAAAGTGAGTTTCTTTTTAAGGGAATGAAATTCACTGCATCTTTTTGGCAATGACTGTCTGCATTTACTTAAATGGGTGATGCAGGGCTCTAATGCTTTTAAATGATATCAGATCCTCTGATAAAAGACATAAGACTGCAGCTTATTTATTGTGATGAGACAGGAGTTAATAAGATTACTCCTACTCTTCAGTTACTTTTTCATCTTTTGCAGCCAAATGCTGGGTTTTTTGTTAGCAGGCAAAAGGAGGTCAGCTCATTTAAAGAGTGTTGATGCTAGAAATAAACATTTTTTCCCCTCAAGTGGAAGTCTGAAACCTAGGCTCAATTGCCCAACTGCCAAAATTCCAGTCTTTAAACCAGAATTGCTTGTAGCACTGGAATGCTGTATCCCTATAATAATCACGTAAATTACAAAAACTTAAAAAAAAAAAAAAAGAAAAAAAAGAAAAAAGAAGTGTACCATAAACCTGTAATAATGGTGGTCTTCAGCAGAGGCGTTGTTCAGCAATGTGGTAACTGTATCTGAAAGGCACTGCTCAAGGAAGAATTTGTGGTGGAGAATAAAAAGATAGTTCCAGTACTGTGTTGTGCAAGGTGCTGTACAACTGCATAGGAGGCACTGTGCTGGAGTGGTTGTCACAAACCTTTCTGGGAGTGGATATATTTTGTGTGTGTGTGTGTAGTGATCTGCTTTATCGTTGAGCAAGCTTTTAGAGTAAAAGTAGCTAATCTGAGGGAAAGTGTTAGGTTTGGTTTTTTTTCTAAAAAGCAAAAAACCCCCAAACAAACAAACAAAAAACCCCAAGAAAAAAAACCCAAAAACTTGCAGAGGGAAAGAGTTAAAGCCATCTGCCTGAAAGCATTGTGTAAAACACACACACAATGTTGGGGAAATAAGCCAATTATGTGTGCTTCACAGGAGGTGGGGGACTGACCTTTGTGTATAATTAGTTCTTTTATTTAAAGCAAAGATTTTGAATAGAATAACTAATTAGCTGTCATAAATGGCAAATTGAAGATTTTGGCCAGATTCCTTGGGGAGTGTGGGAGGACGTCCCTCCTCCCACCCCGTACTGTACGCTCTCACTCTCCTCATTAGGGTTGTTTTTAGTTCTCTGCAGTGGTAATGAGGAGTGCAGTGGCAGCACTTCTCAGAGCCCCCTCTAACAAGGCATGAAATGCAGGTGGAGGAGAACCGCCTTCAGCTCCTGCAGCTTTCACTCAACACATGTGGGTGTAGCGGAGGGCTCCGGTGGGAGAGGGGGAGGCCGAGGGGGGCTGCGGGAAGTCGGAGGGGGGTCTGAAAAGTCCTGGTGATATCACCTGTGTTCTATGCTCTGGACTTGACTGTATAAAATACAGGCAAGCTGCAAAGCCTTGAGGCATATATCATTAGCCAGCAGTCCCGCATTACTCTTTCAGACCAATTAACCTTTAGAGTTGCATTAAAGAAATTAGGTGGTGAACTTCCATGCTTTCAGAGGGGACCAGTAGCTCTCTTGCAGACCAGGGCACTGTGGAACTGTACGCCACAGGACCATTGCAGATAACTGTTATTTAAAAGGTCTACCATTTATAAAAAAGTTGCCAGGCTCTCTTGGAAACGAGGCTTTATGAACAGTGCCCTTAAAGGAACTGCAGCTGATTGCCATGTGAATAGAAATATCAGTAAAATGGCTTAGAAAAATTTAGAGGTGTACTTAGCGGACACTTGTGTTATAAAGCCAGCTGAATAATTTTACAGAAAGACCCCGACTGAGAAGATACAGGCTGATTAAAGCTAGCTTGTCCGACTGTGAATAGAGGTAAAGTTTAGATTACTCACTACAACAACAGCCTCTTTAGACACAGCCATAAATTTCAGCATGTCCAGAGGTGGTGTCTATAATTTTTTAATGTGCATTGGAGCTCCGAGCACTCAGAACAGGTTTTGTTTTGTATTTACCAGCAGCAAGTCTATTAAGTTGTAAAGGGCAAAGAAGGGAGTGTAGGTAGCCAAAAATAGAAAGGCTTCATCTACTGTTTCTAAGAAAAGATAGCGATGGATGGCTAGCAGCAGGAGAGGAGAGAGCAACTTGATGGTACTTTCAGAATTTGGTAATCAGTCAGCATTCCCTTTGTGATCATGTATGTAAACGGGTGAGTGTCCAGCTGTTAATTTTCCTACCTCTGCAACACGACTTCTCATTTTCTAATCCTTGCCCTCAGAGCACCTGTGGAATTTATCGAAGGTGAGCCCTTTGTTTCTTGACAGCCCAGGTTAGACACCACATGGCCCTCATCATATTGAACTAAGTATCTTGGCATTTTTTGGTAAGTACTGGGGAAAAATCTACATAGAGAAATGAAGCAGCATCGCAGCCTTGCAGTGAGGAAATTTCCAAAAGGAAAGAGCATCTCCCCAGGTGGTTTCTGCCTGCAAAGCCCAGACTGCTTGGAATTTGCTGGGAGGGAGGCAGGAGGAAGAAAGTGGGGTTTGGTGTTGGCTGTGTCCTCTCTTTGCAAGCCTCCGACCATGAAAGGGGTTAAGCTTCTGAGATGCTGCTCTCTTGTTGCTTGGAAATGACATGGCAAGCATGCGAGGAACCCTTGCTGATCAAGTTTGGCAGTTTTTGAAATTTTGTTTCACGCCTTGCCTGCTGTGTCAACTCACCAGCTAATTGCAGCTGCAACTTTCTATAGTGGTGTGTGTGCGCCGTGCAGACCGGTTGGTTGGGATGTCGGAGGGAAGCCTCACAGACCAAAATGTAATTTCAAAACACTGAACCTGACCAGCAGAGGCTGACCTTGCTCGTTATTATCTGAGTGGAAATAGCAGCTTTGAACATCATATGATCTCTGAAATGGTACCTTTTTTCATTAGAAAGCCCCCTGCTGAACACTGACCAAATACATAGCTTTTTTCCTTGCTTAAGGTACTGTTTAAAAATATATATATCTGTTCCTTTGCTAGTTATTAGAAGAAAATCAAAGTGTTACATTCCCCTTATTCGCAGAAGCCTCTCCTAAGACAATGGTGTGCTTGCAATAGCTGGGAACTGAGACGGCGGCAATGAGTGAGGGCTGCCAGGGCCACGGATAGATCAAGAACCGCCACTGCAGCCAGCCCACAGCCGTCTGGGCCTGCTTGCCATCTCAGGAGCCCCTCCTAACCTGCCAACCCGCCCTTACCGATCAAACCAGCCTCTCCTAATGGTCCAGCCAGGGTTTTGTCCCTGCACAGCTGCCCTTGCGCTTGACCATGCTGCTGTTACAGTGGACCCCTTGCTCTGGGTGAGGAGAGCTGTAACTCTGAAAGGGCACTGGTTTCAAAAGTGCTTGACAGCCTTGGGAAGTCCCGTCTGGCTGAAGATCACGTATTTCTGAATTGCAGAGTTGATCTCAAACTCCACCCATGCAGCAGTTCTCTTGCGAGGAGGTTTAAGGGGCTCTCGTTGTCTAGAATCTGCATTCTGAAATCTGCAGCACCTCCAGACGCAGGATCCTCAAGTTACCTAGAGGAACCTTGCAAAAGAATTGTATGATGACCCTCTCCTTGTAAGAAATCCTCTTCTGCCTCTAAGGGTACACAGCTCACATTTAGAGAGCCTGTTTGGGGAGTGGGTAATGACTCACTGGTGTCTAGGACTCCTCTCTTAAAATATAATTTGCACGTCTAGGTCTTAGTTTTCATAGGTGCGAACTATTTTCTTTCATCACTGGTACTGATCTCACACAGTTTGCAAATGCAAATTCATGTATGCACCCTTCTCTGCCTCAGAATAAGGCAGTCTCTTCTCATGATGTGCTGTTTTCCTTCTGTGGAGTTGGAGAGAGCATGGGATGAAGGCTTTACGTTTTCTGAAGAAGAAATTACTCGAAAAGCGAAGCTTCTCTTTGCTCCTGAAATGCACTCTGAAAAAAAAAAAAAAAAAAAAAAAAAAGTGCTGTGTCCAGAACCACGGGGCCACTTCCCTCGTTCTCGTAACAAACTCTGACCAGAAGCACAGGACTTCTGCAGTCTGACCTCCAGCACCTGCAGTATATTACACTTCTGACACTTCCCTGTCTTTTCCCTCTTTCCAAACGTGCGGGTGTTTCCCTGTGGCTGCACACGTAGAATTTCTCTCAGGAGCGTTAGGGGTTGCGTATATGGCAGGCAAACACAGATTTAAGTTTTCACTTAATTATTGCATATTTGTCACTGACATCAAAAGTTTGCTTGTATCGACTTTGCAAGCGGATTTTGAGTGTGCCGCAGCAAAGAGCAGGAGGGCTCTTTAAGCCTTGAGAGTTTTTGAATGTTACTTGACCTGTCTCTGTGCTGCTGAGACCACTTTGATAACAAATGGATCAATATCTCCCTGCTTGTGTTGAGGTGTCTTAAGTGCTATTGTCGTCTGCTTGCAGCTCTGACAAAGCAATTATTACTGTGGGAGTGGTGGGTTTTACATGTGCTGAGCATTAGCCACTGTCAGGTCACCCTGGCTTTTAAGGAAAGCAGCAAATGTCACTTAGTACAGTGGCACTGACTCAGTCCTCTCCAGTTAAGGGACTGTTAATAATTCCATTATCAAGCTGATACTTTCTGGGACATCCAGCACTTCCTACAGAAATGGTGGCTTAACTTTGTGTAAGAGTATATAACCAGTGACACCTGCTGCTGTAGCCAGAGTTTCCCCTCTCATCTTCTCTGCATTGGCTAAGCCCACGGCATGCTTGTTAAAGCCCAGCATTTCCATTTTTAGTGACTGACACTAGTAAAAATAAAAATAGGTAACAAAGTAAAATCAAGGCTCTAGAGAAAATGGGATTCTGGAGTCTCAGTGAGTTTGTTTCTTCTTTCATCATCCCCTGTTGTCTTCCTCCCCCATAGTACAATCCTTGTTTATTTTTCCACCTCACTTGTTGATTCCATGAAATCCTCCCCTGCCTCCCTCTTAAACTGAGAAGGGTGATAGGTCTCGCACCTGTGTCAGTGCTCACCACGGGAGGCACTGTCACTTGGAGGAGAGGAAAAGGCTGGAGACAGCAGTGTGAGGAAGGTGGCCACAGCAAGTCTCCACCAGCCTAGTGCCTTCAGTGTCGTGCCACCACCTCATACCCAGCTAGCTCATGCTTGCTTTGCAGTCCCAGAAGGGGTTTCCAGGGACAAAAAAACTCCTGGTTTTTTATTACCTTCTCCAGTGATACAAGAGGAGCAGGAAAGCTCTGCTTTGCTTAAGGAGTGTGGCTTCACTAGTGGTAGAGGGGCACTCGTTGGGTTATTCTCAGCAGTCCTTGAGGGCTTTTGAATAACATTTATGTTAGAGCAGCCCCTGGGCTGCTCTAGTGTTCACTGAGGCCTCTGTGACCAGCGGGGTTTACAAAAGAGGAAAAATGGTGGCGTACCACATCTTTCTATAGCTACTCCTCGCCTTTTCCCATCAAGCTTGATCCAGCCAAGATGTTGGACTGAGGGTACGTACAGTGGTGGCCCTTCTGATCTTTGTAATTGCCTGTGGCAGGTAATTAACAACACAAGGGTACTGGTAGTGAGGGAAAAAGCAAATGTTGACATTGCAGCCAGTTTATTCTGCTGCAAGATGTTAATTAAAAAAAGTCTGGTGCTGTGTGTCAGCCCTACCCTTAGGAAAAAAGGGCTGCGTTCCTGAAAGTGTCACACTCCCACTTACCCTGTCACAGCAAATGAAGTTTAAGTTCCTTTGACCATCAGCTTCTTGCAATGTGAACTCCTTGTAATGAAACCAGCAGCAGTATTTGCTCACAGATCTACCTATAGCTCACAGTGCTACCCCAAATGCAGGAAACCTGTTCAAGCTGTTTGATATCTTCAAAACAAAATGCTTTGTTTGTGTTGCAGGTGTGCCGATGTTATCTGTACAACCCAAAGGGAAGCAGAAGGGCTGTGCTGGCTGCAACCGGAAGATCAAGGACCGGTACCTGCTGAAGGCTCTGGATAAGTATTGGCATGAAGACTGTCTAAAGTGTGCCTGCTGTGACTGTCGTCTTGGAGAGGTTGGATCGACTCTTTACACAAAAGCAAATCTCATTCTTTGCCGCAGAGATTACCTGAGGTAAATAGAGGAACGTACTGTGGGCTCTTCCCAAAGCCTCTCAGTGTGCTGCCAGCTGTTTGTCTTTCTAAACCTTTACTATGAAAACATGTGCATGGTCAGCCCTGCCCAGAAAAGGTTGGAGTTTCTTCCTCTGTTTAAGCATGGCTTTTTATTTGTACTTAAAGTGTTTTGTCGTCAGGGAGGTGGCATCCTATTTTTAGGTCAAGGTAGAAGGAGGAGGGCATGACTTAACTCTTTATTATTATGAACCAACAAGAACAAACAGTTGTTGCTGAGAAAACTAGGAAAAGAATGTTAATTCTTCTTGCATATCTTTGATGTTATACTCCTGCACATTGACTAAGATCTGACCAAACCTTTGCCTTTTCTTTTTCAGTGATAGCTTTTAGATAGATTTTTAGTGCTTATATCGAGTAAGGTTCCTCCTGAGGGGCTCTTGTCTCTTCCCTAAGTAAACAGAGCAAAACACTCCAAAATTACAGATCAACTTCAAAAAATTTTTCTTCATGAGGAAGTCTGCAGAGACCATCACTAACTCTGAGTTAGAACTACCCTGTCAGTGAGTGTTTGCAATACATAACTACACGTGGGATTTTTTGCCTGGTGTGTATGGGGGTTTTGTACAAAATACTTTTATAAACACAAATTAATTTTAATAAGACAGCAGGCCTAATGCAAACATTCTTATGAGGGTCACACCACAAAACACTCTTGAGTTTTGCTTTGTCTTTCCTTTGGAAGAGTGTACTTGATCTCCAGCTAATGTGTGTGTTTTCTTTTTTTTCCTAAAGCACTGATAGCATTTCCTATGCAACCTCAACCAGCAAACACATCTGAAGCAAAACAAAAACAACATGCTGTTTTAAGACAGGGAGGTAAAATGCCGTCTAACCTTGTGGTGTCCAGAGGCTGGGTAGATTAGTCTCAATGATTAGATGCTTCACATGTTTCAATGTAAAACATATTCCTGAAAATCATCAGTAAATATTTTTGTAGTAAACTTGAACAAACAAGTTTCTCCTGCTAAAGATGAGAGCTTAGGTACTGAGCCAAATAGAAGAAATAAGTCTATTAGCTGCCATATGGGAGCTGCCACCTTGCCCTTCAGCCAGGCAGTGTCCAAGAGCATTCTGCCCACATGAGGATCTTTGCTCCTGCTTGAGCTGAAACTCTCCGGGGCACACATGAAATGTCTCAGCTGAAATTCTGCCACTCAGGCAGCAGTCGCAGGTCCATACGGGGTTAGATGGGGTGCGTCCCCAAAACGTGAGGAGGAGCCTGGGTAAGGGTGGAGCACATCTGAAGGCGGAAAGACAGGATAAGCAGCCTTTGGAAAGGTGGAAAGGGTGCGATGAGGGAAGAGTTAACTATCTTCACTATCATGAAATAATTTTTGTACCTTGTCTCAAGTCTGAGTATTTACTAATGCCACAAGTCACTTGCTCTGGAAGTATCCTTAACCCTGTCTCTGCTAATCTGAAGAAACTGAGCTCCAGAAAGTTCTTTAACACACAGATTTCTAACCCCAAATTAGCATTTTGGTTCTTCACTGACCCTCCTTCACTTCAGCTGTACTCTTTCTGTGTTGTGGACACAATTCTGATGTGTCAATGAAGAATATAACAGTTCTTGATCTTCCCTTGTCAAGGATTGCATCATTTCTTTTCATCATAGTATCACAATTGGGTCATGCTAGGTGCTAATCATAAGGACTGCCAAAATCTTTCAGGAGAGCTTCTTCTAGGAATAGTCTTCCTTCCAGAAAGCATAGGCTGCATTAGTTTCTGGAGTGTTTCTTTATACTTGGTTGTATTAAAACATGTATCTTGTTTGCACCCAGCTTGCTGATCCAGGTATCTACATCAGTCATCCTCCTCTTCATTATTTATCACTTCTGTAGACTTTGTCATTTGTGCACTTGATAAACAGTGTTGTGTGTGTTTGTTGTTGGGGTTTTTTTGTTTGTTTGTTTGTTTTAATCTGGCCTGAAAGATAGATAATCAGTGTTATTCTACGTGTTGCAGAACCCTACTGGAAATACTTAGCTGGGCGGTGATTCCCATTTACATTTGCTTTTGGAGACCTACAAGCTACCCCATGTTTTGTCCATTTAATGAGCACTGTATTGATTTTGGTTTGTTCTACTTTCATAACAAAAATAACATGCAGCATCAAATCAGACACATTAAAGTGCTGAAGGAAAGCGGTATCAATGCTGTTAAACTTAGAAGAACCTTTTTATCACTGCAGTTGTAGAGGATTTCTTTCTTTCTTTCCTTGGTTTATCCTGAGGATGCTTCTTTGAGGTGGAAGAGCTTAATCTGTGATCTTCTCACTGGCCCCCAGATGGCACAACTTTCTGGGGCCCACCAGAGGTCTGTGCTAGAGATGGGAAAGAAGCCAGGAGGTGCAGACCCCAGGAAATAACCCATGTCCTGTCTTTGAGAAGAGAGGGCAATTCATGAAACATGGAAAGCAACAGTTGGGGCTAGTGTTTGACCATGTCCATGCAGCTTCTGTCACAGCAACAGTTAAGCATGGTCTCTGAAGCAAACTTGTTCTGTGCCTGAAAGGGGTCTCGTAGCCCCTCTGCCTCCATTTGTTGGGTTAGAATAATCCCTGGTCCACCAAGGGGTAGTCTGTTGCTATTTGTGCAGCATGGTTAAATTGTGGTGAGAAGGCTTATGTGGCCCAGTAAAACAGGGCCAGACATTCTCCATACTAAAGAAATTGTAGGTATTGTGAATAAAAATGGGGGGCATCTGCCCATATTGCAGTAGGGTGCCAAACGCTTCAACTGGCTACACAATCTCCTCTCGGTCCCCGGCTAGCCTTAACCTCCTCAGGTGATGGCTATGTATACATACATTATGCTACTAGCTAATTTTAGGATGGGGGGTTACTACTTCCTACTTTAAGTATTTTTCCCCTATTCAAATTTAGTCCATTACAGCAGCTTTGACCACTAGAAATATTTCCTACCTGTTTTCTATTGGGAAGAACAATATAATTGTCATATCCCAGGAAATTTAACCAGATCTACAGCTGTGATGTTTTGTGTTCTCGCTAATGAGTAAATTTAGGTTTATACTGTTTTTGAGGGGTTCTGTTGTCCTGATGCTAAGGAACCATTTCAGGGTCCTAGGACAGGAATAAGGGCATTGCTATGCAGTCTTGAAGTTTAAAGCAATTTTTTTTTTACTTTAAAACACCTTCTGTTGCCTTCTACACATAATATTTCTTTCTTTCTCAATTTTAACTATTAGTTCTATTAATAGAAGGAGCTAAAGTTGCCATCACCATCCTCTCTACTCTCTGTTCACTCCTGGTAATTTGAATTTTTCTTCTTGGAGAATTACCCATTCCTATCATTATATAATTCCTTCCCCTTAATAGTTCTAGAGCCTCTATCCACATCTTTTTTCCTTGTTCAACAACTCACGGTATTTGTTCTACTAGGCAAATTTTAGCAGAATTCATTCCTAAAAATACGTCTTCATACTTCATACTGTACTTGCACCAAAAAGGGAGTACTTTATCTGGAGGACAGTCAAGGGAATTTATTGTTGGCCACTTCCTCTATATGCCTTTGACTAAGAACAGGGTGAATAGTGCACTGATATTTAGTAGGTCAACCATCATGTGAAAAATTAAAAGCTAGACTGATTTTTCACCCATAAAGTAAATATATGTATCTTTTATATCTGAAGTCAAAAAGGAATATTGCTGTGTAATGACCAGGAGAAAAAGATTGGTGTTTCATAATCTCTTTATAGACTAATGTTTCTTTGAATTTGCCTGTGAGCCGAGCGTGGAGTTTGGGAATATGTGCTTCATTACCTGGTGAGACGTGCTTTCCCCTCCCCTTGTGCAGTCTCCATCTACGAGCATGCAGCAGGTTTGTTCCTGCCCAGGGCTGCAAAGACCAACCACTACCACCCAGCATCAGGCTCCCGCTTGTCACCTCAGTGTGGAGGCAGCAATCTATAGGTGCTTACCTATAGACAGAAAGGACTCATGGAATATTTTGGGCAGCTTAGAAATTCAGCAATTTGCAGGTCTGGGCCCCCACTTGCGCCACGGTGTTGTTGGGCCGAGAGCCCCTGCGCCACGGTTGTCAGTGAAGAGCAGCTCTGCCGTACTGGAGCAGCTGCGGCCGCTGCAGGGATCGGGGACAGGGATGAATTTCTGGACTTTTGCCATTGGCGTGGGGCAGGGTGCTGGGACAGGAGCGCAGCTGGGTCCCACCCCACTGCATCGGCCTTGCTTTGGAGCCGGCTTTGTCCGAGGTGTTGGCAGCATGGTGGGCTGCCGGCTGTGTGCGCTGGTCCTCAGTGGGTTTTTAGAAGAAATCTTTCAAATGTATTTCAAGAGCTGCTAGCAGACCATAGCCTGGTCATTTGTTTCAAAAGATAAACTGTCGTCATTGCTTGTGAAGGAACATTTGTTAACCTTCACATTTCATAAAACACTTTCTTGCTCATTTTTTAATCATGAAAGATGAAATTGGATCTCGAGTTGTTATCCTTGCAGTATCACCTCAGTCTCCAGCTGTGTCTAGATATATTTTTCGATACATTTCATCTGAGCAAATAGATTTACCATTTGTTTCATAATCACAGTTCCAGCATTCCTACCTCTAATTATTTTTGATAAGCAAATGCTATTGAAGAAACTGCTTCTGGGACAGAGAAGCTTAGTATGCAGCTTGGATGGCTCCTCGCAGCCTCCACGCAGCAATGTGTGTTTGTTCCTAGGCGTAATTAAACATTCACCAAGCTCCGGTTCACGGGGATGGTTTGGGTCTTGCATCAGGATTTCCCAGGAGGAACTGACAACTTAAATTTCACTGTGAAGTGCTGATGAAGAATGTGATTTTTCCTTTTTACTCGGCATGGTGCCCTCACACGAGCAAAGGCGATTCAGGCTCGCTTTGACAGGAGCAGAACTGTTGCTTCTGTGTGTTTGATATGCTGGTGTTGGGAAAGTTTTTCATCATTTACACTGATCAGGGCCTTAATTAGACTCCAAAGAAAGCTCAAAAACTGCATTAAAAAATGATGGTGAATCAGTAAGAGAGAAGGGCTTTCTGGGAAGCCCCGATGCTGTTCTTGGTTGATTTCGTGGAAGTTCTTTTCACACGACTTTCCACGTGTTTTGATCAGTGCCACAACCTCAGCATGGCATCAGTGCTGCAACCTGCACGTGGCGTTGGTGCCTCTGGCAGGCAGAGCAGCCCTGCGCACCCCGTCTGAGGGACGGAGACGTCCTGGCAGGACTGCCATCCCCTGGCACTGGTGCCCCTCAGCACTCTGTGCCATGGAGGCTTGAACTCCACCCTGGGCAGCTCCTAGTCCAAACGAGTCAGCTGCCCGGTACTGGGGTTTCCAGTTGTTGGATACTGGTTTTTGCTCTGCTCTGGATGCCCCAGTGGGTTAATTCTGTTAATGAATCGCTTTGGGAGCCCTTTAGATGAAGTGTTCTGTATCTGGCAAATGTGCATGGTTTCATTTTGTTGTGGGATATGAAGAGCAATCTTGCACAAACACAGGCGCCCTGCTCTCTGGCACAGGAGGACACAGGCAAATACCCTCCTTCTGGTGGGCTTCCCCAAGTCGGTAACAAAGGCCCTCAGACAAACAATTAAACCATGGTTGGACATGTAAGCACAAGTCTTCAGGAACTAGGAAGTGCATGCTGAAACTAGCAGAATTCAAGTTAATCTACCAGACATCACTAATACTCTGAATGTAGCTTCAGCCTGCAGAAGCTGCAACACCTTTGAAGCAGCAAGGAGAGTCTTTGGGATTTTTTTCCACCAGAGGAGCACAGTGCACATGCATGCACCGAGAGCATGCCCTGCCTGCTTTTCAAGGCACACATTCAGCCTGGGGAGGAGAGGTATAAATGCAGTGTGGCTGAACAAATGGTATCTGCTCAGAGCCTAAAAATGTTGGAAAATTGAAGTGCTGTTCTTGCATCACAACAGGGAGCGTCTTGCTTGCTATGTAGGATAACCTCACTTCTACGCTTGGTATCTATACAGATTAAGGAGGATTAATTAGGCTCAAAATACAATGTGTCTTGCCAACATTGCTGTGCTTTGTGATGTTAAAGCATGGATTTTTTTTTTTTTATCCATGGTAGCTGGTCCAAGGGTTTCTCACAGCCCGTGCCTTTCAGGATAAACAAGCAATGCTTGGTTTGTTCACTTGCTTCCCCCCCTGCCCCCCCCCCTTCTCCACACCTTCCAGTCAGGAGGAAAGCTTATGGGGAGTAATTCTTCCAGGCTGTGGTATACTAGAACACCTCTAGCACTTTCAGCCTTGCAGTTTTCTGACTGCTGTTTTTAAACTCCCCTAAGCGGACATTGTTGCATGTATGTTCAACAGTTCTGGAGACAACCAAGATGGGTTTTAAGGTTGGCGGCTTCAGTTATACCATAAGGAAGGCTGGGGCAGGGGAGGAGGACTTGGATTTCTCTTACCTGCTAAGAGTCCCAACCCCACTGTAAATATCTACTGAAAATATGGAGGGAGAGACCAAAGGAGTAAAAATAAGTAAACATTCAGATGCATTCTTCAACTGAAAACAGATGCCCTTCAGCAACCTTGAAGTTTATGCCCAGTGAACTCTGAACTAGTGCGATCCCCTGACCAGAGGGCTTTTTTGTACCGCGCTGGTTCAACTCCTCCCGCTATCCTGTCCATGAATGCCAAACCCTTTGGCATGCAAGATGTAAATTCTTTGCAATTGAACTTGAAGGCTTCATGAGAGGACAGGTTGACCAATTTCATTAGTATCAAAATGCATTTCCTTTCCTTCAGCTGATGTGACTTCCCACTGCAGCACTGACAATGGTGTCCTGGAAAGGAGGGTGCACCACCAAATCTGTATTTACCATACTGAAATGCCTATCACTAAGGCTTTCTCTGAATATTACACAAAGGCTGATGACAGGGAAGTTGGGAACCTCGAGTCTGAAGTTGCTTCTAAGCTTATTCTTTTTATCTTTTTAAGTGATGTTCAGGCTTTCCCTGCAATCATTGGCATGTTCAGTACGTTGGTCAAATCAGACTTGTAGCTCAGCATATTTCTAATATCCACAGATGGGAAAAATACTGATTGCAAGCTGTTAAGATCTGTCCTCACAGGAAGACTAGTTGTTGGTTTGTTTCAAATGGTAGGGGCAAAACCTTTTCTTTTCATGATGATGAGTTTCAGGTACGTAAAGTAAGTCTTGTTCTACAGCAGGTCCTGATGGAGCTAGGAAATAAATGGCAGCAGGCATATAGGGAAAGTGTATGGGAAAACCTATTTCACCTGCTAGCTGGAGAGGATATGAGTGTGGGGTTTGGTAGCTCTTCAAAAAGTTATCCAGATAATCTGGATATACAAATATACAGAGAAATATGTAGCTGTACACAATATCTACAAATGTAGATATTTATGTGTAGATAAGTGTTTAGTCCTCTTTCAACTCATAATTCTTACCTTTCAGTGTTGACAAAGCCTCTTGTTTTGGGGAATTATCAGTCTCAACTCAGCTGTTTAATTTTGAACTTGTCTTGTTCTTGTGTTGTTTAAAAAAAATCCAATTGACACTTCCAACCTATCCTTTCTGTACCACTCATTATTTATATGTGCCTGTCCTGCTTCCTCTTTTTTTGTCTCCTGTAAACAGCTGCAAAATTTTCACTCTTTCTGTGGAGGGGAGATTTTCTCCCTCTTTCTCGATGGCAAGCTGCTAGCTAGTCAGACACCAGGCTAGAGAGAGGAGAAACAGGGACTCTCTCCTTGTAGACAATGACTAAAACAGATTGTTGTTTCTAGTGGTGACAGAAATAGGCAATCAGGTTCTCCGTTTAGCCACCCTGCACATTTTGGTTGGAGAAGGAAAAATCTGTTAAAAGGTGCTAAAATTAATGTGTTCATATGAGCAGTTTCTTCCTGTTTTCCTTATGGTAAGGACCCTTTACCATTTTTTCTTCCCTGAAAACCTGCAGGGTGCTGTTGACTTTACTCTAGTTTGAATTAACTTCAGGTGTATTCACGGAGCTGGTGAGGTCTGGATTGTTGTGCAGAAGATGACTCTTTAGCCCAGACAAGGCTACATAAAAAGCATCCTTTGACAGTTGCCTACCGCTTCCAGGAGCGCTCCCTTCTTTTCCCATTAATTCATTTGCATTCACTGCTGCTCCTGTATGCCAATTAGCTTTAATTTTTACTATACACACTGACATCAATGGCCAATGAGAACACCGCGTAGCAGGGTTTTTAGGGTGCCTATAAACTACAGAAAATTGTCCTTGGACAAACTCCTGCTTTTAGACTGGCTGACAACAATAGACATAGTTAAGTTCAGGCTAAGAGCCATTAAACATAATTACTACCACAGGGTAAAAGTTTAATTGTGCTAAATTTTAAATCTGCATAGTCTATGCTTATTTACAAGCTGGCTAGGTCTTCCTGTTACATAAGGGGAGATAAATCTGTACTTAAAAATTGTTGCCTTTTAACTTCAAAGGGAGATGAAAAAAAAGGGGTTTTTTAGAAGAAGCAAAACAATTCCAAACTGAAACCTTTCTGTATTTCCAGCTTCTTTTCTGCCAGTAGCTCCAAGCTGGTAAGTAGATGCTGAGCATCTTCTGATAGATTTTTCCAATGCGCTTCAACTTTTTGTGCATGAATGTGTGAGAGAGTATTGTATCTGTTATGAAGGTGTCTGGGGGACAGAATGCAGATCAGTTTGTTCGTGTGGGGTTATTTTAAATTTAACCACAGATGGGGCTTAGGGTGGAAGATTTTCCTCCTGCTCCTTGTAGTCTCTCCCTCCTCCAATCACGTCAAGCTCCCCACCTCAGAAAGTTTCAGCTCAAGTAGCTTCTGGGCAAGTAGGTATCAGAGGTGGCAGGGTTTTTACAAGCAAACAAAAAAGGCAAAAGTCTATGTTCATTTTGCTTTTTCTTCCAGCAGATTAAAAAAATATCATGTTCACTGAGCTACAAGTTACAGCATATTTTTAGAAGCATGGTGAATATACAGGGCTCTAAATCACTCCCTGAAAAGCAGATTAAAATTAGGAAGTGCTAGAATAAGTGTGAAATGTTGGGAAAGGGAGGGTATAGAGGACTGTGAAACTTGATAGAAGAGAAAAAGATTAGCACGCTGACTAGCTGGAAGCTACGTTTATGTAGACATTAGAAGGCAACACGATTTCAGCTGGACAGAACATAAGCTTCAGATCTTATGCAAACAGTCAAAGCTGTTTAACAATTGGTTTACCCCCCAAACCCCTGAAAGGAGACAGGTGAATACGATGCCAAATACATTTTTCATGTTTCTTAAGCTAACTGTTTAAATAGTTAAGTGAACATCTGTCCAAATTTCCCCATCATTTCCATTTAGAAAAGTCTCCTATTTGAAGGCTGAAGAAAAGCGCCTGCTTAACAATGCAAATGGTGCTGTCTGGGGCCCCTTTATTTTGTTTAATCTAGATTGAGCTCCACACAACTGTGATGCTAATGAATAATGGATATTTTATACTTGTGCATGTAGCAGTGCTGGGCACAGAGCAAATCTAGGATTAACCTCCCACTTTCCCTGCCTAGCGCGTATTTGACTCATTTTTTGAGTTTGCTGTGACTTGGGTACTCTAAAAACAGATTACTGGTTTTATGGAAAATGGGAAAACCGCAGCAAAAGCTGTCAGGTTTTGCTATGCCCAAGTGAGGTACCATAGAAGGGGGCAGCTACGCTGGGGGAGGGAGGGATGTCTGTATTAATGGCTTGATTTGCGAGCGGGTGCTGAATGAGAGCCCGGGTGTTTCAGGGTGGAGACCTGTACGCTTTTCAGTGCCACATTTTTTCAGTCCTGTCTGCTGGCGTTAGGCAGCCAAGCACTGCGCTCAGCTGCCTCCCCTGCCTGCCTGCCTGCAGCCGGAGCCGGAGCAAGCTGGAGGCAGCTTGCAGGGAGAAAGGGGCTGCCCCATTACCAATTACATGGTCTGAGTTTGCCAGTGCAAACTACATAGCTGGGATTTTACTCTTCCTTTCAGCTCTGATATGATGGATCTTAGGGAAGAAATTTTGGTACTCCCATTGCGATTTTTCTGTCCTGCCCCCCCCCAGGGGTTTGCATTTCCGTTTGATTTGCGTTGTTTAACTTTTAGGGAAAACGTAGCGCTGTTTCTTCATAGGAATCTTGGGGTTTTCCAGCCAGGTGTAACGAAAGACCACGGATACCACTTCTAATGAAAAATACGGGTAGCCTTTTTTTGTAGCTGAAGAGCAAACTGACTTTGGTAGCATGGCGCTGAGGGTGGGAGAGTTGCGTGGAGGTTTCTGTAACATTGCTGGGTGTTTTAATTCACAATTACTGGCCAGTAATAATTACCATTGATTAGCTTGGCAAATTGCAGGTTTAGAAATTGGTTATAGATTTTCCTGATGCTTCTCGTCTGCCTGTTGTGGAATCAGCCAGAACCAATGGCTTGAAACAAACCGCGAGCCCAAATCTGTCTGCGGGCAGTGACGCGTTGCACACACAGAGCTAATGGTCAGCAGGAACCGTATGTCTTGAGGCTCATCACCCCAAGAATACAATTTTTATCATCTCCTAACTAACCACTTGCATATTGACCACAGTCTTGGGTGAAATTTGTTTTTGTTGGCCTGTTGATTCAAGCCCCGGCTGGTTCGTGTGGCTTTATCGTTGCAGTGGCGTGCTGCCCCTGGCATGCGCAGGGGTCTGCAGGGACATCTTGGAGAAGTGGGCCGGGGGGAGGATGCTGCAGTCTTGGTTGAGTCCCCCGGCGGGAACTGTAACAGCAGCAGACATCTGGGGAGACAGATAGCGAAAGCCAAGATGAAAATGGCAAAGCTTCCAGTGCTGAAGGGCTGTCCTCGAGGACTGGGGAGCTGAAGTGGAATGGCTGAGCATGCTGTTCGGGCCCAGTGGAAGGGCTTAGCTGACTCCCAGGAGGGACATGGAGGCAGGAGGAGGGGGAGGCACAGCCAGGGAGGAGAGCTTGCTCTCTGAGATGCCTTGCAAAATGCTGTTGTACTCACTGCAAGAGAAATTGTCCTTTTTTGCTTTAAACAGCAGGTAAGTGAGGTTCTTCCTGAGCTATATTATAGTGTTGCCTGCCAGGGTTGGCAAAGTGTGCAGGTCTTCTGCATTTTGCTGTGAGAGGCTGCCAGCCTATCCCTCCATTAGGTTGTGGCCAAGCGCAGACGGGGCAAGCACACGCAGAGGAGGACAGGCGGCTCCTACCCCACCGCTGCAGAGAGGCAGATAGTTTTTGACTGAAATTTTGTGAGCCCCAAAATAGTGCTCTAAGTGTTTAATGCTTTTCTCCATTAGACAGCAAATTAGCCCTAGGCTCGCAAACCAAATGAAGTTTCATCTCGACAATCGGAGCCTGCTCACCAGGCAGTTTTATCCCAAGTTCCCGCACACTGGTTGGTCAGCGAAATGGAGACTGCAACTTCTATTTATTGGTGCAATACAGTATTTGATACTGCTAATTACACTTAATTAGTCCTTCCACCATTTAATTAAAATGGCTTCTAATGATTGTGCTTCTTTGGCAGGCTCTTTGGTACCACTGGGAATTGTGCTGCCTGCAGTAAACTGATCCCTGCCTTTGAGATGGTGATGAGGGCCAGAGATAATGTTTACCATTTGGACTGCTTTGCCTGTCAGCTCTGCAACCAGCGGTGAGGACACAGTTATTATACACACAAACACAAACTAATTTATACCTTGGCCTGTAAAATAGGGGAAATGTTTGATCCACGCTACCTGTCTGGGCCTCACAGCCTGCTGGTGTGACTTGGGCTGGTTCATTAGGCTGACCTGGGTGATGCATGTAAGCACCTGTAGCCCCTTTACTGCAAATCCCCTTGTAGCTGGTGGGAGTTGGGGGGGCGAGGGGGGCACACAGCCTGCAGATCTGGCCACGGTTGTACGCAGCACAGCTGCTGCTGAATAAAACAAACCGCTTCAGCGTCCTTTCATGATCTACTCTCTTTGCAGAATACAGGCGATGGAGACTGGTCCTTCTCTGGCAAACTGACGTTACTTTGCTTAAGTCAGGTTTCTGACAGGCTCAGAACTGGGGACAGCAAAGAAGAAGGAGAAAGAGAAGGGATGGGAAGGAGAAAAATACTCTAGATAAGCCCTTTCCAACACTAGGAACAAATCCCTTTAGTTGTTGTGTAATTAATAGGGGATCTTGGTGGTGTAATTTTGAGTGGGGCTTGTGTATTTCTGCTGGGTTTTACCCAGTGAAAAAATGCACGTCAAGGAGTATAATAAAGGGTCATGCACAAAGTTTTCCCTTGGACTACCTGTAGCTAGCCAAATTTGGGAGGGCTGTGAAAAATCTTTCTAGCACCCTGTTTGTTGGTGATTGTAGGCAGAATGGAAGCCCACAGAGCCAGACGTGATATGGTGTCACCTTCTGATGCATCTGTCCATCCTTGTCCAAGACAGGCCTGAAAGTGCTTGTTGTTCTTACTGCTTCAGTGAGGCTATAGTGACTGCCCAGGCCCCGAGGGCTGCTCTGGGGTGCATGTTCTGGACTTGTGGTTGTGTTTCCCAAAGATGAAACTAGGAGACAACAGTTCAGCTCGTGTGACAGTGTGAGAGAGAGAGTGATGGAAGAGAGATGACAAAATTCGTAGGAAGATGTAGAACCTAATTCTGTAAAGGTCAAGTTAAAAGCCTGATTTAAAAATTCATCACTCTCTTGCCCTAAAACAGAAGTCACAGTGGGATCTCTAATGAAGTAGCCATACTCAGTGCATGTGTGGATGCAAACCCCTGCCACCTTTCCCTCTAAATTTAGGAGACAGTGCAAACTGGGGCCTGATTCTCCTTCCATGCCCTCTGACAGTGGTTTAGTTCACGAGGATGACTGGGGTTGTGGCTAGTTGGTGCCAGACCATGGAAGAGGAGAATGGGGTGAGCAGTTTGTAGCTCAGGTGACTTTACTCGATCACGTTACTGAAGGCAGAGGCGGTGTTTGTTCGAGGTAGAAAACTCTCCTATTAATATTGGCGGCGTCCAGAGGCGCAGTGGCAGCGCCAAGGCGGCAGTGACATCTAGTGGCTCCTGGCCTTGGGCTCCTTTCCCGAAGCCACACTAAATCTTTCAGTTGCCCAGTCTTGTTTTGCCACCTTTGACCATGCTTCTGCAACAGCCGTGATTCCCGATCAGCAGTGTGTGACTGTCTGCAGAACGTATTATGTTCCCTCCCTGAGATGGTCTCTCTTCACACAGCTGAAATTCCTGGTTGGTCGTGGGGTTTGTCTCCAGACTGGGAAGTGTTGTGGGATGCTGCCAGGCTCAGCCCTTAGGCTCAGCTTTCTTCCGCCTGCCAGTGAAGGCCGGGCAGGAGAGGGGTGCTCCCAAACTCCACGCCGATACTAGGGCTAGAGCATCTCAAATGTCCCTTCTGGCAGAGGCAAGTCATGGCCCTGGGCTGCACAGGCAGGAGTGCTGGGTTGGTCTTGGAGTCTGTAGGATGAGTATTTGTCATCAAACCCCTACTTTACCCTAGCTTGTCTCATGGAAAAGCCTAGTATCACCTAGTTTTCATTTTCAGGAATTTCTGTTAAATTTCACCTTTTATTACAAAGGCTCCAAAGCACCTCTCTCCTTCTCTTCCCTCTGCGATTGCTAGCACTGTTACTGCACTCAGTGCAAAGTGCGGTCCTATTCTGCCCTTAAAATAACCTCCATGTGCTGTCACTGCCTGGCAGGAAAGCACAGGTAATCCCCCTGTTCTGGCAGAGTCACGCTTTGATGCACAAGGGATTTGCCCAGTTTGGGAGGAGCTGAGTTTTTCTGAAAGATGAGCTGAGTAGACAGTGTAGAGCTATGTGTAGATTGTTATTTTTGGCTGAGATCAGAAGGCTACTAACTTTTATGACTTATCCTCTAGAGGTTTTGGCCCAAAAGGGCAGAATGGCAGTGGTCCTGTAACAGATGACATTGGAAGCTGAACCGAGAACAGTGAGTTTAAGTAACCCTAAAGTAAAAATTGCAGAGGTGGATGCCAAAACTAGTTCTGAATTGGAAACCTCACCTCATTCTTCAGCTATGAAAAGATTTGATTATGAAGACCTTTCTCTAGTTCTCTTCCGGCTTACTTGCCCTTCCATAGCTAGACTCTGTGTAGGGTGTTAAATCCATCAGAGCAAAATCTCTAATATTTTTACCGAGTGTGCAGTACTTTCATTAGCTTCATCCTCCAAAACATCAGGTTTGCAGCAAGTCCTACAATGCTACTCAGCCTACTGTGCTTTAAACTGGTATAAGGTCAACATAGCTTGTCACAATACTGAATAAAAGTTGGTCACCGCTGTAGCTGGCTATTAGGTCAGTATTACAAGGGTTGCAGGAAATCCAGCTGCTTGTGTTGCCATTATCTAAAATGTGAATTTGCTCAGAAGAAAATCACTCTGTAGAAATGGCAGGGTAGATTCAGTGCGTGTTTCTCACTGGTGCCGGCTGGAACGTGATCAGCCAGATGGGCTCTGCAAGAGACCTGCTCCGAGCGTGGGGGCTGGCAGTGCGGTCCCACCTCTTGCTCTGAAGAGAGCTGTGGGATGGGGCATGTGAAACTGCATCTGAAGTTGCCCTGTTAAATCCTCTGTCTCTAGTTGCAATGCATCAGCTGAAGAGATCCCAGTTTACTGCTGGGTTTGCAGGACTGGCAGGTAGAAAGAAATAAGTCACCTTTCCAGTGAATCAAGCCCTTCTCCCAAACCTTCACAGGGTCTCAGGGTAGCCCTGCTGTGCATTTTAGCTCCTATGTGCTCATCCGCAGACGCCCCCCAACTCCCTAGCTCTCCAGCTCCTCCTTTGGCTCCTCTAGACCCAAACCAGGTTGGGCAAGAGACGGCTGTTAGTGATGCTGGTGGCAAGAGTAACTTTTGCATTTCTCTTCTGGAGATTTATATTGTACTTAAGGTAGGGATAAGTAGCAGAAAGCAAACAGCTATGTCTGTTATTTATTGTGAGTAAACCTACTGGTGGGGAAGGTGGTTTTCAGGAGAGTGTATGCAGTACAGCTTTTAGCATAAAAGCAGTTAATTTAAATTGAGTTTAATTTTTAGCTTTTTAATATGCAAAAAAGGTTGAATTTCAGAACTACTAATGCACATGCTGCAGAGGGAAGAAGATGGAAAGTCTCCAGTGAAATCATATAAAGTGAGAACCAATGCCCAGTTCTCTGTGCACCAGCTTGGCACATTAATCAGTTTATTTGCAGGTGTCCAGTTGGAGAAAACTTGTGCCCATGTCGGACCTATAAAGGAGCTCTAAAATGACCACTTCTGGTCTTGTAGCAGAAAATATTCAGTTTTATGGAGATGCTCTGCCTGAAGCTGCCTGGGTTACAAATCTAGAAAGCATTTTAGACAAGGAGTAGGCAACATCCCTGCCAAAGCGCTGCCTGGCAGCAGAGGAAATGGGCGTTTGAGGTCTGCTAAGTCTCTGGAGGACGGGATCATTGCCACTAATCTTCCTTCAAAGCCCAGTGAATATTCGGCCTTGCCAGAGGATGGTACCTACCCCTTCCTGTGGGTTCAGAGCTGCCTTTCGGCACAGGGACCAGGGTGACTCTCTGCTCTAGGGACCTGGGCTGATTTAGGACTCAGCACTTGGGGCAGGGAGGTGCAGCCATGCGCTCTGGTCTGTCATGGCCCCATTGGTGTGATGGACAAAACCCAGCCCCTGAATTGGGTGCAAAGAGAATTATTTGTTATCTGAAGAAGTAAAGATTAGCTTCTGATTCTTGAGCAAGCAGGCAGGGCGGAAAAAGCTATTGGCTGTCAATTCACACCTCTCAGATCGTATATGTGGAACTTTTTTGACCTTAATGGTCAAATAAAATTGTTAAATATCACAAGCCTCTCTGTCAACTTCAATACAAACAGAACAATTTACATGGTATATAGAGAGTAGTGCCCTTCGCTCAATGAAGATAAAGGTTAGGAGTCCAGCCACCAGGAAATTTCTGTTTATTGTTCCGCACTGTACACAAGGGGGTGAGGAAAGACTTAATAGCCAGTCCTTGCCTGGAAATTAGTGTAAATACTGCCTCACCCAAGGGAACCGTGGAAATGTGGATACCAGCTAAAACTTAAAATAGTCTCTCTGTAATATTGCCCATTTGATTTCCCAGCTGTAGAACTGATACCTCTCGTCTGCAGGGACAAATCCCTTAACTGCTCCCGGCCTCCTCTGGCCGCTGGTGTGGGACCTAGCAGAGACCAGGACCTGCTGCCGAAGCTGCTTCGTACAACTATGGCCTCGGAGCTGACCACCGCCGTGCCAGGAAAAGGGACAGCAAAACCCCAGGGCGCCGGCGGGGAAGGGGAGCGAGGGGAGAGGCACGCGGGCTTCCCGGGGTCCCACACCACCGGCAGAACTGGAAACCAAATTCTGGTCCCCAGAGTCGCCTTCAGACCCAAACTGCCTCAAATTCCCCTTGTTCTAACCTCTGTTCATACTTACACCCATTAATTCTTTTCATCTTCCAGATTCTGCGTGGGAGACAAATTTTTCCTGAAGAACAACATGATCTTGTGTCAGATGGACTATGAGGAAGGGCAGCTGAACGGGAGCTTCGAGTCCCAGGTTCAATAACAAACCCTGCTTCGCTGAAGCACTGTGGGATGGGCACTCGGCCGCGCAAGCAGCGAGGGCGCCTGTCAGCTTGCCTGCAATATTTTTTTAATTCTTGGTCCAGAGAGGACTATATACATTGTAGTACTTTCCCCCCCAACACAAAGCAGTTACAATTTTAGATGTACAGTTGTGCCTGCTTAGCTGAGCACTGCATTGCCTGTATGTTTGTGAGTTTTTGGGGTCTGGGGGAGGGCTCTGTACAGTCTGTTTTCTGTATATAAACTGGAACATTTATTTTATGAAAAATGTAATGCAATTTTATTACTGGTGTGAATTAAAAATTATGAATGTTTCCTGGTCATCTTAGCTGTGGTTTGTTCCCCATGCGGTGAAAGCCTGTATTTCCTGTGCTTGATGTTGAGCAGACTCTTAGAAATATGTACACAGATCCCTGGAAACTGCATGAATAAAAGCAGAGGCAGGAGTTTGCACACACAAACTGGGGGAAGAAATGCTGCTGCAGAGTGAGACTTCTCCGCTTGAACTGTGCGGAGACTTGTGTCCAAAAACCTGCTGCGCTGTACAATGGCGGGGCATGAGGTGTGGGCGGGTGATGGCTGGGAACCGTTGGTGTCGCTGGCCGGGTCCCACCCAGGCTGCTGTGCAGTGCTGAGTTGCTGGCTGAGAGTTCCCTTGCTTTGCATCTCTATGAATTTAGACAGAGCATTGCCGTGGCCAGGAGTGCTTGTTGGCCAGCTGATACGGTGTCTCCAGTCTGGGCTGCAAGGAACAGGCTCCCTCCAGCCCTGCCAACAGGTGCCCAGGCATTGATCAGAATATTAATTTCAAGGCTTTGATAGGCAGCGGGGTTTTCCTGTGGGGCATTGCTTGTCCAGGTCTGAGCTGCTGCGAGAGCTGATGTCAGGGTTTGAACGTGACCGGGCGCTGACACAGCATCCCTTTTCTCAGCCCTTTTGCTTACTCTGTGCCAGGTGCTTTGACCTCCCACATAACGAAAGCAATCAGATTTGAAGCATCTCTCGTAGAAAAGCTCTGAACTGTGTTCCTGCTGCGATGCTTTGTGCAATGATTTTCAAGGTTATGCAATTCATGTGCAACCCACTGGACTGTACCAAACACATTTCTTTGTATGGTGAGTGTCACTTTAATACAGTGCACCCGTAGCTGTAAAGGATGGATGGCTGCAATTCTGTTTTGTCTTCTTGCTTTTCTTAGATTTACCCCACTTTCCTCTAATAAATAGACACCGAGTACTTTTTTTCTGACGTGACTTAATCGGTTACTGGTCCTGGATTGTGTGTGTGTTCTCTGAATTGCAAACGCCACATGCAGTGCAGCCTGGCGCTGCTCTGCCTGTTGCATGAAATGCTTTTATGTACATCTATTCTGAATAATGGCTAAACAGAAGCAAACCACCACCAAACGCTTAGTATGCTTCAATATATTACCTGTTATCTGAAGCTACCTTGGACGTGTGGATTGATTGAGTGATTTTTGCTTGATAAACAGAGGTTTTGGGTTGGGAGAGCCATTATAAAATGTGTTGGCCCCATTGCCTTTTATTCCCATAAAAATGGAATAGCAATTAAAAAGCCACCTATAGCTGCCTATGGATGGGTGGCGTTTTAATTGCTATTCTATTTTAGTGCCTTTTGGGGTTGAGGTGGGGTTTTTTGTCTTTTGAGAAACTGTAGAGTTGATGCTTCTTTTGTAGAGGCTATTGCAGGTGGCCACACTGGGGCTACTGAAGGAGCAGCTTGTTGCCCAAACGTGTTATTTCCTTACTTTGAAATGGGCCGCCAGACGGCCGCTGCCTCTGCCTGTGCTCCAGAGCGAGGGGTACCCGCCTGCCCACGGGGTTTCTGTAATTCAGCGCACCATGGCAGCACGTGGGCGTTGTCCCATGGTGAGGGTGGGAGCCGTAAAACCAAACCAAACCAAAACCCCTCACCAAACAAGCTGGGGGCGTTATTCAGATTTAGTTCAGGTTCTTAAGGAGAGTTTTGGCACCAGTTTAAAAAACAAAAATGTCCTTCAGAGGATGATGCTTAAACCTTCTAGAAAGCATTTTTTCTTGGCTTAGGTGATCTCCTTGCTTCAGAAGAAAGGGGGGAAGAAAGTGTAACTTTTCAGAGCTGCTTGGCTAATGCCGGCTAACAGCTCCCCAGCTGCCAGATCTCTCATACATCGCTGGCAATGCTGCAGGAACATCACTCCAGAGGCAGGAGCATGCTGGAGGAGACGGTTGCTTGTGTGGGAAATCCCACTCTACCGCTGGATGAATAAAAATGGCACTTGGTTGGTGTGAGCCATGTCTTGCTGCGTACGCGAGCCCCCGCGCTGGCTCTGCAGGGGAGGCGAAATCAGCTGGGCACATTTGGATGCATCTGGGGATAGGGGTGGTTTGGTGGGGGTTTTTTTGATACATGGCAGTGCAACAGGCTGTCAGCAAGCCCAGCAGAAGACAGTGCAGGAACTTGGAGAAAAAAATGGGTCATGGACTGGTAAATGGGACAAAATAACCAGTAAGTTGAAACAGCTACGGTAAGGTCTAGTCTCAGAGGCTGCCATCTATGTGGAACTGGCAGCACGGCGACACGGTGTAGAGGGAGCCTAGAATGAAGGATGAAACATGGTTAGCAACGTGGGAGCAGGGAGCACACAGAGGTTCAGCAGTCAGAGGGGGTTACCAGAACAACACGGGTCTCTCCTGGGGAGGTAAACATCAGGGTGGTGAATCCCCAAGAAGAGCAACCCTGCCTCCAGGGCAAGGCGGGAACCGAGCCCTGCACACCCCAGCTGGAGCGCAGGGGGATGCTGAGCCGGCACTGGTTGAATGGGGTGCAGCAAATGTCCAGTTGTTTTACATTTTAAAAAAAAATACAAGGGAGAAATTGTGCAGCATCTGTATCTGCTTTTCTGTGTCTGCGCAGTGGACAAGGCCCACCTGCCACAGCCCATGTCCCGGAGAGCGCTGGAAGTGGGATTTCTTTAAAAATAAAAATCCCAGAAGGATAATGCAATCATGAATTTTTGTCTGAACGCTGCAAATTTGCTTAATAGAAACAAGTGCTGGAGTGCAGACCTGCTGTTGAATAATCACTTCCACTCTACGGAGCAGAGCACGGAAACCTTTTGATGGTGTTATAGTCATCACTTGGCATAAATATTCATTCAAGGAATCAGAGCAGAGTAAATGGCATTTTAGACTCTAATCATTTAGTATTAGCAGATAGCCTTTTTACTGCTAAAGATAACCACTGCTTAATCAGTTTAGTGACCACTGGCATATAGTATGACATTTAAGCTTGTGCCTCCGTCCCCGCGTTGAGGACACGGCTGCCGGTGACCCTTCTGCCCAAGTCTCCATCGTTCCCAAAGTCAGCCCAGCCACTGCCCGCTGCCAACCGCATGCAACTGGCTTTAACTTCTGAATTATCTGCCATTATCTTAGATCAAAGGGGTATTTTAAGTCCGTACTACAAATGTTAAAAATCTAAGATCTTTTCTTTTTTTTTTCTTGTAGTTGGGGCTAATGGCTGATCACAGCACAGTCTGATTTTGAGATTAAAAACAAGCCAGTATTTAAAGGCAATCAAAATCTCAAGCTTCTTCTCCATTCATCTTTAATGCTGGTGTAATTGCTGCACAGATTCTGGCTCTTCCTCCAGTCTTAATTTTTTTTTTTTTGGTGTGTGTCTCTGTCTTTCAGAGGGATGTTATACTTCCCTGAGCAGCATTAGTGCTGTTGAGGACTGCTATCGACAATCCAGCTCGCCCGATTTCATATCTTGCCAAACAAGTTAATCTAATATTAACAGCGGTTTGTTACCTCGTTGTTAGCTTAATTTACTTTACAAGAAATGCTATATTTGCATTTCATCCCTCTGTCATTGGCTTGCAAACCGTGCTTCCCAATGCCAAGAAGGGATGGCTCACACTGCTTTGCCCAAGTCTCTCGGTGTGGCGTTGCCATGCGGAGGAGGGGGCCATCACCCCAACCAGGCATTTTCGCTAATTGGCGGGGGGGGGGGGACATGGGGAGTTGGAAGGAGGATTTCAAAAGCCATAGAGCAGGTCCTGGAAATGTAATATTCAGAAAGCACAAATACTGCTGCTGCTCTTCCAGTAATATAGCTGAGTCGTAGACAGCAGTTTTCCCTGGTGGCAAACATATACAGTAAATGTCTTTAGTATGGAAATCAGCAGACTTATGGGCACAGCAGCAGACGTTTGCAACACCAACAGGTTCCTCCGGCTTTTAGGGGGTGCTCCTGCAGCATCCCCTGCCACACGCCAGGGACTCACCGTGGTCTGTCTGCCAGCACAGGCATATGTGCCTCACTTCCAAATTGCTGGGGGGGGGGGGGGGCAACCATGAGCAAAGCCCTCCAAGTGATCACTCAAAAGCTACTTCCCCAAACGACCCAGCTCCCTGCAGCTCTCAGATGGAAAGGCTCTTCTCCAGCGGCCAGCTTCGGGGCTGGGAGGGGCGGTGGGACGGGGCTGGGGATGCCCCACGGTGGCAGTAGGTGACATCAGTGACTTGGTGCCTGGGGCCAGTGCCCCCCAGGTTAGGGGATGTGGCACTGCTGGAGATGAAGATGGTTTTTGCAAGTGTTAGTTTCTGGCTTTATTTTTGGTTAGCTCACTATGTGCCACATTGCTAAACCCTGCCCCTACTTATGGGGTGCTGGCTTTCTACCTGCTCTAGTAATCGCTGCCTTCCGCTGTACCAGCCAGCGAGCAGCAGAGTTGCCTGCACTGCATTTGTAATATTATTTCCAAAAGAGAAGGGACAGCAGTGGGGTGATGCCACTCACCCCGTCCCCATGTCCCAGACGTCAGCTTCTCACACAAAACGGGCTTTTTGGCAGAGAGGGAGGTTGCAAACATTTTGCTAGGGGAGGCCATTCAGACATGGGGCTGGTCCCTGGCCACCGGTCCCGCTGTGCCCCAGCTCATCAGGTTGCTCCAGTGTCTCCTCTGCTGGCACTCGTCTCTCTGGTTGAGCCGCATTTGAATTGACCCAGTGAAGGGAAGTTGGGGCGCGCACCCCCGTGCTCTCCGTAAGCAGTGAGAACCAGCCCCCAGCCCCAGTGAGAACCAGCACTATCCCCTGTGGCACCCTCTGGGGCAGGGCTGGGCCCCTGCTGGAGGCACCGGCTTCCAGGGAAGCCTTGGTTTGCACAGCTCCATTTAGGTATTGCAGCTTACAGGAACTGAATGACTCCGTCTGTCTGTCCATCTTGCTCTGGTTTTAATAGCAAGATGCTAAAGGATGCCAAGGACGACGCTGGCCAGCCTGAGACTGATGGTTGGACTTGATGATCTTAAAGGTCTTTTCCAACCTAAATGATTCTATGATTCTATGGTTCTGTGCCTGACGGGGTGGCTGCTTCGTGATGCTGGAAAAGGTTTTTAGTGAAGGTCTGAGAGAAAGCAGGAGGAGGAGGAGGAGGAGGAGGAGGAGGAGGAGGAGGAGGAGGAGGAGCAACCTCTGGGAGCAAGGTTTGGTCCTGGAGAAGCAGCAGGAGCCAGAGAGGTAGATCGAAGCAGGGGATCAGCAGTGGATGAAAGTATGGAATATTGGTAGATTATCGTGAGCAATTGGAGGGCAAGTGCCCAAAATAGAGACCAATTTTGCCACAAAAGCACTCTGAAACATCTCAGAAGTAACATAAATGTTAGTAGAAGTGTAAATATAAATAACATGAGTATAAATATATTGCACGGACCACAGCCCTGTGGCTTTGAGACCAGTGCGGGCTCCCACGGCCATCCGAGCAAAACCTCCCTGGCAGGGAGATGATTTAAGCTGCTGCTGCATTGCTCGTCTGCAGTCCCTCCTGATGGCCAACCCTCCCTCCACCTCAGGCCTGAAAATTCACTGTCCTCAGGGTCTTCGCTTTGTGCGAGCAGCTGAGTGCCAAAGCCAGGGGCTCCCGCATCGGTGCCGGATCTGCCCCCACCTGCCTGTAGCACCATTAGCTCAACACGTAAGGACAAATACTGCCAAGCAGGCAAACAGGTCGGATGTTGGAAAAGGAGCATGACTCAGACCCAGGTACACACACGCACATGCTCTCTAAGCCATGGGCAATTTTTTCCTCCCAGGTGATGGACGGGATATGGTGTTAGGGCACATCTACCTGCACACAGTCAGCGAGCTGCATGCACATCTGCAGCGAGACTGGGGCATACGTCGCCATCACCCCTGTCCCTTTGCTGCTGGCAGCTGCTATGTGCCGTCCCTGCTGCCCAGGACATCCCTGAGCATTCCTCAGGCCCTGGAGATCCATCACGGAGACACCGGGTGTGAGACCCCCCAGAAATGTTGCCCTTCACCCCTGGTTGGTGCCCGTGGTGCAGCATGTGGGCAGGCCCCGGTGCATCCAGTGCCTGCTGCCAGCCCGTGCTGCAGAACCGTGGTACATTTGGGCACATGTGCAAATCGTGCCAGTTGCAGAGACCATGCTGCCGTTACCACCAGTCTTTAAGAATGGATTTTCAGTAAGTCTGTTACTTAACCTAAGTAACCCCTTTAATGTTCAACACCTGGGTTCAGAAAAGGGGACTTCTGTTTGCAGTTTGGTTTTCTGAAAATAGCATGTCTTTGTCATAATTTTTTTTTAATTATTTCTTAAATTCTTGCCAAACAGCCCAGAGATGCAGTGAAGCGTCTTGCCTTGCAGCAACAGGAGCCCTGGGGGGGCGGAGGTGATGCCCTCTCTTCTGCCTGCTATGGAGGAGGGGAAAGGTGTCCCAAAAGTCCTAATGGGAACACAAAGGTTCAGGACACCATCTCCTCCAGGGCAGGACGTCTTGCCTCTGCACCCCAGAGGAGGCTCTGGGAAACCCCAGCCTTTGGCAAGAAAGAAACGTCAACGTTACTGCTCAGCCGTGGCCGTGCCGGCAGGCCCGGGGGCTGCTGCCGGCCACGCCACGCTGCGTCCCCTCAGCCTGGTGGGGAGCAGCAGCCTCATAAATAATTCCTCAGTGTAATGGCAATGTTGTAAAACATGACTATTTAGTGCATGCATAATAGTTGTTTATTCATACTTAAATGTCAGCTGGTGAAAACATATTTAAAAGGCTCCCTTCCCGGGGAAGCACGAGGAGACGGGCTGCAAAGGCAGCTCGGAAAAGTCACACTGCTGCGCTGAAGCCCAGGGCTGGGGTGACAGACCCCCGCACTCTCCGGCTGCTCTGTGTCCCCACTTGGTGGGGGCCAGACCTGTGGGAGCCAGCACCCTCCTGCTCCCAATGGGACCATCTCCCACCGATGGAGGGTTTTGCACTTGTGCCGGGGCTAAATTTGGCCAAAACTGTGCCAGTTCTCCCAGTACGCTTGCGTACCCCACGTGTCCGAGCCGTGGGGATGACAGTGGAGTGGGCTGGGGGGGTGTGCACCCCCAGCACGGGCCATGGGGCGGCGGGCACTTTGCAGGACAGGGCTGCTGCGATGGTGGGTGCGAGGATGCAGCCGAGGGTGCAGGCAGGGTGAGGTGGGACCATCTGCCCGCTGCCCGCCCACCGCCTGCCCGCTCACGCTCACTATCGCAAACATTCAACGCTTGGGAAGGGGGGTGGGGGGAAGAGAGAAATAAATTATCAGTAAAGTAAAGCAACACAAACTTATGAAGGACAATTTTTTTTGCTGTCAATACACACAAAGAGGCAAAAATTGGAAGCTTTTGAGGAAAAGAAATGCGTCTGAACTTCTGAGCAAACGAGAAAGTACTGAAAAGCCCTGCATTGCTGAGCTCCTCTGAGGTAACTTCTGTGCTCGGAGAGAATATTTCAGAAGACATTTTATTCTTTAGAAGATGCCAAAAATGCAAGACTTGGCACTTTAACAAAACAGAAAAAGGAAAACACATAATCTTCTTAACTAGTAAGTCTTTGAGCCCAGGATCACATTGTTGCCATATAATAAAAAGGGATGTTATGCAGTAATTTGGGCAGTTCTGTGCATACTCAAAATCATGACATTTCAAGGACAATAAAGTTGGCTGGCTCGTGGCCATTGCCCATACGAAGAGAAAACAAAAAACGGGATTGTCAGCTGGTTATTCATACTGCATTACAAAACAAGCCTCCCAACAGGCAAACACTCTTTATTGCTTGTGTTTTTGCTCCAGAAATATATTTTTTAATTAAAAAAAAAAAAGTTCTCGCAGCATTCATCTTACAAATGTTAACCCCTTAAAAGACAATTCTGACATACGTTGCCGCTGGCTTTTCCACTTTATAAATGTTCTACAGACAATGAGAAAATCAGAAAGAAAAATTTATTTCTCACATGGCACGAGCTGTCTGTTTCTTTTTGGAGAAAGAAATAAATAAATAATCAAGGCATTCAAGACAGCTTTCACGCAATTAATCATGTAGGATGCGATTAATCATGTGGGATGCAATTAATCATGTGGGATGCTTTGATTTTTTGGGGCTTCTGACTTGAAATAACTCCTAGGGGATAGTTTTCCAGATAAAACGTGAAACCCGTGAGCGTGTGCCAAGTGGTGCCCCCAAACCTGCAGCCAGGGTTAAGAACGGCCCCGGTTTCGCGAGGGGCTGAGGCGTGGAGCTGATGGCACTGGCATTCCGGGAAGGCAGAGGGGTCGGCCCCTGCTCGGCCAGGGCTGGCGGCCAGGCAAGGCACAGCAGGGAAGGGCACCCACCATGGGTAGGGCGTTATTTTGGCTTGTGGTGGTATAAGGCCGCTTTACCATGACCTGCTGGGTCACGCACGCCCCCCAATTGCTGTATTGTTACTACGGTATGTGATTGTGCACAAATGATGAAGTCTTTTGCTTTTACAGATGCTTTATGCCACTGGCAGGTGATGCCGCTTGCCTGCACTGCTGCCCTTGCTTTCTGGAGGCCCTGCTTTGGCGAGTTTAGCCAGGAGCCGGGAAAGCCAAGCTCTGAGCCACACACTGCTTAACCCCACACTTTTATCCTTTCATGGCTCTTTACTTCCATGATTTAATTTCTCCCCAAAGAACCTTATTCTGGCTTTTCAATAAAGAATGAGCTTTCTAATAAGTCCTCTTCTTGCAGAGTCACTGTCCTTTTTAGAAACAGCTGAAGCACCATGATTATTAAATCGCTGGATAAAATTATAAAGTATGAAATCCTGAAAAACTTTTAGGACTTGTGAGTGGGAACAGGGGGAACCACCTTGCCCCACTCCATGGGCAGTTTCACTCCCAGAGGCCAGGGAGGTGGGTGTTCGCTGCGTCTGGGTGTTATTGCACTTCTTGAAATGGGGGGGACCACCTGGAGGAGGTGGGTTTTGTGAAAGTTTTCACATGATGAACCCAGAAGGTGAACTCAGGCTGTTGCGTGCAGCCAAGCAGCAACACCAGTCCAAACCAATGCCTCTGACACTGCTGCTCTCTGGGGCCAGTTTAGGTGCAGGTGCATGTTTTACAACCCCTGTAGTAAATAAGGCTCCACCAAGTCACCGAGTGTCAGGCATGGGGCTAAAGGCAATGATGCTCTGGAGGGACCCTGTTGTTCCTTGACCCCAAGTACCTCCATCTCGCATCTACTTTGAGCTTGATCAAACCCTGACTACCCCTCTATGCACCTCACCGTAACACCAGTGCGGGTGGAGAACCTCCCCAGTGCGCACGGGTATGTGCTCGACCCTCGCTGAGGTATGCTCAGGGACCACATGCCACAGCACGAAGACAAGATGCTGTGGGGAGGGGCTCCTCCTGGCCGGCGCGGCTGCGGGCAGCGCTCTGTGGTGCAACTCGCCGTATGCCACTGCCTGGCCATCACTTTGGTTTTCACTTCCAGCAGGTGAGCAGCTCTATTGGTGTGACAGCCCACATGCTCCCAGTCCCTGGTGGGTCTGGTTGACGAGCTTTTATAAACATGAGTTATCAGTGGCACAGCTTACCCTGATGATCCTTGAACTGTATTTATTCATGTATTTGTAGAGGAGCAGGCAGTCCAGGGAAAGTAAACGGAAGCCTTCCTTGCCAATGGGGGCAAAGGCAGGTTTCTGACATGCTGCTTCCCACAGGTTGTCATCCTGTCTCTTTAATTATCCTAAGGGGTGGTGCTGGAACAGCTGCAGGTTGTTTGCAGCAAGATGCTCCAGGCTACAGTTTCTGCAGGTGGTGGGGGACCTGACCTAGGGAGTGATGCTGGGAGTGCCTGGTAGGAACAGGTATGGCAGGGGGATGTTCTGGGCTTTTTGTGACTTTTGTTTGGGCTGAAGAAAGTGCAAGAGGTGTCTGCAGTGCATCTGGGGAATGGGGTGAGCCTTGTGGGGAGGGAGGTGATGGGCATGCGGTATGTGGAGGTGCCATGTAATTCTGACTTCTTGCTTAGAGCTGCAACGGTATTTGAGGGAAGAAATGCCAAATCACTGGTTAAGTCAAATCTCCTCAGTCAAAGCACAAATCTTTGCTGTATTATAACTCTCCTTTCTGAATTGCCAGCCAGTCTATTGTTTTTATCACTTTAAAATGTGGCCAGGGGAAGATGCTGGTGCTAGACCCTCTTGGCCACGCTCACTGCCATGCCAAACCTCCCGGCAGCTCCTGTGAGCTGGGGCAAGCCCTCCTCACCTGCCCTGCACCGTGCAGCCCTGCAGGAGAGAGTGATGCCCCTCTTTGGTCACAGGGCTCCCACAAAACTGCCCCCTCCTGCCAGGGGCAAGGGCTGCGGGAGAGGTGCACGCTCAGCCCTGCTCTTGTGCTGGAGGGGGGCGGGGGGGGTCCCCATCATTTAAAGAAGCCTCTCCTGACCACAACTCAGGGGAGAGGCTTGGCCAGCAAACTTTTGTAAGTGCTTTTGGGGGAATTGCTTGTTGTTTGTGAAAATGCACCAGGATTGATCCTGAACTGATGCAAATCGGCTCATCTCCCATCGAGTCGCTGTACTGCTCTCATCCTCCGAGTCCTGGGTTGGGTCCCTGCTCCTTCCTAGGAGCTCCTGCTTTCTGTGCCGCCAGTTTCTACCCACCACCTTGCTTGCTCCTTGTGTTCCTCCCCTCTCCTCCCAAGTTCTTGAGCATCTTTATTTGCAGTGTGATTTGCTCAACCTTCGTGTTGTGTTTTAATCCATGTCGGTCTCTTCCCTGGCTCTGCCTATATCTGTTGTTGCCCGTATTTACACTGGTTTGATTGCATGTTCTCCGGGACAAAGCACAATGATGCCATTTTGTGGATAATTAAATTTGTCTGGGTGCGGTCCAGCCAGCGGGACGATCCGTGCCGCATAGCACAGGAGGGTATAAACTGCCTGGATTTGCATGCAGAGTCTGTCATCTGCTGTGAATCATTTTGGGATGCTTTTGCATGAGAGAAGCTGTTTAAAAATAAATTGTGTTGTATCAGACTAATGGAAGACAATAAATTCGGCTGGCCTTTTAGCTTAAAATTCATCAATGTCTGGAGCTGGAAGGGGGGAAGGAGCTGGAGGACATTGACATTGCCAGGCTGCTGCGATGCCCGGTTGTGTCACAGCACTCAGGTGGGCGTGGGGACAGCACGAACATTAAACTCCTCTTAAAAAAGCAAAAACTAAAAAAAAAACCCCTCTTTTAAACATCAGTTAACAAGATATCCCTTAATCAAAGTTTGGTCTAAGTTGTGCTGTGCAAAGGGATTCTTGCAAGATCAAAAACCTTTGAATTGTTGAAGCCTTTCAACCCTGATGGCATTTGCTGTCCCCTGCAGTACAGCAGGGAGAGCCCTGTTTTGGGCGTAATTTCCCCAAGACTGGAACATGTTGGCCCCGTGCTGATTTTGGCTGGCAGTGTGGGAGAGGGATTGCAGAATCCAGCCCGAAGCTCAAGCAGACTTTCAGTGAGCAGTTTTGGGGAGATAGCATACAGAGTGCACGACCCACCTCCGCACTGACTCGCAGCAGAGGACAGGGCTCCTGGGATGGTGCTGCCTTGCAGGGGTTGCCCTGCAGCCCCATCCTGGCGGTGGGGTACAACAGGGAATGATTCACGATCAGAACCCCCGGCTTGGGAAATTCACCCAAATTCACAGGAAGGCGCGCACCGTCTGTAAAGTCAGCTTTATGGTTATTTCTGGGCGTCACCATCTGCTCTGAGCACCAGCGTCCTGCTCTCACGTCCCCCAGCATATGCTCCCTTTGCTTCCCTGCTATTAAACCGCCACAGACAGACCGCGGCACCAGGTGGCTCCGGCGTTGCTCCAGGAGAGCATCCCTGCGGCATGACAGCCCCCTGACACCAAGCCTGGGGCTGCAGCAGAGGCTCCTCGCTTGCGTTAAGATCCAGGGGCTTTTCCCCTCAGCCCCCGCATGCCGGTGATGCCTCCTTGCCCCAGCACTGCTGTAAATTTTGGGTGATTCTGGTAATTTCAGTGGAGCGAGGCCCAATTGATATCCACCTACATGGGAGGAGAGGTGAGCGCGAGACATGGAGGGAAAGCAGCTTATTAGCAGAACAAATAATTCACAGAGAATAATTTCTTCAACAAACACAGCTCCTATTTCTGAATGTCTGCGAAGGGGCTGTGCTTTTCCTGAATCTGTTGGTGTCCAGAATTAATGGATTTTGCTTTTTTTCTTTCGGTTTGGGATGGGTGAGAGCGCGCCGGCCATGCTGAGGCTTTCCTGGCAAACTGCGACGGCTTACACCGGTTGTTCACTCTGGTACCTCATCAGAGTACCCCGGCACTTTCCCTCTGCCTGGCCACGGCAAAGGCCCTGGAAACATTCCATTTCCCTGAAAATACAGCAAATGCAAGGAGAGGCTTAATATTCACCTAACACAGAAGACAGTGCAGGCAAACCTTGATCACTGATGGAAGATGAAGACCAAAGCCATCTAAGCAGGGCTGCTGCAAGCTCATGTTTAAACTCACCTGAGTGCTTGAGAGAATTCCCTGGATATATTTGCCCAGTAATTCTTAACTTTGTACATTCAACCAGCTACAACTGGTAGTTTTCTTTTGCATCTTCGGTGGCACTCAGCTGGGCGGGAGGAGGAAAAGAGGGAAGCCAAGAATGTAATTTATGGGAGGAAAAGCTGTAGCAATCAGATGTTTTGTCCTCTGTAAAGTACTCCTGCCACTTAAGTGCCCACTTGTTGAATGGCACTTTTGGTTGATGTCATTTGCTGGCTTCATGAGCGGCTTCTTCCAAAAGTTCGCTCCGAGGAAAAGCATATTTTAAAAAGGGCATGTGTATGATCTAGACTCTGCTGTTATGCATGAGGAGTCTCAAGGTCCTGGAAACTCACCTCCCTTATTGCTGGTAATGTGATCTAGCAGCGCTCCTGACACCTGCCTCCCTCACACCCTCAAAACATTGCACTTACAGCAGGAGATATGGGCCATGGGGAAGGTAACGGCTATGAGAATGCTGCAGGTACAAATCCGCCGTGCTTTGAACTTTTGTTTTTCCTCACATGCAGATCACTGACGGTGCTGATCTGGCCAAAGTTAACTCTGCCCATTGATGCCCACCCCGTCCCAAATCAGGGTCCCAAGGAGGTAACTTGGGCAGATGCTTATTCAGCAGGAAGGTGTGATGGGCAACACCTGCTTGTGTATATGGTGATGGCTGACTACACCGGGCAAGTAAAATAAGCTCAGATTTCATTCCCATTAGCAATAGCTCAAACCAGTACATCTTTCCTGTGGCTGGTGATGGGCTGACACAGCAGTGGGCCCCAGGGCTGCCTGCCTGCCACAGCTGCTGAGAGAGGGGATCTGGGATTAGGGATCTTGTCCCCTCAGCGTCCTGCTCCGAGCCTGCTTCCCCTCATGTCGTCTCTGCCCTGGGCTTTGCAGGGCTTTTTTGCAGAGTCACTTCTGGTGACTTCTCTGTTGTAGACCAACACTTAGCAGTGCGGCGGCTCCCTCCCCAGTGCCGTGGCGGCTCTCCCAGTGTGTGTGTGTGCAGCACAAGAGCCATACCCAGGGTTTGTGCTCAGTGCTGTGCAGCAGATAAATCTGTACCTCATACGGGTATCACTGCCCAGGAGTTCAGCAGATTAACTTTCTAGTCATCCCAGGTCTTTTAAAGGGCTCTTCTTTTTTTATTATCCAATTAACTATACATGTTAATAACAAATTTTCTTTTATATAAAACCAAGCAAATTTTTTTTTCTCTGCCTGGAGTGACATAAATAGACCTTTTCACATATAGCTTCAGTGTCCTGGGACTGATTTGTGGATATATATATATTGCTGCTTAGAAAGACTGTAATTTACAGGTGATTGTTTAGAGGACTTCAAATTACCACCACTCATATATATGGATATATAAATAAAAAATGAAGCTTCTCAGGAGATTCTGCATAAACAATTTTCTTGGGAAGAAAAAGGATTCTCAATAAAAAAAAAGGTATTTTTTATATCTATGCCACTGCATAAAGTATGGGTAGATTATTTCAGTCCTTCATTTCTATTTCAGCATTTCTGGACCATTTCCTCTAACAGTTTATCTTTTTTCTTCCATCATATAAATCCTCATATATTCCGCTCCCAGAGGAACTGGCAGGTTTGGGGTCTGGAGGCAGCAGGAGCCCTGCCGCCCCAGCCCTGCCTGCCCGCACCGCCTCTGAGAAGAATAGGGACGGGAAGGATTAGCTCTGGCTACCTTAATGAAATATCATTTCAGCTCCTAAGTCTCTCTCACAGAAAAATACACACATGCACAAGGAAGAATACTTTTGGAAGCTGCTTGTGATTTTATAGCCTTGCTGTTGGGGAAGCCCAGCTGGCAACAGCTCACAGGCACCTCTGCTGCTGGGAGCTGCTGACAGTGTCTGCTCTCAGCAATCAAGCTTTCTATTAAAGCTGAGTACCCTAAAGTCACTATTTCACTTTGGAATTGGCTCTCCCAGCCCATGACAGAGCCGTGGCTCATGCAAACCAGGACCGTGGGACTGGAGCGGTGCAGTGGGTCTGCAGCAGCAGCCGAGGGCACGTCTGCAAGAGCAGCCCTGCAGCAATGCCAGACGAGCACCCAGGGCTGTGCATCTCCCTGCAATGCTTTTCCAGCCTTCAGTGTCTGTGCTTCGGGGCAGCTGTAAGGGAGAGTCCTATCATTGCCCTTGAGGGACCTTTTCTGCCATGAATTTGTCCAGTTGCTTTTTTTTTTGAACTCATATGAACTTTCAGGCATCTGCAACACTTATTCCATGGTTTTGTGATTTTTCAAAGTTATAAGCACATTAATGCAAGTTTAGATGATTTCATGTGACCTGAAAGTAGATCATTTAGTAGTAGTTAATGTTCCTTCTCACCCATCAGAAAACAAGTCGTTTCTAGTCCTTTTATTAAAGCTAGCAGCAAAATCTGCCTTCAGCTACCAGCGTGCATTTCCAATAGGGGTTTAAAAATTAGCACAACTTGCATGGAGGAAAAGGGATCTCTATGCAAAAAGAATATGCTTTTAATTGAGATCAGTTGATCCATATTCCATTAACAAATCCTGTCCTGTGGACACCATCCCCTAGCAGCTGGGAGGGATTTATCAGCCTCGGTGCTCGCAGGGTCCCTTGTGCTGCTTCTCTCCCAGGAAACTGCGAGAGGAGCAGGAGCAGGATGGGCTGCTGTATATCACCCATCTCTTGGTCGCCAAATGAGGATTCAGATTCACACTCAGATCTATAAAAGTCAGTGGTTTATTACTGTCTTGTATTTCTGTATTAACCACCTCATTATCATCCCAAATGGAGTATAAATCCAAGGGTATCCAGTTGCTCAAGCCCGTGTGCTTGTTCTCCCCTGCCTCTGGCCATATAAATCTCAGCTCTGGGTTAACAGGAGGGACCCTGCGGTTTCTGAGCTTAGGAGCAGGTGGTGTTTATAAAGGATGAGTTTCTTCTGCTCAGGGGCAGGCCAGGCAGCGCTCCGTATTTCTCTTGACCATGCCTCTCTGCTCCTGGGGCTGAGCCGCCGGCATGGGGGAGCAGCGGCGCTGGTGCTCCCTGGGGACCCTGCAGGCATGAAGCTGTGCTTGCTGCCGGGCCATGCGTCTTGCCCCGTGCATTTGGGAGATGTGCTGGTCCCTTGGAGGACTGTCTGTCTTTGGAGTTTGGGGCTTTTCACGTGGGGGGTGGTGGTTTTGTTCAGCCCTGTGGTTGCTGATGCAAGGCCAGTTTCCAAGTGGCTGGGAACCAGTCAGGGCGAACCCTGTGCACCCTGGCCTCAGCAGCACACCGCCTGCTTTTGGCACTTGTGATGGAGACAGCCTGAAATAAATAACTAGGCTGGACTAGGCTAGGTGAGATCACGCCACAGGCAGCAGCAAGAAGTCATGGTTAGAAACGGGGATCTCCCTGGGATGCCCCCTAAGGTGCATGGGGGATTCACTGCTTTGGAAAACCCTGAGGATGGCCAGTCAAACCCCCCCCCAATATGCTGAAAAGAGCTTTTATGCCAGGATCATAGTTCACCGCGTGTCAGAGTCAGAAATAATTGCCAGAGGAGGTGCAAAATCTTTTGAGCTTTGTCATGACCATGAGGTCTCATCCTTGGGAGCATGTGCCATTAGCAGGAGACAACTTTTCCTGTAGTTCAAAGCTAACAAACATGCTTTTAAGCATTGGTGAGGAATGTTACTCTTAACAATAAGGTATAATTTTTCTAAAATACATCAGGAAAAAAATGCAACCTTTGGACCAAGCTCTCCCAAAGGAGGCAGCTTTGTTGGCCTCGGTAGGGTGACATGGGTGTGCATCACCCAGGACACTTGTCCCGCAAATGAGGGCTTGTGCATTTATAGCTCGGCTATAAACTTCATAAGGTCAGGCCAGCTTACGCTGTTATGAATTGGGGCAGCTCATACAGCATTAATGCAGTCTGGCATGACTGCTTCCTATTTTGTTGCTGTCTAATGTTAAAACAACAGTTTTCCACATTTTCCTAAACGAATCCTTTTTTCCGTCCTGTTTTTATTATGAAATAATGAACTAATTATTTAACGTCTCCAAAGTACTTCAACTGAGACATCTCAAATCTGATGCAACTCTTAAAAAATTATTTTTTAAAAAATCCCTCTCTTCTCAATGAAGTGTGCGGCCTTTCCCTTCAGGTTAGTGCTAACTACTGAAAAACTCACATCTGCGCAGGAGTGTGGTTCGCTGTCCCTCCCTCTGCCCAGTTACTCAGTGTTTGCAGCATTACAATTTGATGTGATGGAAACTACAGGTGGAGAATAAGACTGAAGGCTGAAGCTGCTGGTATTACAATTACATGAATCTACATGATTCTGTATGTAAATAGTGGGCCAAGGCATGTTGCTTTTCTCAAAGAGCTTTTCTTTTTTGTTTGTCTAATTCACTTAGTGGGATGAGACCAAATGAATGATGGGGAAAGCAAAATTATTTTTAAATTAAAATTATCTTCTGTTTCTGTGTAATACAGGGCACTGTTTGAGTAGCTGCCTCTTTTAAAACGTGCACATCACCACTGGCTATTTTTGCTGCAAGTTCCTGTCCAACGCGAAGTGATGAGTTTCCCAGAATCTGATAAATTACACTCCTCCTTCGCAAATTATTCTCCTTCAATCTTATACCACCTCTGCTCCTGACACGTGTGCTGGAGAGAGTGGCAAGCTTTTAAACCTCATTTAATGCTCGTACCCAAGAGTTACAGAGTTTTCTGGGTTTCTCAGAGGTTGGGCACGGTTCTTGCACTCTGCATGCATGATTTTTTTTTTTTTAATTATTATTATTTTAATCACAATGCTGCTGCTCCTGAGCTGATTCATGCACCCAGGTCATGTATATTCTAAAGAAAAGCTTTTGAGGAGAGAAAAAAATATCAGGGACAGATAAATTAGGGACACAATGAAAAGCCTGCTTGATGCTATGTCCAATGCGGAGGCTGCCACGAGGAGGTGCAGCTCTTCTCCTCTTCCTCCTCCTCCTCCTCCTCCTCCTCCTCCTCCTCCATGACCTGCTGAATGCCTCCCATTGCCTTCCCTCTGGCACTGGGTTACCCCTCCTTTGCTCTTTGTCGTTGGGCGCTGAAACATCCCACGGTTGCACAAGGGGTTTTGTTCTGTGCCTCTTCTTTCCCTCCCTTGGGTCTCTTCTCCTCACGGAAACAATCATTTCTCTTGTTTGGCATGTTGTGGGCTGTAGGCTTCAGGCAGGTTTCCCCTCGTTAACACTCTTTGAAGATACATTGGTAAAATGTCAGTGTCATACTTCATCATACGATAAGAACTATTAAGTGCACATTGTTATTCCTGGATTCATACCTATACCATCTCTCTTTGTCTCTCTGGGAGCCTCACGTAAAGATCAAATATGATGTTACAGATGATGGTTAGAGTGAGCAATGCTCCTTCCCCTCCTGCTCCTATTCCTTCTTTCTTTTTAAGTTTATTTTCCACCCTCCAGTGGATCTTTTCCCTATCCTCATTATACCAAGCAAAAGCAACCAGGACACTGGCAGCATGGTCCTTTGCAGCTTTGTTGGGGTGTGATGGGGGAATTAAAGCACTGGTATGGTGGTTGGTGGTTATGGCCATCCATGGGTTCTTTCGGGAGCCTGGCTGTGCGGAGGGCTGCAGGGTTGCCCCAGCACCCACATACCAGCATGGGGAGAGGCGCAGCTGGGGTCCATGTACAGCAGCTTTTCAGGTCTGAAGTTGGGGTCTGTAGCACTGACTAGCACATGAAGGAGTGTTAAACCATTACTGCACATCACCTGCTCAGGTTCACCTTTACCAGAGTAATCTGCTCTTGCAGTGGCTGGGATTGCTCATGGTTTGGGTCACTCCTGTTGGTAGCCACCAGCTGGGCTGTTGTGTGGGGAAGACAGGATAATCCTGGCTTTGAGCCTCCTGGAGCTGCCCAACACAGGAAACCCCTGCATTGTCCTTCTGCAGAAACTAACATTTAATTTGGATTTTACCACTCCATTGCCTTCCCAGAATACCCTGAGCACCTTGGCAAAACGGTCATCTTGGGAAGCCTACAGACTTTCCTGCAAGGAATATAAGTTACCAGCAAATGGGAGCATGAACTCAAGCACGTGTGCACTTACTTGCACGTGGTAGAAGAGGTGGAGGGCACACACCCTTCATGCAAATGCATGTTAAGAGCCATGTTCCCCTTTGAAATGTAGTACCAATGTCTTTCACCTCCATACTTGGCCTTTTTAATTTTAGGTATGATGCTACAGTGAAATATATGGAATGTAATTTGGGTCCTCCAGCAGTTTGATATCCAGGGTTCACATGCAGGGACAGAGAGGTTTGCATTCGGATAAAAATGTGCTCCCAGAGACCCAGTTCAGTTAATTTGGCCCTGAATAAGACCCGTTGGCAAAGGCAAGCCTGCCACGGCCTCAGTGCAACTGCTGCCTTACTCTTTCATGGACCAAAACCTGAACTCCAAAGCAAGTGAAAGGTCCCCATGGCTCTGCAAGCACCACATCCAGCCCACACAGGCTGACCTAGAAACATGCAGAGTAACGCAGCAGCAGCAGCACCCACACTGGTGATAGACACAGCTGGCTGCTGGCCACTAACCAAGCCCCAACCCCCAAAATGTGGCGGCACCGGTTTGCTCGGTGGGAGGGGGAGAGGTGACCTTGCTGCCAAAATCTCTGGGTAGCTTGTGGCGTTGTCAGAGTGGAGATCTACTTTCTTGTTGGCTGCAAAATGGACTATTCAGCATCATCCAAAACCCTGAGTCCTGGAGAGGATCCTACTGGAGGATCCCGTTAGCTTACACTCATCCCGTGCAGTCAGCAGGGGAGAAAGACTGAGACAGTAAATACAGGCAGGGTTTTATTCTTCTCCTATGAAAAAAAGTATTTAGAGCAGACGGCCAGCCACCCTTGGCAAGAAAAAGCATCTGCAATGCACATGCTGGACACAGGCATACGTTGTTCCTGCACCCCTGTGGACGGATGACCGAGTGCAATTGCACCCTGTGCTCAAATTGCAGGGGAAGGACGTGAGGAGGTGCATTGACCTGTGGGAATTTGGAGTTTAACCTGGAGATATTAATCAAGAGAGTCTTCTGGAAATTCATGCTCACAGGTACAATCATCTCATACATTTCAAAGCCCTGGTCTGGCTGTTCTAATGTAATTTAGTGGTGGTTTAGTGTTTAGTGGTGGACTTGGCAGTGTTAGGTTAATGGTTGGATTTGATGATCTTAAAGGTCTTTTCCAACCTAAATGATTCTATGATTCTATAATCTTAGGCTCCCGAGGCCAAGTCAGCCCCAGGAGAGGGTGAGAAGAAAGCAATTTAACAGAAATGAAGAAATTCCCCCAAACCGTTATTCATTTTTGGGGTATACATGTGCTGGAGGGTCCCCACCAGCACACTCAGCACTGCTCTGGTCACTGCAGACTCCTCTAGACAAAGATGACTTACCCTGACTTTGGAGCTGTTGCAAATGAAAGGCACTTAACAAATGTTTCTGAAATAAGAAAACCTCTGTACTCCTCTCCTCGTCATTCATTTTCAAATTGATAAGTTAAATACTGTACTCCAGCATAAACATTTCTCAGGGACAAAGTATAAACATTTCTAGTGGAGTGCACTTAATACAATTTTGTTTGCCAAGTGGCGCTGTCTCCTCCCAAGCTATGACTATGAGAGGGTTTTATTTAAATGGAGATATAAATTAATTGCACTCAGCACAGCCTCTCATCCCAGCTCCCTCCTGCATCCGTACCCTTGGACTCTCTGAAGGAAAGGGCAGGTGGGAGCTGCTGCGGCACAGCCTTGCTGAAATGCTGGCAGGACACCGCCGCAGCCGTTCCCCTGCCTGCTGCCTCCCCAGCCTCCCCGAGATAATTTTTTTTTCCATTAGAAGAGACATGACTGGATTTGCTTTAGTTAGACAGATGCAGATGCAATCCCATAAAAGACCTCCTACCCAAGGCAAGGGTTAATGCAATGTTTTGCGACTTGGCGATACGGTGATGGGACATACCAACACTTAGACAGCTGGATTAGATTAATATATGTTAGATATTTTAAGGGCTTGTTCAAGAGAAGAAAGACTAATTTTAGACTTTGATTGAAAGCCCGTCTTGGTAATAGCATGGCTAATTTCCTTTCAAAATTGGCAAAATTTAAGTTTCGACAAGGTCTTAAACTGGGCCCAGCTACTAACAAGTCTGAGCTTTCTGACATCTGTCTGTCTCTCTCTCTGTCCCTTCTCTAGCTGACTTCCCATTTAGGTGCCAATTATACAGAAACTGGTGAAACTTGACTCTCCTCCAATTCATACTTGGTTATATGCTTTGTCGATCCCTGAAATACTTTGGAAGAAAATGAGGAAAAGTACCCCCCTTGTGAATGGAAATCAGTTTTGCGTTCTAGACTAAAATTTCCGTGTTTCACAAAAAATTGCACTCTACCAAAGCCGCAGCCAGGTGTGGTGTGCGCTGCGAAGCCTCTCTGCCTCTGTCACCCCCAAAGGAAGGCGGGCAGTCGTAAGGTCATCAACTGTTTTGAGGTTTGTTTTCTCTGAGATGCTACAATTCCTGCGTGGAGGATTTTGATAAAAAGGTTTCCTCCACAGCAATGTGACCTGCTCGTTTCGAAAGGGGAGGCTTGGGGCAGGGGATAGAGGCTGGGGATTGAGGCTTCAGCCCAAGCGCTGGAGGGTCCCGTGGACCCCAGCCTGCTTGAGGCCCCTCTGAAGCTCTGCCCAATGCTGGCCCTGCTCTTGCCTGCAAGGAGATGCAATCTGTCAAGTCTGCAGAAACAAACTTGTTCTCATAAAACACGCAGCAGTAATTTTATGGTACAAGAGGAGAGACGTACAGCCAGGGGCTTGCTGCTCATCAGAAAAATGGCAGCTACCTTTTGTATGACTATTGCTTTCTTTCACTTTTTTTTACTTTTTCTTTTTTTTTTTTTACCTTTAAGATTAAAAACCTCCCAAAGAAGGCTTACAAGGTTTATGGCAGAGGTATACAAGAAGCGAATTAAAATTCCATAAATATATTTGCTGGCTAAAATTTATATATCCTGTATTCCTTGGGTATCTAATTAGACCCAAGAAGAAAATAGCCCTGCAAAGGATAGGCATTTTGTTCAAATAATTTTTAAAAATTGAGCTAAATAATAGCCATTTTATACTGCACACAATATAATTGTTCTTCTTGTACTGGGGAGCAGTTATAAATTATCTGGTATCCCATTCAGTCTTGTTGCCACGCTGAGTACCAAACAATTGTGAATGTAGTTACTGGGCACGTAAATTCATGGCTTTCTGACAGCTATACCGTTATTGCTGCTGCTAACTAACCTTCTGCATAAAAAATGCAATCCCTAGGAAAGAAGGAGCATTTATCTAAGTGCTGACATTGAAACATTCTGAATAACTCTTTGAATCATTTGTACTATTAGGGGTAGAAAATGTAATTATTGTAATCAGCCTTGAGTCTGAGGCCATGTTGTTTTAAAAAAAACCAGAAGGGAGAGGGAGAGAGAGGGGAGAAACCAGATCTGAACAACGAAAATGAACCTTGATAATGGAGCAGCCTTGAATTCCACTTCATTTATCACACTAATGGATGTCAAGATGACCTCAATCAAACATTTTGTTTTCCAGTTTTAAGCAATGGAAAATGCTTTCTTTTTTTTTCTGGGAAAAAAAGAAAGTTATGTAAATTGTTCCTAGTAATTACATTAGAGTAGAAGGTCAAAGTCAATATGAAATAATATCCACCAACCTTTTGATGAGACTAGTCCAGGCTCTTTACTGACACAGTTCACATATCTCTATAATCCTAGTGCAAGCTTTGTGTTTCTTCTTCCCTATTCCTCATGTTTTTATACTTAAATAGAAATCACATTTCTTGCTGTTTTTATTAGTTTTCATTTGGAGCCACAGTGGTATTTCATCTAATATTTTTAAGTAAATGATCATGTGGTTTAAACACTATCTCCCTGACTAGCGTATTTCAAGATAGGTTATGTAAAAAAGGTACAGAAATCTAAATGAAAATGTTTATGACAACAGCAGTTCATTAAAATATCTTGATTCACCCAGGCCAATCTGGTGAAGAAGATCACATGGGACCTGAGGTAGGTCCTGGGCAAAACATTGTGAACATGGGCCCTGTATCCAGATTTGAGTATTTCAGTTGTTACATCTCTGTGATGAACAAAAGCATCCAGATGCCAACACTTCCCATGACTGGTAAAACTGTTGGTTGGATCCAAATTTAGCCAGGGCCCAGAGCTGCGTTTGGTGGCTTGTATTCTTCTGGGTCGTACAACTTAGTTCTGGATGTCGAGTGAAAGTGTCTGTCTACCCCTCAGAAATGGGGTTGCAAGCTGTTTTTTTTATGTCACTGTGCAGTATAGTCCATAATCTGCACCAGTGTCACCTGTAACAGTTGAAAGAGATACTTGATGGATGTATTTTGACTTGTTCAAGTTGGCAGCACAGCCTTTCTGTGAATCCACAAAGCGTCTTGAGTCATCGAGGACCTGTTTCACAGGTTTCCAAACATGATTGTGAGCTGTAGAAATATGAATTGTTTAGAAGCTACGAATGAATTATTTCATTGAACACTGGCAGTTTTATTAAAAAAAAAGAAAAATAACAGAAAAATCATCAGTCTGAGGAGGAAACCAAGGAGGAACTATCTGTGAGCATTCACTGGCTTTGGACCTAGCTCTAGCTGTGGCAGGTACAAGCTTGTCCCTCTTGTAGTCTCTTCTGTCCATGAGGGACAAGGCAAATGAGGTTTCACTTCTGTTGGTGCCGAGGAGTTTTTCACAGGCCTCTGCAGGAAGTCTCTTTTTGTAATTTTTAACCACACTTAATATATAGCTGTCTTGGTTCGTTTACATGATGGTCAGAGAAGGAAGACAGATGCCCTATAAGAAGACACTGTTAGAAGATCCAGGTCTCAGTTTTGAGCCACCCTTGCTACAGCAGACTATGCAAATCCTGGATTTGGACACAAGACGTATCCCTAAGCCCAGGTGTATGGACTTGAGAGATCTGCACGCTCTCTTGCACCATATAAATTCCATGTTTTCTGTTCTCTAATGCAAGATTATTTCTGTCTTTTCTACTTTTAACAGGATAATGATGAGAACATCATGACATTTTCCACTACAGCTAGTAACATTGTAAGAATATCTTGATTTTTAATTCTAGATCTTTAAAGGTTGCTTACGTTAGTGTCTTCGGACAGCACTCACAAAACCACCATGGTTTATTTAAGAGACAGCCTGCTTCTTTAGGAAAAGATTTGATGCAGTAAATGATTTGTAAGAAATCTGCAATGAACCCCCTGCCCTGGTACTAGCATCATGCGACAGACCGCCGCGGGCCCTTGCTCACTTAAGTGTGAAGCTCTTGGAGCAGTCTGTGCCAAATAAACTTCTTTGAAGCGGTCAGAAATCATCCATATGGTAAAATATCATCTCGCCTCTCTTCACGAATAATTCAGTATTTAGAAAAATACTTTGCAAAAAAATGTGAACTGTGTCAGTCCACGCAAGGGACCCTCCTGCAGGAAGGGCAGAGACCAGCTTGCCCAAGTCCCCTGCCCTCCCCAGCTGGGCAGAAAGTAGTTGCATGGCAGAAAAGAGCAGGAGCAAACAGGTAAGACGAGAGAAAAGATGCGCAATGCTTAAAAGGATGCATAAAGAGAGGCAGGGCACAGACCTCAGTGCGTTTCCTGGGAATAATAGTGCACTGTACGCTAACCTCAGGCTAAAAGATAGACCAGTGAATCATAACAGGAAAAGAAAAGTGTGGGCATTTTTAAGTTAAGCATTTAAGAATAAATAAATCTGTAGAATGCGACATAGATCAGCTGCCTCTTTCTCCCTCTCTTCCTCCCCCACCCCCAAACACTCACTAAAGCGATTGGAAACATTTGGGTCTGAAAAAAAAAGGGAAAACTATAAGTGCTTTTTCTTTCTTTTTTTTGCCAAATCATGCAGAAGATGCTGGCAGCTGCAAAGATTCAATTATATACAATGCAAAAAATAATTTAAAAAAATAATGGCACTTGAAAAAAAATTGCCTCTCCAGAAATTGCGTGGAACAATAAATCTGTTAATTAGCTAATTAATATTCAATTGGGGTCAGTGGGCTTAATAGAACCTTTTTCTGAGACCCAAGAAATTTTCCAATCACAATGTTAAGTCTGCCCACTTTCATTATCATCTAAGCGCAGGCAGCCCTTATCTGGCCGCCAGGCGCCCAGGAACAATGCAGCACCATTATCATCTCGGCGCAGCGGGTGCGGGTACCACAGTCGGATGTTGCAGGCCGTGAAGTAAAAATGCTTGAGCATTTAGGGTAATTGATATATGGGTTCTGCTGTATTGTTTAGGGCTGTTTGTTTGCTCTACTGGTATTTAAGGCAGCGGAGCATCAGAAGATTGATTTTCATTGGTTGCCATTTTTTATTTTTTTTTAACAAAATTGATGACAAGTTGTCAGTGTGGGACCCGGACCAATAGCATCCGGCAAGTCCTCCCCACGGTGCAAGGGCTGCCGCTGGCCGTGGCCGGGCACACGCGGAGGTGCCGGGGCAGCGCACTCCCTGTGCCTTCCGCTGGATCTTGTTCAGCAGAGATGCTGCGGTGATGCTTGCTTCTGTGGGGGGGACATTTAAACCTGCATCACCATAAAAAAGGACACATTTAAACCAGCATCACTATAAAAAGGACAAAATGCAAGATCTGTGTTATTACAGGTGTTAGCTGCTTTTACTTGTTTTCCCAAGGGACTGCTGTTTTCTGCTGTAAGACCTGCTATCAGTTTCTTCCCTTGATATCAAAGTATGGAAGAGGGTGTTGTTGGGTTTGGGTCCCCCCGCTGCCCTCCAGGTTAAGAGAAAGCTGTAGATTACAGCTTTTGGAGTTCACTAGGCTGACTATCGTTGTTTATGGTGTTCCACAACATTTCATAAAACAGTTTGTGACCGAAATTACATTTGTTGTTTAGCTGGTAGTAAATCCCCCGGGTTACCTTAGAAAGGCCATCTAGGTCCAAGCGGTTTGACACAGACTCCTTAAATCACTGTCCCAAGTCCCTGACATCTACCATACTCTTCTGATGATTAGGTTGTAAATGAAAAATACAGTTGGCATTAACTCTACAGAATGGGGACATGATCTACAGGACCTAGCTGCCCCTCCACTTCTTCACTGAGCTTCATGTCCACGTGCTATTGCAAGTGACACCAAAGAGGGTAAAAGTTGCCTGAATACTTTGCAGTTGCCTAATTCAACTGTTAAAAGTTTCTCTAAAAACTTCTCCATCAAGGAGCAATTCTTCTTTTCCCCCCACCTTGCATGGCTCCCTCACTGGCCCTAGGTTTCTCTGGGAGATGATCTTGGAGAGCTGAAGAAGAGGGAAAGTGGTTTTTCACTGGAAATCTGGAGACTGGGAAATCCTTTTTCTTTCCTTCTTTCTCCCTCTCCCTTTCCCGCAAAGGATCCCTGTTGCTGATATTCAAAGGAGAATATAATTACTTAAAAACTGAGAATTTTGCAAGTATTTCCCAGGTGACATATCTGTTGGTTATCTGTGTACTTAACTTGAAACTAGAGACTCCTGGTTATGGACGGTTTATTCCTGAATCTGCTGGAAAAGAGCATTTCAGGTGATTTCTTGCCAGTGAAGCTATAGGTTAAATGATTTACAGGTACTGGCCTTTCGTAGTGGTGGCTCCTCTGCCTCGTGCACCCGAGGAAGTTTTCTCCTGGAGCTGTTAGGAGGACACGGGTGTTTCTCGGACAGGGAGATTTCTGGAGGAGACGAGAAGGTGCTGTCCATGAGGGGCACCATCAGCCCTTCCAAGCCGTCAGCCAGATGCTTGTATTTTCACTTCAGTCTTTACTGTGTTTTTTCCAGTTAATTTTTTCAGCCCGACTTCACAAGGCGCACATACTTTATTTTAGGGACATGGGCTGGGGAGGGGGAAATAATTTTTTTCTTTCTCCTTCAACTTTCTTGCAAGTCACTGAATTTTTATATTTAATTCCAGGGTAGCCTATGTGCAATTACTCTGATTAGATCCTGTTTGCCACCTCTCTGCTATAGCGCGCATACCCTAAACCTTAAAAGGAAAATAAAAGCTGCTATTTCCTATTTTCATAAATGAAAAGATGTTTCAAGTATTGGGAGACACTGAAAGAAATTCTGCAGTTTGAAGATACTTCAACTTAACTACTAATTGCAGAGGACCAGTGGGCGTAATTTTGGCACTATATTAGCTTTGCCACTCCATGAATAATTTGCATACAAAATGCTTTATTTTGGCAATCTATTAAAGAGCTATACAGTATTTGTGGCTTATCGCATTCACGCAGGAAGCAGGATCCTTGGCCATCTCGTTAAATTCTGTTGATGCATAACAATTTAAAGCATGGCACAAGCTGGTATGACATTTAAAGATGCCTTCACTTAATTATATTACACAAATATTGGGTTGTTTATCCTTGGGAATAAAGTCTTTTTGAAGTCAAAGTTGGCATGCGTATAAAGGAGTAAATTTTAACTGATCCCTCAAGTGGGCCTCCTAGCTGCAAATTGGGGTTCTTGCATTTTTTAAATTATTTGTGATAAGAAGCATTACACTTTGAATGCAGCCACTGGAGTTCGGTTGGTACTCCCCCCCTTCTTCTCCTCTAATGGAAAATACACTCTCTAGCAATAAATCATCACGTGAAACCAGAGGGGTAAGTGTAGGCTGGGGGGAGAAATGGAACAAACAGTGGCAGTCGTAACAGTTTGTGGCTGCAAAAAATCCTCACTTTTGCCTTCAACAGGAGGAAAAAGTCATGTAACTGTGTCTATAGACTGCCCACATAGCAGCAATGGGGAAATTAGGGTAAAAGAAAAATTGATGCTTTTTTTTATATCCCCAGAAGGATAATCAGCATGAAGCAACACTGGAGTTTGGGTTTCTTTGTAGATAATAAATCGAAAGGCTGCAAATCTAAAATTCACATTATTCGCTTTAGCGGGGTGATCAGATTTTCTTCTGTGGTAGAGATCCTTTTATATGTATCACACACAGAAGGTGATGGACAAAAGACCAAGAATGGGCTGGAAAAGAGGTCTCCATCCAAGTAAAAGGCATGTCTGGGGACATCCTAGATGAGGAAAATGAAACCATCCATTTGCCAGTGTTGGGAAGAAAGTGTGATCATTTTTCTCTGTAGATGATGTTAATAACAGAGAATAGATCTAATTTTGGCTCACTGGACAGTAACAGGGAAGATCAGTGTGCGATGAAAACCCTCGACTGGAGCAGGAGCTTTCCTCCATTTCCCGTCCCACTTTGAGCAGCAAAAAAGGAAAAAAAAGGAAAAACAAACAAACAAAACTAGGGACCAATCCTACCTAACCTTACTTGTAAATAAATGAGATGACCTCCTGGTATGGACAGATCATCACTTAGATGGTCACTGCACATCAGTTGAGCTGCATTTAACAGCCTTGTGTCCCTTTCTAAGCTTATTTTAGAAGCAAAATGTGGTGGCTTGAAATGCCTTTATGTTGTTGGGCTGGGTAATCAGAAACATTCAGTTCACCCAATTCTTGCATAATGTAGGAAAAATATATGGTATTCCATTCGCACCAAAAACAGTCATACAGAAGGCATTCACTAAACAGCTTGGAGTGCTTGTCTGGGTAGTTATAACTAATATTTGTCTCCTCTGGTTTAGCTGAGATATTAACTCCCATAGAAAAACTAACTTTATATCTAATTTCTTGGTATACCCATTCAGCTATTTAGAAGGTTTTTAAAAAACTGGCATATATATTAATTTTAATTCTGTAGTTTCTCTAATTCAGCCACAGTTCTGCTGGCTGCGGTTCTGAGCTGCGGTTCACCCAGGAACTTCTTTGACCCTAAAGATAAAGTCTCAAAAAGCTAAAAAGAAGGGCTGGTTCTGGCGTGGTGGCCTCATCTCTTTCTTGCTTGTGCTTTGCAAAGCTGCATTGCTGTAAATACATAACTTGAAAAACATGCAGGCCAGGGAGAATTAACAGCAATGCACCAGAGGCAGAGCTCCTCCTTTCACTCAAGGAGAAGTTTGGGTCCTCAATCTACTTTTGGCTTTGTTGTTTTCCCCCCTCCCCCCCAAATTAATTAACTAATGAGCCAATATGAAGTAATTTTATATATCATAGACTATTGATAAAATCAGTGTTAAGTATATTAGCAATTAGGAAAGTAAGAGGATGTTAGGAATCCTTATGTCCAACTAAGTACTGTGATTTAAATTACCGTCCTCCCATTATCCTCCGTTTCGATCTATAAACTGTCCCTTATTGATGATAGATGTGTATAGATTCACTCCTAGAGAAGCTGCACCACATCTTGGACTATGCCAGTGCAGCGGGATGGATCCATGCACAGGCACTATGTCCCAAGCCCCAACCAGCTGATCAGCCAGACTGAGACACCTGAATGTCTTCAAACACACAAGCCTCCTTAGCCTAAACCCCATTGATTTTTGGTAAGATTTAAGAGCCCCAGCTTCATCCTTAGATCACCGCGGCTTTGTGAGCACTGGCACATCTGGTCACTGCCAGTGCCCATGGCCGAAAACATGGGGACACGCTCCTGAAACAGGCATATGTGGAGCAATGTCCATGTCCTGCTGACGGCCCGGAGTGGTACAGCCCCACCGAGGCGTCCTGACACAGCCAGCATGGGACTGCCCTGGGGTGCTCTGTAAATTAGCTAGGCACACCAATAGTGTTTAAAATCTGACCTTAAGGCTTTGGTCCCCAAGGTGTTGTGGCACCTGCCTTTAACTGGTTACAGCATTTCCAATGACTGGAGCACAGGTGAGAAACTCTCACTAGTGTAGTTTTTTATTGGGAGTTGGACATTACCTAACTTTAAGGATCTGCACCTAAGGACTGGCTCAAGTCACTGTCTGAAAGTATGTGAGTATTTTCAACCACTCATCTGCCCTATAGACTATCAGGGGACTAATCTGTTACTAAAAGGAAAAGATACTAATTTTTAGTCCTTCCGAGAAAAAAAAAAAAGGTAAGTTCTGCACAGAAATATTTTTAAGTAGCAGAGAGGAAAAGTCTGCTTAAAGCTGTGCTTTGTAGCAACGTTGTGAGGTCTCCCCCTGCAACTACTTCTGACACAAATTAAACAGCATTCACATCTATCCTGGTAAACAGCATATCCTGTACTGTTTCTACCAAGTGCAGCCCTAATATTTATCTTATACTTTCTATTCGTTGTGAGATCCGGTTGAATAAATTTTAGCTTCATAATAAACATCTCTCGGAGTTAATGGACCAGCAGCGAGGCTGCTGAGCTCCAAGCCGCACCAGCAACGCCAGCGACTCCCAGGGAATTACTTGCAGGTGCAGGTACTTGGCAATGCCCAGGGCTTGCCAAATGCAGGCGGTAATGACTGGCATAAAAAGTTTGGCCAGTGTGTTAGACAAACTGGGCACGCCACAAAGCCACGGCTCGCAGATCTCCTGCCCCCAGTTCGGCAGCGGTTCCACCAGTTAACTGTCTGCAATCAGGAGAAGCGCCTCATCGCCGTAGTTGTAACACCCTGAAAAGCAGGCTGCTGCACAACATAATGGTCTGCTGCACAGCCTAAGGACGTAACAGGGACGACTGGGGAAAGTAAGGAAAACCTGACGCATCAGCTCATACTCATTAATAACTCTTTGAGGTTTTCTCCTTTTCTTTTCTTTTTCTTTCCTTTTTCTTCTTTTTTCTTTTTCTTTCTTTTTCTTTTTCTTTCCTTTTCTTTTTTTTTTTTTAATTGTTTAATGTAAAATTGAGAGCACCAATTTTTGTAGTTACACCAATTTTTAGTCGTAAGAAGTTAGGAAACAGAAGATATACGCACTGTAGTTATTTTTCACTGATGTGTGACAATACAATCCCAGCCCTCACAGCCATACCTAGCCGAAAGGTAAGTGCTCGGCCTTTTCAGATTTTCAAGAGCAGATGTATAAGGCACATCTGTGCCATGCTAGTGCAAGCCTTGTTCCTCGCAGAATTAGCTAACTGCCTTTTCTCGATGCATTTTTCAAAGCGTAACTGTGTACGTGAGCAGAACCACAAGCTTGAGCATCAGCTGTCGCAGTGGCCAGGACCAGAGCTGAACGGAGCAGGTAGGACAGGCAGGAGGTGTTGAGGGGGGAGGCTACGCGGGGAAGACAGGCACGGCGTGACTGCCAGACCACGCGGCTGGTCTGATCTTGTGCTCTTCAGGGGCTTTTTAATTTCAGTGGATGATGCCTGATTTGCAGGTAGAATTTGGGCCTTTGGGCTAATTTTACTTAATCTTACAAGATCTCCTGAGAGATTTTTAATGGGAACTCCGTATTAACTGTCCCTACAGCTGCACATCCAAAGATTATTTAAACTTGAATGTCTTCTCAGCCTTTATTATTGAAAACCATAAGCTATCATTTCTACCCTTTTTGTCAAGCCCTTGATTCTTCCTTCATCCCTATGCTGTTGCAGCTGCAGCATCTCTCTTTGAGGCTGTCTCCTCCTCTTACAGTTTCTGAGAGTGGGGCTTTCTACAGCAAGACGTACTCATGTCGTTCTTCCTTTTCTCATTTGTAGGAATCATCTATCAGAAGTAGCAATACTGTTGTGCCCACAGGCTCTAAACACATAAAATGGAAGCCATAGCTGAAGTCCTGGTAGCAACTGGAGGAGCCCAACCAAGCAGAAAAAAAAGGCAGAGTGGCTGAATGACTTAAGTAAAGACACATGGAAAGCAAGTAACTGCCCCAGAAATAACAAGTCCCCTGTGACCTTCATTAATGTTCTGCTCTTTCATCTGCCTGTCTTCTGGTGACTAGTGCTACCCGGCGCTGCAGAGCTGCAGAGGGATGGATGTCCTGTACAGAGTTGGGCTGTCCATGCATTTCTTGCATGAGAAGAATGGCATTTGAATCACACCCCGGAGCAAGTGGCACTTGAGCTTGTGTGGGAGGTGCACATGCCTTCAAAGGCGTAGGGCTTCACTTCTGAAAATTACCTTCGTGATAACAGATGACTACGAACACCCTATCAGTCTCATTCTTCTAGTTTGCTTCCAGCTGGATGTGGTTGGAGTTTTATGGTCTGTGCATTTGCGTGCTGTCAGGTATGTGCATGAGAAATGTTTTACCCCTGATACTCGGCTGTTTCTCGCATGTGACAGAAACCTGCTGTGCTCTTTTTGCTAGCTCTGATGCCTCACACTCCACACGCACCTGGCCTGTTTGGCTATCGCACTGAAACGTGCTCCAGTATTAGCTCGTCGTTGTTGTTCACATGTACAGAGTAACACCTCTGAACAATATGGTCCGTGACATCTGTGTTGGCATTGCTTGCATTAAATGACAGCATTTCATAAAAGCGCTGAATTAAATCCTGAGTGGATATTAAAAAAGGTGGCTCTACTGACTTGCAGTTTTCAAGCCCTTCTTAGCTGTCTTCTTACCCACCAGCACAGAGTTATACGATGGACTTGGTGAGGCTGGTTGGAGTGCTGCTTAGTCAGAAATCAGTATGATTTATATCTTCCTTTTTCCTAACATGATGTGTATCAGTCATAGGACCTGAGCTCCTTTTTGATTAGCTCTTAGTGTTGACCTGTCTTACTCATCCAATGCACAGTTTAATATGTGGAATGTTATATTTGAAAAGTTATTATTTAAATACCTTATTTGTGTGTTTTGTCATAAAGTCTATGCAATAAATTGAAAGGCATAAATAATGGGGAGATTGTCCACAACACACATTAATTTCCTGATGTTTCTATCACATATGTAATGCAAAGTACCATTACCAGTTACTTCACCATCGTCATTAACACTGAGAATTAAAAGTAACTGATATATAAAATATTATGCAATACCTGCATTTCCTTCTTGTATCTTAGTTATCTCCATTATCACAAGTGCTACAATCCCTTCTACCAGCACGCAGCAGTGAAATTTGTGGTGGGTGGTTTGCGACATGTTCCTGCGTAGCACGGGACAGGGCTTAGCACCATCTAGGAGGGATGCAAATGGTATAACACGCATGCTTGTAAGGCTGTAAAGAGCACTGGGGTGCTGCTGCTGCTGTTACAATAAATGAGATTGCTGTTGACATGGCTTTCCATGCATTCCTATGACTTGCAAAAGATGATGTTGACCAGCCAATTATATTACCGCTGACTATGAAACAAGGATCTAATCTGAATCTCATTGATGCTAATGAACATTCTTACACTGACTTGAAAAGGTGCTGTTGGATCAAGCAGCAAATGATTTTCCTTCAGGGTATTTAAATTTTGATTGTGTCCCACAAAACTAGAATATTTCAGGTCTAATGAGCAGGATGTAACTTTTGCCCCATTACAAGGAAAACGTAGAGGCTGACATTGATGAAACAAGGTGGATTTTTTCCTTCCGCCAACTATTTGACAGTTGTGACAAATTGTCTTCTGCCATGAGTTCCTACTAGAGACTCGGTTGTTGGTACGGAGGGCAGGGTCAGCAGTATAAACTTTCAGAGCTTCAAAAAAACCACCAAACCACAAGATGTTTCTATAAAGCACACATTTCTGGCCTACTTGAATCCAGCTGTGTGACTTTCAGGTCAGGAAGAGGAATTACAATACAATCTTCGCTAACTTTTGATTCTCCACAAAAGGTCTTAACAAAATTGGATGAGTTTTATATGAATATGTTAGCAGGGTATAGAATAACTCTTTGCTTGCCTTCTTCTCACTGAACTGGTAGGTAGCCTTTCTAGTGTGAATAGAGCCCTTTTTTTGTAATGAAAGACTTATGAAAATATAATAAATGAATGGAAAGAGAAGCACAGTAAGTTCTGCATCTTTTCATTGATCTGTTATTTTTAGTAAATCACATGTAATCATAACATAAAATCCTTGAAATATGATGTGACAAAAATAATCAGAAATCAAGCTCAACCTGAAAATTAAAGAAATCAGCTCACTCAGTTCATGAAAGCAAGAATATATTTTAGATGGTCTAGTTAGCATGTTGCAATGTAGTTAGCATACCGCTGCATCTGGTGCAGTGCTGTGTTCCTTATTAATTTTCAATATGTTTATTCTCCTGCTTTATGCTTCAGATCTGCCGGGTGCTGCCAGATGTGCTATGCCATTTCCCCGGATTGAAGCCAGGGTTTACCATCTACTTGCCTGCTACTGCAACTCTTGCAACACCTGCGCTTACCCCAGGTAGAGGCATAGGAGATGGGTGCTAGGAGGGCAGTTCAACATCCAGTGTGAACACGTGTAGCAAAAATTAATTATAGCATATACTGTATGTGATAGAAATGAGTTACTGCCTAATTATGTCTCCTGTTTCCATTCAGATGAATTAACGTTTATTGTGAGCCCTTGGGAAACCAGATATACTTTCAAGTTGTAATGAGTGCTATCATTATTGCTTTTGACAGTCATTGAAGTATAATTATCTGATCATCTATTTAAAAAAAAAATCAAAACTTGTTATATATGAGTTCTGAGCTGGCAAATTACAGAACAGTCACCTTAGCAGAGCAGCCGTGCAGCTATTTTCTGTAGTGGCACTGCCATCTCCTGGAAAAACAGAAGTTGTGCTTCCAAATTTTTCACCTTGAGATGAAACAAACTTCAACAGCAAGAGGTTAAGTACAAAAGCCAACAACCTCTTAAATTTAAGGGGTTAGGAGTTGCTGAGATAGCTGGTTTCAATGTTAGAAATGGCTGCATGGCTCTTGGTTATCAAAGGACTTTGCTGAGGAACAAGAACGGATGTGATGTTTGGAGTGTTGTGGCCTACTCCTATCCAAAGGAGATGGTGAGAACAGCTAGGTGCTCCAGTGGTTTGGTGTTTCTTTACAAAATGTAAGTTCCCTAAACACATCATGAATTACCCACCAAGAAATGGTGCGATATCATTTTACTTAATTCCCCCAGCAGTCAGTAATCCAGAAACAGATACTTTCAGATTATGGGATTTTAGCAGTAGAGAGGTTTGTATTGCAGTTTTCATTTGAAAGGAGATGGTATTGTATTTTTTTTTGTCTGCTTCCTTGGCCTTTCCTGAGCCACCCTGTGATACCTAGCATTGATCACCCTACCAACTTACTAAGCAGTGGCTCTGGCTGCCACTGAAGGATCTCCCTCCCATGTCTCTAGGCACTGCATTAGTTTTGTTACACAGATTTTACAGTTGTCCATATCCCCAGTTGTCCTCTGCCCCAATGCCAGCTTTTCCATCAATTAGCTTAGACCTCTGGCTGCTATGTATGACCTTTGGCCTGAAGAGGAATTGTAGCAAGAGCCCCTCACACTCTTCCCAGGCTTAGCTTCTCAGTCTGGGTCCAAGACCAGCCAGAGGATGAAGCCGTGGCTCTGCCTGCAGTGGAGCAGGACTCTTCTCCCTGCCTCAGCTCCCTCTTCTAGAAATAAGTGGGAGATGGGCACCCACGTCTCACACGGGGCTGCCCTTTCTCAGGAGACAGACAGGTGAAGCACATAGCTGCTCGGTGGTGTTATCTCTCAAGCAGAGCTGAAATCCCCCTCCAGGCCCAGCTACTTCACGCATGCCTTTTCTGTTTGCATAATGATACGGCTGGGGGGAAGGCGGCTCTTGTTTCAGTGAATCAGTTTCTTACTGCTTCCTTAAATTATGGAACTGCATTCAACTACAAAAGATTAAAATCTTACTCACTTGCACTTATCAGGTAACCTGTGAGACCATGCATTTTACACACTCCCCCAAATTAGAATACAATTCTAAGTACTTTCAAATTTACCATGCCTTGTTTTCAGGGTATTTTAGTATTTCCTGTCAAAATCAAGCTTTTCTTTTACCAAATTCCTCTTACAATTACTGTCTCTTTGCTGGGGAGAAGCTGTGTCTGAACTATCCATGCTTTATTATCCACACTCTGCTGTAATGGCGACTCATTACTCCCACACCTGCCTCAGCTGGTCCCATTCCCGTCTCCGCAGTGCTGGAATACGGGTATGTTGGCTGCCCGGTCAGCGAGCCACACACAGCTCCAGCTGAACGGTTCCCCCTCCCATCACGCTCCGTATGCTGCAGGGATGCCGGCCTCATAGACATCTAGAAATTATACAGCCTTTCACTAATACTTTGGATTCAAATCTTTTTTTCTCCTGTGATGCATGCGTGATACCAAAGCTGCTGCAAAGGAAGTCACTAGGACTCAGGTGCCCAGTCTGTTCATTTCTTACTGTGCATAGTGTCAAACTGCTCTCTGAAATAATCCTGTGGATAGTAGGATTGTGAAAAGTGGCACCCACTTTTTCGACTGTGGTCAAAGCAAAAGTCACGTCTGGTCTGTTGACTTTCCTTTTATTAGAAACACCTAAGCTCCTCTGCAAGGTTCTCATATCCTTGCAAGGTTCTCTATCCTTGTCATAGACTTGCTAAAATTTTTGTAACTTCAGGCTGCCCTTCCTTTTTAAAATCATGAAATAGCACCAGGATTTCATTTTCTTTTAAATAAACTCATTATAACCAGTTGATACTTGTACCAATATCTATGAGGATTTTTTTCCCAACCTACAAGAACTCTTTAAAGTTTCAAGTTTTCTCTTAGACAAGAAAACTTTTCCTGTGGTATTGTAGGATATGTACATGCCAAGGTCGGTTACTTGGCAGTCTCTTCCTGCAACTGGACCACTGAAAGATGAGGAACATTTGTATGTCTGCAAAGGGAAGAGAGGCAACAGACTCCCCCCCGCCCTGCCTCCAAACACATTTATTCCCTTCAGCCACCAATACTTTTCTCTCATGCTTCGGGCAATGTTTGATATTAGTTTCCCAATAAGCCTATCTGGAGAGAACATCAGCAATGCAGAGTTTTTACCCAAGACAGACTGCAAAACCAAATTGCTTCTGTTTTTCTAAGCATTCAGATGGGCATCTGCCAAGATTCCTCAGTCACGAGCTACTGCAAGAAGCATAGTTTGAACTGGCCTTGTAAACAGGGACAGAAATTCCTATAACAATATAAAAATTTATTTCTGAAGAGCTCAGATTTTTCTAGCAAGCCATTATCCTCTCAGCTCCTCTGTACTGAGTAGCCAATAGTGGCCTCAAACCAAAAACCCTAACTAGAAGGATCTTCAGCTCTGAAAATGTGACAGTTTACGCTGCTGACCATTACAACACTCCCTTTCCTCACCTCCCACACCACTTCTGAAGTACTGCCAAACCTACAAACACATTTTCTGTAATAGCAACAAAACCTCACCACATTCACATTTCTGTGCATCTCAGGCACAGGACCGCTTACTTATTATTGCACTGGGTTTTTTTGCCACTAGAAGTCCCCCCAGTTGAATGGGTCAGTATTACCTCCATGTTTAATTTCAATATGGAAGCTTTAAACTTAGTGAAGGCTACAAGATGATGTCATCCTTTCTTGATCCAATGGTTTAGCTTACACAAAGACAACACTCTGGTAAAATAAACTGATAGGAAATAGCATGTTTTTCAATGTTCTCAGCACCAGCTTTTTCATATGGCAAATGTTTTTTATAAGCTGAAAGCTACAGTTTTAGACCACCAGCAGTTCTCAAATGAAGCTAGAGGCTTTTCTTGGTTTTTTTCATGCTGTTTTGAACTTATGCACTTATATTATGATCAACTTTTCCCAGTACCTGTCTTTAATTGAAATGCTTCTTTTCATCAGTGCTAATGTCACTCCCAAATTAATGATTTTTCTCAATACATAAATGTCATCAGCTCTCTTAGAAGCCTCTTTTCTATCACAAAATTATGTACAGGTTGGTGCTGAAACATAGCATTTCAATCACAGCATCATCTCCATCCTCCTTTTCCTCAGCTCCTCTGCAGTCACTGTTACTTCACATCATGGTCAACAGAACCAGATACACATTTATTCACCCTGACCCAAAAAGTAATACAGTAAAACAACCTGTTCTCTTTGTTCATTAGCCGATCACCTGCTGGAGGAGACTACAAGAGGGCTGAGCTCAGCACAAACTCTCTGGGCACAAAAAATAGCTTCCTATGGAAACTGTAAGGCTGGTGCTTCTGGTCTGTCAGCTCAGACAGACTCCCCAGGTGCAGCGGTTGGGCAGATGTGAGAGGCACAGAGACCATTTACAGAGAAATGGTCACAGATTTTCTACCGGACACTGCCACAGCCACCCCGCAAGTGGGTCTCGCTGTAGCAGACACCACGCTGCGGGGCTGAAACCCAAAAGACTCTTCTGGCAATTGTATCATTCCCCAGCTGACACTGATATCAGTTGAGTACAGGTACCTCCAAAACCAATGAGGCCTCTTTGCACTAGATGATGATTTGGCCCAGTCTACACCATCTTTCTTTCTTTCTTTTTTTTTTTTTTCAGTAAACAATGATCAGTTCCTCTGTGAAATATCTCTCTTTGTCTTTAGTCATGTGAAAACATACCAGCCTGTGAGGGACACGCTGGTTGGCGAGCTGAGCCTACAAAACAGTTGACTGATTTTCTTAGAAGCATTTTCTTGCCTGACTTCCAGTAATGACTTTTGCTAGAAGCAAAGACCCTGAAAGGTGCAGCAGCTTTATAACAGATCTGCTTCCAGATACTTCAACCTGAAGCTGTGTTTTCCAGGGCATGGTATTAGCTGTGCTCGAGTTAGTTCAGCCTGATGGCTGGATCAAACCACATGTCAAGGGCTCGCACCAGTCCAATGACTAAGTGTCTTTGCTGACAGTGCCATCTCTGTAACATCACCAGAGATGGGTCAGTCATATTTGCTCACAGGAACTGCCCTTTCTGTTTGTTTTGCCAGATTTTTATTTGTTGAGCTCATCAGGGAAGCTCTTCCCCAATTTTGAACTGTTTCACTATGATAGTTCAAAATCACCCATATTACCAGGGAATTTCCATTTTCATTTCTTTCTCAAGGTAATTTTTTTTTTTTTTTTTACTTCTTTCAACTCAGCTTTCAGCTAGGTTTCTGAATCTTCGGAAATCTAGAAAGCAAAACTTTATGAACCTCACCTGGCTTCTACTGCTGGTATTCTCTTTTGCTCTCCCTGAGTGAACTGATGCACTCCACAGACAGGGGTTTGTGTTGCTTCTCAGTTGGTGGCATTCATCTGACTCAATATTCACATCTACAGGGTGCCCATCAATCTCTGGGCAAGGCACCCCTGCACCCTTTATTGTCAAGGAAGTAAAATATAGTGTGATCTATCACATCTGAAAGTAGACCTCCACCTATGATCTGGTGAATTATACCTTAAAAGTACCAATTTCCCACTGTCTCAGACATAAACATGTATGATGTCACAGGTATCTGAAGCTAGCAACACGAATCCACTTCTCCAGTCTCATTCTTACATAACCCCCAGCTTTCCCATCGCCTTGTTCTCCTTGGCTTCCCACAGTAAAGGATGTGCCCTATAACTGGCAATGTGGACTCAAAACAATTTTCACTTTTTGAACAGTAACAGTCCTGCCAGTCACACTGTGCAAGGAACATGCCTTTAGAGGGCACACTAGAAATGCTGATCCCAATTCTACACCCAGGAGATAATCCCAATTATCTCTGTACTGGAGTTCTGTTGAGTTCAGTGAGAATTTACATGCACCCCAAGCATGCTGGGGTCCATCCAGGTCCACCTCCCGAAGACAGCGGAGCTCATCACACATGTGACTGTGCCTACAGCCACCAAAAGAGGCAGGCTTTGCAAGGTTGGCACCTTCTCCCATACAGCATCTCCTCTAAGGGAGGCTTTGCATTGTAGTCAGCACAATAAACACTCCCGAAATTACCTGTACCTGAGCCACAACGAAATCGATTCAGGATGAAGAACTTTTATTTCTAAGTAAAGTGAAAGTTTTGCCTGGTAATGGATAAAATTATAGTTTAACTGGCCCTAAAGGTGGCTGGCATGTAGTAAAGAGACCATGTTCTCTGGTTCCTACTGTACTAAATGCATCCTCTAGCTGAAAGAAAACAGTGATTATCAGAAAGTCAATTGTCATTCCGTCTCTTTAGAAAAATTCCCATTAAAGATAAAGCCAATTTTAATTAGATTAAGTATCCAATTACTGTAATTACATTTTTAAAAAATTCACATCATGAGGATGACCCTTTTAAAAAGGGTTACAAGAATAATTAGTGTATTCATATTAACCAAAATGTATTGGATAATATTTATACCCAGAAGGCAAAGTACATTACACATATTTCACCTTTGGGGAAAGCTTGCAAATGTTTTGGCAGTGGTATGAATATTTATAGGCAAGAGTGTGCTTTAGTAAGATTATATGAGAAAGCATTTATATGCTCACAAATTTTTACCCAAGGGTAAAGTATACATAAAATGTAGTGCAGAGATTATGGATATGCAAAGTACGATTTAAGCGGGGAATTTATATCAGTTTGTTTAATTAATTGGAGCAGAATACTACTTCCCTTATTTTTTTTGTGACAGAAGGCCCACAGAATTCAAGTCTGAGCTTTCCTTCTGCTGATCAATGACAGCAAGAAAGATGCAGGGAAAGTGTCTTCCCTCTGCAAGGCATCACCTGATCCATAGGTTAAACCATCCCCTTTAATGTGTTCCTGTTCACACTGTGTAAGCAATCCCATCTGTTACCTGATGTTACCTTATCAACTCACCATGGAGTTGGAAAACACACAGGCAGCCTCTAGCCAACACTGCTCATTTAGGGGCAAATCCTCCAATTCTCACTATGGGGAAGATTTGAAGATATGCAAAAGAGGTTTGCTCAAGCACAGAAGACAAGAAACCACATCCTTGTTCTAGGCTACCCACAGAAGGCACAGAGGATGTGACCCATTTTTACCACTTAGGTACAGCGCTGGCTTAGCATACCACAAGGACACTAGCCGTGCAAGCTCTTGTGCTGTGCACAAAATCCTCCCTGCAGACTAGCGAGCAACATACTGCAGTGGTCTTCCCAGCAATACTGCCGATGCAGTCTAACCACTGATTTTTGTCTACTCTGCAGCAAATCAGCAGATTTGGGAACTACCAGGGCATTGCATTCTTCCTCAGAAAAAAGCTCTCGGGCTCTGGTGTTTGCATTTACCTAATACTACAGCATTTGGCCCTTTACTACTAAGATACTCTACAATGAGAAGTATGCTTGCAGCATGCACATAGACACCTTCCTAAGTTAGGTGAGAGAAGCTGTGATGGCACAGCTTTTGGCAAGACCTAGACATATGAGGAGGCTCTTGAGTCATTTGTTAGTTTGATTAAGTTAAGAAATTTGATCCTAATTTACATTTATATCAAAGATGATTGTTCATTTTTACAGCAATTTATATGTGGCCAGTCAAGAATGAGCAGACCAAAAAAAAGACAGGCTTACAATGATGCATTCAACTTCTTTCACATTAATTTTATCTTCACTAAATTATCAGCAATCATACTTGAGCATTCATGCCTTTCCTGTTTTTCAGAACTGTTGAATATTGTTTTACATAATCTGTAGTCTGGTATTCATTGAGCCATAGACTGTGGCTCCAGGTAGTTGCTCTTTGTGCAGATCTTTACCTGCGCATGTGAAAAAGGTTCCAGCTTCTGAAGATGACCCTTCCCTTATAAAAGGAAAAAGTTACAATAAGTTGCAAATATCTGTGCAAATGGATGGTTTCTTCGATGCTGATATTGCCAGCGTGGATAGTAGCATGAACGTGTACAATTTCCACAACTCACATTGTCGTTTCCTGGTTTTTGAGCTTTCTTGAAAAATAAAGTAGCTGAAGAACATCCTTAGGAAAAAAAGCATAAAAACAAGGAAAAAAAGTTTGATTCATATTGGATAAATTATCTTTAAAAACTTTTTCAACATTTGTCCCATGGTAAGGAGAAACTGGGAGAGGTAAGCATGGGATAGCAGAGAGGCAGGTAAGTGGGAAAATATCAGGGTTAAATAAATAAGAAGAAAATGAAATTCAGTTCTAATGTTCCTTTCCAGAAGTTCAAAATAAATCATTTGTTGGAGATTGCTATCGATACCTGCTGAATATCTATTATATTATCATAGAATCATAGAATCATAGAATCGTTAAGGTTGGAAAAGACCCTTAAGATCATCAAGTCCAACTGTTAACCTATCACTGCCAAGTCCACCACTAAACCATGTCCTCAAGCACCACGTCTACCTGTCTTTTAAATACCTGCAGGGATGGAGACTCAACCAACTTCCCTGGGCAGCCTGTTCCAGTGCCTGACTACTCTTTCAGTGAAGAAGTTTTTCCTAATATGCAATCTAAACCTCTCCTGGTGCAGCTTGAAGCCATTTCCTCTTGTCCTATCACTTGTTACTTGGCAGAAGAGACTGACCCCCACCTCGCTACACCCTCCTTTCAGGTAGTTGTAGAGAGCAATAAGGTCTCCCCTCAGCCTCCTCTTCTCCAGGCTAAACAACCCCAGCTCCCTCAGCTGCTCCTCATAAGACTTGTTCTCTAGACCCTTCACCAACTTTGTTGCCCTTCTTTGGACATGCTCCAGCACCTCGATGTCCTTCTTGTAGCAAGGGGCCCAAAACTGAACACAGTATTCAAGGTGCAGCCTCACCAGTGCTGAATACAGGGGCACGATCACTGCCCTGGTCCTGCTGGCCACACTATTCCCGATACAAGCCAGGATGCCATTGGCCCTCTTGGCCACCTGAGCATACCACTGGCTCATGTTCAGGCAGCTGTCAACCAACACCCCCAGGTCCTTTTCAGCCAGGCAGCTCTCCAGCCACTCCTCCCCAAGCCTGTAGCGTTGCCTGGGGTTGTTATGACCGAAGTGCAGGACCCAGCACTTGGCCTTGTTGAACCTCATACAGTTGGCCCCGGCCCAACGATCCAGCCTGTCCAGGTCCCTCTGCAGGGCCTTCCTGCCCTCCAGCAGATTGACATTTCCACCCAACTTGGTGTCATCTGCAGACTTACTGAGGGTGCACTCAATCCCCTCATCCAGATCATTGATAAAGATACTAAACAGGACCAGCCCCAATACTGAGCCCTGGGGAACACCACTCGTGACCGGAGGTATTATATTAAGGATATTACCTGGAAGGTATTTTGCTATATAAGTGTTGTTTCAGAATACTATAAAGGCTGTACTTATATCAGTTTGGAAACATAAATCAAACAAGATATTTATGAATATTAGCACTTATGAAGACATCAGTCTGTGAAAACATGTTTTTCTACATGATGGCAAACACAACTCAAAGCAATCTAAATACAGCAAAGTCCACTTCACGAGGCTGACCTTTTTGAGCCCCGTGTAAGCAGTCAGTGCATTCGTGGTACTCAGACTGTGGTCTGAAAAACACATATTCAGATCAGAATAAATTTATGGTATTTTCCCTTTCCAGAAGGTAAAATCATCTAAAGCATCCTCTTGATCTTCTTTGTAAGGATGCTATTTTCACGGTTGTTTTGTACGATTAGAAACGGGTCTACAGCAAGCTGAACCAAAAGGATTTCACCTGCAGCTTGCACAGACACAGGACTGGACCTGTCCTTTTTGTGAAGCCCAAGACTCGTACCCTAGGCTTCCCCTGCAGGAGTTCTGTATTTGGCTGTAGAAGAAAAATAGGTTTTATCAAGTTCTCCTTTTTTTTTAAACATAACTCTTGATGATCGAAGACTTCACAAAGAGTCATTACATCTATGCAGTCTCTACGTACAACCCCAGTATTAAATTCCTTGCTCTGGCTTTCAGCTGCTGTAGGCTTCTTGAGTGGCCATGGACCAAGTGCCATGCTGGGATCAGAAAGCCGATGATTCCACGTGAAACACTAGTTACAGAACATCGGTCTCCCCATTCCTCCTTGGCTTTGAATGGTGTGGGGAAAAATACTGAGAAAACTGCCATAAGCATTTATTTATTTCTTCCAGTGACGTTCTTAGGAACCAGATAAGAGTGGAAAGGCAATCTGCTTCATCCAAACCTAATCACCAAGGAAGCCCCCAAATATCAGCATTTTGAATCAACTGCTTTGACATCACCCAGGGCACTTATAATGGTGAAACCACCCTTTGACAGTTGCAGCTAATGCCTGAAAGGCTCAGGTGGTGCTGCTGCTCTCCCAGTTGCTGTTTGTCCTTCCTGCACATCCCAAGAGTTACAATGGAAAGAGTGCTGTGCCAGGCCAGTGCTGGTCTTCCTGTGGTCATGGAAGGTTGCTTTGCTTTTGGCTTAAGGACTGATGCTTTGGGTAACTTCAGCATCATCAGCCGCTGAAGATGACTGTCCTAAGCAACTGCAAAATCTCACCACTGTACTATGCTAAAAAGCTGCTTCTCTTCAACAAAGAGACCAAAGCTGCTGCTCATGGTAGTACATCATTGCCAGAGAACAACAATGTATTTTTCATGACAGATTGAGTGAATTATTTGTTGTTAGTGGATGAATGACACACTTCTGATCAGGGAGATGCTCCTTTTGATGCCCCTACCTGCTAACTTTGCCACTGCAGGCATCAAGAGCTGCTGACAAGTTTAGGAAAGAGGCATAGATGTCAAACCGATAGTTCCGACTATTCCTATTTCCAGGAGCAGAGTGGGGAGTCCCAGAAGTCCTCTTGTGAGGTGCCTGAGAACTGGTGAATGACTGGTGGGTGAAGGAGCTGTGGAAGCAGACAGTCTGGCAACGGCTTGGGGGACCTGGCCAAAGGCAGCCATCTCCCTAGGGTGGAGGTGCTCAGTAAGAACGATTTCTGGAATCGTCCGCCCAGTTCCAGCTGTTCAGACAGCAGATATCTCTTTCATAGTAATTTAAGAGTCTGCGGTATTCTGCTGCCATAGTGGTCTGCAGCATTAGTCAAAGCAATTCTGCTCTCAGCTCAAGTCTAATTAAGGGTAGCTCTTGCGTAAAGTGAGTTAAATTCAGTAGTCACAGCCCAGACCCCATGGAAAATAGTCTAATTCAACTACAGTAATACAGTGTAATATAAATATAAGGGAAATACAAAACCATATAATTTAATTTGACATGACTGGCAGTTTTTTGCTTAAGTCAGTGAAAATGAACGAGTACAAACAATGAACTTCCCTTTTTACTTCGATCTTTTATTGTTAGTGTAGTGGGAAGGTGGTTTCAGGATGACTTTGCATGGCAGCAACCTAAATACATGCATTGACAAGATGCAAATTTCAAATTCTCTCTTGAAAATATATGCACATTTATAATTTTTAAATTTCTCAGATAGTTGCAGTAAATTGAATTAATTTAAAATATGCTCTGGACTCTTCTACATCTGTCCTGTGTGCTCAAAGGGTGGAAACAACTCCACATGGAGAACCCAGGCCAGCCATAGCCTCAACCAGCTTTTTTAGCCAAGACTCTTTCCTACCCCTGCTGCAGCCTTGCTGCCAGGTAAAGCCCTGGCCCCTTCCCAGGCCGGGGAGAGCACCGGTAACCACACTGCCGCTACCGAAATCGGCTCGCAGCATGGTGGGACACTGCAGAGCTTTCAGCACCCAGGGCCCGTCTGCTCCGTCCCACCGTCGCTGCCACCAGCAGTTGTGACACCACTGAAACCCTTCACAGGGGAGAAAAAAGGGCGCAATGTATTTTTTTTTTTTTCTCCCCCGGTAAGTTGGTAGTGCTACAGTCAAGGGGGGACACTTGGGAAAACCCTTATGGCGGCCGTGGGAAGAGGGGCTCCAAATGGCCCCTCCTGCCCTGCCCTGCCCTGCGTTTCTGAGCTCCAGGGCCGCTTCCACAAGGACCCCACCCAGACCAGGACCGAGGGTCCCCACACCCCACGTCGCACCTCCCCCGCAGAGAGGGCCAGGGGGCCCCGCTGAGCCCCGCTGGGGGCCGAGGCCGCTCCCGCCCGCCGCCCACTCAGACGCCGGGGCGGCCCCGCGCCTCCCTCAGGCTCCCGCCCGCCGGGCCGCCGCAGGGCGCATGCGCGCGCTGCCCGCGCCTGCGCAGAGACTAACGGTGCGTAACGGCCCGGTAACGGCTCCGCGGCGCGCGGGCCGCCATGGCGTACTCGGCGTGCTGCAGGGTGGCCGTGGTCTCCTGCCTGGTGCTCTGCGTCTCCCTCCTCTTGCCGCGGGCCTTCTTCTCTCGGGGCGGCGGGAGGCAGGAGCCCGGGGCTGCGCCGCTCGCAGCGCCCGCGCCGCCCGAGGGTAAGAGGCCGCTGCGGGGCCCCGCGCCGCCGGCGGCTCCGCTGAGGCGAGGGCGGGTCGCTCCTCGCCGCCGGTCCCCCCCGCCCCGGTACGCCGAGGTCCGCGTTTCGGCTGCTGCTCGGGGGCCGAGCGTAAAATGCGTTGGGTGGCTCAGCGGTGAGCCCGGGGCGGGGCGGGCTGTCGCCGGCGGCTCGCCAGGCGCTGGGCGCGGCCGCGGGGCTCTCGGCCCCCGGGGGTGCTGCTGCCGCCGGGCGGGCTGTGCGTGAGCGGGCCTTGGTCGCACGGCGCGTCTGGGAGGTGCTCTGCAGCCTGATATGGGAGCCTAGCGTAGTTACTCCTTCCCATAAGTGTCGATCATCTCACTCTCTCATGCTCTCTCCCTAAGGACGTGTGGAATATCAAAGGCTGAATTTATTCTTGTCGTCTTTGCTGTAATTTACCTTTTTTCTTTTATCTTCAAAAAAATAGTTTAAAATCGTCCAAATTTCATTTTGTTTTATGTGAGTGGGGTACCAAAGCTACTGAAAAGAGGCATACTCATACCACTTTTTTTTGTTGTTGTTGTGATACATCACTTTTTATTTGAAAGCTTCATTATTTTGTTATTATCTGTACGGAATGCTTTTGTTTTTGCATATGAAATAAAAGTTCATTTGAATCATCTTCATCGTTTAGTTGCCTACTCCAGTATTTTAAACTTGGCTTGCATGCAGTAGATCCCCATAAGAAGTGTGCCATATGATGACTCATTTAGACTGAGGTCCTGTCCTTGCAGTCCCTTGAGATATGTCCTTCTTGCCTGCCCTCCCACTCTGCATGTCCCCTTTTTAAGTTCTAGAGGAATGGATTCATACAAGCATCTCCCGTTCTTTTTACGCCCATTGCCTTTTACTGTAGGTTTTTCTCCCCAAGGCACTTCTCAAAAGCAGCTAGTATCATAGCCCCAGGCCTTGGCAGAGAGAGAGTTTTCCCCAGGGCTGCCTGCAAGCCAGAGATGAGGCTGATGGAAGTACAGAGAACTTCTGGGTTGTGCTGGATGCTGTCTCACAGGGACTCGTGTTCAGTGACTTTATCTTCTGCATCCTTCCAACAGCCTAGTTCTTACGTGACCGTACACTTCAGTGACACTGATTTCATTTGGCCAGGGTTTTTTAAGGACATTCAGGCTGAAGCTACTGCTGAAACAATGTTAAGGGTGAACTGAAATATGTGACTTCTATAGTATAGCTACCCTTCTATGGTTGCTGAGTGTATTCTTGGTCTTTAAGAACATGAATATATGTTCGTCAGCACTGTAGATCTACAGGTTTAGAGTTTCATTCCATAATCTCTAACACTGAAAAGCTGAATGGTAGCTGATTTTTTTGATAGCACATCAAGAGCAGTACTCTGAGGGCACGATGCTGGGCACCGCAAAGGCCCAGCAGGCAGCACAGGGGCTCGGTGAGGTCTGTGGAGCCACCTGCCTGAAGCAGAGATGGAGGCAGATGCTCTGGGAGGTGGTACCTGTCTCTTGGTTAAGTTCTGCCCATGTGCAGCTCCTGACTGATCCCACGGTGATACCAGGTGATGGAGTCTGACAAACTGTTCTCCCACAGCAGTGCAGTCTTGGGCAGTTGTCAGTTCATGTTCTGGTGCTTCTTTCTTTGGCTGCATGATGGACGATTGAATTGATCTGACAGAAGAATTAGCTTTAAAAAAAAACAAAACTTGCCCCCAAATTACTTTCAGTGACGTCAGTCTGATGAATGATGCTCATACCTGTTCCAGCACAGCCTGCTTTAAGCAGTGCTGTCATAAGCTGATTAATCACAGCCACGGTTAAATGCTTAAAATAGGTAACATAAATACTCTTTCTGTCATCAGTAGGTAGCGTAAATACTCTTTCCATCACCCTGCAGGAGATCACAGGACAGCACGAATTGGTGTGTGCCTGGTGCAGAGCAAGCGCTTGGCATACTCCTCTGTTGCACCCCTGTACCTGTCTTTGGCCGAGGATGTAATACCTCACCTCAGCTGATCCATTTCAGATGAAGATTTATAGTCCATATTTTCAATTTGATAGCAAGAATTTCATTACACCTGCTCTGTAGACCAAACTTTATTTCACCTGAATTTATTTTTTTATTGGAAGAATAAATCTTGATTGAACAGTTCAATTCATATCTCTGTCATTAGTTGTCCTCTTCAGTGAACTGATAACTGCAGTTACCTGATGAAAGTTTCAGGGACTTGAAGTAATCATGTCATTCTTGAAGTTAATAAAGTGCTTATTGTAGTCTTGGGGGCAAAATGCCTCTGAATAAAACATTCTTAACGTTTACTACCATTTGTTAGAGCTCAGTGTTACCAAAGGCTTTTTATCGAAACAGGCTTTAAGCATGGGAATGGCGCTTTCTCTAATAAAGCCATTTTCAGAGGTCTCTTGTAGGAAAATGGTGAGCACAGTACTATAGAAGTTAATATTATCTTTCAGACAGGAAGGTTGTTCTTTTTCATAGTAATAATTTCATGTATATGAAAGAACTTATTTAAAGAACTTACTGTGTATGTATCACGTTTCTAGTTTACTTCATGGACAGGTGTTAGAATTTTTTTTTTTTAAATCTTTTGGAAAAGAGGGGGAAAAGAGCTACTACCAGTTTAAAAAGTGCTTTTAAGTCTAGTGTTCATAAATATATGCCATGGATTTTATAAAACTACTCTCTAAGTTGGTAGTTTAATAAAAACCTTACAGCTCCATGGCAATAGGTATATAGTCTGTCTGCATTCTTATGAAGAATAAAGTGGCATCAGCTTTACAAGAAAAATACATGACTGTTCAGGTAACACCTCTGCCCAACTTGGATTTGTGCAATGCACACATCAGTTTCCTGCAGGTGTCCTTACTTAAGAAAATTAAGATGTTTCCATTTTGGGTAGTTTTTGTGTTTTCCTTTTTAACCTCCACCTGCAGTATTTAATAAAAAATCTTCAGGCATTTGACTGTATCCATTAAAAACACTTGTGCAGTGGTTTAAAATAAGGATTTTGAAATTGTCATTCCTTCTAACCTTTTTTTGGGTAGTTTTCTAAAGTTGTATTGTTGGGAACACAGCTAGAGCTATTTTGTAAATGTCAGTAAAAGAGCAAGAGCTAAATGAATGCATACTGTTTGTCCAGTTCATCTTGTTGTTACACTGTCTGCCGGAATTGGAAGTATTTATAAAAAGATTTAGAAGAGAAAAATATTACACTGCACGTGTAAAAAATTATAAAACATGGGTCTTGTGATAGTGTATAATACTGAAATAGAGAGTGGCCTTAACAATGAACCAAACATGAACTTGTAGTGTTATAAAAAGGATTAATTACTTGGGCTTTCTGTGGGCAGAGGTATTGGGGAAATTAGAGGGTGTTAAAGAATAGCAGCAGAAATGATATAGTGGCTTGAAAGAGAATTTGGATTAAATGTCAAGAAAACAGTCTCTTTATAGATTATTCTAAGCTATTATACTAAACGTGGAGGCTATGCAAGAAAACCTAGGAGGACACTTTCAGTCTAGAGAAGATCAAGTTACTTTATCATGGAGTCCATGTGTCTTTCTGTGTGTTCCCACTTGCAGCTTTAGAACCCTTTGGCCAATTCATCTCACTGGACACAGAGAGAGAGAAAATAAATGTTTTATGAAAACACCCTGCTGAGAGGGGCTAAAGATTGATTCCAGTGTCCTGAGAAGGCTTCAGTACGAATGCCTCTTTATTGGCATCTACCAGAGAGGGAAGTCTTGCATATCCTACTTAGCAAAAGCTTTGCTTAGCGCACACATCTTTAAATATCAAGTCCAACAGAGCAGGGGAGAAAAATGTACAAAACTCTGAGTTCTGGTTCTCACAGAGCATATTTCATTTCTGATCCCTGTGACTGAAAAAGCGGTGGTTTTCTTTTTCACTCACTATGATGAAAATTTTACCAGGAAAATGTAAATGGCACCTAAGCATCCCTAAACATGGGAGTTAGAGTACAGTTTGAAGATAGGTTTGAGGACTGGAATTTGCATTGCTGAGGCAGGAGGGTAGTTCTGTATCCCACTGTCACATGTTTTTTCAGTTAAAGCTTTTGCAAAATGTCTAGCTGGCTTGTTCTTGGGCTATATTTTTTTGTTTCGTTGGTTTTGCATGCATGGGAAGGAATAGTAAATGTCTTACTTGGAAAAAACACACTTAATCTTAGCATTTCTAAACCAAAGTAGTGTAACCATGGTTTTGGGATGGAAATGAAGGAAAAAAGCAGAGCTCCTACTTCAGAGCATGAGCAGAACTGTGGCCGCTGTCCTCCTGAGGAGCAGCTTGGTTGAGATTTGAGGAGAGATGAGGACAGCATCGTTTGCTTTGCTGTTAGCTTGGACAAGTCACCCATGCTTCCCAGACTGCCATTTCCCATCTCTAACCCTCCTCCTATGCTTCCTGGGGTCTGAAGAACATGCGCATTTTATAAATGAAGTCATGTATCGTAAACCTCCTGATGGAGTGCAAGTTTAACATAGCCACAGCCCGTAGGTACTTCCTGTATGTCAAACTTTATTTTTTTATTACACACGTATGTATGTATCCCAGCATTTTACAGCTGGTCAGATGTTGCAGAAAGACATATTATCTAGACTAAGAGTTGCTGAATCGTACAATAACTTAAGTCTAAATAATTGTATAAATAGTCAAGTTGGGCTCAGTAGCAATTCCTAAACCCCATTAGGTAGAACACAAAACAGCTTTCTTGGAAAAAAGACACTTGGATGGTCTGAATATTATCAGCTGTTTGGCTGTTGTATTAGGTGTGCTATAAATACACTTTTTAAGATTTGCTTTTTTCAGTTGAGTGTTAATATTAAAAGATTAAAAAAACCACAGGAATTCTAATGTGATGCTGCTATTAAGGACTTCATCTACATTCAAAAACCTACAGCCTCTTAAACAACACAAATGTTAGCTGGGGCATAATTTCGTTTCTGGACTTAAAGCTATTGAAGGGACAGGATTGGACAAAACATGCTCTGCTTGCCTGGTAGCTGGTTTGCAAAGTTGATTGGAAGCATTAAACTGACAAATTATTAAATGTCTTGGGTAAACCTTAGGTAAAAAGATTGCAAAGGCAGGTAGGGTGTATTCGGAGGAGTTACCACATGCAGCAATCAGGTCTGCGTGAAGGCAGCCCTCAGGCTGTCGCAGGGGAGTTGATAAACGTTTCAAAAGGAGAGCAGCACTGTGGCACCCTTTAAAGCTAAATGGAGGTTAACGCTCTTCCCACAGCATTGAAAATGTCCTGTTGAAGTACTCACTATCAGCACTGGCAACTGGATGGTGCAGCAAACAAGGACCCAACGCACGCCCTTCTGTGCTTGCATAGAAATGTCACTTGTTTTTATTGATGGAGAGTATGTCGTTGTCTCCATTTGAAAGTGGTTTACTTTATCCCTGGAAATGTGGAATCCAGTCACGTCACCTACTGGTGTGCTAGGGTATTGGGTTTTTTAATAGCATGAGGTATGTTGTTTAATTGACAGTGGCATCCAAATCGCTAGGCATTTCCATTTATGTAGTGTGTATTTGACGGCTTTTTGCATATGGTGCTTTTAAGTTGCCTGTGCTGTCAATTTCCTCTATAATTTGCATGGATTCTTCACAATAAAAAGCTATGGAATATAATATATTCTTTTAAAAATAAGGAAATCATTATAAAAGTTTAAAAATCAACAGTGAAGATTTAGAACTAGGCGCCATGAAATTCCCCTTTGAGATTATTTTGATAATGAAATGACAAGTGCGTGTCCCTTTGGCCTCATTATCTTTAATGGAATTGAATCTTTTAAAGCACAAACGAGGCCTTGTGGATAATTCAGAAAACTATTCCCTTTAAATACAGTTTCACCTTTGTCAGTTATTTTCTGCTTTCTTTATCTCTTTTTTTAAATGAAGAATATTTGCATGAGTATGAGATGTTTTGCAAAGGTTTATTTACCCTGCTGTTTCATCCCCGTCTCAGTGATACTGCTCACTACACGACATCACACTTGTTTCCCCAGTGACCTACTGCTACAAGGCATTCCTGCTGGAGCAATGGGGCTTTCTTGTAAATAAGATGCTATGCTTTCCATCACAGACTTTGAATAATTCACTAAAATTGAAGTGCATGATAACAGCTTCCTCAAAGATAAGCCCGAGCTAATCTCAGAGAGGTTTTGGTCAGTGGTGGTATACCTGGGCAGTTTCACTAAATCCTACAGCACCCAACACCTGAAAGAAAAGTGTGCTTTTAATAGTAGAACTTCATGAATTATTGGTATCACTTCCTAATACATATTTACTGTAATTTTCTGTGCTCAGGAATTTAGCTGCCTATGATGGTGTTTCCTAGCAAGAGCAAATGTTAATTTAATCTAATTTTCTCTTGTCTTGCTCCTGTTAAAAACATTTGCAGCTGGGTGCTTACAGAAGTAAAGTTACTTATTTTCAGTGCTATTTCAAACCTGTTTTTTGTTTTCTTTATGCAAGTGCATGCAGTCTGCCCCTGTGCCAGTGACCAGTGTCCAGGCTGCCTGGCTTTCCTGCTGCGTGTGCCAGGGAGGGGGAGTTTTGCAGCTGGCATCAGGGGGTGAGCTGCAGCCCAGCCTGGCGTTCCCCTTCTCTGGTGCTTCCATCTAATGCCTCCCGCCACCAGACTCGGTGGCAGAGTAGCTGAGTAATTCACTTCAGTCCCAAACAGTGGAAGGGAGTGCAGGGGCAAGTCCAGGCTGGGTATGGAGATAGAAAGCAGGGTGTTAAGTACATGGAGGAGTAAAATAGTGAATTCAAAACTGTTGAATTGATGGCAGCAAGAAAAGAGAATAATGCATGAGCTTAGATTTATTGAGGTTGTAGTGCCTTTCAGTTGAACGAAATAATCCACAGCACCATTTCAGGCTCTCTGCAGTCTTACTCTAGCATCCATGCATCCATTTCTGGTTTTAAATTCTCTCTGCCTCTCTCAAGGCTAGAAACCATTTTTCTCCTCTCAAATGCTGAAGACCATATGTCCCAAGCTATATTCAAATCTCGTTTCTTACATTGTTTTACCCCACACCTTTTTAAGGAGAACAGTTTGAGCTGCCATCACTTTTCTTTATCTTTCACTACTCATTTGGTAAAATCAGGTAAAACACTACTTCTTATGGTAATAGCCAAAAATCTATAGTGGGCAAACACTGCAGTCGTCTATCAGGGTGCTAGATGGGTAGTGGTTTATACATTAGCGTGCCTTTGCGTCATATTGAAAGATCAGGCTCACAGCAGAAAACCGATACATGGTTGGGGTTTTCTGAGCAGAGAACCAGAAGTAAGTATTCGTGTTTTCATCCTGTTAGGAATGCTGATTCATAGGGTCTTTGGGGAAGTATACAACTGTTAAACTCCATGTTTTGTTAATTGCCATGCCAGCTTTTTCTCTTCTTAAAATCAAGAGAATAATTGCGCATACCTGACTCCTAGCACTGCATATAGTAAGTGACTGAGGATTGAGCTTACAGACTTACTACTTACAGTCCAACAAGTTACTTTATTCATCAGTGGTGGTGCATTTAAAAGTAGAGAAAAGAGGTCAGCCACACCTGCTGCAGTTTTAGGCTGCATGAAAAAGGGTGAAAAGTAATAGAAGAAAAATAATTGTTGTGTGTTTTTTTGCAGGGAAGCTTGGTCGCTTTCCACCAAGGATGCATTACCATGCCACTCCTGACAGCCGAGCTGCCCCTCATTTTCCAAGGTCTCACCTTGCTGAAGCAGTGGCCAAAGCCAAGGCAGGTGGAGGCGGTGGTGGAAGCACTGGTGGAACTGGGAGAGGTCTTGTGGGGCAGATTATCCCTATATATGGATTTGGCATCTTCTTATATATCCTGTACATTTTATTTAAGGTAAGACCAACATAAATTGAAAAGTCAGGGAAATAACAACTAAAAAAAAACTCAAAATAGAAACAATAGTCCCATGTCTGTACCTGGTTCCATTTCAACCTTGCTCAAAAAAAAATGGTTATGCTGGACCTTTGACTGGTGGTTGAAAGATTGGTGTATTCTGTGGTTTTTGCTATTGCAAAGACTGTAGCTAAGAATGCAGGGATGGGTTGCTGAAATCCTGTATTGGCCTCTGACCTCTTTTAATTTTTTTAAGGAATTTCCCCCCCCCCCCGGAAAATGTGTATGTCTAGAACAATGTTAGATTAATTTTGAATATACACATAGTATTCTTTTCTATTACATGTGACTACATATTATATATACTATATATGTCACGTATTGTGTTATGCATTTAAAGTGGGAGAGAGGGAGTATAATTATTGCATACCTTCTGGAACAAAAGTACCACATTGTTGGAGAATGGAAGTTTGTAAGGTGGTATTGACCATGCTGGAACTACCCCAGCTGAGGAACTGGTTGAAAGCTAGTTTAAAAAAGCACAGCCCAAATTCCCCTCAAGTGTTTCTCACATGATTTGAACTTCTCATGGCTTTTTGTTATGCAGATGTGACTTGCATCTAGGTGATGACAGTCAGCTGTGTGGGAGGAGGGAGAAGTGGACTTGTGGAAATGTTTTTTTCCTTTGAATGGGTGCTGAATCCAGACCATGCAGTGTCCAAACAGTTGAGCGTGCTCTGGACAGACAAGAGGCAAGAATGAGGTGAATTGGGTGAGCTGGTGAAACACAGAGAAGACGAAAGAAATAGATAGCCTGCAGCTTCTGTATAGAGCCAGCCAGTATCTTTGCTGCAGGTACAAAGTTGGTAAGGAAAACATTGCAAGAGGGACAAGTGGGGTCACATATAATTCCTTCAGAACCTGTCCTTTATTTCACAATAATTGCCCAATGCACTGATTTTTTCCCTCCTGTACGCAGAAGAATCACGGGATCAGGCTGGAGCAGATAAATATTCTAAAATGAAAAAGTTATTTTTGATGAATTATAGTTTCACTATGCTTAAAAATGTCATTTGTTCCAAGTGCCTTTTAGGAGTTTTCAGCTGGCAAGATCTCCCAGGCATCTTTCATGGTTGTCTGGTTTTGCTGCTGGGCATGCTTTTCTGTGGTTACTTTCTGGCATATTTTAGTTTTCTATCCTTTTTTCTGTTGCCTTTGGGGCTTATATATTACTATTGCTGTAACTCATAGAAGGGTTGTCTTTTTTTCACTCATCAGCTGGCTTCCAAGGGAAAAACTATTGCTGGAGAGCGGAAATGCCCTACTGCTGCGCCTGGAAACATGAAGAGGAAAATCAGTGAGTATGACTTCTGAGATGTATCTATGTAGCTGTTGACTCTGTAGAGGCATGGTCCAACTGGGTTCTTCAAGTTCTGGGCATACTGCAAAGCTGCTGTTCCCCCTGTAAAGAACAAGCCAGAAGCTTCTGTGTTGGCATGAGCAAGAGTTAAAGTGAATTACTGCACCGTCACTTTCTAATCTCATTCAGCTAATGAGACTCTGCGATAGGAGCCTGATCCCGAGCTCCCCTGGAAGCAATGGCTTTTCATGAGGTTCACTGAATTAACTGTATGGATTTGCTGAAAAGCTATGTAGCTAATGATTAAAAATGGATAATAGGATGTCCATCTATAATTATTCTATAATCTGTAATATTCTAGTAATAGTATATAAAGATATTATTAAAAGCTACCTTCACTTTTTTGAATTTGTGAATTCTTAGCCATCACCAGGCACTTCCCTACTTTTTCCCTTCCTTTTTTGCAAAAACTTCCAAGTTTTGATGAGAAAGCAAACAGTATTCTGAAATGTTATTGTGATTTTACCTAAACATCGGTGGGATAGATTCAACTATTTGTAGACATTTATTAGATAAATTAATAAGCTTACTATTGAAGATTGGATGAGTAGTTACCATAACAGTATTTAAACGTGTTGTGTTTAGCTGGCTAAATTGTAATAGGAAAGAAAAGTACTTAGGGCTTTATAGAAAGTGCTAGCAGTAAGGTAATTCTCTTAACATAGCTGTAATTATCTTGACATTAATGCGTATATTAGGAATACCTAATGTATTCAGTGCTATAGATTGTATTTTCAGTGCACTTGTACTGCATTGTGCCTGGCAATTTTGTGCAATTTATTAGCAATGGTAATTGCGTTTTTTTCTCTAATGCTTGGTAAGAGAAACTAACTTTGCAGTAAGTTAAATATTTACCGTCATTATAACTCAAAGAACTACTGATGAAAATTATTCTCCCTTTTTCTAGAGCTCTTCATTTGTATTCCTAAAGCATTCATTGCAAGCTGTAGCAGAGCAGGGGAGAAGTCACTGGACTAGGAACCACTTCCATAGTGACTTGGAGGGAGTAACGTCCTTTCTCTTTGCCAGTTTCCCTTCCCCTATTTTTAAAGTCTCAGACATGCAAAATAATGACATCAGTGATGCATTAAGTAATGACATTCTCTGCAGAATAGAGATCTTCCCAAAAACAGGATGTTTGTGGATGGCTTTCTCCATACCTACTATGTCAGAGTTCCATTGTGCCTTTGTGCTGCTTAAATGGGTGTGCCTTTAGCAGCTGAATATTTAACTAACCCAGGCTGGTTTCATTTTGTTCTTCAGTTGTGAACAATGAAGTCTCAGCTATAGGATTTTGAGCATGAGCTACAAAAGCCAAACAAGGAGCTCAAGCATTTTTGTTGATGTCCATGCTGTTGCATCTTCACTGTTAACGCTTTCGGCTAAATTAAATCCAGTATGGGTGTTCCTGCATGTATGCATGTGTGTCTACTATTGTATTATGGACACATTTTTTGGAAAAAGTGCAACCATGGACATACTGTGCTTTGCTCCCCAGACAGACACCATGTTTTTCATCCTGGTAAGCCTGGCAGACCATTAGCACTCACTGGCTACCCTGGCACCCCTGTGCAGGGTTAAATGCCATAAAGCCCATTAACTTTATTCTCTTTGATAAAGATGTGGTTTCTCAACCCTTAGACTCATTAGAAAATGCTCAAGTGACCTTTTGTCTCTGTTCCCAAGGACTTAACAGGGAAATTCCATGAGAACTATTAATTCTGCAGTAGACAGCAAAACGCTATGGTTTCCTTAGGAAAAAAAAAATATGAGATTTTCTTTTCCCTAACTTTAATCTCCAGGGCATTTGCAGTGGCCCACTTATTCTGCTTATTAGGAGGTTGCTCGGGAGCCTTAGAAGGTGCTTTCTGTGTGTCCCATTACCTTTGGCAATAGTCTTCACATTCTTATACCAGGAAAAGTAGGTAGAACTCTTTAAGCTGCATGTTTTAGTTTCCTCACAGCCAGTTTGGTTTGGTACAGCATATGCCACCTGTGATAATGGGACAGGGATACATTTTCAAAGCTCCTACTGACAGATCTTGGGATATTTTTTGTTTTACAGCTGACTATGAGCTCACTCAACTCCAGGAAAAACTGAGAGAGACAGAAGAAGCTATGGAAAAATTAATCAACAGAGTAGGACCTAACTGTGACAGGTATGTTTCAAGTTACAGCATTTTAAGGAGAGATTCTGCTCTGATTAGAAATTAAACTTTCTGACTTTGGCTATATTAAAATAGCATTTTTATTACTACTTCAAATTGTAGAAATTTGATTTTACACATCACACTTTTTGTTCTGCAGTTTTTGTCTTTTCAGCATCTATATTTAAAATAAATCATTTTTTCCAACTTCATTTTCCTTAAACAGAAAAGCAACTATCCCTACTCTCCCCCTTTGTACAGTGCATTATTTGGAAGATAATGACAGGTATGTGTAAACAGAAAATAAAACATCTACATTTAAAGCATATAAAACAACCTGTCTTATGTGACCAAAGTAATATTCTGAATGATTCCTAAGAGACCCATTTGTTTTATGTTATTTTCCAGTTCTATGGATTATTTTTCTAAATAGAAATGCTTTTATAATCTATGTAAATGCCTGTTAGAATATCCATAAAATATTTCTTTAAGGGCAGAATTGTATAATAATCTGATTCCATAACTTAGTTCTACCCTGTAGCCAGTAAATCCATGCATTTGCTTCTAAATATAAAAGAAAAAGAGAGTTGTAAAATCAGGATTTAAAAATTTATTATGTTTATTAATGTTTGCTATAAATCTGAGATCACTATTCTACATTATAAAGAAATACTGGAAACAAGTCTATGTTTTTCATAAGGAGCGTAACAACACATCAATAGGACAATGCATAACTGCAGTGTTTGAAAATTTAAATACCATGAATATTAAGGTGATGTTTGCAAGCAAAAAAGATAGCTGTTCAGGCTGTAAAGCATGTTAATTTTGTCTGGATCGGTCAATGCCTGTTTTAACCCATTCTGCAGGAACAATTCTGTGCCAAACTTGCATGTTACGTTAATTTATGCTTCAAACTGCATTGTCTTTGAGCATGTAGTTTTGCCTACTTTGCACCATGCCCTGCATTGCAGCTGCACTCGTCTCAGCAAGACGAGGTGCCAAACTTGCCTGTGTTAAGCCAGGTTCCAGCAGGAGAACCCCTAAGCAGCCCTGGTTTTGTTAGTGAAACAGAAGGATGCTATTTTGACTGTTACTCATCTCTGTTTTGGAGAGCTACCACAATGCTCTACACATACCTTTAAGCAGCCAGAAATAGGTTTATGAGCTGCCCAGATATTGTGCTGACTCTCAGGATAGGATATCTTTTACTGAGAAAATGGGTTTAGGGTCTGATCCAGTATTTGTTCCACTCTGTGTTATTGGCTCAGAGCCTTTATTTAGTAGAACTTCCCTGCTTTGTTCAACCAAACTATTTATATAGATGGATCTAAAGGCCTCAGGGGAAATCAGAATCTGAATCTAATAAAGAATTTTGTATGTAGCCTCTTTAAAGAGAAGGGGAAAAGCACCTCTAGATGGAGCAAATAGCTGTTTTTCAAATACACCCAGCCTTTGAAGCTTTCTTAATCTACACTGTGATGCTCGTTAAGTTCAGTAATACTGGATGAATGTCTTAAAATAAGATTTATGGTTAGAAAGTGTAATTAGAGCACAGAGTACAGTGCTAGGTTTATTCAATCTGGATATTGATAGATTTAAATAAAAAGGAAAGAGGAAGAGAGCAAAAATTACTCGAGCTGCATTTATTAATATGCAGTTAAACAGAAATTCTTACAACAGAAAAGTCAGAGAAAGAAATAACTGGTATCAAATTTAAACTAATGCTGTAAGACCCCAGGTGAGACCATGGCCCATTATACTAGATATGGCAAAGCGACTCCCAGCCTGCCAACTGAAGTATTAGTAACCAAACCATTGCATTGTCACAAAACCCGATGTATCACCACAACACACAGTGTTTGTAATAGTGCTGAGGTCTGAGCTCGTGCCTCAGTGTCCTCTCACTATACTTCAGGAGCGTTCTCCCAGCTGAACTGCTCCAGGATTCATCCTGGCTTTCTCCTTCTGGTGAAGATTCTTAGAATCCAAAGACATTCTAATTTTGTACATTTTCTTCAAAAAAAACATTGCTTTTGAAATCGGGATGAGTTTGGAAGGACAGTTTCTTCTCAGATAATGCTGTGCCATAGAAAGAAATCCTGTTTCAAAGGGATAATATATGCTGTGCTGCATGATTTTATTCTGCTTTCTTCTGTAGCAAGTGTACGTGTTGTTTTCTTGCTGTGGCTTGTCCTGCTCATTTCTTTTTCTTTCAAAAGCATTTGAGTGAAGTGAGGCTGGAAGACCTCTCAATACTATTAGCTGGTTTTCTCAGATGGGATAGCTAGTATTATCTAGCCCTGTGTTGTAGAAGGTAGGCAGTCAGAAACTTGGATTTGCCTTTTTTTAATGAGGCTTGAAGACCAACCTCCAAACCAGCCAAGGAGACCTCCTTCCAAACCAGCATACCAGTTGGAATTGCTACAGCCTTAAGTACAGAAACCCCCATGCAGAAATGCAAAACTTTCAAAAAGTACAAGTACAGATACTTTTAATATGGCCTAGCATGTATTAGCAAGGACTAGAAGGAAGGTAAAGAAAGCAAGAGGAAGAAAGAACTACCTGGCCGGGTCCTCAGCAACATAACCAAACCTAAACTGAGAGACAGACAGAGATAATTGTTACCTAACGCACACACTTAAATGGGTAGTACGTAGTACCTAAGGATATAAGGATTCACAGCTCAGAGAAAATCTAGCACTCTTCCCAGCTCTTTTTTCAACAGGTTATAAATTTCTATCATACAGTTTTGTAATTTATCGTCATATCCTATTGCTAAGGGGACCTCAGTATCTCCAGTTTCTAAATGTAGACGTTTATAGTCCAGTATCAGCAGAGATGAGGAATTCCTTGCTAGGAATTTGATGATTCAGAAATAAAGACTTGATTGATTGTTATACAGGGCTCTCTGCATTAAAAACATGCATATTGCTTTTTTCCAGGCTTTTAGCAGAGTGTTTCAATGTTGGGACAGTGATATAATGGGTACAAAATATTTCCCTACTCATTCTCACAGATGTCTTACCCATATTGTTTTCACCACTGTCTGTAAAATTTGGTATTTCAAAACCACTTTAAATTGAAGAATACTTGTAAATATTTTTCTCAATGGGAGTATTGTACAATACTCTCTTGTAAAAAAAATTGTCAATTTCTGGTAATTAGGTAGGAGGTAGAAATAATGCAGCTCGATTACCTGGTTTTAAAGTCCTGTTTACCAGGTTGCCAATTGGAAAAACTTCCCTTTTTACCATAAACTGAGCAAATGTGATACAGAAGAGAGAAAGAGGCTGTATGCTGTGGGGTGCCATTTTGGGCTATGTTAATAGTGATTATTTTAAGATCATGAAGCAAAAAAGTGCTGGTTGTCATGTCTGAGATACCATGTTAGATTATGGATTTTCACTGCAGTCATGATAGCTCTTTCAGAAATGTTCTGATCTCAGTGTAAGAATAAGAAACCTTTACTTTACCTGTTAGTGAGCACTTTGGGACTCTATAAAACGTTAAGCATTGCCACTATGAAAAGTAATAGCTGTGTTGGAGCTACAAACATGCAGAGCAAAAATAATGACCTTTTCTTACACTGTAAACCTTTTGCATCTGTTGTCCTCTTAGTATTCATAAGTGCATTATATCCTGGTAAATCTCCTGTACGCAGGCAGCCAGATGTCTTATACATTGCCAGCATCCTACAATAAGTCTTCCTAGAGGCCTTAAATGAAGTAGAAATAGTGCATGGGCTTCGCTTTCTCCCTCTCTACAGGGAAATTTGCCTTTTAAGCAAGGTATCTGGAGGGGGAATACTCTGAAATAGAGAGACCTTGTGTTGCAATAAGACAGTAGTGCTTTCTAATGAGAGTATCCAGCATATTAGGAATTTTCCTATATGAAATGCCACAGTGATGCAGCTGCATTGATTGATCCTATTATCTGAGCTAGCATATCTCCCCATTGTGCTAAACAGACAGGCCTCTCTGTCTTTATCCAGGTGATATATATTCAAATTACATACACTTTTGTCTATAAAAGGAGGATTAGTTTGGCAGTTCTATTACAGCTTCTGTCAATGGCAGCTAGCTGATGAAACCATTTCTTTCTGTGTGCCTCTTAATTCACATCTCAAATTCTACATCTGCATAACGCAGGCTTTTGAGAAGATGCTGTCTCACACCTTCACTTGTTCTGTGGAACAAACTGCCACCGCACCTTGAGGGGACTCAGTGCAACCTTCATGTAGCGTTGGGACTGTATCAGCTTTTCAAACTGTGGGGCAAAGTGCCCCTCAGGGGAAGTGCAGAGAAGTGATGTTTAGCCTTGTGATCACAGTTTAATCTGGGTAGCTGCTAATGAAACCAGTGGGCCTGCTCCTGAGCTCAGTTCAGTTACAGGCAGCTGTGTGTGCAGCTGTGCACAAAATCTAGCCCAGGGTCAGCACTTTGATCACCATCGCACAAACCAGCAGTATGACACTAATCTCTTTGGCTTTAAACCAGTATGACTCTGCTGCCTTTAGTGGAGTAACTATCATGTCACCATCATTCCCATGTATGTAGAGTAGCACAAAGTACCTATTAAAGTGCTGCTTTAGTCATGACAGTTAGTAAGAGGAAAAACTGAAGATGAATGCTCCAAGTTTTTAAGTATGAGAATTCTGGTACCTGAAACAAGGTTTAGGTAGATACTAATCACCTAAATCCAAAATCATTAATCTGTTTCCAGCTCCCTTCTTCCAGTCTCATCCCTAAGATTCACTGAGCAGCTGTCTAATCTTGGAGATTGTCTGTCTATCCAATGGTCTGGAGATCAGAGATCATCTGTCTGACCTCACATACCGCCTACAGTTCAGTGTTCTGCGCATGCCGCGAGCCACCCTCTCTGAGTAACTAGGGGCAATAGATCCTGCCTAAAACACAGCGAGATTCAAAAGAGCACCAGAGTAGTGCCTCAGTCCCCTGAGAGGCTTGAACTGGCACTTACACAGAGATCAAACACCTACTCAAGAGCAACTTGAAACTCAAGATGAACCAAGCACAACAGTCAGAACCACTTTCAGCCCTAAGTACAGCAAGTGTCTTTCTCATTCTGACCTACTGAGTTAGTAGAGCTCAGGTCACCACCCTCCAAATACTTCTTTTTTTGTCCATAAGATTTTTAGGACACTATTCTTTTTCCAGAGAAAATAACATGTAATGACTACACGATCTTATCTGTTGGAAGCATTTTTGTTACTACAGTAAGTAATTGTATTACCTGAGCAGTAGTAATTACTAGAATCAGCAGTGAAGAACCAGTCAAAATTATAGTTTGCTTTTAATCTGATAAAAATCTCAGTCCTCTCCCACTCTCCTTCTGATTCTAAAGGGCAAGTTAAAGTTAAATGTAACACCTTCTTTTCATTTTTAAATCTTCCTTCTGCTTCTCCCTCCACCTCCCCGCCAGGCAGCATTGTTGACTCTGTATAATAACATGATGATCTGTCCAACTGACAGTTCTTAATGAGGCCTTGCAAATTTAATACCTGTAATGGTCACAATTAGGGATCATTAGGCTCTTGAGACTAATGTCTGTGTGAGACATTTTGATCATCCCCACAAGCTGTTTTAAATGTAGCGTAAGTTCTGAATTACATTTTCTAATAATGCTTCAAACAAGGTATGGCCCTCTAATTCTCACCTAACACTCTTTTAAAGGCCAGAAATTTCTGTAGTGTCTTTTGTACCATAACTCTTGCTTGTGTGTCACTTTCATCTTGCTCTCACATTGGCTGTACCTGCCTTCCTTTACCTGTTTAAGTTTGCAGGCTTTCTGGATAAATGGATAAACCTTTATACCAAGCTGAAGTGCAGACCACATGCAGATGTGCAATAGTGATCATACTGCAGCCAGGTTTCTTCAGACTGTGCTGCTGGGAAGGACCAAACAGTTGGGTTCAAACTCTGTTAATAGTTTGTAATGATAGTGGGATGAATTTTGGTGTCTAATATTTTCTAGCAGGGCTCAAAATGTTACAACAGACCAGGAAAAAAGGTTACTTCAGCAACTCCGAGAAATTACTAGAGTTATGAAAGAAGGAAAATTCATAGATGGCATCTCTCCTGAGAAGGAAGCTGAAGAAGCTCCTTACATGGAGGACTGGGAAGGTAAGCAAGAGTCTTTCTTACCATTACCCCAATGAGAAGAATTGAATGAGGATTACTTATAGTCCCGGATCCTTTCAAAATTTTTTGTTAACTTTATCCTTCCTTTTCAGAATACAGTGTTCAAAACTTTGCAAGAGGTGGTTTGTTTTCCCAACCATAATAGAAAGAAAATAGATTTTGAGGCATCCAGCATTTCCTTTAGTGTAAACACTACACTATCTGCTGCCAAAAGTGGCATATGAATATTCACATATGCTCCATCTGCTGCTGGGTCTTGGCTGCTGTAGGTTTATATCTTTCTCTTGGGCTAAATTTCATACAAAATCATAAACCCCTTGGAAATCAGAATCAGTATGTTTTGGATAACTTACAGGTTTTACTTTTGATTAGTTGTTCTTTATTTGCTCCAATGTTGTAAAAGTCAATTCCAGGAAGTCTGTCTTTTAAAAATTCTTTATTTTAATGTCCTTTCCATTCCTTGGTGTTTACTTGTTACATAAATGTGTTTTCAAGATATCCTAGTTGAGCTGCTTACTATCATAATTTTAAATACAGACTTAACTCCTTGCTCTTTAAGAAGCTTTCAAAAATGATCCAAAACATAAAGCATAAACAGTGGCCTCGAGCTCTGTTTTCATAAGTCAAGTTCATGATGCATTTTGTACAATGAAATGCACAAAGTCATTGACATATCTGGTTTTTTGACTTTATAAATAATGCTGTTTATAGTAAAGGTCTTCAAAACATGAATCAGTCAATCTGTAGACAGAAACAAAAAAAAATGGATCTATTTAAAGATCTAAGACATGCAATTTTCACCTGTTAGCTCCCATAGCTTTCAGCAAAGCTCAGATATTCACTCCCGAAAGTCAAGGTTGATATCCTGGCTCCCTAAAAATAAATGGAGTTTTCTCATCATCTCCCAAGAAGTCATGTTTTGCACATTCTTGCCATGGATTTAATACTGTGACATACACATGGCATTAAATAGGTGACAGGCAATGCTAAAAACAACTGTTCTAACAAACTTGTGCATCCATCACTGAAGTCAGTACTACTTTTAAATGCTGGTAAAACTTTAAGCTGCATATTGTTTTATTCCTAAGGTTATCCAGAAGAGACCTATCCTGTCTATGATAACTCTGATTGCTTCAAGCGCAAACAGGACACAATCCTCGTAGATTACCCTGACCTGAGCCAGCCCTCTGCAGAAGAGCTGGCAGAAAGAATGGAGGGCATGGAAGATGAGGAGCATCTGTGCAATGAAACCCTGCTGACCATGGGAAGAGGCGGTCATGATTTAATGCAGAAAAAGGATGAGGTAGCTGGCATCAGTGAAGAGGAGAGGGACCTTCATCACAACCAAAGTACTGAAGGGTGCTGCTGTTGCTACGAGGATGACGATCCTGCTGTCATAGCGGAGAACGCTGGATTCCATTCTGAGAGCTGCAGTGAAGCAGAAGAGTCAACCCAAGAGGACCTGTCTGTGGAGTTGGAAAATGAAAATGCAGCACAGAAAAAACAAAAAGACAGTGATTCAGATGAAACAGGCACATTGAGAAAGCGCAACACGAAAGGCCTTGAGTAATAGGGACAATACTGGATGCTATCTAGATGGTGAAGGTAGAGGTCATAAACTGTTATTCATGTGGTTTTTGTTCCCAAGGAAGACTTCTCTGTGTTCATCTCCTTGTACCAATTTCATTCCCATGGTAACAATCAGTCACATCACCTACCTGAACTGGAAGCCAATGCCGTTTTTCCTACAGTCTTGTTATGGCTTACCTTGACATTGCCAACAGCGCTTTGTCCTTGCTTTTTGGAGACTGGTATTTTGGAGCAGATTGTTTGGTTCAGATATTTGTGATTCTTTCCTTTCCAATTCTGAAGAAACAGTACTTGTTTTTGCCCTTTGTCATCCCAGAGTTAACAAAATGTCTCTTCTCACTTTCTCAAAAACATCTGTTTGTGTGGTACCAGTTATGAAAACTAATCAAATCCATATATATTTATGAGATTACCAGGAAGCTAGAGGAGAAAGTATGCCTTCTTACTCTTACCTGAATGCTAACTGATCAGCAGAACAGACCATAGTCACAGACATGACTCTTTCTCAACTGTGTCATTGCTGCTCTATGCCTGAGAAACTGTTGTCACTACAATCCACAAAAATGATACGATACCCCAACCGACAGTCCATTTCCCAGATTATTCCATGCTGCAGTAGCCTAATCTATGTTGTGTTCCAAGAAGAACGTGAGCAAGACTGAAGTGTTATGAGTTGTTCTTTGTCTTTGGCACAGCTGTGGTGAAAGGTCTTTGTGAAACTCACAGATGAGTGCAGGAATCGGACCATACTTTGTATTAGAGAAGAACACTGAAAATGTCTCTGGGGATTGAACAAAAAAAAGCAGTGAGAAGGTTAATCATTAAATGTAGAGAACAGACTGAGGGTGAGCCTCAGATGGAAAGAAACCCTGCCACCTCCAGGCCCCACGGACATCCCTTGATGGCCTCTGACAGACTCCTCATGTCACACTGGCACAGCATCCCAAAGGACACCAGGCCCTCTCCTCCCGTCTCCCTCGGGACTCCGTGCAGAGGGGATGGCACCTTCCCACACTGCAGGGGCAAGATTTGGGGATGGGGAAGAAGGGCCCACGCAACACTTGGAAATCAGAAATTCTTTCATGGAGTACTGGGAGACCTTGCGTAGGCCAGCTGCACATCCCTTTCCCGCTAGCGGGATGTCTCGATACTTCATCCCCTCTCAGCCACTGCTGGGCACAGGGGCTGTACCACTTGCAGGGAGCCAGGACAGTGGGGGGGGTCACCCAGGACACCTGACCCTCCTACAATGCTGCTACTGCAATCTCATCAAAAGAAGCGTGGCCAGCAGGTCGAGGGAGGTGATTCTGCCCCCCCGACCCTTCTCCTTCTCCCACATGAGGCCATCTTTCAGGCCCCCCAACTCCCAGGACAGCCATATTGGGCCACGTGCATGTCCCATCACAATGGCCTCCTGATGTCACAAGCCACCTCGCTGCCGATTGTTCCGGGCCCTATAAATGCAGAGCAGCTGGCCCACAATTCACTGAGCTTCGAGGGCCTCGCCTTCCAAGCATGCCTCTTGAGGTTCAACAAGGCCAAGTGCAAGGTCCTGCACCTGGGTCGGGGCAAGCCCTGTCATCAAGACAGGCTGAGGGATGAAGGTATGAGAAAAGCTGGACGTGAACCGGCACCGTGCACTCGCAGCCCAGAAAGCCAACCATGTGCTGGGCTGCATCAAAAGAAGCGTGGCCAGCAGGTCGAGGGAGGTGATTCTGCCTCTCTGCTCCGCTCTGGTGAGACCCCAGCTGGAGTACCGCATCCAGCTCCGGAGTCCTCAGCACAGGAAAGACAGGGACCTGTTGGAGCACGTCCAGAGGAGGGCCACAAAACTGATCAGAGGGATGGAGCAGCTATGAGAAGAGGCTGAGAGAGTTGGGGTTGTTTAGCCTGGAGAAGAGCCGGCTCCGGGGAGACGACGTGATTGTGGCCTTCCAATACTTCAAGCGGGCTTCTAAGAAAGATGGGGACAGACTTTTTAGGAGGGCCTGTAGCGATAGGACAGGGGACAGTGGTTTTAAGTTGAAAGAGGGTAGATTGATACTAGATATAAGGGAGAAATGTTTTACGATGAGGGTGATGAAACACTGGACCAGGTTGCCCAGAGAGGCTGGAGATGTTTGCAGCCCTGGCAACAGTCAAGGCCAGGTTGGAGGGGGCTCTGAGCAACCTGCTCTAGTTGAAGATGTCCCTACTCGTTGCAGGGCGGGGGTTGGACTAGATGACCTTTAAAGGTCCCTTCCAACCCAAACCGTTCTATGATTCTGCGATCCTGTGCTTCAGTATACTGCATCAAGCTTCAGTTGCTTCAGGCTGCAACAAACCAGGCTGATTTAGAGAAGACTGGAGGACCAGATCTTGCTACTTGAAGGAGAATCTGCAAATTGACATCTACTTTGCCCAGGGAAAGTCAGAAGGGCTTTGTAATCATTGACAAAGGGAAGAGCAGTGGAGTTGAGTCTTCCTCCAAAGAACTCTTACTAAACGCCCCTTGAAAGGTTTAGCTGATCCTGCTTGGTTAAATTATAACAAGCTTCCCCCAAGGAAGTTAATTTCTTCAGCTTTGTGTGATACTATCCTATAACTGCCTTTGTAAAAAAGGTCAGTAGCCCTGAAATGTTCAGGAAGCCTTCAGTGGCGCTGTCCCCTGCTACTGAGGTGCCCAAACCTTACCAAAGCAAGACTTGTGCCACACCTTGTTTGTTGTAGTGAAAGCCTATTTTCTAGCTCTGTTTTCCAGTCTGTCTCGTCTTTAATAGACAGCGGCACAGCCGCTTTTGGAGGGCAAATGCCGTAGTCCTGCCGTCATCTACTAGGCATTGGCTTTGGAAGCTCCTTTGTTAGTAAGGCTGTTCGTGTTCAATCACGTGCGCGTCCCTGGATGCAGAGGGCCAAATGCCCTTCCAGAGGGCTGTATCAAGTGCCCGTCTCGATCCCTTTGAGGGACCCCCGACCCTCCTGTTACACCCTTGCCGCCATCTCGTCCAGGGGAGCCCAGGCACGGGATGAGGAGGGGGCTGGAGCCCAGGCACACGAGGGGAGGTGGAGGGCAGTCCTTGTTCCCAAGGGGCAGCAGAAGGGCACAGGGGAGCGATCCCCAGGAAAGGGGCCCTCCGCCCCCCCGACCCTTCTCCTTCTCCCACGTGAGGCCATCTTTCAGGCCCCCCAACTCCCAGGACAGCCATATTGGGCCACGTGCATGTCCCCTCACAATGGCCTCCTGATGTCACAAGCCACCTCGCTGCCGATTGTTCCGGGCCCTATAAATGCAGAGCAGCTGGCCCACAATTCGCTGAGCTTCGAGGGCCTCGCCTTCCAAGCATGCCTGGAACCAAGAGGCACAAGAGCCATGGCTGCCCATCTTTGCGCGGGGGCAGAGAAGACGCGTGGATGCAGCACCTGGAGAGCAAAAGGAGGCAGCTGCAGACCGGGCCCACCATCAGCCCCATCCACCCTGTGGCTGACAGCGTGGAGCCCATGGAGGTGGATCCACCCGCAGATGAAGAAGAGCCGATGGAAGTGGATCCACCTGCAGCGTGGCTCCCCCGGCACCACTACACTGTGCCAGGCCTCCCCTCCATGACGCCACAGCACCGGCGTGGCAGGAGCCAGAGAAGGTGTGGACGCCCCATCCCTGGAAGAAGCGTTCAAGGTCAGGCTGGCTGAGGCTTTGAGCAACCCGATCTAGTGAAAGGTACCTGTCAGCCTCACCTCTGTGCCTGGGAGGATCACGCAACAGATCCTCCTAGAAGCCATGGCACATGGAGGACAGGGAGGTGATTCGAGAAGACAGCCAGCATGGCTTCACCAAGGGCAAGTCTTGCCTGACCAGCCTAGTGGTGGCCTTCTGCGGTGCAGTGACTACATCAGTGGACAAGGGAAGAGCTACGGATGTCATCTAGCTGGACTTCTGTAAGGCCTTTGGCACGGTCCCCCACAACATCCCTCTCTCTAAATTGGCGAGACAGGGATTTGACAGATGGACTGTTCGGCAGATGAGTGGAATTGGCCGGATGGTCACATCCAGAGAGTAGCGGTCAAGGGTTCAGTGTCCGGATGGAGATCAGTGACGAGTGGTGTCCCTCAGGGGTCCGTATTGGGACCAGTACTGTTTAATATCTTCACCAATGCCATAGACAGTGGGATCGAGTGCACCCTCAGCAAATTTGCAGAGGACTCCAAGCTGAGTGGTGCAGCTGACATGCCTGAGGGCTGGGATGCCATTCGGAGGGACCTGGACAAGCTGGAGAAGTGGGCCCGTGTGAACCTCTTGAGGTTCAACAAGGCCAAGTGCAAGGTCCTGCACCTGGGTCGGGGCAAGCCCTGTCATCAAGACAGGCTGAGGGATGAAGGTATGAGAAAAGCTGGACGTGAACCGGCACCGTGCACTCGCAGCCCAGAAAGCCAACCATGTGCTGGGCTGCATCAAAAGAAGCGTGGCCAGCAGGTCGAGGGAGGTGATTCTGCCTCTCTGCTCCGCTCTGGTGAGACCCCAGCTGGAGTACCGCATCCAGCTCCGGAGTCCTCAGCACAGGAAAGACAGGGACCTGTTGGAGCACGTCCAGAGGAGGGCCACAAAACTGATCAGAGGGATGGAGCAGCTATGAGAAGAGGCTGAGAGAGTTGGGGTTGTTTAGCCTGGAGAAGAGCCGGCTCCGGGGAGACGACGTGATTGTGGCCTTCCAATACTTCAAGCGGGCTTCTAAGAAAGATGGGGACAGACTTTTTAGGAGGGCCTGTAGCGATAGGACAGGGGACAGTGGTTTTAAGTTGAAAGAGGGTAGATTGATACTAGATATAAGGGAGAAATGTTTTACGATGAGGGTGATGAAACACTGGACCAGGTTGCCCAGAGAGGCTGGAGATGTTTGCAGCCCTGGCAACAGTCAAGGCCAGGTTGGAGGGGGCTCTGAGCAACCTGCTCTAGTTGAAGATGTCCCTACTCGTTGCAGGGCGGGGGTTGGACTAGATGACCTTTAAAGGTCCCTTCCAACCCAAACCGTTCTATGATTCTGCGATCCTGTGCTTCAGTATACTGCATCAAGCTTCAGTTGCTTCAGGCTGCAACAAACCAGGCTGATTTAGAGAAGACTGGAGGACCAGATCTTGCTACTTGAAGGAGAATCTGCAAATTGACATCTACTTTGCCCAGGGAAAGTCAGAAGGGCTTTGTAATCATTGACAAAGGGAAGAGCAGTGGAGTTGAGTCTTCCTCCAAAGAACTCTTACTAAACGCCCCTTGAAAGGTTTAGCTGATCCTGCTTGGTTAAATTATAACAAGCTTCCCCCAAGGAAGTTAATTTCTTCAGCTTTGTGTGATACTATCCTATAACTGCCTTTGTAAAAAAGGTCAGTAGCCCTGAAATGTTCAGGAAGCCTTCAGTGGCGCTGTCCCCTGCTACTGAGGTGCCCAAACCTTACCAAAGCAAGACTTGTGCCACACCTTGTTTGTTGTAGTGAAAGCCTATTTTCTAGCTCTGTTTTCCAGTCTGTCTCGTCTTTAATAGACAGCGGCACAGCCGCTTTTGGAGGGCAAATGCCGTAGTCCTGCCGTCATCTACTAGGCATTGGCTTTGGAAGCTCCTTTGTTAGTAAGGCTGTTCGTGTTCAGTCACGTGCGCGTCCCTGGATGCAGAGGGCCAAATGCCCTTCCAGAGGGCTGTATCAAGTGCCCGTCTCGATCCCTTTGAGGGACCCCCGACCCTCCTGTTACACCCTTGCCGCCATCTCGTCCAGGGGAGCCCAGGCACGGGATGAGGAGGGGGCTGGAGCCCAGGCACACGAGGGGAGGTGGAGGGCAGTCCTTGTTCCCAAGGGGCAGCAGAAGGGCACAGGGGAGCGATCCCCAGGAAAGGGGCCCTCCGCCCCCCCGACCCTTCTCCTTCTCCCACGTGAGGCCATCTTTCAGGCCCCCCAACTCCCAGGACAGCCATATTGGGCCACGTGCATGTCCCCTCACAATGGCCTCCTGATGTCACAAGCCACCTCGCTGCCGATTGTTCCGGGCCCTATAAATGCAGAGCAGCTGGCCCACAATTCGCTGAGCTTCGAGGGCCTCGCCTTCCAAGCATGCCTGGAACCAAGAGGCACAAGAGCCATGGCTGCCCATCTTTGCGCGGGGGCAGAGAAGACGCGTGGATGCAGCACCTGGAGAGCAAAAGGAGGCAGCTGCAGACCGGGCCCACCATCAGCCCCATCCACCCTGTGGCTGACAGCGTGGAGCCCATGGAGGTGGATCCACCCGCAGATGAAGAAGAGCCGATGGAAGTGGATCCACCTGCAGCGTGGCTCCCCCGGCACCACTACACTGTGCCAGGCCTCCCCTCCATGACGCCACAGCACCGGCGTGGCAGGAGCCAGAGAAGGTGTGGACGCCCCATCCCTGGAAGAAGCGTTCAAGGTCAGGCTGGCTGAGGCTTTGAGCAACCCGATCTAGTGAAAGGTACCTGTCAGCCTCACCTCTGTGCCTGGGAGGATCACGCAACAGATCCTCCTAGAAGCCATGGCACATGGAGGACAGGGAGGTGATTCGAGAAGACAGCCAGCATGGCTTCACCAAGGGCAAGTCTTGCCTGACCAGCCTAGTGGTGGCCTTCTGCGGTGCAGTGACTACATCAGTGGACAAGGGAAGAGCTACGGATGTCATCTAGCTGGACTTCTGTAAGGCCTTTGGCACGGTCCCCCACAACATCCCTCTCTCTAAATTGGCGAGACAGGGATTTGACAGATGGACTGTTCGGCAGATGAGTGGAATTGGCCGGATGGTCACATCCAGAGAGTAGCGGTCAAGGGTTCAGTGTCCGGATGGAGATCAGTGACGAGTGGTGTCCCTCAGGGGTCCGTATTGGGACCAGTACTGTTTAATATCTTCACCAATGCCATAGACAGTGGGATCGAGTGCACCCTCAGCAAATTTGCAGAGGACTCCAAGCTGAGTGGTGCAGCTGACATGCCTGAGGGCTGGGATGCCATTCGGAGGGACCTGGACAAGCTGGAGAAGTGGGCCCGTGTGAACCTCTTGAGGTTCAACAAGGCCAAGTGCAAGGTCCTGCACCTGGGTCGGGGCAAGCCCTGTCATCAAGACAGGCTGAGGGATGAAGGTATGAGAAAAGCTGGACGTGAACCGGCACCGTGCACTCGCAGCCCAGAAAGCCAACCATGTGCTGGGCTGCATCAAAAGAAGCGTGGCCAGCAGGTCGAGGGAGGTGATTCTGCCTCTCTGCTCCGCTCTGGTGAGACCCCAGCTGGAGTACCGCATCCAGCTCCGGAGTCCTCAGCACAGGAAAGACAGGGACCTGTTGGAGCACGTCCAGAGGAGGGCCACAAAACTGATCAGAGGGATGGAGCAGCTATGAGAAGAGGCTGAGAGAGTTGGGGTTGTTTAGCCTGGAGAAGAGCCGGCTCCGGGGAGACGACGTGATTGTGGCCTTCCAATACTTCAAGCGGGCTTCTAAGAAAGATGGGGACAGACTTTTTAGGAGGGCCTGTAGCGATAGGACAGGGGACAGTGGTTTTAAGTTGAAAGAGGGTAGATTGATACTAGATATAAGGGAGAAATGTTTTACGATGAGGGTGATGAAACACTGGACCAGGTTGCCCAGAGAGGCTGGAGATGTTTGCAGCCCTGGCAACAGTCAAGGCCAGGTTGGAGGGGGCTCTGAGCAACCTGCTCTAGTTGAAGATGTCCCTACTCGTTGCAGGGCGGGGGTTGGACTAGATGACCTTTAAAGGTCCCTTCCAACCCAAACCGTTCTATGATTCTGCGATCCTGTGCTTCAGTATACTGCATCAAGCTTCAGTTGCTTCAGGCTGCAACAAACCAGGCTGATTTAGAGAAGACTGGAGGACCAGATCTTGCTACTTGAAGGAGAATCTGCAAATTGACATCTACTTTGCCCAGGGAAAGTCAGAAGGGCTTTGTAATCATTGACAAAGGGAAGAGCAGTGGAGTTGAGTCTTCCTCCAAAGAACTCTTACTAAACGCCCCTTGAAAGGTTTAGCTGATCCTGCTTGGTTAAATTATAACAAGCTTCCCCCAAGGAAGTTAATTTCTTCAGCTTTGTGTGATACTATCCTATAACTGCCTTTGTAAAAAAGGTCAGTAGCCCTGAAATGTTCAGGAAGCCTTCAGTGGCGCTGTCCCCTGCTACTGAGGTGCCCAAACCTTACCAAAGCAAGACTTGTGCCACACCTTGTTTGTTGTAGTGAAAGCCTATTTTCTAGCTCTGTTTTCCAGTCTGTCTCGTCTTTAATAGACAGCGGCACAGCCGCTTTTGGAGGGCAAATGCCGTAGTCCTGCCGTCATCTACTAGGCATTGGCTTTGGAAGCTCCTTTGTTAGTAAGGCTGTTCGTGTTCAATCACGTGCGCGTCCCTGGATGCAGAGGGCCAAATGCCCTTCCAGAGGGCTGTATCAAGTGCCCGTCTCGATCCCTTTGAGGGACCCCCGACCCTCCTGTTACACCCTTGCCGCCATCTCGTCCAGGGGAGCCCAGGCACGGGATGAGGAGGGGGCTGGAGCCCAGGCACACGAGGGGAGGTGGAGGGCAGTCCTTGTTCCCAAGGGGCAGCAGAAGGGCACAGGGGAGCGATCCCCAGGAAAGGGGCCCTCCGCCCCCCCGACCCTTCTCCTTCTCCCACGTGAGGCCATCTTTCAGGCCCCCCAACTCCCAGGACAGCCATATTGGGCCACGTGCATGTCCCCTCACAATGGCCTCCTGATGTCACAAGCCACCTCGCTGCCGATTGTTCCGGGCCCTATAAATGCAGAGCAGCTGGCCCACAATTCGCTGAGCTTCGAGGGCCTCGCCTTCCAAGCATGCCTGGAACCAAGAGGCACAAGAGCCATGGCTGCCCATCTTTGCGCGGGGGCAGAGAAGACGCGTGGATGCAGCACCTGGAGAGCAAAAGGAGGCAGCTGCAGACCGGGCCCACCATCAGCCCCATCCACCCTGTGGCTGACAGCGTGGAGCCCATGGAGGTGGATCCACCCGCAGATGAAGAAGAGCCGATGGAAGTGGATCCACCTGCAGCGTGGCTCCCCCGGCACCACTACACTGTGCCAGGCCTCCCCTCCATGACGCCACAGCACCGGCGTGGCAGGAGCCAGAGAAGGTGTGGACGCCCCATCCCTGGAAGAAGCGTTCAAGGTCAGGCTGGCTGAGGCTTTGAGCAACCCGATCTAGTGAAAGGTACCTGTCAGCCTCACCTCTGTGCCTGGGAGGATCACGCAACAGATCCTCCTAGAAGCCATGGCACATGGAGGACAGGGAGGTGATTCGAGAAGACAGCCAGCATGGCTTCACCAAGGGCAAGTCTTGCCTGACCAGCCTAGTGGTGGCCTTCTGCGGTGCAGTGACTACATCAGTGGACAAGGGAAGAGCTACGGATGTCATCTAGCTGGACTTCTGTAAGGCCTTTGGCACGGTCCCCCACAACATCCCTCTCTCTAAATTGGCGAGACAGGGATTTGACAGATGGACTGTTCGGCAGATGAGTGGAATTGGCCGGATGGTCACATCCAGAGAGTAGCGGTCAAGGGTTCAGTGTCCGGATGGAGATCAGTGACGAGTGGTGTCCCTCAGGGGTCCGTATTGGGACCAGTACTGTTTAATATCTTCACCAATGCCATAGACAGTGGGATCGAGTGCACCCTCAGCAAATTTGCAGAGGACTCCAAGCTGAGTGGTGCAGCTGACATGCCTGAGGGCTGGGATGCCATTCGGAGGGACCTGGACAAGCTGGAGAAGTGGGCCCGTGTGAACCTCTTGAGGTTCAACAAGGCCAAGTGCAAGGTCCTGCACCTGGGTCGGGGCAAGCCCTGTCATCAAGACAGGCTGAGGGATGAAGGTATGAGAAAAGCTGGACGTGAACCGGCACCGTGCACTCGCAGCCCAGAAAGCCAACCATGTGCTGGGCTGCATCAAAAGAAGCGTGGCCAGCAGGTCGAGGGAGGTGATTCTGCCTCTCTGCTCCGCTCTGGTGAGACCCCAGCTGGAGTACCGCATCCAGCTCCGGAGTCCTCAGCACAGGAAAGACAGGGACCTGTTGGAGCACGTCCAGAGGAGGGCCACAAAACTGATCAGAGGGATGGAGCAGCTATGAGAAGAGGCTGAGAGTTGGGGTTGTTTAGCCTGGAGAAGAGCCGGCTCCAGGGAGACGACGTGATTGTGGCCTTCCAATACTTCAAGCGGGCTTCTAAGAAAGATGGGGACAGACTTTTTAGGAGGGCCTGTAGCGATAGGACAGGGGACAGTGGTTTTAAGTTGAAAGAGGGTAGATTGATACTAGATATAAGGGAGAAATGTTTTACGATGAGGGTGATGAAACACTGGACCAGGTTGCCCAGAGAGGCTGGAGATGTTTGCAGCCCTGGCAACAGTCAAGGCCAGGTTGGAGGGGGCTCTGAGCAACCTGCTCTAGTTGAAGATGTCCCTACTCGTTGCAGGGCGGGGGTTGGACTAGATGACCTTTAAAGGTCCCTTCCAACCCAAACCGTTCTATGATTCTGCGATCCTGTGCTTCAGTATACTGCATCAAGCTTCAGTTGCTTCAGGCTGCAACAAACCAGGCTGATTTAGAGAAGACTGGAGGACCAGATCTTGCTACTTGAAGGAGAATCTGCAAATTGACATCTACTTTGCCCAGGGAAAGTCAGAAGGGCTTTGTAATCATTGACAAAGGGAAGAGCAGTGGAGTTGAGTCTTCCTCCAAAGAACTCTTACTAAACGCCCCTTGAAAGGTTTAGCTGATCCTGCTTGGTTAAATTATAACAAGCTTCCCCCAAGGAAGTTAATTTCTTCAGCTTTGTGTGATACTATCCTATAACTGCCTTTGTAAAAAAGGTCAGTAGCCCTGAAATGTTCAGGAAGCCTTCAGTGGCGCTGTCCCCTGCTACTGAGGTGCCCAAACCTTACCAAAGCAAGACTTGTGCCACACCTTGTTTGTTGTAGTGAAAGCCTATTTTCTAGCTCTGTTTTCCAGTCTGTCTCGTCTTTAATAGACAGCGGCACAGCCGCTTTTGGAGGGCAAATGCCGTAGTCCTGCCGTCATCTACTAGGCATTAGCTTTGGAAGCTCCTTTGTTAGTAAGGCTGTTCGTGTTCAATCACGTGCGCGTCCCTGGATGCAGAGGGCCAAATGCCCTTCCAGAGGGCTGTATCAAGTGCCCGTCTCGATCCCTTTGAGGGACCCCCGACCCTCCTGTTACACCCTTGCCGCCATCTCGTCCAGGGGAGCCCAGGCACGGGATGAGGAGGGGGCTGGAGCCCAGGCACACGAGGGGAGGTGGAGGGCAGTCCTTGTTCCCAAGGGGCAGCAGAAGGGCACAGGGGAGCGATCCCCAGGAAAGGGGCCCTCCGCCCCCCCGACCCTTCTCCTTCTCCCACGTGAGGCCATCTTTCAGGCCCCCCAACTCCCAGGACAGCCATATTGGGCCACGTGCATGTCCCCTCACAATGGCCTCCTGATGTCACAAGCCACCTCGCTGCCGATTGTTCCGGGCCCTATAAATGCAGAGCAGCTGGCCCACAATTCGCTGAGCTTCGAGGGCCTCGCCTTCCAAGCATGCCTGGAACCAAGAGGCACAAGAGCCATGGCTGCCCATCTTTGCGCGGGGGCAGAGAAGACGCGTGGATGCAGCACCTGGAGAGCAAAAGGAGGCAGCTGCAGACCGGGCCCACCATCAGCCCCATCCACCCTGTGGCTGACAGCGTGGAGCCCATGGAGGTGGATCCACCCGCAGATGAAGAAGAGCCGATGGAAGTGGATCCACCTGCAGCGTGGCTCCCCCGGCACCACTACACTGTGCCAGGCCTCCCCTCCATGACGCCACAGCACCGGCGTGGCAGGAGCCAGAGAAGGTGTGGACGCCCCATCCCTGGAAGAAGCGTTCAAGGTCAGGCTGGCTGAGGCTTTGAGCAACCCGATCTAGTGAAAGGTACCTGTCAGCCTCACCTCTGTGCCTGGGAGGATCACGCAACAGATCCTCCTAGAAGCCATGGCACATGGAGGACAGGGAGGTGATTCGAGAAGACAGCCAGCATGGCTTCACCAAGGGCAAGTCTTGCCTGACCAGCCTAGTGGTGGCCTTCTGCGGTGCAGTGACTACATCAGTGGACAAGGGAAGAGCTACGGATGTCATCTAGCTGGACTTCTGTAAGGCCTTTGGCACGGTCCCCCACAACATCCCTCTCTCTAAATTGGCGAGACAGGGATTTGACAGATGGACTGTTCGGCAGATGAGTGGAATTGGCCGGATGGTCACATCCAGAGAGTAGCGGTCAAGGGTTCAGTGTCCGGATGGAGATCAGTGACGAGTGGTGTCCCTCAGGGGTCCGTATTGGGACCAGTACTGTTTAATATCTTCACCAATGCCATAGACAGTGGGATCGAGTGCACCCTCAGCAAATTTGCAGAGGACTCCAAGCTGAGTGGTGCAGCTGACATGCCTGAGGGCTGGGATGCCATTCGGAGGGACCTGGACAAGCTGGAGAAGTGGGCCCGTGTGAACCTCTTGAGGTTCAACAAGGCCAAGTGCAAGGTCCTGCACCTGGGTCGGGGCAAGCCCTGTCATCAAGACAGGCTGAGGGATGAAGGTATGAGAAAAGCTGGACGTGAACCGGCACCGTGCACTCGCAGCCCAGAAAGCCAACCATGTGCTGGGCTGCATCAAAAGAAGCGTGGCCAGCAGGTCGAGGGAGGTGATTCTGCCTCTCTGCTCCGCTCTGGTGAGACCCCAGCTGGAGTACCGCATCCAGCTCCGGAGTCCTCAGCACAGGAAAGACAGGGACCTGTTGGAGCACGTCCAGAGGAGGGCCACAAAACTGATCAGAGGGATGGAGCAGCTATGAGAAGAGGCTGAGAGTTGGGGTTGTTTAGCCTGGAGAAGAGCCGGCTCCGGGGAGACGACGTGATTGTGGCCTTCCAATACTTCAAGCGGGCTTCTAAGAAAGATGGGGACAGACTTTTTAGGAGGGCCTGTAGCGATAGGACAGGGGACAGTGGTTTTAAGTTGAAAGAGGGTAGATTGATACTAGATATAAGGGAGAAATGTTTTACGATGAGGGTGATGAAACACTGGACCAGGTTGCCCAGAGAGGCTGGAGATGTTTGCAGCCCTGGCAACAGTCAAGGCCAGGTTGGAGGGGGCTCTGAGCAACCTGCTCTAGTTGAAGATGTCCCTACTCGTTGCAGGGCGGGGGTTGGACTAGATGACCTTTAAAGGTCCCTTCCAACCCAAACCGTTCTATGATTCTGCGATCCTGTGCTTCAGTATACTGCATCAAGCTTCAGTTGCTTCAGGCTGCAACAAACCAGGCTGATTTAGAGAAGACTGGAGGACCAGATCTTGCTACTTGAAGGAGAATCTGCAAATTGACATCTACTTTGCCCAGGGAAAGTCAGAAGGGCTTTGTAATCATTGACAAAGGGAAGAGCAGTGGAGTTGAGTCTTCCTCCAAAGAACTCTTACTAAACGCCCCTTGAAAGGTTTAGCTGATCCTGCTTGGTTAAATTATAACAAGCTTCCCCCAAGGAAGTTAATTTCTTCAGCTTTGTGTGATACTATCCTATAACTGCCTTTGTAAAAAAGGTCAGTAGCCCTGAAATGTTCAGGAAGCCTTCAGTGGCGCTGTCCCCTGCTACTGAGGTGCCCAAACCTTACCAAAGCAAGACTTGTGCCACACCTTGTTTGTTGTAGTGAAAGCCTATTTTCTAGCTCTGTTTTCCAGTCTGTCTCGTCTTTAATAGACAGCGGCACAGCCGCTTTTGGAGGGCAAATGCCGTAGTCCTGCCGTCATCTACTAGGCATTGGCTTTGGAAGCTCCTTTGTTAGTAAGGCTGTTCGTGTTCAATCACGTGCGCGTCCCTGGATGCAGAGGGCCAAATGCCCTTCCAGAGGGCTGTATCAAGTGCCCGTCTCGATCCCTTTGAGGGACCCCCGACCCTCCTGTTACACCCTTGCCGCCATCTCGTCCAGGGGAGCCCAGGCACGGGATGAGGAGGGGGCTGGAGCCCAGGCACACGAGGGGAGGTGGAGGGCAGTCCTTGTTCCCAAGGGGCAGCAGAAGGGCACAGGGGAGCGATCCCCAGGAAAGGGGCCCTCCGCCCCCCCGACCCTTCTCCTTCTCCCACGTGAGGCCATCTTTCAGGCCCCCCAACTCCCAGGACAGCCATATTGGGCCACGTGCATGTCCCCTCACAATGGCCTCCTGATGTCACAAGCCACCTCGCTGCCGATTGTTCCGGGCCCTATAAATGCAGAGCAGCTGGCCCACAATTCGCTGAGCTTCGAGGGCCTCGCCTTCCAAGCATGCCTGGAACCAAGAGGCACAAGAGCCATGGCTGCCCATCTTTGCGCGGGGGCAGAGAAGACGCGTGGATGCAGCACCTGGAGAGCAAAAGGAGGCAGCTGCAGACCGGGCCCACCATCAGCCCCATCCACCCTGTGGCTGACAGCGTGGAGCCCATGGAGGTGGATCCACCCGCAGATGAAGAAGAGCCGATGGAAGTGGATCCACCTGCAGCGTGGCTCCCCCGGCACCACTACACTGTGCCAGGCCTCCCCTCCATGACGCCACAGCACCGGCGTGGCAGGAGCCAGAGAAGGTGTGGACGCCCCATCCCTGGAAGAAGCGTTCAAGGTCAGGCTGGCTGAGGCTTTGAGCAACCCGATCTAGTGAAAGGTACCTGTCAGCCTCACCTCTGTGCCTGGGAGGATCACGCAACAGATCCTCCTAGAAGCCATGGCACATGGAGGACAGGGAGGTGATTCGAGAAGACAGCCAGCATGGCTTCACCAAGGGCAAGTCTTGCCTGACCAGCCTAGTGGTGGCCTTCTGCGGTGCAGTGACTACATCAGTGGACAAGGGAAGAGCTACGGATGTCATCTAGCTGGACTTCTGTAAGGCCTTTGGCACGGTCCCCCACAACATCCCTCTCTCTAAATTGGCGAGACAGGGATTTGACAGATGGACTGTTCGGCAGATGAGTGGAATTGGCCGGATGGTCACATCCAGAGAGTAGCGGTCAAGGGTTCAGTGTCCGGATGGAGATCAGTGACGAGTGGTGTCCCTCAGGGGTCCGTATTGGGACCAGTACTGTTTAATATCTTCACCAATGCCATAGACAGTGGGATCGAGTGCACCCTCAGCAAATTTGCAGAGGACTCCAAGCTGAGTGGTGCAGCTGACATGCCTGAGGGCTGGGATGCCATTCGGAGGGACCTGGACAAGCTGGAGAAGTGGGCCCGTGTGAACCTCTTGAGGTTCAACAAGGCCAAGTGCAAGGTCCTGCACCTGGGTCGGGGCAAGCCCTGTCATCAAGACAGGCTGAGGGATGAAGGTATGAGAAAAGCTGGACGTGAACCGGCACCGTGCACTCGCAGCCCAGAAAGCCAACCATGTGCTGGGCTGCATCAAAAGAAGCGTGGCCAGCAGGTCGAGGGAGGTGATTCTGCCTCTCTGCTCCGCTCTGGTGAGACCCCAGCTGGAGTACCGCATCCAGCTCCGGAGTCCTCAGCACAGGAAAGACAGGGACCTGTTGGAGCACGTCCAGAGGAGGGCCACAAAACTGATCAGAGGGATGGAGCAGCTATGAGAAGAGGCTGAGAGTTGGGGTTGTTTAGCCTGGAGAAGAGCCGGCTCCGGGGAGACGACGTGATTGTGGCCTTCCAATACTTCAAGCGGGCTTCTAAGAAAGATGGGGACAGACTTTTTAGGAGGGCCTGTAGCGATAGGACAGGGGACAGTGGTTTTAAGTTGAAAGAGGGTAGATTGATACTAGATATAAGGGAGAAATGTTTTACGATGAGGGTGATGAAACACTGGACCAGGTTGCCCAGAGAGGCTGGAGATGTTTGCAGCCCTGGCAACAGTCAAGGCCAGGTTGGAGGGGGCTCTGAGCAACCTGCTCTAGTTGAAGATGTCCCTACTCGTTGCAGGGCGGGGGTTGGACTAGATGACCTTTAAAGGTCCCTTCCAACCCAAACCGTTCTATGATTCTGCGATCCTGTGCTTCAGTATACTGCATCAAGCTTCAGTTGCTTCAGGCTGCAACAAACCAGGCTGATTTAGAGAAGACTGGAGGACCAGATCTTGCTACTTGAAGGAGAATCTGCAAATTGACATCTACTTTGCCCAGGGAAAGTCAGAAGGGCTTTGTAATCATTGACAAAGGGAAGAGCAGTGGAGTTGAGTCTTCCTCCAAAGAACTCTTACTAAACGCCCCTTGAAAGGTTTAGCTGATCCTGCTTGGTTAAATTATAACAAGCTTCCCCCAAGGAAGTTAATTTCTTCAGCTTTGTGTGATACTATCCTATAACTGCCTTTGTAAAAAAGGTCAGTAGCCCTGAAATGTTCAGGAAGCCTTCAGTGGCGCTGTCCCCTGCTACTGAGGTGCCCAAACCTTACCAAAGCAAGACTTGTGCCACACCTTGTTTGTTGTAGTGAAAGCCTATTTTCTAGCTCTGTTTTCCAGTCTGTCTCGTCTTTAATAGACAGCGGCACAGCCGCTTTTGGAGGGCAAATGCCGTAGTCCTGCCGTCATCTACTAGGCATTAGCTTTGGAAGCTCCTTTGTTAGTAAGGCTGTTCGTGTTCAATCACGTGCGCGTCCCTGGATGCAGAGGGCCAAATGCCCTTCCAGAGGGCTGTATCAAGTGCCCGTCTCGATCCCTTTGAGGGACCCCCGACCCTCCTGTTACACCCTTGCCGCCATCTCGTCCAGGGGAGCCCAGGCACGGGATGAGGAGGGGGCTGGAGCCCAGGCACACGAGGGGAGGTGGAGGGCAGTCCTTGTTCCCAAGGGGCAGCAGAAGGGCACAGGGGAGCGATCCCCAGGAAAGGGGCCCTCCGCCCCCCCGACCCTTCTCCTTCTCCCACGTGAGGCCATCTTTCAGGCCCCCCAACTCCCAGGACAGCCATATTGGGCCACGTGCATGTCCCCTCACAATGGCCTCCTGATGTCACAAGCCAGCTCGCTGCCGATTGTTCCGGGCCCTATAAATGCAGAGCAGCTGGCCCACAATTCGCTGAGCTTCGAGGGCCTCGCCTTCCAAGCATGCCTGGAACCAAGAGGCACAAGAGCCATGGCTGCCCATCTTTGCGCGGGGGCAGAGAAGACGCGTGGATGCAGCACCTGGAGAGCAAAAGGAGGCAGCTGCAGACCGGGCCCACCATCAGCCCCATCCACCCTGTGGCTGACAGCGTGGAGCCCATGGAGGTGGATCCACCCGCAGATGAAGAAGAGCCGATGGAAGTGGATCCACCTGCAGCGTGGCTCCCCCGGCACCACTACACTGTGCCAGGCCTCCCCTCCATGACGCCACAGCACCGGCGTGGCAGGAGCCAGAGAAGGTGTGGACGCCCCATCCCTGGAAGAAGCGTTCAAGGTCAGGCTGGCTGAGGCTTTGAGCAACCCGATCTAGTGAAAGGTACCTGTCAGCCTCACCTCTGTGCCTGGGAGGATCACGCAACAGATCCTCCTAGAAGCCATGGCACATGGAGGACAGGGAGGTGATTCGAGAAGACAGCCAGCATGGCTTCACCAAGGGCAAGTCTTGCCTGACCAGCCTAGTGGTGGCCTTCTGCGGTGCAGTGACTACATCAGTGGACAAGGGAAGAGCTACGGATGTCATCTAGCTGGACTTCTGTAAGGCCTTTGGCACGGTCCCCCACAACATCCCTCTCTCTAAATTGGCGAGACAGGGATTTGACAGATGGACTGTTCGGCAGATGAGTGGAATTGGCCGGATGGTCACATCCAGAGAGTAGCGGTCAAGGGTTCAGTGTCCGGATGGAGATCAGTGACGAGTGGTGTCCCTCAGGGGTCCGTATTGGGACCAGTACTGTTTAATATCTTCACCAATGCCATAGACAGTGGGATCGAGTGCACCCTCAGCAAATTTGCAGAGGACTCCAAGCTGAGTGGTGCAGCTGACATGCCTGAGGGCTGGGATGCCATTCGGAGGGACCTGGACAAGCTGGAGAAGTGGGCCCGTGTGAACCTCTTGAGGTTCAACAAGGCCAAGTGCAAGGTCCTGCACCTGGGTCGGGGCAAGCCCTGTCATCAAGACAGGCTGAGGGATGAAGGTATGAGAAAAGCTGGACGTGAACCGGCACCGTGCACTCGCAGCCCAGAAAGCCAACCATGTGCTGGGCTGCATCAAAAGAAGCGTGGCCAGCAGGTCGAGGGAGGTGATTCTGCCTCTCTGCTCCGCTCTGGTGAGACCCCAGCTGGAGTACCGCATCCAGCTCCGGAGTCCTCAGCACAGGAAAGACAGGGACCTGTTGGAGCACGTCCAGAGGAGGGCCACAAAACTGATCAGAGGGATGGAGCAGCTATGAGAAGAGGCTGAGAGTTGGGGTTGTTTAGCCTGGAGAAGAGCCGGCTCCGGGGAGACGACGTGATTGTGGCCTTCCAATACTTCAAGCGGGCTTCTAAGAAAGATGGGGACAGACTTTTTAGGAGGGCCTGTAGCGATAGGACAGGGGACAGTGGTTTTAAGTTGAAAGAGGGTAGATTGATACTAGATATAAGGGAGAAATGTTTTACGATGAGGGTGATGAAACACTGGACCAGGTTGCCCAGAGAGGCTGGAGATGTTTGCAGCCCTGGCAACAGTCAAGGCCAGGTTGGAGGGGGCTCTGAGCAACCTGCTCTAGTTGAAGATGTCCCTACTCGTTGCAGGGCGGGGGTTGGACTAGATGACCTTTAAAGGTCCCTTCCAACCCAAACCGTTCTATGATTCTGCGATCCTGTGCTTCAGTATACTGCATCAAGCTTCAGTTGCTTCAGGCTGCAACAAACCAGGCTGATTTAGAGAAGACTGGAGGACCAGATCTTGCTACTTGAAGGAGAATCTGCAAATTGACATCTACTTTGCCCAGGGAAAGTCAGAAGGGCTTTGTAATCATTGACAAAGGGAAGAGCAGTGGAGTTGAGTCTTCCTCCAAAGAACTCTTACTAAACGCCCCTTGAAAGGTTTAGCTGATCCTGCTTGGTTAAATTATAACAAGCTTCCCCCAAGGAAGTTAATTTCTTCAGCTTTGTGTGATACTATCCTATAACTGCCTTTGTAAAAAAGGTCAGTAGCCCTGAAATGTTCAGGAAGCCTTCAGTGGCGCTGTCCCCTGCTACTGAGGTGCCCAAACCTTACCAAAGCAAGACTTGTGCCACACCTTGTTTGTTGTAGTGAAAGCCTATTTTCTAGCTCTGTTTTCCAGTCTGTCTCGTCTTTAATAGACAGCGGCACAGCCGCTTTTGGAGGGCAAATGCCGTAGTCCTGCCGTCATCTACTAGGCATTAGCTTTGGAAGCTCCTTTGTTAGTAAGGCTGTTCGTGTTCAATCACGTGCGCGTCCCTGGATGCAGAGGGCCAAATGCCCTTCCAGAGGGCTGTATCAAGTGCCCGTCTCGATCCCTTTGAGGGACCCCCGACCCTCCTGTTACACCCTTGCCGCCATCTCGTCCAGGGGAGCCCAGGCACGGGATGAGGAGGGGGCTGGAGCCCAGGCACACGAGGGGAGGTGGAGGGCAGTCCTTGTTCCCAAGGGGCAGCAGAAGGGCACAGGGGAGCGATCCCCAGGAAAGGGGCCCTCCGCCCCCCCGACCCTTCTCCTTCTCCCACGTGAGGCCATCTTTCAGGCCCCCCAACTCCCAGGACAGCCATATTGGGCCACGTGCATGTCCCCTCACAATGGCCTCCTGATGTCACAAGCCACCTCGCTGCCGATTGTTCCGGGCCCTATAAATGCAGAGCAGCTGGCCCACAATTCGCTGAGCTTCGAGGGCCTCGCCTTCCAAGCATGCCTGGAACCAAGAGGCACAAGAGCCATGGCTGCCCATCTTTGCGCGGGGGCAGAGAAGACGCGTGGATGCAGCACCTGGAGAGCAAAAGGAGGCAGCTGCAGACCGGGCCCACCATCAGCCCCATCCACCCTGTGGCTGACAGCGTGGAGCCCATGGAGGTGGATCCACCCGCAGATGAAGAAGAGCCGATGGAAGTGGATCCACCTGCAGCGTGGCTCCCCCGGCACCACTACACTGTGCCAGGCCTCCCCTCCATGACGCCACAGCACTGGCGTGGCAGGAGCACCTGGCATCGCAGGAGCGGCCAGCATCGCAGGAGCACCCTGCGTAGCCGCCATGCCTCCATTAGCTGGCAGCCCAGCCTCCGCGCCTGGCTGCAATGCGGGCTCACCCGTTCCAGCTCCTGGCGTCAACAGTTACGGCGTTGATTGCCGCTGGTGGTGTGAGCCCTTCTTTCCCATCCCCCATCTCCTCCCCCTATTTAAAAAAACCCAAACAAACCACCAAAAAAACAAGCAAATAACAGTAAAAATGCTTTCCTCCTCTCTTGTTTGGTACTTTGGCAATGGCACCTGGACTCCTCTGTCCCCGCCTGGTCTCCCTGGCCCAGGAAAGGCACTGATGCATGGGGTGCGGGCCCAGCCCAGGGCCTTCGAGATGGTGAGGGGCCGGGGCATGCGGCACACAAGGGCAGGCTGAGGGAACGGCCTCTGGTGACGAGGGCGGTGAGACACGGGAGCAGGCTGCCCAGAGAAGGTGTGGACGCCCCATCCCTGGAAGAAGCGTTCAAGGTCAGGCTGGCTGAGGCTTTGAGCAACCCGATCTAGTGAAAGGTACCTGTCAGCCTCACCTCTGTGCCTGGGAGGATCACGCAACAGATCCTCCTAGAAGCCATGGCACATGGAGGACAGGGAGGTGATTCGAGAAGACAGCCAGCATGGCTTCACCAAGGGCAAGTCTTGCCTGACCAGCCTAGTGGTGGCCTTCTGCGGTGCAGTGACTACATCAGTGGACAAGGGAAGAGCTACGGATGTCATCTAGCTGGACTTCTGTAAGGCCTTTGGCACGGTCCCCCACAACATCCCTCTCTCTAAATTGGCGAGACAGGGATTTGACAGATGGACTGTTCGGCAGATGAGTGGAATTGGCCGGATGGTCACATCCAGAGAGTAGCGGTCAAGGGTTCAGTGTCCGGATGGAGATCAGTGACGAGTGGTGTCCCTCAGGGGTCCGTATTGGGACCAGTACTGTTTAATATCTTCACCAATGCCATAGACAGTGGGATCGAGTGCACCCTCAGCAAATTTGCAGAGGACTCCAAGCTGAGTGGTGCAGCTGACATGCCTGAGGGCTGGGATGCCATTCGGAGGGACCTGGACAAGCTGGAGAAGTGGGCCCGTGTGAACCTCTTGAGGTTCAACAAGGCCAAGTGCAAGGTCCTGCACCTGGGTCGGGGCAAGCCCTGTCATCAAGACAGGCTGAGGGATGAAGGTATGAGAAAAGCTGGACGTGAACCGGCACCGTGCACTCGCAGCCCAGAAAGCCAACCATGTGCTGGGCTGCATCAAAAGAAGCGTGGCCAGCAGGTCGAGGGAGGTGATTCTGCCTCTCTGCTCCGCTCTGGTGAGACCCCAGCTGGAGTACCGCATCCAGCTCCGGAGTCCTCAGCACAGGAAAGACAGGGACCTGTTGGAGCACGTCCAGAGGAGGGCCACAAAACTGATCAGAGGGATGGAGCAGCTATGAGAAGAGGCTGAGAGAGTTGGGGTTGTTTAGCCTGGAGAAGAGCCGGCTCCGGGGAGACGACGTGATTGTGGCCTTCCAATACTTCAAGCGGGCTTCTAAGAAAGATGGGGACAGACTTTTTAGGAGGGCCTGTAGCGATAGGACAGGGGACAGTGGTTTTAAGTTGAAAGAGGGTAGATTGATACTAGATATAAGGGAGAAATGTTTTACGATGAGGGTGATGAAACACTGGACCAGGTTGCCCAGAGAGGCTGGAGATGTTTGCAGCCCTGGCAACAGTCAAGGCCAGGTTGGAGGGGGCTCTGAGCAACCTGCTCTAGTTGAAGATGTCCCTACTCGTTGCAGGGCGGGGGTTGGACTAGATGACCTTTAAAGGTCCCTTCCAACCCAAACCGTTCTATGATTCTGCGATCCTGTGCTTCAGTATACTGCATCAAGCTTCAGTTGCTTCAGGCTGCAACAAACCAGGCTGATTTAGAGAAGACTGGAGGACCAGATCTTGCTACTTGAAGGAGAATCTGCAAATTGACATCTACTTTGCCCAGGGAAAGTCAGAAGGGCTTTGTAATCATTGACAAAGGGAAGAGCAGTGGAGTTGAGTCTTCCTCCAAAGAACTCTTACTAAACGCCCCTTGAAAGGTTTAGCTGATCCTGCTTGGTTAAATTATAACAAGCTTCCCCCAAGGAAGTTAATTTCTTCAGCTTTGTGTGATACTATCCTATAACTGCCTTTGTAAAAAAGGTCAGTAGCCCTGAAATGTTCAGGAAGCCTTCAGTGGCGCTGTCCCCTGCTACTGAGGTGCCCAAACCTTACCAAAGCAAGACTTGTGCCACACCTTGTTTGTTGTAGTGAAAGCCTATTTTCTAGCTCTGTTTTCCAGTCTGTCTCGTCTTTAATAGACAGCGGCACAGCCGCTTTTGGAGGGCAAATGCCGTAGTCCTGCCGTCATCTACTAGGCATTGGCTTTGGAAGCTCCTTTGTTAGTAAGGCTGTTCGTGTTCAATCACGTGCGCGTCCCTGGATGCAGAGGGCCAAATGCCCTTCCAGAGGGCTGTATCAAGTGCCCGTCTCGATCCCTTTGAGGGACCCCCGACCCTCCTGTTACACCCTTGCCGCCATCTCGTCCAGGGGAGCCCAGGCACGGGATGAGGAGGGGGCTGGAGCCCAGGCACACGAGGGGAGGTGGAGGGCAGTCCTTGTTCCCAAGGGGCAGCAGAAGGGCACAGGGGAGCGATCCCCAGGAAAGGGGCCCTCCGCCCCCCCGACCCTTCTCCTTCTCCCACGTGAGGCCATCTTTCAGGCCCCCCAACTCCCAGGACAGCCATATTGGGCCACGTGCATGTCCCCTCACAATGGCCTCCTGATGTCACAAGCCACCTCGCTGCCGATTGTTCCGGGCCCTATAAATGCAGAGCAGCTGGCCCACAATTCGCTGAGCTTCGAGGGCCTCGCCTTCCAAGCATGCCTGGAACCAAGAGGCACAAGAGCCATGGCTGCCCATCTTTGCGCGGGGGCAGAGAAGACGCGTGGATGCAGCACCTGGAGAGCAAAAGGAGGCAGCTGCAGACCGGGCCCACCATCAGCCCCATCCACCCTGTGGCTGACAGCGTGGAGCCCATGGAGGTGGATCCACCCGCAGATGAAGAAGAGCCGATGGAAGTGGATCCACCTGCAGCGTGGCTCCCCCGGCACCACTACACTGTGCCAGGCCTCCCCTCCATGACGCCACAGCACCGGCGTGGCAGGAGCCAGAGAAGGTGTGGACGCCCCATCCCTGGAAGAAGCGTTCAAGGTCAGGCTGGCTGAGGCTTTGAGCAACCCGATCTAGTGAAAGGTACCTGTCAGCCTCACCTCTGTGCCTGGGAGGATCACGCAACAGATCCTCCTAGAAGCCATGGCACACGGAGGACAGGGAGGTGATTCGAGAAGACAGCCAGCATGGCTTCACCAAGGGCAAGTCTTGCCTGACCAGCCTAGTGGTGGCCTTCTGCGGTGCAGTGACTACATCAGTGGACAAGGGAAGAGCTACGGATGTCATCTAGCTGGACTTCTGTAAGGCCTTTGGCACGGTCCCCCACAACATCCCTCTCTCTAAATTGGCGAGACAGGGATTTGACAGATGGACTGTTCGGCAGATGAGTGGAATTGGCCGGATGGTCACATCCAGAGAGTAGCGGTCAAGGGTTCAGTGTCCGGATGGAGATCAGTGACGAGTGGTGTCCCTCAGGGGTCCGTATTGGGACCAGTACTGTTTAATATCTTCACCAATGCCATAGACAGTGGGATCGAGTGCACCCTCAGCAAATTTGCAGAGGACTCCAAGCTGAGTGGTGCAGCTGACATGCCTGAGGGCTGGGATGCCATTCGGAGGGACCTGGACAAGCTGGAGAAGTGGGCCCGTGTGAACCTCTTGAGGTTCAACAAGGCCAAGTGCAAGGTCCTGCACCTGGGTCGGGGCAAGCCCTGTCATCAAGACAGGCTGAGGGATGAAGGTATGAGAAAAGCTGGACGTGAACCGGCACCGTGCACTCGCAGCCCAGAAAGCCAACCATGTGCTGGGCTGCATCAAAAGAAGCGTGGCCAGCAGGTCGAGGGAGGTGATTCTGCCTCTCTGCTCCGCTCTGGTGAGACCCCAGCTGGAGTACCGCATCCAGCTCCGGAGTCCTCAGCACAGGAAAGACAGGGACCTGTTGGAGCACGTCCAGAGGAGGGCCACAAAACTGATCAGAGGGATGGAGCAGCTATGAGAAGAGGCTGAGAGAGTTGGGGTTGTTTAGCCTGGAGAAGAGCCGGCTCCGGGGAGACGACGTGATTGTGGCCTTCCAATACTTCAAGCGGGCTTCTAAGAAAGATGGGGACAGACTTTTTAGGAGGGCCTGTAGCGATAGGACAGGGGACAGTGGTTTTAAGTTGAAAGAGGGTAGATTGATACTAGATATAAGGGAGAAATGTTTTACGATGAGGGTGATGAAACACTGGACCAGGTTGCCCAGAGAGGCTGGAGATGTTTGCAGCCCTGGCAACAGTCAAGGCCAGGTTGGAGGGGGCTCTGAGCAACCTGCTCTAGTTGAAGATGTCCCTACTCGTTGCAGGGCGGGGGTTGGACTAGATGACCTTTAAAGGTCCCTTCCAACCCAAACCGTTCTATGATTCTGCGATCCTGTGCTTCAGTATACTGCATCAAGCTTCAGTTGCTTCAGGCTGCAACAAACCAGGCTGATTTAGAGAAGACTGGAGGACCAGATCTTGCTACTTGAAGGAGAATCTGCAAATTGACATCTACTTTGCCCAGGGAAAGTCAGAAGGGCTTTGTAATCATTGACAAAGGGAAGAGCAGTGGAGTTGAGTCTTCCTCCAAAGAACTCTTACTAAACGCCCCTTGAAAGGTTTAGCTGATCCTGCTTGGTTAAATTATAACAAGCTTCCCCCAAGGAAGTTAATTTCTTCAGCTTTGTGTGATACTATCCTATAACTGCCTTTGTAAAAAAGGTCAGTAGCCCTGAAATGTTCAGGAAGCCTTCAGTGGCGCTGTCCCCTGCTACTGAGGTGCCCAAACCTTACCAAAGCAAGACTTGTGCCACACCTTGTTTGTTGTAGTGAAAGCCTATTTTCTAGCTCTGTTTTCCAGTCTGTCTCGTCTTTAATAGACAGCGGCACAGCCGCTTTTGGAGGGCAAATGCCGTAGTCCTGCCGTCATCTACTAGGCATTGGCTTTGGAAGCTCCTTTGTTAGTAAGGCTGTTCGTGTTCAATCACGTGCGCGTCCCTGGATGCAGAGGGCCAAATGCCCTTCCAGAGGGCTGTATCAAGTGCCCGTCTCGATCCCTTTGAGGGACCCCCGACCCTCCTGTTACACCCTTGCCGCCATCTCGTCCAGGGGAGCCCAGGCACGGGATGAGGAGGGGGCTGGAGCCCAGGCACACGAGGGGAGGTGGAGGGCAGTCCTTGTTCCCAAGGGGCAGCAGAAGGGCACAGGGGAGCGATCCCCAGGAAAGGGGCCCTCCGCCCCCCCGACCCTTCTCCTTCTCCCACGTGAGGCCATCTTTCAGGCCCCCCAACTCCCAGGACAGCCATATTGGGCCACGTGCATGTCCCCTCACAATGGCCTCCTGATGTCACAAGCCACCTCGCTGCCGATTGTTCCGGGCCCTATAAATGCAGAGCAGCTGGCCCACAATTCGCTGAGCTTCGAGGGCCTCGCCTTCCAAGCATGCCTGGAACCAAGAGGCACAAGAGCCATGGCTGCCCATCTTTGCGCGGGGGCAGAGAAGACGCGTGGATGCAGCACCTGGAGAGCAAAAGGAGGCAGCTGCAGACCGGGCCCACCATCAGCCCCATCCACCCTGTGGCTGACAGCGTGGAGCCCATGGAGGTGGATCCACCCGCAGATGAAGAAGAGCCGATGGAAGTGGATCCACCTGCAGCGTGGCTCCCCCGGCACCACTACACTGTGCCAGGCCTCCCCTCCATGACGCCACAGCACCGGCGTGGCAGGAGCCAGAGAAGGTGTGGACGCCCCATCCCTGGAAGAAGCGTTCAAGGTCAGGCTGGCTGAGGCTTTGAGCAACCCGATCTAGTGAAAGGTACCTGTCAGCCTCACCTCTGTGCCTGGGAGGATCACGCAACAGATCCTCCTAGAAGCCATGGCACACGGAGGACAGGGAGGTGATTCGAGAAGACAGCCAGCATGGCTTCACCAAGGGCAAGTCTTGCCTGACCAGCCTAGTGGTGGCCTTCTGCGGTGCAGTGACTACATCAGTGGACAAGGGAAGAGCTACGGATGTCATCTAGCTGGACTTCTGTAAGGCCTTTGGCACGGTCCCCCACAACATCCCTCTCTCTAAATTGGCGAGACAGGGATTTGACAGATGGACTGTTCGGCAGATGAGTGGAATTGGCCGGATGGTCACATCCAGAGAGTAGCGGTCAAGGGTTCAGTGTCCGGATGGAGATCAGTGACGAGTGGTGTCCCTCAGGGGTCCGTATTGGGACCAGTACTGTTTAATATCTTCACCAATGCCATAGACAGTGGGATCGAGTGCACCCTCAGCAAATTTGCAGAGGACTCCAAGCTGAGTGGTGCAGCTGACATGCCTGAGGGCTGGGATGCCATTCGGAGGGACCTGGACAAGCTGGAGAAGTGGGCCCGTGTGAACCTCTTGAGGTTCAACAAGGCCAAGTGCAAGGTCCTGCACCTGGGTCGGGGCAAGCCCTGTCATCAAGACAGGCTGAGGGATGAAGGTATGAGAAAAGCTGGACGTGAACCGGCACCGTGCACTCGCAGCCCAGAAAGCCAACCATGTGCTGGGCTGCATCAAAAGAAGCGTGGCCAGCAGGTCGAGGGAGGTGATTCTGCCTCTCTGCTCCGCTCTGGTGAGACCCCAGCTGGAGTACCGCATCCAGCTCCGGAGTCCTCAGCACAGGAAAGACAGGGACCTGTTGGAGCACGTCCAGAGGAGGGCCACAAAACTGATCAGAGGGATGGAGCAGCTATGAGAAGAGGCTGAGAGAGTTGGGGTTGTTTAGCCTGGAGAAGAGCCGGCTCCGGGGAGACGACGTGATTGTGGCCTTCCAATACTTCAAGCGGGCTTCTAAGAAAGATGGGGACAGACTTTTTAGGAGGGCCTGTAGCGATAGGACAGGGGACAGTGGTTTTAAGTTGAAAGAGGGTAGATTGATACTAGATATAAGGGAGAAATGTTTTACGATGAGGGTGATGAAACACTGGACCAGGTTGCCCAGAGAGGCTGGAGATGTTTGCAGCCCTGGCAACAGTCAAGGCCAGGTTGGAGGGGGCTCTGAGCAACCTGCTCTAGTTGAAGATGTCCCTACTCGTTGCAGGGCGGGGGTTGGACTAGATGACCTTTAAAGGTCCCTTCCAACCCAAACCGTTCTATGATTCTGCGATCCTGTGCTTCAGTATACTGCATCAAGCTTCAGTTGCTTCAGGCTGCAACAAACCAGGCTGATTTAGAGAAGACTGGAGGACCAGATCTTGCTACTTGAAGGAGAATCTGCAAATTGACATCTACTTTGCCCAGGGAAAGTCAGAAGGGCTTTGTAATCATTGACAAAGGGAAGAGCAGTGGAGTTGAGTCTTCCTCCAAAGAACTCTTACTAAACGCCCCTTGAAAGGTTTAGCTGATCCTGCTTGGTTAAATTATAACAAGCTTCCCCCAAGGAAGTTAATTTCTTCAGCTTTGTGTGATACTATCCTGTAACTGCCTTTGTAAAAAAGGTCAGTAGCCCTGAAATGTTCAGGAAGCCTTCAGTGGCGCTGTCCCCTGCTACTGAGGTGCCCAAACCTTACCAAAGCAAGACTTGTGCCACACCTTGTTTGTTGTAGTGAAAGCCTATTTTCTAGCTCTGTTTTCCAGTCTGTCTCGTCTTTAATAGACAGCGGCACAGCCGCTTTTGGAGGGCAAATGCCGTAGTCCTGCCGTCATCTACTAGGCATTGGCTTTGGAAGCTCCTTTGTTAGTAAGGCTGTTCGTGTTCAATCACGTGCGCGTCCCTGGATGCAGAGGGCCAAATGCCCTTCCAGAGGGCTGTATCAAGTGCCCGTCTCGATCCCTTTGAGGGACCCCCGACCCTCCTGTTACACCCTTGCCGCCATCTCGTCCAGGGGAGCCCAGGCACGGGATGAGGAGGGGGCTGGAGCCCAGGCACACGAGGGGAGGTGGAGGGCAGTCCTTGTTCCCAAGGGGCAGCAGAAGGGCACAGGGGAGCGATCCCCAGGAAAGGGGCCCTCCGCCCCCCCGACCCTTCTCCTTCTCCCACGTGAGGCCATCTTTCAGGCCCCCCAACTCCCAGGACAGCCATATTGGGCCACGTGCATGTCCCCTCACAATGGCCTCCTGATGTCACAAGCCACCTCGCTGCCGATTGTTCCGGGCCCTATAAATGCAGAGCAGCTGGCCCACAATTCGCTGAGCTTCGAGGGCCTCGCCTTCCAAGCATGCCTGGAACCAAGAGGCACAAGAGCCATGGCTGCCCATCTTTGCGCGGGGGCAGAGAAGACGCGTGGATGCAGCACCTGGAGAGCAAAAGGAGGCAGCTGCAGACCGGGCCCACCATCAGCCCCATCCACCCTGTGGCTGACAGCGTGGAGCCCATGGAGGTGGATCCACCCGCAGATGAAGAAGAGCCGATGGAAGTGGATCCACCTGCAGCGTGGCTCCCCCGGCACCACTACACTGTGCCAGGCCTCCCCTCCATGACGCCACAGCACCGGCGTGGCAGGAGCCAGAGAAGGTGTGGACGCCCCATCCCTGGAAGAAGCGTTCAAGGTCAGGCTGGCTGAGGCTTTGAGCAACCCGATCTAGTGAAAGGTACCTGTCAGCCTCACCTCTGTGCCTGGGAGGATCACGCAACAGATCCTCCTAGAAGCCATGGCACATGGAGGACAGGGAGGTGATTCGAGAAGACAGCCAGCATGGCTTCACCAAGGGCAAGTCTTGCCTGACCAGCCTAGTGGTGGCCTTCTGCGGTGCAGTGACTACATCAGTGGACAAGGGAAGAGCTACGGATGTCATCTAGCTGGACTTCTGTAAGGCCTTTGGCACGGTCCCCCACAACATCCCTCTCTCTAAATTGGCGAGACAGGGATTTGACAGATGGACTGTTCGGCAGATGAGTGGAATTGGCCGGATGGTCACATCCAGAGAGTAGCGGTCAAGGGTTCAGTGTCCGGATGGAGATCAGTGACGAGTGGTGTCCCTCAGGGGTCCGTATTGGGACCAGTACTGTTTAATATCTTCACCAATGCCATAGACAGTGGGATCGAGTGCACCCTCAGCAAATTTGCAGAGGACTCCAAGCTGAGTGGTGCAGCTGACATGCCTGAGGGCTGGGATGCCATTCGGAGGGACCTGGACAAGCTGGAGAAGTGGGCCCGTGTGAACCTCTTGAGGTTCAACAAGGCCAAGTGCAAGGTCCTGCACCTGGGTCGGGGCAAGCCCTGTCATCAAGACAGGCTGAGGGATGAAGGTATGAGAAAAGCTGGACGTGAACCGGCACCGTGCACTCGCAGCCCAGAAAGCCAACCATGTGCTGGGCTGCATCAAAAGAAGCGTGGCCAGCAGGTCGAGGGAGGTGATTCTGCCTCTCTGCTCCGCTCTGGTGAGACCCCAGCTGGAGTACCGCATCCAGCTCCGGAGTCCTCAGCACAGGAAAGACAGGGACCTGTTGGAGCACGTCCAGAGGAGGGCCACAAAACTGATCAGAGGGATGGAGCAGCTATGAGAAGAGGCTGAGAGAGTTGGGGTTGTTTAGCCTGGAGAAGAGCCGGCTCCGGGGAGACGACGTGATTGTGGCCTTCCAATACTTCAAGCGGGCTTCTAAGAAAGATGGGGACAGACTTTTTAGGAGGGCCTGTAGCGATAGGACAGGGGACAGTGGTTTTAAGTTGAAAGAGGGTAGATTGATACTAGATATAAGGGAGAAATGTTTTACGATGAGGGTGATGAAACACTGGACCAGGTTGCCCAGAGAGGCTGGAGATGTTTGCAGCCCTGGCAACAGTCAAGGCCAGGTTGGAGGGGGCTCTGAGCAACCTGCTCTAGTTGAAGATGTCCCTACTCGTTGCAGGGCGGGGGTTGGACTAGATGACCTTTAAAGGTCCCTTCCAACCCAAACCGTTCTATGATTCTGCGATCCTGTGCTTCAGTATACTGCATCAAGCTTCAGTTGCTTCAGGCTGCAACAAACCAGGCTGATTTAGAGAAGACTGGAGGACCAGATCTTGCTACTTGAAGGAGAATCTGCAAATTGACATCTACTTTGCCCAGGGAAAGTCAGAAGGGCTTTGTAATCATTGACAAAGGGAAGAGCAGTGGAGTTGAGTCTTCCTCCAAAGAACTCTTACTAAACGCCCCTTGAAAGGTTTAGCTGATCCTGCTTGGTTAAATTATAACAAGCTTCCCCCAAGGAAGTTAATTTCTTCAGCTTTGTGTGATACTATCCTATAACTGCCTTTGTAAAAAAGGTCAGTAGCCCTGAAATGTTCAGGAAGCCTTCAGTGGCGCTGTCCCCTGCTACTGAGGTGCCCAAACCTTACCAAAGCAAGACTTGTGCCACACCTTGTTTGTTGTAGTGAAAGCCTATTTTCTAGCTCTGTTTTCCAGTCTGTCTCGTCTTTAATAGACAGCGGCACAGCCGCTTTTGGAGGGCAAATGCCGTAGTCCTGCCGTCATCTACTAGGCATTGGCTTTGGAAGCTCCTTTGTTAGTAAGGCTGTTCGTGTTCAATCACGTGCGCGTCCCTGGATGCAGAGGGCCAAATGCCCTTCCAGAGGGCTGTATCAAGTGCCCGTCTCGATCCCTTTGAGGGACCCCCGACCCTCCTGTTACACCCTTGCCGCCATCTCGTCCAGGGGAGCCCAGGCACGGGATGAGGAGGGGGCTGGAGCCCAGGCACACGAGGGGAGGTGGAGGGCAGTCCTTGTTCCCAAGGGGCAGCAGAAGGGCACAGGGGAGCGATCCCCAGGAAAGGGGCCCTCCGCCCCCCCGACCCTTCTCCTTCTCCCACGTGAGGCCATCTTTCAGGCCCCCCAACTCCCAGGACAGCCATATTGGGCCACGTGCATGTCCCCTCACAATGGCCTCCTGATGTCACAAGCCACCTCGCTGCCGATTGTTCCGGGCCCTATAAATGCAGAGCAGCTGGCCCACAATTCGCTGAGCTTCGAGGGCCTCGCCTTCCAAGCATGCCTGGAACCAAGAGGCACAAGAGCCATGGCTGCCCATCTTTGCGCGGGGGCAGAGAAGACGCGTGGATGCAGCACCTGGAGAGCAAAAGGAGGCAGCTGCAGACCGGGCCCACCATCAGCCCCATCCACCCTGTGGCTGACAGCGTGGAGCCCATGGAGGTGGATCCACCCGCAGATGAAGAAGAGCCGATGGAAGTGGATCCACCTGCAGCGTGGCTCCCCCGGCACCACTACACTGTGCCAGGCCTCCCCTCCATGACGCCACAGCACCGGCGTGGCAGGAGCCAGAGAAGGTGTGGACGCCCCATCCCTGGAAGAAGCGTTCAAGGTCAGGCTGGCTGAGGCTTTGAGCAACCCGATCTAGTGAAAGGTACCTGTCAGCCTCACCTCTGTGCCTGGGAGGATCACGCAACAGATCCTCCTAGAAGCCATGGCACATGGAGGACAGGGAGGTGATTCGAGAAGACAGCCAGCATGGCTTCACCAAGGGCAAGTCTTGCCTGACCAGCCTAGTGGTGGCCTTCTGCGGTGCAGTGACTACATCAGTGGACAAGGGAAGAGCTACGGATGTCATCTAGCTGGACTTCTGTAAGGCCTTTGGCACGGTCCCCCACAACATCCCTCTCTCTAAATTGGCGAGACAGGGATTTGACAGATGGACTGTTCGGCAGATGAGTGGAATTGGCCGGATGGTCACATCCAGAGAGTAGCGGTCAAGGGTTCAGTGTCCGGATGGAGATCAGTGACGAGTGGTGTCCCTCAGGGGTCCGTATTGGGACCAGTACTGTTTAATATCTTCACCAATGCCATAGACAGTGGGATCGAGTGCACCCTCAGCAAATTTGCAGAGGACTCCAAGCTGAGTGGTGCAGCTGACATGCCTGAGGGCTGGGATGCCATTCGGAGGGACCTGGACAAGCTGGAGAAGTGGGCCCGTGTGAACCTCTTGAGGTTCAACAAGGCCAAGTGCAAGGTCCTGCACCTGGGTCGGGGCAAGCCCTGTCATCAAGACAGGCTGAGGGATGAAGGTATGAGAAAAGCTGGACGTGAACCGGCACCGTGCACTCGCAGCCCAGAAAGCCAACCATGTGCTGGGCTGCATCAAAAGAAGCGTGGCCAGCAGGTCGAGGGAGGTGATTCTGCCTCTCTGCTCCGCTCTGGTGAGACCCCAGCTGGAGTACCGCATCCAGCTCCGGAGTCCTCAGCACAGGAAAGACAGGGACCTGTTGGAGCACGTCCAGAGGAGGGCCACAAAACTGATCAGAGGGATGGAGCAGCTATGAGAAGAGGCTGAGAGAGTTGGGGTTGTTTAGCCTGGAGAAGAGCCGGCTCCGGGGAGACGACGTGATTGTGGCCTTCCAATACTTCAAGCGGGCTTCTAAGAAAGATGGGGACAGACTTTTTAGGAGGGCCTGTAGCGATAGGACAGGGGACAGTGGTTTTAAGTTGAAAGAGGGTAGATTGATACTAGATATAAGGGAGAAATGTTTTACGATGAGGGTGATGAAACACTGGACCAGGTTGCCCAGAGAGGCTGGAGATGTTTGCAGCCCTGGCAACAGTCAAGGCCAGGTTGGAGGGGGCTCTGAGCAACCTGCTCTAGTTGAAGATGTCCCTACTCGTTGCAGGGCGGGGGTTGGACTAGATGACCTTTAAAGGTCCCTTCCAACCCAAACCGTTCTATGATTCTGCGATCCTGTGCTTCAGTATACTGCATCAAGCTTCAGTTGCTTCAGGCTGCAACAAACCAGGCTGATTTAGAGAAGACTGGAGGACCAGATCTTGCTACTTGAAGGAGAATCTGCAAATTGACATCTACTTTGCCCAGGGAAAGTCAGAAGGGCTTTGTAATCATTGACAAAGGGAAGAGCAGTGGAGTTGAGTCTTCCTCCAAAGAACTCTTACTAAACGCCCCTTGAAAGGTTTAGCTGATCCTGCTTGGTTAAATTATAACAAGCTTCCCCCAAGGAAGTTAATTTCTTCAGCTTTGTGTGATACTATCCTATAACTGCCTTTGTAAAAAAGGTCAGTAGCCCTGAAATGTTCAGGAAGCCTTCAGTGGCGCTGTCCCCTGCTACTGAGGTGCCCAAACCTTACCAAAGCAAGACTTGTGCCACACCTTGTTTGTTGTAGTGAAAGCCTATTTTCTAGCTCTGTTTTCCAGTCTGTCTCGTCTTTAATAGACAGCGGCACAGCCGCTTTTGGAGGGCAAATGCCGTAGTCCTGCCGTCATCTACTAGGCATTGGCTTTGGAAGCTCCTTTGTTAGTAAGGCTGTTCGTGTTCAGTCACGTGCGCGTCCCTGGATGCAGAGGGCCAAATGCCCTTCCAGAGGGCTGTATCAAGTGCCCGTCTCGATCCCTTTGAGGGACCCCCGACCCTCCTGTTACACCCTTGCCGCCATCTCGTCCAGGGGAGCCCAGGCACGGGATGAGGAGGGGGCTGGAGCCCAGGCACACGAGGGGAGGTGGAGGGCAGTCCTTGTTCCCAAGGGGCAGCAGAAGGGCACAGGGGAGCGATCCCCAGGAAAGGGGCCCTCCGCCCCCCCGACCCTTCTCCTTCTCCCACGTGAGGCCATCTTTCAGGCCCCCCAACTCCCAGGACAGCCATATTGGGCCACGTGCATGTCCCCTCACAATGGCCTCCTGATGTCACAAGCCACCTCGCTGCCGATTGTTCCGGGCCCTATAAATGCAGAGCAGCTGGCCCACAATTCGCTGAGCTTCGAGGGCCTCGCCTTCCAAGCATGCCTGGAACCAAGAGGCACAAGAGCCATGGCTGCCCATCTTTGCGCGGGGGCAGAGAAGACGCGTGGATGCAGCACCTGGAGAGCAAAAGGAGGCAGCTGCAGACCGGGCCCACCATCAGCCCCATCCACCCTGTGGCTGACAGCGTGGAGCCCATGGAGGTGGATCCACCCGCAGATGAAGAAGAGCCGATGGAAGTGGATCCACCTGCAGCGTGGCTCCCCCGGCACCACTACACTGTGCCAGGCCTCCCCTCCATGACGCCACAGCACCGGCGTGGCAGGAGCCAGAGAAGGTGTGGACGCCCCATCCCTGGAAGAAGCGTTCAAGGTCAGGCTGGCTGAGGCTTTGAGCAACCCGATCTAGTGAAAGGTACCTGTCAGCCTCACCTCTGTGCCTGGGAGGATCACGCAACAGATCCTCCTAGAAGCCATGGCACATGGAGGACAGGGAGGTGATTCGAGAAGACAGCCAGCATGGCTTCACCAAGGGCAAGTCTTGCCTGACCAGCCTAGTGGTGGCCTTCTGCGGTGCAGTGACTACATCAGTGGACAAGGGAAGAGCTACGGATGTCATCTAGCTGGACTTCTGTAAGGCCTTTGGCACGGTCCCCCACAACATCCCTCTCTCTAAATTGGCGAGACAGGGATTTGACAGATGGACTGTTCGGCAGATGAGTGGAATTGGCCGGATGGTCACATCCAGAGAGTAGCGGTCAAGGGTTCAGTGTCCGGATGGAGATCAGTGACGAGTGGTGTCCCTCAGGGGTCCGTATTGGGACAGGCGTTGGACTAGATGACTTTTAAAGGTCCCTTCCAACCCAAACCATTCTATGATTCTACTCTTAGCCCTGGGATTTGGGAAGTACTAGAAGTGTATTGAACAGCTACCTTGAATCCAAGTCTATCTTGTGTTTAACCGCATCTATGTGTAACCACTGTGGACCAGCTATCTTCCTAGATAACTAGGGTGTATCTTGAGTGTTTCTGAAAAAAAAAAGCATGTTGCCCTGTACCCTCAGATCGGGTTTGCTGTTCAGTTCGTGTCTGCCTTTGAGAGATCTCTTTGCGTTTTGTTTTGGCTGGTTGTTTTTCCAGGTTATTACTGTAGCCTGTTGTTTACATTGCTTATGTTATTTATAATGAATTCGTACTGCAGAAATTATTTCATAGTAAAGGAAGCAAGATAATAGAGAAAACATATTGAATACTTACTCTGTTTTATTAGGAGTGTATTTATTTTTGAATCATTTTCTAAGCCAACATTTAGTTTGGTTTTGTTTCAACACATTCTGGACTCTCTCAACACAGTTTTTTTCTTTTAACCATGTCAGTAGTTTGACCTCTCTCTACGAGCAGACCTAGTGTTTTCTTCACTGGGAATCCCCGCTGCACCTCTACAAGACCTGAGAGCTGATACACAGCATTTCTGCGTACCACATTTTACTTAGAGAATACCTTTATACCAAAGACGGCTGTTAAAGGACTGCCTTCAGTCCCCTGCAAATAACATCATCTGGCCATCCCTCTGTCCCCGGAACAGCACTCTCAATGTTTAAACACTCCCAAAAGCCACGTGAGTGGACAGACTGAGTGCAAAGGATGGGACGATGGACAGTTCTGGTTCTTCTGTAGAAATAGTCAGGCTGCATGGATTGATACAGCTGCATGACTTGCCAAGCATACAGCCCTTACTTGTTACTTGCCAGTGGTGTATGATATCCATATACCACGGCTGCTGCAGATATAGCAGTAGTCCAGCCCATTGCCATGAGAAACAAGGTCCATCTCAGGTCTACTGCAACTGACAGAATCATAGAATCATAGAATGGCTTGGGCTGGAAGGGACCTTAAAGATCATCTAACTCCAGCCCCCCTGCCATGGGCAAGAACGCCACCCATTAGACCAGGCTGCTCAGGGCCCACAGAAATGTGGACTTAGAGAATTTTACCTGCTATAGAAATATGTGCTTATGATGTCCTTCAAATTCCTGCTGCTTATAAGGTATATGAAATTTAAGAAGCTCACCTTTTTCATTGGCATTTGGGCAAATTTGTGCATTTAATTTTGTGCAAGCCATTGTAAATGCATGTAAAAGTGGTGTTATTCGTGAAGTACAAGGTAGAGTTTTTAAACAGCTGTTTTCATACATTAAGAAGCTAAAATATAGTAAATGGTTGTGAATAACAAAGTCCATGCTCCAAAGTGCAATAATGTTAATACTACTATGGAGCGCATCCGAATAATCTTGCTGCTAAGGACAGCTCCACTCATGACAATACCCAGCGAGTCTCTGTTTGTGCACATTGTACTCTTACACCCACAAACGTGGGATACAGATGAACGTTTCTATTGGCCTTTCGATGGTCAGTGCTTCTGTACTGAGCGAGCAGCTTGACCCAGGCCTTGATACAGCACTGAATATGAAGACACACACAAATGTTATTGTTCGATAAAGGCAGCCTGCTGTATTAACGAGGAGCCGCACTACAGTAGTGGAAGGCATTTGTAAATCCTCACACTGTGATGTGGAGCAAGGACTGCCAACCTCAGTTGCCCTCCGAGGGTGGCCTAACCAGCAGGCTATTGACTGGTGTTGATCAGCATGTCCTTTGGAGCTGTTCCACTTGGCATTGGGAGTTATATTCTCCTTGTATCAGCGAGAAATATCAGGCAATTCATTTGTGTGTGACATACTAAGCTTCCCAATTAATAACGAAAGTTTAATTCCTAAGTGCGGCGTGGCTTTTGACCTTGCTGTCTTCCAACCTCCCACAGTCCTTACTGAAAGGTTATTTTTGGCAGACAACTAAAAGTCCAGAATTTCTTTTCAGGCCCCTTAGCATAGGTAACTACAGAATTCAGTGGTGTCCTGGGAGTTAATCTGGTGGGCCAAGATAGTCCCCACATACACACCAAGCACACATTGCACTGGAGCGTGAGAAGAGAAATAATTCTATCACAGCACTAGTTAAAAAACAAGACAAACTTAAAAACCAGTGAGTTTTCTCCTACTAACACAGAGACTGGTTGTTAGGACTGCTTTTAATACCCGTGGTAGAGCTAAAGGCTTTGTAATTCTTTGCAGAACCAACAGGAGAAAATGATACTGGTGCAGGTTGACTGTGTGGCATCAAGAGTCTCAACAGCTCTTGAGGTCTAGATCGCCTTGGCAGCCCCACCCCAGGTACCAGTAAGTGCTCTCTGAAGGTAGCCAGCAATACCTTGTATGGCAGCTTAACAGCAGCCTTCAAACTGACTTTCCTCCTGTTTATATGACACTTCCTTTTCTCTCTTTGCTTCAACTTTCCCCCGTCTGAAACAGAAATGGCTATTTAGATAAGCATTTTAGAAAAGGATCATCTCACAGGTGTACCCAGAGTTCTTAATAATTAATTGTTCGCTTTTAGCAGAGAGCATTCATAATTTGAAGAAGAACTTATTGGAATAAAATCAGGATTCTCAAAAAATTTAACCTCTATTAAATAAGTAAATCAAAATCATAGTTCAGAACATCAGGAAACCTGGGACTTTGGAAAAAAATTGTAGAAGCTCAGGTGGACTCCCAGTGGCAGCAGTCAGGCTTATTACCTGTACTTACAGTGTTTCCCACCTAGCAAATTAAATGGCTGTACTTTTTATTAAAGCTAAAAGAAACAGCACGTGTGTTGTTTAAACTAAATATTCTGATAAAACTAGATTTAAAAACCTGCAAAAGTGCTTAATTCTTCCTGGATATTTGTTAATGGCTACAGATCATTTCAGGCATTCCATGGGATCAGAAAAAAAGTACAAAGTATAAGATCAGTGCCGGTCCCAAAAATACTATAAAAAGGATTCCTTATCAAATAGTATTTGGAAAACAGATAAACATATAAACAGTTTATGACCTAGCTCATTGCATTAGCGATTAGTGTTCATATGTTGGATTCTTTCCTTTTGCAGGTAAGTAAGAATAAGAAAATTATGATTAACTTTGAGGGCACAGAACAATGTAGTGCCATAATCCTCTATTTAAATGATTTTTACTTGCACATCCTAATAAAAATATTGTTTCTAATCTCATGTATCACAAACACTGGACAAGAGAACCCAGGTAAGAGTTAGAAAATGATCTATTTTTTCAATGGTTGTATACCAACCACATGTTTCAAAGCAAACGAATGCAACATCAGATCAGACAGACTGAGCATCCCGTGTACAAATACAGCTGGCAAGGTTGGTCTAGTCAATTGATTTTTCTCAGCTTTAGGGATTCACCAGTTTTCAGAGGGGGGCACAGATTCCTAGAGAGCAGACACCTGACAATATGCTCATTTTTCTCAGTGATCTCCCCAGGATGGCTTAGATAGTGCCCAGAGACCACTCCTCCTCGCTGCTGGTAACTACTGTTGTAATCAACCACCTGTCAAAAAGCAAGGTTACCCAAACCTATCTTGTTCCTGACGGAGGAAACTGCAAGACTCCTGTCACTGAAGTTTGTCAGATAAAAAGGTCTGTGCCAAGGTTCACTAGCCTTGCAGTCAGAAAATTTTCTAACTGACTGCAGTTTGAATCAGCTCTATCAGAGATATGGAGGACAGATGCTTCTCCTCTGCTTTCCAATAGTTTTTTACATGTTTGAAGCTTGGGGTTTTTTGTAATTGTGCAGTTGATCACTCCTGCCTAAGCATAGTTCTTTGCTCTTGTCCTTACTGAACTGCATCCCAGGTTTTTCTGACCATTTTCCAGACTAATTTTAGTAGAAATGAGTAAACCAAAAATTCAGTCCTTAACAACAGCTAGACTTGGAAAGAGTTGGATTAGCTCACAGCAAACAGGACTGAGGTAGCAGGAACGGGACAGGATCGTTGGGCAGTAAGGACCTAAGGCAGCAAATAACTGGGCCTCTGCTCAGCCTGTGTGCACTAGGAATCTCGCTGTCCTCTTCATGAAAATGGGTAAGAGGAGTATTTCCACAGTGTGTACCAATTTCGAGTCTTTGAGCTCACAGTTTGAGAAAACTTACAGGCTGAAAATGACTACAGCTCTGTTGAAGTCAGGACCGATAGTATAACTTTCTATGGCTATGTGTTTTGTTTTGAATTCATATTAGCGTTAAATGTAAAAATACAGTTTAAACAGCACTGGAAACTCCTTATGTTAAATAACCTCCATACTCTGTAGGTAATTTATCAAAGTATTTCTGACCTTGGGTAGGGAAAGACATAGTTGTTTCAAACAAATTAAGTTTAATATTTCTGCACAGTGTTCTGTATTGACAAACACCAGAACCTCTATGACATATGCAAGGTAAATTATGTGAAAATACAAAAATCAGTCGTTGCACATACTGGAAAATAAATACATTTACTCCAGAATACCAAAGAGCTTCTTTAAAAAATTTACTTTGTAAATTTTGTAGATTTATCTAAAACTCCATATAGGTTTGAACAAAAATGAGATGCCTCGCTACTTGAAACAGGTCAAGACAGTTTTGTGTGCAAACAAGCATAACGTATTACAGGCATTATGAAAAAACATGACTGGTTAAATATTAGTTCTCAAGATTAAGACATTTTTTGTGAATTTTCATATTTTCCACTCTTTAAACCCCATATAATGAAAAGGAAATTTAGACCATAACATACTCAAATTCCACTGTATATCATTGGGTTATTTAAGAAAGGCAAAGAGACGACTTAGATGATGTTTACTGTGGGAATAAACAAAAAAAAATAAAAAAAAACCCTAACTAAACTGCTTTTCCATTTATGGGGACAGAAACATTCAGGTAGCATCTACATTTTCTACTTCTCGATGTTTAACTAAACAAGTCAGAAACAAAGGTGTATTTTTTTTTGCAGGTAGACATAGTCCCAACACATTCTAAAATGGGTATTTCTACAGCTGCTCCCAAGCACTGGATCTTTCAGACTGTCTGTTGGATGAAGACAGTGTTGGGAAATACAAAACCAGTTCAGTGTCTAGTTGGAACTCTCAGAAATTAACCACCTCAAAAGTATTTACTTTCTGAGATACTTCTAAAGGTGTATCAAATTACAAAGCATCCTCCACAGATCTTTTTTCCTTTGTTCCCCTACTCTTAAGAAACCGTTCAAAAAAGGAGAAACAAAAGCCCCAGTCTTGTAATGATGGGGTACGGACTGACTCACTGCATGGATCAATCCCACTGAAAAGTCAGCTCAAAGGAAAAAGGAAAAGCAGATGGCTACTGTAACAGATACAGACATTTACATGGAGAGCATTTATGAGAATTTTTTTAAATACAGAAAGATTTCACTTGTTCAAAATTATTTTAAAAGGGGTTTCAAATAACGGAGTCTTTTACAGATATTTTGCAATAATTAACGCCAAGATGAATTAAAATCATGGTTTATGCTGTCAGTATGAACAGTGGGAAAGAAGACTGAGTAATCCCCAGATATCATCAAAGGAAATTTTTTAAGACTATATACATATGTATATGCGTGTGTGCACAGCACATTTGTTTGCACATCTAACACTGGAAAATGTTGGGAAAGTTATAATTAAACCCACTCCTCATAATGAGAATCCTGCCGTACTGGGCATGTATGTGCACCCCCTTTATACTTTGTATACAACCGCCACATGACCGTATTTTCCTGTCACCAAGTAAAAGATTTTTTATTTGAAATAAACTGTTAGTTTCAACCACAAGAAAATAATTTTACACTTTTAAGATACTAACAAAATTAACAAAGCTCCAGTATTTGTCTGTTTTCATAGATGTTTTACAGTAACCTACTGTAAGAGGTTTGTTTCTTATAGACCTTGTTTCTTAGCAAACTCCCTGTGTGATTTGCTAATTCTTGTGCAGGGTCAGTTATCCAGTATTATCCCTTAAAACATGGGCAACTATTAGCAATGTTTTGTTTTTCTAAGTGTCCTGTTTAGTTGCAGTAATGACATCATAGAATTTGATGGCACATTTAATAGAAAAGGGTTCACCGATAGATGTTTTAGATCCCGCTTTGAGTGTGAACAAGGCTTCACGGGATGTACGTAACAGCAAAATTTGGCCTCCCTTCCAAATCCACTTTCCGAAGTATTCATGCCAATACTGCCCAATTTTTGAGATCCAGGTAAGCCCACTTTTAAACAAAGACAGACAAGAAGACATTAGGACTTTTGTAGAGACAATGCAGGTGTGGCATTATGGAGGCACAACCGAAGTTAGAAAGGAACTTTCAGTTACAGCAGCAGGCTTTGGATTAGGCCCTAAATAGAAGTAAATGGGTGAAAATGTCATCATGAAGAAATCTGAACATAAATCAAGCTGTTTAGGAGAGAAACAAATGGTATGGGCCGAGTTCTTACCACTATAATGCAAAATAACCAGTGACCATCATAGCCTACCAATGAAAACTGAAATCCATTACTCACCCTAAGCAACGCCAAGCAGCGTGCCAATTCTCCGGCAGGAAATCACCCCACTGTCATTCCCCAGCACATACTACTGCCGCGCCTGCACGCTGGAGTTCCTCCCCATCTGTAAATGGAGCCCATTTGCACTTTTGTTTGCTTCTCTGTAACTGCACTCCTTGGACTGTATATTCCTTTTTCTGGGCTTAGGGCTCAATACAGTACAAGCATAATAAAAAAGTGTTATCTTCCTATGTGCAGTGCAAACACAGGAAAAGTTCAAATAACTTAGAGCGCCACAGGTCCCAATTTTTGCCTTCAGGAGGAGCTCTTTCTTCAGTATTAGGAGAGCTGTATCTTAATGGCTTCGCTTCTGCAGTTTCTTTGCTAAGCTTCCATGCACGTCTTTGCAGCCGTGTCCTCTGACTGGTGACGAGCACACAAGGTGGGAAACAGCGCACGGGAAAAAACACGCACTGTTACATAGCAGGATGACAGTAAGCACATAATAGTTGCATTGCTTAGGGATAAACCCATCTGTAATACACCTGTTGTGTGTGTTTTTCTTATATGGTGGCTGCTTGCATGAATGCTAAGAGGGGCTCTCATCCTCCAGATCCAGGCAGATATAAATGAAGAAGGCAAAGAGAAAGGACGATTATTTTCTGAGAAACACACATATCTCTGATGGGTACTGTAAAAATAAACCTAGTTATACTGGCATAATTTACACCGCGCTCCTAGCATCAAGCTCTGCTATACTAGTAAAGTAGTTGCTTGTAGCATACAGTCCCCAGATCCCTGGCATCCACAAAATCCAAAGAAAGCACACTGTTGTCAGGAAGCTTAAATTCATCATACAGGTAGCAATAAATCAGAGAGGGCTGAAAACTACTGCAGTAGAAAAAGAGGACTTCAGAAATTTGGCCTATGTGTGTAGGTGCTGAGCTTTGCAACTACAAATCAAGGAGCCAACTGTTAGAAATGCTGTACTGAAAGTCATAATTGCCACCCTGAGAATACGGAAGAGTGAATCCCTTTACATATGTTCTCCAGTATCTTAGTCAGAAACCTATTCTGCACTTTAAAATTCACCAACAACCTTGAACTGCGCAGTGCGATGAATACCCCCGCTGAGGATTATGCAACCGGAATTGAAGGCCACCCTACTTTGAAATGAGAGCATATACACAGGGATTTAACACACTTTAATTCACAGACATTAACTTCATAGCTTTCACTGACTTAGCTTTCTGGAGCGTCCCCATATGGAAAAATGTGTACATGTTTGAAACAAGAGAAAGTTATAGATGGAAAAAAAAAATCAGGGAGCTTAAAACAAAACAAGGAAATTGTAGTAACAGAGATTACTAAGAAGCTGAAAAGCATCTACCACCTGCAAGAAAGTATTTGAAGTGATACCAAATAGGAGTTCACCCTCATGGACTTGTGCTATGTAGTCCCAAAGACAGAATAACCAGTGCTTTTAAAAACAGCTTTTTTATATAAAAAAAAAAAAAAAAAAAAAAAAAAACAAAAAACCCACAAAAAAATTGTCATAGTGTCATTGAATTCAGTAACTCTTGAGAATGCATCATAGTTAAAGAGCTGTATTCCACAATCAGCTTTTTAAGACGACATTGTTACAAATCTTGTAAGAGTAAGCATCACTGCTGTAGCCCTACTTTAAACCAGAAGTTAGAATTAACAGTACACAGCATTTTTGTATTTTAAGCCTACATTATAAAACACTGACTCTCCAAAGAAATACAGTTAGGAATGAAATACAGCCCCATTGGTTTTTTTACTTAGGAAAACTCAGTGGGCCTGATTTAAGTTATTCGCTAAGCAACTTTTCAGTTCCTGACACTTGCAGAGCACCCTCGTGTTTGTTCTGGGCCATCCTCATAAATTTATATGCATGAAATTTGATTTCAGTGTAATTTCAATTGCCTCATGAGAACTGTCTGTAGTAACGTGGTTTGGTTTTCCAGTGTTCCAAACTGAAGTGAAACAGTTTAGTCTTCAAAGTTCAGAAGTTCAAAACAGAGACCTAGTTGTCTACTAGTTGGTCACTCATGGCAATAGCTAGAACACAGGTTTAGGAACTAAGAGCTTGGTTCTAGTGCCAGCTCTAAAAATAACTCTTTGTTTGTTTGTCTGTCTGTTTGCTTTTATAAACTGCAAATCACAGCTTCACTACCATTAAAGGATAATACTACTTACCTGTTGCTCCTGGACTGCTGTAAGGCTTTACTAGCTGATGTGTAGCATCTTTGTGTTGTTTTTAGTTTGCGGATGTTTGTTAAGGCTGATATTTACTAACCTAATCACAGATTGGCCCCAAGATGGAAGATACTGCAATAAGTATAAAAGTATCAAGAGAAAGCCCTCCAAAAAGGAAAGTGGTGCCATTTTGGTGAGAGAGGGCTGTATCTTTGGACCAGGTCCTAATGCTGTGTCCCAGATGTAGTATGCAACAGGGTATCATAGGATGTTTCATGGCACACACTACTCTGCCAGTAATAAGATTCCTGGTTGGAAAAAAAGCCCTGTCAATGCAGGCACATAGCACTAAATGTTAATCATTTTGCCTAGAAAGCTTGCTTTTTTCTTAGATGAAAAGGTTCTATTTTTAGTATCAAATACCAAATCTCCACATGTAAGGCAGCAGAAAATGAGGCAGAGACTTCAGCAGAAAACACTGCTCTATTTGTGTTTAGCACTGGAAGTACTGACCTTCAGAAACAAACATAGTGGTGCACAAAAAAGCAGCATCATAAGGCAAAACCCAAGGAAAGCATATTATAACAGCTACGTCATGTTTTTCCAGCAGGACTACCAAGTACTGCTCATATGTCAACTGAGAAAATTGCTGGAAAAAGCAGCTGCCTCTCAACCAAATAAACTTGGTACACCTATAGCTACTTCAAAGACTCTTCTTTGAGCTCAAACTACATCTTTGAAAACGTTTTTAAAATAGCTAAAAATTACCAATGTTTAAAGACACATCAGGATCAATATAGTTCTACTTCTAGCCAGTGAGGACAGGAGATTCTCCCTAGGGAAGAGAACTGGATGGTAATAATTGGGTTTTCTTCTGATGTCCCCAGTCTGGAATGAAAACCTCCTGTTACGAGGTGCCAGAGCTCACAAACTTGTTTCAACACTGAACTTCACAGCATAAGCATTGCCCAAAGCTCACCGTCACAAAATATACTCTGGTTTTGTGTACTGGCAAAATAAGCAATCTCATGACGTAATTTTCCAAGACATCAAGACTAAATATCTGATAAAATTACACTTGCCTAGACAGTAAGCATAGCCTTTAAAAAAATTTTTTTTTAAAAATTCAAATGGAGTGAAAATATTCCTGCTGTTATTTGGTAAGTCAACATAGGAAAGGTACACGATTTCTTATGTGATGTTCAAGAGTGCCTAAGAGAATTAGGAAGTGCACTCTTGTTAGGACTTTGGAAATCCCATCACTTACTATGTCCTGGTCACGCTGCCAGATTCCTGCAGCCAAAGTCTGGCAGTCTGCATAGGCCAAACTGTATTCTTCTTGCACAGATGGAGCTGCAGGATCAGGAGCCTACTGCTTAAACTTCAAGACAAACTTTAGGAAAGAAAATTTTGAACAAATAATTTCCTTGTAATTTCACCCAATCTGTAAGCATTAAAATCAGCTAGATTTTAATGTTAAAATCTATTAAAAAGTTGATAAATTACATTCTGTTACTTTGAAAGACTTCACTTTATAAATTACTGATTCTTCTAATGGCATTGTGCCAACTGGGATAACCTCAGTAAGAAGCCACAGATACGGGGTCAAATGTGAAAAACAGACTGCATTGTAAACATCCCATGTGAGTATAAAGGTAGTAATAAATCATGAGGCTCATTGTTTTTAAATCAGATGTGCGCGACAGAGTCAAAGTCTGCAGTAACAATAGTTTTGAACAGCTGAGTCACATCCAAGAAAAAAACCCCAAAAGTACAAAAAGGCAATTTGCAGCACAATCGCCAAGTGTCTCCGTTTGCTACATAAAAGCATAAATAGGCAGTTGCATTAACTAAACCACTGCGATGTGTCCAGGAGTAACAGTTTTAAAACAACTGATGGTGCAAACTAAAACACAACCAACAACACATCACTGTGAGAAGGAAAAGTGTATCAGATGGTTTGTCCTTACTGTTTTTTCTGCACATTTAGTGACCAAAAATGACACAAGGTAAAAAAATTCAAGCCTCACTGAAATCACTGACAAGATTTCCGTAGAATTCAACAGTGTCAAGATTTTATCCTAAGAGATTGGTTAGCTATTTAGTTTCTACATAGGTGGCAGAAAACTGCTCGTATTTTACTGCAGTTCCTTCAGTGAGAATTAAATAGGGTACTTAGCATGCCAACAACATCTGCCATCCACCAGCCTCAAAACACTCCCGAGGAGCCTCTCAGTAGAAAGCGGACCTAGGCAGGTCCAAAAACTATTATTTCCACTCAACTTGTTGGAACTGAGGCACAAAGAGGTTACAAGATTTGCACAAAGTCACACAGTCAGTTGGGATTAAAACCCAGGGGACCTGATCCCCAGGCCCGTGTTCTAACAGCTGTTGGACAGCGTAAAAGATTAGATGATCTGATTTTAACACAGATTTGTGACTCTTCAGGACTTTTTTTGCATGCAAGCAGTACCTAAGCACGGAACAGATGCATGACTGTTCACTGGTACTTGCTAGGTTCTGACTCTCAAGTAGTGCTCCATTCCAGTTCACATGCTAGCAAGCTTTTGTCAGAGTAACTTTCAAACTGCCATTGTAGAGTTAAATAAAACCATTATAAGCTTTCGGTGTTATTAAGTAACCCAATTATAAAGTGAATAGGAAGGGTTTTTTTCTCAAAAACATAAGCATAATTTTTTCTGAACTGTGTCTTCTTCCTAAAGCAATTTAGCAAACCAGTGTATGGGTTCCATTAAACAGTTTCAAGAGAGCCAGTTAATTCAAGCCTTCTCAGTGAAGGTATGGACAAACATACCCTTACTGAAAAAAGAGGAATCTAGAATTTCTAGGCATTTAAATAAAATACAACATAGAAAATTAGTTTTAATGCATTTTCATCCAATATACAGGCATTTGTGAGTATCAGCTACTGAGCTATAGTCCACAGCAAAATACCAAAAGATCGAGATAGTTGTGCAAATCCTTTTCTTAGTTCCTTGGCGAACAACAGAAAGAACTGACAAATATCTACATAATTAATTTCAAACACTTACAGAGCAGAACCCTGGAAGGTACATTTCATACATGAAGAACAACAGAAACCCGTTTTCATTAAGTAGCACATACAAGAGAAGCCTGCATCTACAGTTAGATTAATTCTAGTGCAAGATTTAGATGTATAAAACTACTTTATTCTAGTAATCAAAATAAGGCCTTTTGAGAAATCCAAGAGTCATCAGCCCATAATTCTGACAAAGGTGACTGCTGTTTTATCACATGCGCTGTCCTTATTTGCCAAGCAAAGATATTTTATTGGTGAGCACATGCTTCTCTAAAATCAGGAAAAATCTTGCAAATGCTGCTTTAGGAGAGCAACGAGATAGTATAGGGGAACTAGTTAGAATGCCACATGATCAAACCCAAAATCTTCCCTCTGACACCTGCCACACATCAGGAGAAACTCTGCCAAAACCACCAAGCAACCCCCTGTCCTATCCTACTAAAATAATCAAAGACAAAATATTCTGATACTGGTCTAGAGTCATCATCTCTCCAGGGCAAGAACTCTTGTTTGCTGTGTGACATCCAGTCCTTGTTGTATCCTTACGTGAAATCACTAATAAATTTATACTAAAATTTGTAAAAAGCTAACATACAAGAACTGGGAGTGATTTTCTATACTAAGGACTGGATTGATTTCCTTCTTTTTTAATGGGCAGCACTCAGGCAGGGGTAAGATTTTCATAGGTAGAAAAGTAGGTCTAATGCTTAGTACTTCTAGAGACCTCACTGATGTCTCTGCTGTTGGAAGTCCCTCCTTTTGTTCATCAAAAGGCAGCAAAAAACCAGACAGTTCAAATTGATGGCATTGGTTCACCATGACCGAGAAAACTCAGTGGTGTCATTTGACTCCACAATAATGTTTTTCAATTGTGCAGCTACCAGATTTTACTACAGAGCCCTTTTCACTAAAGCTCCTTCAGTTCTAATACCTCATGAGGACAGCCAGCTGGGAACTCCAGCACTATTGTAAAGCCACTTGAATAGTGAGAGATTTGCCCAGTAATTATCACAAAATCATTCGCATGGACTTCTTAGCATCAGAATTTGTAACAATGGCCTACGACATTACTCTTTTATGTGCCATATATTATCCTACAAAAGGAGCAGAGTGATGTCTAGCTTCTAAAAAATAAACTCTATTTTAGGGCACCAACACACTTCAGCTCACAAAATCACTTTCAACCTTTTGAAAAGGAAAAATAAGGCAGCACTACAAAGGGAGTCTGTCTAACAGTCTGCCTCCAGGCTTGTGGACAGTTCTGCTCATTGATTTGCAACCAATGGTTTGGAAACTCTGGTTACTGAATGTTTACTGAGAAAAATTCTGATTATATTTTAGGCAAGCTTTTTTATCTGCTACCTTTTAATGTGTTAATTTACTCTACTGAAAAGCCAAAGGGCCAAATTCACCCCTCTGATAAGGCTTCTAATGTAGGAGCATCACTGGATGTGCACCAAAGGCATTATTCATCTGTGGAGAGATCACTGAGTAATATTGTCAAAATAATCACTTTTGAGTTGCACATCCTTGAAGCAAAGATAAAGGGATTGTGAAGAGAATGAGAAGGAACAGAACATCAGAGATGAAGAAAATTAGATAAAGGGCCAGGAAGAAACTGTTTGATGTAAACAGTGACAAGTTAGATTAAGAACTCTCATTAAAGCATGCAGTATTTGCCTATAAGCAATTCAGGCAAGGAATTTGTTTACAACTCTCTGCCAAAATCAACAGCAGATGCAAAAAATCATCAATACTGGGATTTTAAATAATATTAAATCTACTGTATCCAAACACTTAGTAGGACTATGTGAAGGAAATGCACAGCTCGGTGCCATTATATTCTTCGTCACACTAAGTAAACAAGGTTATGCCCTGTTGCACATTGACATGCAGGCCCTGCAGCAGCTACTATGAGTGTGCCACTAACTACTCAGTTACTTTAGTTTGCATATATCTCTGAAAATTTGCACTGGTGCCAAGATTTTATTGCTGGTGTGGAGGAAAATCGAACTTTGTGAGGGCTGTGTAATCTCAGGTATGACTGTATGCTAAGACAGAACCTGCACCAAGTTAGGAAAACAAAATCTGGAGATGTGCTGGAAAACTTGTGATATCACCTTGCATTGATACGCAGTAGTGCCCTTCACCAGAAAGCGTCCATCAGAAATTATATGGATACTAAATTAAAAGAAACTGCTTTCAGAGCAGATGGCAATGGTCAAATGAATCAAAAGAATCCAGTACCTTCCTCAACAACAGTGAGAAATTAGGGTTTTGGCAAAGGCCACTAGGTGCAAATCCTACTGTAACTGAACCAGATTTAATGAGAGCTCCTCATTCCTCTTAGTCCCAGGTTAACATCCCCCTCTAGTGACCTCAATTTATGGTGGGGAATTTTTTCCTCAGCAGCTCGTTGGCTGATGTCCCTGTATGATTCTGTTAAAATGATGGGAATTTGAGTCGCCACTTTCCTCCTGGCATGCTTACAGGTTAGAAAAACACCTGGCCTGGGAAGAACATGCAGTGAGAGTGAAGTTACACAATGTGCTGGCAGCAAAACTGTCCCAAGAAGCTGAACTCTCTGCCTCTCCCCAGCCCCTCATTCTCACCCTTGTGTTCACGGCACATGAGCTTCCTTTTCGTGCCAATTCCCTGTGGGGCCATGATCCAAGTCAGACCATTGTTATGATCCACATTAAAAATAACCCTTCCTAAACCAGCTCCACTACTAAAGCCAACAGATCGTATATTTTCCCCATAAGACACTTAGTTCCTTTGACACAGTGCTGTGCACAGAGAAAGGCAGAAAACTATGTCAGGTGCCACTTTCTCAGGCTTTAAAGAAAATGTATGACTGGTGAGCCACAGAATTAAAGCCATGCAAACTCAACCGTTCCCATGCTGCAGAGTTCTTCAAATCCACATCACACCTAAATACCAGCAGCGGGAATTCCTGTCTGTTTTTGCAGTAGTCTAAACAAAAAAAATTCTGGTTACCATTGGAGCTAGTTTTTAAAGATTGACATGAGGTAACCAAAGGCCTAAGGGCCCTCTCTGTTAAAATTCAAAGTGAGCTCACAGATGGGCATGTGAAGTGGTGGGAAACCACCAACTACAGGGGAAAGCAAAGCATCCATGCGCAAAGCCTAAGTATCACACTGCAGCTCATGACTCATCATTTTGATCATTCATCGAGGGAACTGACTGCTCATTTCTCTCAAACAAAAGGTGTCTTTCCATTTTATACCATCACATGGAAAGGCTTCTTGCAAAAAGATGTGAAAAAAATGACAGAGCCTCCTGTTATTTAAAGATGACATTTGACAGGCTCAGTCCATCAACAAAACACTGTTCAAAGCCAGCAGACTTTTTTCCATAGATTTTAAAATGTTTAGAAAAAATGCTGGCAATTACTTATTTTCATCTCTTATCTGAAATTTCCTTGTCTGTACACTGGGAAGGAGACCTGAAGGCAAATGTGAAGAAGAGAGCAAATTTCTTTTATTAGTTGAAATTACAGAGTCCAAAGGGCACAACCTCTCCTTATGGCCTGTCCCCTATAGTCAAAAAAACTGACAGCTATGAGATAAGCAGATTTGATCTCAATTTCTCGTTACATAATCTTTGGTTGTCCAATGCAAGAGTCTATAAAGAGTAAAAAGGAGGATCTGAGTACACACAGTATAAAACGCAACTACTTCTTCACTTCGCTCACATTTCAATACCCTTCTGGTGAACTACATATAAATTCTATTACTTTGTGTGCTGTTTAGGATAACGTTGTACAGAACAATGGCAGAAAGACTCGTTATTTTTAAAGGTGTTTTACAGTGTGCTTTCACTTGCAGCTCTTGGCTTTTGAGATGTTCAGAAGAGAAGAGAATGGCTTGTTCTTTGCTTGTGTTTTGAAATGGTGTTTGCTTATATATTCCAGATAAATCAGAAAAAAAGAAACAAAAAATCGACACTATTTTAAGCTACTCTGTGTCCTGCCAGTGTCTCATTTGTATGCAGCATACACTAGATTTGCCTAGAAGGATTTAGCTCAGTAGCTGGCACGTTTACATTGGAGAACAACATACACAGTTTCAATCAATTTCAAGCATTCTTACAATGGGAAATAAATATGAAAAGTGGTTGTTGCTGAAAGTTCAAAAAATGCAATCAACAAATTGTAAAATCGCAAAAGGCCAGACAAATTTAATAAAATATTTCCATTTACCTTCCTCAGCTTTACACAGCCTGTTCAAAATAATAAGATTCTCTGTAGAGAGCCTTTATCCAACTGTTTATATCACTTCATACAAAATGTGTGTTTGAATTACCACAGCAATACAAGGATATAAATTCCCAACACGCGACATGCCAAATTCAACATAAGGTATGCTTTCTTGGCATCTAGGCGTTTTCCTTTTCTGTACTCCAAATACATTTCCATTTGAAACAACTTAAAAAGCATGTAGATGTTAAAACATAATGACAGCTTAGAATTCAAGTGACTTGTGCAACATTATTTTGTGCTTTCTACTTCTCCATTTCCTCCTACTGCAATTAAAATTCATCATGCCCTTCTACATATACAATAGCAATGCATCAAGTTCAGTCCAGTATAGGTTTTCAACCCTCAGACTTGGCTTTATACTACACGAGATCCTTGCAAATTCAAAAAAGTGCATCTTTTTTGTGATCTGTCTTTTACGTTGGATGATGTGAAGCTCTGATTAGTCAATGTAGGAGTGCAACCTTGAGGTATGATTGCAGCCTCAGAATAATTCTTAAATGTAGAAAGAAATTTTTCGAGTGTGCACGCCCTTTCTGGATTTAAAAAAGACACCGTTATAATGGTGCTACTAGAGCCACGGTACAGTACATCATGGCACATCTCCATAACATAATCAAGAACATGAGATAGAACTTTAGATTTACACAAACTTGATGCCACTTCCAGAAAAATATGACAGAAAAAAAAGGAAAATATTATTTCCTGAATGTCCTGAATTTTTAGAAGATTCCTTTTACTTTCTCTTCAGCAATAGAGTGGTCCTCCACAACTGCATTTTCCCTGACCTGTTTAGTATGGACCATAAGCGACACCAGCAGAAATTGAGAATCATATGGCCAACTGCTTCCTTTGAGAGGGTGCTCACCCATGCCCCTTTACTCACAAGCCAGCTTGCTGTCAAAACTTGAAAGAGCAATAGCAAAGGCTTGTAGCGCACACATTGGGTAGTTGTAGTCCATGGTGAACACATCCTCAGCCACGCGGCCAAACTGCATCACTATGTAGTCAGCTGCAAGAGAGGTCATAAAAAGCGACAAAACGTTATTTCTGTTTGCAGCCTTTACTAAATAAGTATGCGTTCAACATCATCCTCTGGCCCAGCTCAACAAAATACAAACAAAACATGGTCACACATCAAACTGCAACACTTATTCATGCAAGTGGGTGTGCTGATACCAGAGGGAGAAGCAAGGATAGCTTGAGTGAGGAACAGTTGAGTGATAAAGGATTGCAAGACTTGTTAGTCTTAAAAAAAAATTACACAGATAAAAAGTGTTTTTTTCAAACAGAGAGAGAAAATTGCTTCTGTATAAAACGCTCAAGCCTTTTATATAGACCTAGTGCTGGGTTTCACATGTACCAAGAACCAATTAATCCTATTCCCACTTAACTTCAGGCAGGTGGACGAGCAAGGATAATGGGAGAAGAGAAGGCATGATTGTGATCTAGACTTAATCATGTCTCTCATATCATATTCAGAAATTCTTCCTCAATGTTTTTTCCCTTTTGTACTAGAAGCAGGTGTAATTGTTTCACCTTATAAAATGCAGCAAATACGTACACCAATGTTTCAAGCTCAGTGTTGCTCTCAGAGACTGGCACAGCCACTTTCACCAGTTTCCAATATTCCCCTGCAGTCTGAGCATGGCACTGGCGTAGCCCAGTGCGCTCCCACACCTAGTGACTATGACTGCCTAAAGTAAGTGTAAAGAGGGGGTTGTACATTGCTGGCAGAAGGCAGCACATCAGTAAGGGCCTAGTGATGGTGTGAAAGGCAGTCCTGACATTTTCAGGGTGTTCTCTAGGGCTAATGCTACAAAGAGTAGTAATGGCAAAATGAATGTGCAGTGGGACCAGTCTGACTGCCACCATCTCCAGCTGGGCGGTGTATGGGGACCAGAATGAACAAAAAAAAGAAGGAAGGATTGTGTGATACAAGTGTTTGCGTGGAGTGATACTGCCCCACGGTCCTGCTGACTGCAAGTACCGCAGCTCCGAGAGCAGGAATGACTCTAAACCATTGCTCAGTTCATAAGCCGGGCAGCCAAGGGAGAAAACTAAGATAGCACATAGCAGAATCACCTGGCTCAAGCATGAGCATTTAAATACCCAATTTGCATCAATGTCATGGCCACAAGGCAGAGCAGTTTTAAGTTGGACCCACATAACTAAATTAAACTCACTCAAGTAACAACAGTAAGGGCAGAATCACTGTCAGGCTGTGTATGCAGTACTGTTTCTACACATTACAGACAGAGAGCTATACTTACGATCATTATCATGAATAATTTGGAAGTTTTTCACCGAGGCCTGTGTGACTCGACCATGGAAATTTAAAACATAGGACTGGGTGTCATCATTCCAGACCGGCGTTTTGTTATGCAGCTCAATGACACTCTCTGTATTTTTGTTCTGCCATCTTGCAAGAAGCGTCTCGTGTTCCTGCATGCACCACAGATACACGCTTCAGTTTAACACTCTCGCAAGACAAAAAACGAATTCACACAAAAAAACACGTTCATAAATCCTAGCCCAAAGACTAAGCTGTCACCCTCGACCCTCAAAACAGTATCATCAAATGAAACAGAGAACTCCGAGTATCTTAATGCGAATGTGCATTCGAGTCCTTTCCACAGCTTGGAAAAGGTTAGCTGTACCTTTTGTTATCAAAATACAGTATTATTTGTAGTGCTTTTGTGAGTCACAGAACAAGTCACACATCCCATTGTTCTGCAATTGTTCAAATACTGGGTTTTTTTTTAACCTCTAAACCTTCAGAAATGAAAAAAAACAACTCTAACTGAAAAAGAATTCAAGTAAATTTTATTGTTGACTGATGGTATGACTTACATTTCGTGGTCTGATGGAAACTCTTTCGTGGTCCATATTCATTCCTGGTATGATCACACTCATTTTACGAGGTCCTTTAAACCCCAAGACATTTGTTTCCTAAAAATGTTTAGAAAAAGAGTTCATTCTGTTCTGTATTCTTGAAGTTAATTTCTTCAACAGAGAGACACAGTAGCAGCCTGGGGAACTTATTTGTTAGTCAACTCAAAAAACACCTTGAAACTCCAACCTTCACTGGCACTGCCAAACATTCTAGCTTTGTCTTAGAAGCTCTGACAACAGGAAAAATAGAAATAGACAGGTTTCCAAAAACACTCCTCACACTGGCTGCCAGCAACCTTAATACGATTTAAAAAAAAAAAAATCCCTTTGTTAAAAAACTAACCAGATTGCTTGGCTACAGCTAGATCCCAAAATAAAGTAGTTGTAATTTAAAAATCATATAATGCAGTCACACATTTTGATGAGAGACAAAATTAAATATATGGGACCAACTCCATTTATTCCAGAGCCAGCACAAAAGCAAACAAGAAGAAGCTGCCAGTAAGAGCATCTGTTAGCAGTGCCGTGGTTTTCAAAGTCTTCAGATATGTTATGCTTAGAGATGAGCATACTAAAAAACAAACACATTAGCATGAATACAAATTTTTGAGCTATGAAGGCAGGGAAAGTAAAGAAATAACATGGGCGGCAAAAACAAATCCGTTGAAAATACAAGTTCTCCCATTAAACACGATTCGATGCCTTTCTGACCAGCTTTTCACAAAAGCGTTCCAGTATTGCACTATCCTCTCAAAACACAACCACTAAAATCTAAATAGGCTTAAAGTCTTATTTTCATCTGAGGCTTTCTTTTTCCCACAGAAGAAAATGGGACCAAATATTTCAGTAAGTCATCATCTATTTTTGAAAAAGAAAAAGGGCAATATTTTCCAGCCCACTCAGTAAAACCTGATTGCCTATTTTCACACCAGTAAATGAAACAGTGACACCTCCAAAAGGTGTCATCCCCTCATGTTTTGTGCTATTTTTTTTGGTCACATGCGTTTTTTCCCCTCTACCTTTCCCAAGTGAAGGGCTGTGGCCACACACTAAGGAATCTCCGGAAGGAAATTCCCATTGGCACTATTCCCAGCAACGTCCACAAGATGCCAAGAACTGGACACCTCCATGCTCCAGCTGGTGTGGCTCTACCACTGGGATATTCAGAAGTGACATATTCAGATGTATCTGCTTTTATATATTTAAGTGTCCTGATTTTTAAGGAACGCTAAACTTTTAAAAACATCTCTACTTTTACAAGCAAAAATCCACACATCTCAACTCACTAGAAACATCTGAAAATGCCTGCCTAAAATTTACTCCTGCAGAAGTTTTGCCATCCATCAGACCTTTGAAATAACTTTGGTTGTTTCAGCAAACCATCTGGAGATTTTACACAACTCATTAAAGATTTTCATGCATGCAAGAAAAATTCCACTGAGTGACTTTACTGAATACTCTTGAAGCAACCCAAGTATATTCATGTATCTCGTAACTATATACATTAATGGGAAGATTCTACCTCTTTTCTGAATCACTTATGTCATGGCCTTTGACAGATTAAACCAATGTTATCAGTGTAGTTGGAAGTATATACTTGGTCTTCCATCATGGCCAGACTCAAACTAAAATGACTGCCAGCAGATTTTATAAGCAGGAGAGACTCAGCACAGCAGAGGACAATTTCTAAGAAAAGATTCATGCTTATGCTTATTTTCCACTAACTACTGACAATTTTGGTTTTCTCTGCAATGCCTTACAAGCTCTTCTCATCAAACCACAGTTCTGCTACCTACAATTAATTTAGATGCTGACTGGTTGAAGACATTATTCAAGGTAAAATTAAATAATAGCGCTGAATCACTTCCCTCCCAACAAGCAGTATTATCACTCTGAAAAAACAGGACTATATTCTTTGAATTTACTCAGAAATACTAAAATCAATACTTCTGCCAAATGATAAGGGAATGGTTAATGGTTTCTAATTGCACATTACATCAGCCACCAATTATATCAAATGTTTTATTGGCAAACGCTACCCTTTTGCTAAAATCAAGGTACAGAATTGAAATTCTATAAACATGGAATATATGAGGAAAACAGTAGGGACAAAAGAGGAGCTTGTTTTAAAAGCAGACCTTTCCAATCTACCTGCATCCAAATAAAATTAATTCCCCTTACCTCCTGTGTCATTACAAAATCACAGAATGGTTGGGGTTGGAAGGGACCTCTGGAGATCATCTAGTCCCACCCCCCTGCTAAAGCAGGTTCACCTAGAGCAGGCTGCACAGGATCGTGTCCAGGCGGGCTTTGAATATCTCCAGAGAAGGAGACTCCACAGCCTCTCTGGGCAGCCTGTTCCAGTGCTCTGTCACCCTCAAAGTAAAGAAGTTTTTCCTCATATTCAGGTGGAACTTCCTGTGTTTCAGTTTGTGCCCGTTGCCCCTTATCCTGTTGCTGGGCACCACTGAAAAGAGTCCAGCCCCATTCTCCTGACACTTGCTCTTAAGATATTTGTAAGCGTTTACAAGATTCCCCTCTCAGTCTCCTCTTCTCCAGGCTAAAGAGACCCAGCTCTCTCAGCCTTTCCTCATAAGAGAGATGCTCCAGTCCCCTAATCATCTTCGTAGCCCTCTGCTGGACTCTCTCCAGTAGTTCCGTGTCCTTCTTGAACTGGGGAGCCCCGAACTGGACACAGTACTCCAGATGTGGCCTCACCAGGGCAGAGTAGAGGGGGAGGATAACCTCCCTCGACCTGCTGGCCACGCTCTTCCTAATGCACCCCAGGATACCGTTGGCCTTCTTGGCCTCAAGGGCACGTTGCTGGCTCATGGCTAACTTGTTGTCCACCAGGACTCCCAGGTCCTTCTCCACAGAGCTGCTTTCCAGCAGGTCAACCCCTAACCTGTACTGGTGCATGGGGTTATTCCTCCCTAGGGGCAGGACCCTACACTTGCCTTTGCTGAACTTCATTAGGTTCCTCTCTGCCCAACTCTCTAGCCTGTCCAGGTCTCGCTGAATGGCAGCACAGCCTTCTCGTGTATCAGCCCTTCCTCCCAGTTTTGTATCATCAGCAAACTTGCTGAGGGTACACTCTGTCCCTTCATCCAGGTCATTGATGAATAAGTTGAACAAGACTGACCCTTGGGGAACACTGCTAGCTACAGGCCTCCAACTAGATTCTGCACTGCTGATCGCAACCCTCTGAGCTCTGCCATTCAGCCAGTTCTCAACCCATCTCACTGTCCACTCATCTAACCCATATTTCCTGAGCTTACCTGTGAGGATGTTATGGGAGACAGTGTCAAAAGCCTTGCTGAAGTCAAAGTAGACAACATCCACTGCTCTCCCCTCACCTACCCAGCCAGTCATGCCATCACAGAAAGCTATCAGATTGGTCAAGCATGATTTCCTCTTGGTGAATCCATGTTGACTACTCCCGATAACCATGTTTTCCTCCACATGCTTAGAGATGACATCCAGAATGAGCTGTTCCATCACCTTTCCAGGGAGGTGAGCCTGACTGGCCTGTAGTTTCCGGGGTCCTCCTTCTTGCCCTTTTTGAAGATTGGAGTGACATTGGCTTTCCACCAGTCCTCAGGCACCTCTCCTGTTCTCCGTGACCTTTCAAAGATGATGGAGAGTGGCTTAGCAATAACATCTGTCGGCTCCCTCAGCACTTGTGGGTGCATCCCATTGGGGCCCATGGATTTGTGGGTGTCCAGTTTGCCTAAATGATCTCTAACCCGATCCTCCTGAACCAAGGGAAAGTCTTCCTTTCTCCAGACTTTCTCTCCTACCTGCAGGGTCTGGGATTCCTGAGGGCTGGCCTTAGCAGTAAAGACTAAAGCAAAGAAGGAATTCAGTAACTCTGCCTTTTCTGTATCCTCTGTCACCAGGGCACCCACCTCATTCAGCAGTGTGCTCACATTTTCCCTAGTCTTCCTTTTGCTACTGATGTACTTGAAGAAGCCCTTCTTGTTTTCCTTGACATCCCTTGCCAAATTTAATTCCAAGTGGACCTTAGCCTTCCTCACTGCATCCCTGCATACTCTGACAACATTCCCATATTCTTCCCAAGTGGCCTGTCCCTTTTTCCACATTTCGTAAACTTCCTTCTTCCATCTGAGTTTTGCCAGAAGCTCCTTGCTCATCCATGTAGGTCTCCTGCCCCCTTTGCTTGATTTCTTACTCATAGGGATGCATTGATCTTGAGCTTGGAGGAAGTGATGCTTGAATATTAAGCAGCTCTCTTGGGCCCCCTACCTTCTAGAGATCTAACCCATGGGATTCCTCCAAGTAGGTCCCTGAAGAGGCCAAAGTTGGCTCTTTTGAAGTCCAGGGTTGTAATCCTACTTATTGCCCTGCTTCCTCCATTCAGGATCCTGAACTCCACCATCTCATGGTCACTGCAACCAAGGCTGCCCCCAACCTTCACATCCCCAACCAGTCCTTTGTTTGTTAGTACAAGGTCCAGCAGCACACCTCTCCTCGTTGGCTCCTCCGCTGCCTGTGTCAAAAAGTTACCATCAATGTCTTTCCAGCAGATATCAGGGTGGTTGAAGTCCCCCATGAGAGCCAGGGCCTGTGATTGTGAGGCTACTTTCAGCTTTCTGTAGAAGGCCTCATTGACTTCTTCTTCCTGACCAGGTGGCCTGTAGTAAACACCCACAACAGTGTCACCCATATTAACCTGCCTCTTAATTCTTACCCATAAGCTCTTGACTCATTCTTCATCCACCCCTGGCAGAACGCGATACATTCCAGTTGCTCTCTCACATAGAGCAACTCCACCACCTCACCTGTTTCTCTTTTATTTGCCTCCTCCGCTATTTTGTGTGTGTAAGTTCAAGACTACAAATGGCATTATTAGGGGAACGTAGGCCAAATTCTGATTTCACACCATTTTAACGTCACCGACAGTCTTGGTTTATACAGGAAGTTAAAATAAGGGTTGTTAGCTGGCAGAGCCCTATTGATTCAACCAGCACACCAATGATTTACATCAGCTAAGGACTTGGCCCAGTATTGCTTAGAAGCTGCACTCTCTGCCTTAGCCCAACCAGTAAGCTGTTCTGTGAGCATGTGTCACAATAAACTGGACTGAAAGAACACAGAGCCTCTCCTCAGGGTTGCTTTTAAAATCTTACAAACTTTCATAAAATTATGTAAGCATTTCACTATGTTGGCAATAGCTACCACGATAAAAGCTGCAAGGCATATATCCCAACAGCTCCGATGAGATTCACGATTTAATTACCCCAATTTTGCTTCAGCCACTTCCCTTTCTGGACTTGATTCACACAACTGCGCCCTGTCCTTAATATATCCTGTAGAAACTATCATTCCATATAAAGCCTAAACCACAGGCCCGCTACATTGGAGCACAATGCAAGTGATTGAGGCCTGAGTAGAAACACATAGTTTTATTGCTTTACTGAAACCTGAGTCACACCTCAGAATATCAGCTGAGCTCCCTGCCTGCAGAATTTGACACAAACCGAATTGTGCGATACTATGGCTACAAAGGAATACAGCACAGAAAATCCTGGTGCAAATGGTGCAGTTACACCTCCCTGCTTCTCGATAAATTTTGCCAAGCGATTCTGAAACCAGCCATTAGGTGCTGCTGCAGGTTTATTAATATATTAGCCTGCCATCAGCTGGGAGAGTAAAAATGGTTAACAGCACCTGCTAAAACTTGGTCCTTGCACTAACTTTATTCCTGTTGCTTGAAACATGCCCTAAGGAAAGCTCCACAATGAGAGTTCAACACATTTATCCCACAGTTAACAACAGATGCACCACCAGCTTCTGCCTGTATAAACTAGAACTGCTGAGATGATTCAGCAGGTCAGGCTCGATAAGTTAGTGGAAGCGGGTACAGCTTGCTCTCCAGATGTGTATTTGATTGGATGAGCTGAGAGACAGTGAGAGGCATAGTGGTGCTTTCAAAGTACTGTTTATTATAGTTTTTGCTGCAGGAAAAATCTCAAGGCAAGAATTAAAAGGTTACCTTAGGACAAGGGTGTTGCGGGAGTGCTCTTTCTGGCATTCTTTGCTGTGGTTCTGCTGCAGCCAGGAACAATAATCTCACTTTAGCAAACCTGGCTAGTAATGAAATATCATTCTGATTTCCTTTTGTTCTCTGGCCATAGCACACCTGCAAGCCTGCTGCCTTTCTCCATGAGTATCAAAATATCAGTGGAACAAGTCATCTTCTTATACAAATGTACAAATTTTAAACTGCTGACCTCAAAACAAACACATAAAAGTAGCTTATCTTAGCCACATTCTTCAAACAGTGGCCACGGTTCTGTTCTTTCCAACACTTACACTTCTAATTACCTCTGCTGACTGCAACTGAGTTTTTTATTTGGTAGCATTAATGGTTCACATGTCATGGCTGTTGACTTATACAAGCAATGCCTAAATTTTTTAATATATAACTTTTTTTAAACTGTTTTTTGTTTTCTCCTTGTATGTCTAGTTTGCACCAGAAGACCAGTTGCCTGGCTTCAGGGAATGCCCTCCTATATAAACCAGTAAAATTACCTTCATTAAACATGTAAGTTCTCCTAGGTTCCTACTAAAACTTCAGTCAAACTGTAAACTGACATCAAATCCTGCACTCTCTTGTTAAATCCTGTTAGCTGGATTTTCTGAAATTCTGAGAGAGTTTCAAATCCAACAGGAATGGAAGGATATGTGTGTGCGTCTGTGTCTGTCTGCAACCACAGGCCATGTGCCTGAATAATAGCACATGTGAACAGAAACACTATTTATACTATATTCACAGAAAAACTGCATCCTACACAGTAGGAAAAGAACACATTAGCAGCTCATACTGCTACTCCTCAGTGCTCTCAGCACTTTGCAAGGAAAGGATGGCTCTCTGCTTTCCTTTTCATGTGCCAAAAACTTGCAGACACATTGCTCCCCGCAACCTAAAGCTGACCTTTCCAGGAACACATTCTGTGCATACACAGGGTATATGCTGGGAGGGCTGCACCTCGATCTGACAGAGCTCCAGGCATCCTTGATTAGAGCTGGGCAGGAACTTTTAGAAAAGTTGTTCTGGGGTATTTTTGTCAGGAGTTGTTGGATTTGTGAAAACAGAAAACTTTCTGTAGTAGTGTATGCACCAACTTTGACTGGAAGAGTTTCTTGGGCCCAGAGATTTCTGGACAGAAAGAATACCCTCACCAAAACAGTTAGTCATCCAGTAATCATGAAACAACAGCAACTGTGCTTCAAGTCTTGATTGTCTGCATTGCCCCTGACAAATGCTATTTACTGTCCTATAAGAAGCGGGTTTCTCTCATTCAATTGAATTTTGGATTTTGTTTGGGGCTTGTTTGCTTTTTTTCCTGGTAAAAAGGAATTTTAGAGTTTTTATCCCAGTCTCTCAGCCACTGCTGCAGACCTAGCTGTCCATTTACCTGTGTCTCAGATCAGAGAGGCCTCCTCCAAAATGCCATTACAAATGATCATACTTTAGTGCAGTAATTTCATCTGCACAACTCTTTCCAGTTCAGGAGGCTCCCTCAGATGGTGCCTGCAGGCTGTGGAGCATCCTACCTCTTCCAGAGGGTTATGTAAAAGCTCCAACACCTTCTGACCAAAAGTGAGAACTGGGCAACCTGGTTCTGTGCACAACGCTTTTCACCTCTACTTTCCACTGAATTTCTTGGTTTCTCTAGTGAAGATCAGCTGTTTGATTACATCAAAGTATGAATGCTGATTTACATAATTGTAAGTGAGAAGGAAATTCAGTGTGCTATTTCAGAAACTGAACTGCCCTTTCTTACATATTTTGCCTGTGAGCAGTACTTACATAACAAATAGCAGCTAGCTCCTGACGCAGGATACTCGCCTCCAGGCTTGACGTTGTTTTCATTGGATTTACTCCATTGTCATAAACTGTAAACTTAGTTCCCATAAGATTTGATCTATCAAAAAAAATGGAACATCCAATCACCATTTGTCAGTAATGCTGCCTGAGACATCTATCCTTTACTGCCTTGTAGCCCCAAAGGAAAGACAAATAATATTGAGTACAAATAGTTGTTAATTCTAATTCCAACTAAGTGGCAACTCCTGGATTAAAAGCCATAGCAAAAATGTAAAGGTACAGTTATGGCAGAGTATACTAAAGGTCCCTTATCATTACACCTTGCAAACTAGTAAATTCAGGAAAGCAGTAAGGAAACACTCAGGTGGAGTTACTTTGTTTGCTTGGTTTTTAAAATATGCTTACTGTCTACAAAACTCTCTGCTTTCTTACCTGACTACTAACTCTATTAGAATACAGAGAATGATTTTCAAAAAGTTATAAGTAAGATCAGTCTTTCCTATTTAAATGGAAATCACACCAAAGACTGCAAAATACAACTTAGAACATACTAAAACCACATTATCCTCATTCTGTGTTTGCACTGCAATAAACAGCGCATGAAGTTCCGAGATCCACCCAGGCAAATAGCAATTAGCAGTCCAGTCCCTTTCCTCAGGCACAGACAATGTAAACATACATTGAGAGGCTCCACATAAATATCAACAACAGACTGATGTATGATGGGTTGACAGACAGAAAAGAAACATGGTTCTGAAAGAATTCCACTACTTGTAAATAACTCTAATCAGGATCTTAAGAAATGGGCAAACCCAAAGAGATTTTCAGATTGTCTAACAGACAGAACTTCTATTCCAAGGTATTTATATCAACAGGGGCTAGACACAATCTACTCATGCACTTCTGAAAATCCCATTACGATAAGTTGTGCTCATACACCCTTAAGAACCTGTCCTTTGAGCATTTAAGAGCTTCAGTCCTGCTGACTTTTAATAAAATGTGATCTCGTAAGTACTTGAGATGTTTTGAAAACATGCCTTGGATACTGGTAAACTTTAAGACCATTATCACATGATGTAGTCAAGCCTCTAATTAAGAAGTCTTAATGGCTTACAGGCTTCTTAATGTCAAATGAACATTATATTATATAAAGAAAATTCTTAGATGTATCAGTGTTTACCTCAGTTTTCCAATAAAACTCTCTCCACCCCGAGACAGGTCAGTTGGGTCTATGGAGATGAGGTAATTAGAGGTTTTACTCTTCTTTCGTTTCCTTCCAGCTAACAGAAACACCTAAGCAGTGCAAAAAAACATATTCCAGAATGCCAAAGGGGTTAGCACACACCACTTCCTGCTTTGATATAAGGAAACCAGAGCCAATTTTTCTGTCTTCCAGCATCATTAGTGAAGTAACAGAAGGTCTCCTGGGATTTAGCAAAACCAGTTAAAAATCTGGAAAGGGAAAGTGACTTCTCAACCACTCAGTCCATTATTTATGGTTTAAATAATTAAATTCAATCTATTTTGTTCAATGTTTCATTCTAAGTTGCTCTGGCTCTTCCAGTTGAATTGAAAATAGATGCTTTTCAGGTTACAGAATGCAGAGAGCCCCAGCTGCTGACTGTCACATAAAAGTGCCATGCATGGATTATTTAAGACCAAAGATTAGAGATACAAAGAAAGGCAGTAGAACAAAGTGATACTATTGGTTTGCTTTTGGAAGACTATAGAGCAGATCTCAGTGAAAGTGAAAATACATTTAAAATATAAGATTATATTTTCTTTGTAAGACTTCTTCAGACTTTTAATAATTTTTTTTTATATTCAGATGCAACTGGTATGCCATTCAAGTTATTTTATGACCTTTTTACCATGCTCCCTTTCCAAGTGGAGGTAATAAGTAGGGTACATCCCTCGGTCCATTCCCTTCTTGTCTCTTGTGATTCTGCATTTGACGGTGACACCCTGTGGAGCAGGTCTTACGGCAAATTCCTCCAGGTCATCGACATCTATGAGAGGCTCATTTGTGGAAGGACTCGGGGCTGAGGCCGCTTCCTATAACAGTGAGAAAAGCTCAGGTTTCCTCAACTTTGATTTACAAGGTTATAAGTACAAAGGAATGACATTTGATAGAAGCTGCACTTTAAAAAAATAAAAACAATGGACATATTGTCTTCCCAGTTGCGATTCCTCAGCAGCCATGAAGGCAGCTTATCAAGCTAAGGATCTCTCCCCATCCAATCAGTCAAAGGCCCAGGGAGCAGTTCTCTGCGCTGCTGACGCTCGGCATACAGGCACATCTGGCAAAGCAGAACGGCGTGGCTGCACAGGCAGAGTGCTGTAATGTTACAAAGCAAACTCTGGCTCACACCTTCCCATCTCACCACACTTCTTTTTTCAGAAAGGCTATACCCAAGGACAGAGATAACCTTTGATGAAAGGAAGAAATGGGATAGGGAGAGACAGATTAAGCTAGGCAGAGATATAACAGAGATGAGAAGTCAGTGCAGTATATAAAAGAGTGGGGCACCATCAACTGGTTTAGCAAGAGCTTGTGATTTAGAATATTTGAACAAGCCAAAGTCTTATTTTATGTCTGGATGGTAGCAGCGAGAACACGGTGGGAAAACGCTCAGAAAAAGGAGATGATAGAAACAAAAGATCCCTCTGAGCACCTGCAAGAGGTAGAAAGGTAAATATTTACTGTTTACCTTTCTCTTAATTCAAGTTCAGACAATATTTGCTATTCTTCTCTCTAAGTCATTATTTTCATTGCTTGTTCCCGTGAACCCTGAGAGCTATCACAGTAAATCACCTTGGAGATACTCTGGTGCATATTAAAAACAAAACAAGAAAGCCAGGCCTATCCTGACTGCACTCTGAAATCACGCAGCACATAGCAGCCTGCATGCTCCTTCTTCGGCGCTCACCCCTTACCTTATTGGATTTCTTGCTTGTGGCAGAACCAGGCCGGGTGTTACTGTTTAACTGTGAAGAACTGGAGCTGTCTTCATCTTCCTCATCTTCTTCCTCATCAAAATTCATGCTGCTTGAAATGCCTGAGGAGAAAGCAGTGCACTTATATGAAATACTAATACATTAAAGCTGTCCATACTTGCTGTAAAACATCACTTATTATACTGTTGCACCCTTAGGCTCACAGGTGGGGGGGGGGGGGGGGGGCCACTGGGCGAGGCAGTGTATAAATACGTGGGTGAGACCATACCTGCCCTGAGAAACCAAAACATTTCAGCAAATGAGAAAGGAAATATCATGGTTTCCATTCCACAGAGAGGACTGAGTTACCCAGTGATACAGGAGCAATATCCAGTTAGGAATTAAATTCAGATCTTCTTCATCCAATCAAGTACTTCAAACACAACGCAAAATCTTAAACCTGACATTGGAGCTGAGTGAACAACCTATCACAGCCATTTGGAAACCTTAACAATTAAAATACGCGCCCTTCTACAGCACACTTTTAATTGTTCCTATGTGATCTGATGAAGAGCAGATCTTAGACTGAGAAGAAACATTCACATCAAGGAAATGTTCTCATGCATATTTATTTCATGTAAAAACCAGTATCAGCCCAGGCCAAAGGAACTGCCTTACAGCACTTAAAAATTTGACTTTACAAGAATTCAAAACCTCAGACGTTTCAAAGGGAAACACAACTTTGAACATCAAATAGGACTTAGCAGCAGAAAGCATCATTTGCCAGGCCTAGTTTTTCAAGGACTACCATGCAGATGAAGCCACCCTGGATTCAGGTTCAAACTCTAAGTTCCACATATTAGAGGCTAACTATGCAATATTTTGTCCTTAAAAAAAACAAAACAAAACAAAAACTTGGTCCAGAATTTCCACTATTGGTAAGTCCAATGCAGAAGGATAAATGAAATGCAAAGATTTCCAGAGTCAAGGAGCATGGCCGTAATTAACTTTTTCCTTCTGTACTTACCAGGAACATGATCCAGGGCGACAAGACTGGATTGGGAGGTGGAAGAGGACCAGGATGTATTTGCATGGGGATCTGGGAAAGGAAAAAATCCATGGGCTTGATTCTGCAAACCCTTAATTGAGTGAACAAGCCTAACTTGCCAACAGGACTCCACACAGGGCGAAAGGCTTACTGGATGGGGCCATAATGCTGCCGCCTGAATTCTCAATTATGGACATTTTATCTTTCTGCACAATCAAATTCACCTTCTACCTGCTTCTACCCACTGTCATCGTCTTTTTTAGTACTTTGAATAAAATACTAAAAAAGCCCTGGATCACAGAGCTGAAGTGTCAGAAAACATCATCCACGCTCAACGGTTGTGCCACAAACCCTTTTGTGCACGATGTGCCCTGCGTGATAGGTTTTTGGCCTACTTTTGAATTCTAACACACAAAAAAAATAAAACTGATCAACACAAGTGATATACACAGATTCTACACAAATATTAATTCAGTAACATTGAAAAAAGTATTCAGACTCATATTCACATGAGCTAAATTCTGCCTAAACCCCTGTGCCCAGTGTGCCCTCATCATCTTTCTCAGGCTCTCTAAACTTCTTCTAGTTTTCTAATTCTTCTAATCCCAGTTCTTCTGGGATTCCCAGGGATACACATAGAGACTTTGATGTAGCTTAGTCTTTTGGAATATGAGCTTGGTCTGCAACAAGCAGAGACTGAACCAAACTAATGTACAGAAATATAAACATTAGAGATACTATCAGTAATGGTTTTCTTCAGTTCAAATTTTGGAACTGAATGAGAAAAAAAAGACACCAAAAAAAGGCATTTAAATACTTTTTATGTTATTGCTGCTTCCAATAATATGCCTTTAAAATAGCTTTTGACACCAGATGCACACTGGATAATGAAACAACACCAGCGTAGTGGTGTTGCGAATGTATAAAACAGAAGCATATGCAATGCTTGTATTCCATTCAGCTGCACCATGAATGGTCTCGTTATCTACTTCTTCAGTTCCCCCAGTCCGGACATACACCACACAGCACGACAGCAAAAAGTGTCAATAGGATCTGGTTATGCAAGAGAGGCCTGAGTTCACAGGTCAACAGATATTTTCAAAGCCTGTAGAACTCACTCATTATTAATCACACACTCATTAATCACAAGCATTATTTCTTAATAATGACAACCATGTTCTAGTCAACTATGCATAGGTAATAGAGACAGTCCATCTCCTCAGCTGGCAGCTGTGCAATAAAGCCATACTTCATATGCACAGACGTAATCAGTTTATTTCTACATCCGTGCTCACTATTTCACCACCAAAATATTGGTGGTGAAAATTCTGTGCCAGCCTTAGAAAAGTCTGCACTCATGACCTGTGAGGAAGAATGCTTCAGAGACCTCCTGTTTTGTTTTTGAACCCAGAAATCAAATCTGTTCCTTCCCTAAATCTCAAAACAGTTGTAACTTCAGGTAGCAAAGAAGAACTAAGACCAAATTGCTCATTCCAAGTCTTTACAGAGACATATAGGAAACTGATAAATGTGAAGACTAAATGTTAGTTACTCAGTGTTAAAACTTATGAAAGTCTGGCTCTGTCCTAGTGACTCATTTGCCAGAGAGGAATTCTACATACTAAGACTTCTGAAATCAAAAGGATGAATATTTCCTGCAGGAAGAAAATGATTCTAGTATGGCAATTTCCAACAGATGGAGAACTCAAAACATTTGGCATTTTCTTGCCAGTGGCATATTCTTGTCACACTCAGGTAGCCTATAACCTCTTGTCTCATAACAGAACTTGACTCGCTGGGGAAGCAGACACATGCTGAGAGGGGCTTCTCTCCACAAAGCTAGTGTCAAAGAGCAGAATGGGCACAAATCAGGGCTACGCAAATCTCATTGGACTCAGCCTTTCCCATTAGGCCAGTTAGCATTTATCTCTGTGTTCTTCTCCTTTTGTTCCTATTCCATGCAAGAGAAGGACTGATGGGAGAGAGCAATTCCAAATGCTTTTCAGACCAATGGGGACACATCAGTAAGGACATGCCACAAGTGTGAATTGGCAGTGGGAATCCACATGAAAAGCCCTAGCTCTACATAAAGTTTCCCATGAATACTGGGATACTCAAAACTTTCTAACAAGCCTCCTCTGCTGGTATCAAGTGGCAAACCATACACACATAGTAAAAATATTTTATGGAGATGCTGCTAGTTGCAGTCTTGTCTTAATACCTTTCTTTCTGTCTCACAGAGCACAGCTCTGTTGTTAATAAAAATGAGTGAACCTCAGCATTCCCATTTAAAAAAAGCACCCTCCTTCCCACCCCAACTTGAAGCATACTAGTGGCCCACTCTTAGCAGTGTCTGTTCTGATTAGGAGTATACTCAGACCTGGTAAAAAAAGGTCGTATCATGTATTTAAGAATATGAAGCAACAAAGCAAAACAAAACCAAAGCAAAACAAAACAAAAAAAACCACCCGCCCACTGCTTCTATTAAAAAATAAACAAAAAATTGAGGAGAATAAAAATATACCTTAACCTGGAAAAAACATCAAAAATAGAAATGTCCCCCAGAGTAAAAATCTGCGTGGTCTGACCTAATTTGAGAAGTCTGTTGATAGTTTTTTAAGTCAATCAGCTTTAGTAAGTAGTGTGCCTGATGATTAAATATTCTGAGCCATGGTCTAAGGCAACACAATCACCACACAGATCAGAACTTGTTAGTCATGCCAACATCCCTCCAGCTCAAATGCCCAGGAAATACCACACTTGGAGAAAATCTGCCCATTTCAGTTGAAGCTGCTCACATCTGCAGAGTAACGTCTCAGAAAAAATGAATCTTAGTGAGAACTGCTCTGCAGACAAGAGGCAGGCATTTAGGTATGAATAGTCTATTCTAGATGAGTCAAGTTTGCACTTACATTTTGCTTTTTATACACAAAGAGTTTATTCTTAAAGCATCAGAGCACTCTTGGCTTGAGCCATCTTTGCTTCAAAAGCTGTACACTGAAGAACAACTCCAAAGCAAATGCCTTCAGAAAAAGCTTTGTGAGGATTTTAGTTGGGTTTTTTTTTTCCTTCCTACAGTTAATGTCTAATGAGAGATAACAACAGTGCAGGAAGGAAGGGACGGATGCATGAATGTGTACATACACAATCTATCTCCCAAATCATGCATGCCTCTAGAAAAAAAAAAAAAAATATTCCAGAACATTTGAGGACTATGCATCGGAAATGCTGCAGAATACACAGTGCTGTAATTTTCACCTCTGCAAGCATGAACACACATTATGAAAACATGAACAATATTTAACTGACAACACAACTAAAATTAATATTCTAGTTTGAAAATTGCTGTTCTGTACTCTTTTTTTAACCCTCAGGTAACTAATTTCCAGAGTTGTACAATACAAAAATGTGAACAGATGGATATGTGCATTAGCATCTGCCTGGCACCTTAATAGCGGCACTGCACTGCAGATAGGAAAGCCACATCCCTGAGAGCCTGGAGAGCTCTTGTTGCCTGGGACAAGAGAGAATTACTTTTTTTTTTTTTTTTAGATAATAGAATAGAGCCTAACAGGCTCTGAGGGTAAGAAACACAGAGTAACAATCTCTGTTTAGGCTAGGGCTGAGAGTGAGAATAGGAAAAGGAGTCAACGTACATAAAGCAAGCAATGAGAACGTGAAGGCGGCTTTGGCTACTTACCTTTTTTCTGCATTGCTGTTCTAAGATCTTGTTTGCTTTGCTGTTGTTGGCCACTAGCCATTTTCTCTCCATCATCTTCATCATGGCTAGACTGTCCAACAGTGAGAATCTGCACTTGACTTCCTATCTTCTGAACATCATCTTGAAAAGCAGCTGGGCCATCAATCCCTGTCAGACAACAGCAAAAGCCTTAGTTGTCTTTGTGTCAGGAAGTTACCGAAAAGAGATTGCTCACCCACAAAAAGCATCTTTTCTAAGGATCAGAGATCAGAGCTTCACATTCAATAATATTTCTAGACTTAAACAAGACTAAACTAGTCTCCAAGGCAAACGTCTTACTTCCCACATATTGCACTAGAGAATCTCCAAGAGGTGATCAGGATTTCACTGTTGCCCTCCTCACCCCCAAAGCACACCCCTTCATGCACCAGAAACACTGAAAATGAAACAGAAAAGAAATTCACTGGAGAGGACTGACAAAGAAAACAGATGCAGCTTTCATAAGGACACACAATTGGTCCAGAAACAGATAAGCCTGAGTCCCAGATTATGCCATATCCCCTAATAAACAAGTTGTTGTTATGAAACGATGCTTCAAAGTTTCAGAAACCTGGAAAATTCACAAGTAGATCTAGCAGTGTATACAACAGGAAGAGCAGCACGTTAACAAGCCTAAATATGCCTACTGAGTTAGTAAACTGCTATACAGTTAAAACATCAGAGTGAAACTATAAAGAAGATAATACATATTCCGTGGAACCTCCATCCTCCGAGATGCTCAAATCCCGACTGGGCATGGTCCTGGGCAACCTGCTCTGAGCAGGGGCACAGGACTGGACAGTCCTCAGAGGCACCTTCCAGCCTCAGCCATGCTGTAAGTCTGTGGCTTCTGATGACAGCCAGAAAGAAACTATCTACCTCCTTATGGCTGTAAATTGCCTCTGAAGACAGAAAAATTAAAATATGGGGTGCATGGGGTGTGTTCTTATCACAAGCTAACTTCATTTTTTTCTTCAGGACAGCAAGTTAAAACATCAGATTGCAAATGTATGTCAGCTGTCAGTTAAGACATAGTGCTGGTATGTATTACTAAATTAGCTCTATAAAAATGCACTTTTGCACCAATAAAAATGGTAATACTATCATGTACAGATATAGTAAATAACATAAGCCTGTATACTATTGCTGTTCTGACATTTTTGTTAATAAGCAAGCAACATTGTGGAGAATTAGCAAGCATTACAAAGAGCTAGGTCAGTAAAAGAATATGGTGCTTCTCACACCAAACAGAGCTGAATAAATCCTGTAAGAAGGAGCTGTTGGGATTGGGATTTTTTCAGATCTGTAGCAGAAGTCTCCAAGAATACCATTTCAACCTGCTTTGCCAGCAGCTGTCAACTTGCATTAAAAGACAACTGGATTATACATTTAGCATGCTTAACTGTACTTTGCTGTCACTGCCACTGCGATAGGAAGCATAAGTAGAAAAGAGCGCGGTCCACACCCTCAGGAACAGGAACAGCACTGGCTGTGCAACTACCTAACAAGACGCAATCCAACACTGCAGAAGTATTAAATTCACAGAGTTCAAGACCACAAGGAATTATTGACTCAAGTGCATCACACAGATCCTTACCTGGCAATTTCTGCACCAACCCTGTAAATTCTGATTTACTTACAGTAAAACTAACAACAACAACTAACAACAAATAAACAATCTGTCCATCCAACCTTGAAGGACTAAATAAAGTTCAGGGAAATGTTTCTCTCATCTTGGTAGGATAACCATTTCAGACAGAAGCTCTGTGTGATGTAGAACGAACAGTATAATTTCCTATGTTGCAGGTATAATATGGCAGGGAACAGAATAGCATTTTCCTTAAAAGTTATCTCAGCATAAACACTACAGCAAAGGTGCTCTAGAACAGATGAGTAGCTGCTTAGATCCACTGTGGTATTTTATCCATATTAACCATTATCATTAAAGTGGCTGCCTAAAGTTAGGTTCTTACCTTAATACTCTGAATTTCAAGTGTGTTAAGCATCCATTAATTTAACAAGATGCTCATACCTCATGCATATCTATCTAGCCCCTTATTAAGCTTTGGATGATACAAACCTAATTTTGAGAACCCATTTCAAAAGGAACAAAACACCTTAATTATTCTTCTTCAAAGCAGACACTGATCTGCAGCAAATGAAATGCCTTTGATAGCAATAGACATTGCACTGAGGCTGCTTTTTTCTGGTGCCTGCAGAACATCTGCACTCACATCCCGTGCTGTCAGGAACATCACGTATTATTAGGTGTTAGGACAAAGGCTACACTGGCAGGTCACACTTTTAGAGAAGAAAAATCAATTTCAGTATGCTGAAGAGTACATCACTGGTAGAGTGTGTTATTAAGCATTATGAATGGTTCCACTGGTTCTTCCATTTAAGGGAATGGAAGATGTAGTCAGGGGAAAAAAATAAAGAACCTCTGCTGCATTAGAATACTGTAGATGGTTCGTGGCAAATGCAGCATTAACTATTTAATATTTGTGTGTGCGCACACATCTTTGTAGCTATATATGCATGTGTAAAATGGTATTAAGTGCAAGCATACATACACATTTCTTTTTTCTATCTCATGAGACATAAGCGTATCTTTGTAAGTCACAGTTCAAAAGGCAGCTTTACCATCACCTAGCTAATGTCTGACAACACTTTCAAGCTTGCGTAATCATGATACTCAAGGTGGATCTCTCCTTATGTTCTCACTTTCTTTGCCTCGCTGACTCCTTTTCACCCACTTACTGGAAGGATGGTTCACTGTGCAATAAAGCAAACCATTCATGTCTATAGTTACAAGTTACCCAGTTTAAGGAGAGGGTCAAAAGAGGCAAAGAAGCTGAGCAGGCTGTGCCAAAAAGAAAGTGTTTATTGGTACAGTCAGCATTTTCTACAGCTTTTCCCAAAAATCAGGTAGAAAAAAACCTGGTAGAGATGTCCTTGAATACCTGCTAACAAGAAAAGGAATTTTTGAGAGGCAACTGTGAAGGAGGAGAGGGAGGAAAGAGGAAGACTGAAACAACCCCCAGAATACCAGTCCCTTCAAGTAACGGCCTTCTGGTAAACTTTGACATGGTCATGTCTCAGATGAAACCCAGAGGTACCAGAAAGGAGAACAGGGAGATAATGAAAAAAATGCAACAGAAAATTGGCATTCACTGGCATTCCCATCCTATAAACTACTATTTATCAATGCCTGCATTCTGTTAGCACCTAAAATCTTCTTGACAATATTTATAAATAGACAGTACCATGCTCTTAAAAGCTGGTAATCTAAACCACCACATAGAATGTTTTTATAACCTGAATTCCTCTAATTTCTAAGAAATTCAAAATACATTAAATGGACATGCACTTAACTTTGATCTCAGGTATGGGATTTTTAGATAGGATTTTTTTTTTCTTTTGCTTTAAACACACAAAATGTTAACTACCTACACACACACACACACAAAAAAAAAAAAAAAAAAACCCCTGTAAGATCCAGGTTTGGAATGAGAAGAGAGAGAAAAAGGTATGGGAAAAATAAAGAAAAGAACCACTACTGAAAGCCTTGGGAAAGGAATAAAGTGGCAAAATTTTGCTTAGTGTTTATGATGAGAAACAAATCTAAGCTTTTGTGCATTTTATGATACCACATTATGCCTGTTAGAAACTTCAGCTTCTCAAGGATGGACCAACAACCCAAAATCCATTCAGTCTCACTGGATTTATTAAGGACAATACACTTGGAGGATATGAAGTCGAGACCTTGTTTAATTGTTGCAACCCAGCAATTAAAAGAAATCTCTTTATGGGAGGGTCACCAGCCATACATTTCTCTATCCTACATCCTCAGCAGCTTTCTGCTGAACAGTTTCCAACCATTTTGATATGTCCTACAGATAGATAGAAGCCAAAATGAATATAGATAAGCCATCTCAGGTCTACTAGATGTAGTTATCAAATTTCTTTCTGACAAACTAAGCAAATACAGACTACATGGGATAGGCGCTATAGATCCTGAAGTATATCCCTCCTCCTTGGCCCTACAGATCTAGAGGTTGTTTTAGGGTGGGTTTTTTCCCCCAAAAATAGCACTAGTAGAGCATTACAAGTGCAGTTCTGGGTATCCATTTGAGCCTCATGCATTTTTATTTCAGCTTCACAATCCTAAAAATTATTTTGCAGAAAAGAAATACACTTCCTAAGCCTATTTGCAAGTGGGAAACTAAGGGTATAGTCATGCTGAACACAGGGCTTAGATCAGTCTGTTGAATAGTCCTGTCTAAACGCAGAATCTGTAACAGAATAGGTCCGAGTGGAACTTCCTCTCAAAACTGGACAGAAATTAAGCATTTCTAGACACGCCATCAGAAAAATTCTCAAAGTCATCACAGTCTAATGACACTATATAATATTACAGCAGAATAAGAAAATTAAAGAGGATAGACCAGAACCACAATTTTGATTATTTCATTGTTCGAGAGATGATCAAGAAAGAGTATTTAAAATTTTTAGAGGGCGGAGGGGTCACAGGAGAAATTGAAATGGGAGGAAAAGACTACCTACTACCAAGCTGTGTACGACCAGAGGAAGTTCAGAGAGGCAGGTGATATATGTGGCCACCACTTATAGACAGCACAAGACTGAACGTGAGGAAAGATTTTGCTATCTGACAATAGTGCACGATGCACAATGGTGGTCTTGAAAAAATTAGTTACAGATTAAATATGTGATAAACTACCCAGCAGCAAATTACAAGCATAAGCATAGTGAGTCAGCTCTCCAAAACATTATTTAATTATTTGACTATATACTACATGAATCCCTAGTAATTGGATCTTGCAGAAAAAGAATCTAATTGTATTTATACACATCATGTTCCTCTCTGCATGTATTTATACATGCAAACATTTTGCTGTGAAAAGATTTTCAGCAGATGTTATTTCCTCTTGGTTCTTTTACATGAACTTGTAAGTACAGGAAAGAATGATTAAGTGATTATTTACAGAGAGTCTTTACTGTACCTAGGACACCATGAAAAAACAGACTTCTAAATTATTTGAAAATAACTTTTATAATAAATTAAGAATTTCTTCATAGGACATTTGCAAACTAAGAAAAACTAAAAAGAAAAGTATCGTACATCAGAGAGAACTAATTGAGCCCAGTGACTGAATGGCAAACAAGATTACATATCAGGAAAGGAACATAGCATAGAAAACAAGTATTTCTGTCCCTACTTTACAAATAAGTACCTGCAGGATACAAAAATTCTTGTTCTCATTTTATAAAGCATTTAAGACACAAATTCAACATATGAAGTCAGGCATATTGCTCACAGACTAAGTTTTAAGAATACGCTTAAGCCCTTTGCAGATCAGATCTGAAGAGTCGACCAAGGTCAGGCAGGAGGTCTCTGGAAGAGAAAATCTCAAGCCACTTTTTCTGACCTCAGTTACATACAACAAGGGTTCTACAACAAGTATGTCCTTCCTCTACAAACATGCTGACAGCAAATGCAGGCACACTAGAAAATTTTCTCCTTCCCCCCCAAAGTAGTATTGCACAAATCAACAAGTGAAAAAGGTTCTTTCTCAGAATGATTGCTTAAGAAGCCCTAATAAAATGGCTAGAATGAAATATCATGAAATTACATCTTCTAGAAATTTAGAACTCCATTGCTTTAAAAAAAAAAAAAACCAAAACAAAACCTCTCTCTCTCCCTCTCTCTCTCTCTCTGGTGAAAGTCTCCTCAAAAGGAATTTACTGAAAAAACAGAATGTTTAAAGGGGGGGAAAGCATTTTTTTTGGTCCATTTTTTAGGACTGAATAACCTTAGGTATACTGTAGCTGTCAAGAGTTTGTAAGCCATTTCCCAGTATATGCCTGTTCTCATAGGGGCTGCGTGTCCACTGATACAGGTTCAAGCAACTGCAAAATCACAAAGGGATTTGTTTATAAGGAAAGGGGGCAAATAGAACTTTTTTTAGGAAAGGACCTCTGGAGGTGATTTAGTCCAAACTTCCATCAAAAAAAGGACTATTGTTAACACCAGATCAGGTCACTAAAAGCAAGTGCTTGAGCACCAAGCTCTATGTTCACTTCGATGAAATCTAGAAAACTGTAGCAGGAACTGTACTTTCATAAATCTCTATCCTGAGGAGGCCAAAATGACTCCTTCACAATCAAGTTTGTGTGTTGCCAAAGCACAGCCTGAAAGGGTTGTCAGATCTAGAAATAACAGGACTTTTCTTGGTGGAAACTCACTGTTCCTCCTACCCTTTCTCTTTAAGGCACAGAGAAGCCAAGATAAATCTACTCTATGTGAACTTCCCCCGTCAAAAAGGAAGTGTTATAGTGAGAAATGATGCTTCTTATCCAACAAATGGTGTTGCTTTCTTAGTCAGCCAGCGTTAATGTAGTTGCTTGTTACATATAAAAATGGGACAGGATGCACAAATCAAAACAGACAGACAGGCGTGAAAGAGAGAAAAGAAACACGGAAGAAGCAAACCAACTCAAAACATGAAATAGCCATCCTGGCAGGAAAAGTGCTGTGTGTCAGAGTAGCTCATTTGCTTTCTGACTCTCATAAAGACAGCAGGGAATACCCAACATACTATATACATTTAATGTACAACATAAGAGAAAAATTGCTGGGAAAGCATTGTTTATTTGAACATTTTAAACACATCCAGATTCCTGATTTCAGTGACAAAAATCTTCATTTATATTGCCTATGGCAGTGAGTGAACCAGTGCGGTGCAGTGCAGGGTTTTCCTAGAATGTACTTACATGCTATAAGTGCAAGAGTGCTAGGAAAAAAAAAAAACAAACCAAAACCAACCAACCAAACAACAACTTTTCACAGAATGATTCCTGAATTTTCATGTCAGATTTCACTTTGAATTAACTCCTGACTTTGCATGGTTTTCTGGGTTTTTTTAAAGGCTCCATTTTATCTTCCTGATTTGTTTTTGCCCCATTCATTGCACATAGCCAAAAAAGCACTTTATCCGGTATATTTATTAATTTCTTCACAAACCTATATTGGGGGGAAAAACCCAACCAAACAAAAAAACCCACACCACTATGTACCTGTAATACTCTCAGGAATCTTGATTTTTAAAGAATCATCAAGGTATTTGATATCTAAAGATGCTCTGGTTTTGTATTTGTAATACTCTGCAGGGTGCATGCTTTTCATAGGTTCTTGCTGCAACTATTTTCACTTGTTTGCATTATTTTTGTGTTGAACCATCTAGCAATACTGTACACCGGGTTCACTAATATCCTTAATCACCCCTTGCCAGTGTCACAAATCAAACCAGAATTTGATCTACTATCTCCAGTGGAAAGACAACCATTTTACATATTCATTTGTTACATTTTGGAGTTTTTTACCAATACTTAATAGTATGTCAAACAATAAACTGGGAGACCAAAGCTTTCAGAAATTCAGTTTAATGAGCTAAGCTACTACAAAATGTCATCAATTTACACATTTGCAGGCTCTGTCCCACAAAAATGATGTTTCTTTTTAAAAATAGGCACGGTATATACTGGATACCACCATTAAGAATGAAATACCAGTAATAACCACAGATGTAGAAAAAAAATGCTAAATACCGTAGTATCCATCACAGAATTATAAAATGCACTGACTCCTAACTTGAGAGGCACAATCAGCTCTACATGAGCAATTGGCCACATTCCTTTTCTTGCCTTATGTCAGCGTAACCTCATTAAACCTAATATTTCCCTCGCATTTGTCTTTAGCACGTTGTTCTGATCATAGTCTCATCATTCTTCGAGCCACTTAAAAAAGCATTACACATCTAAGACCAGGCTATAATCATTATACTACAGCTTCAAGAGCTATTCATGTATAATTCAACAATTTTTGCTCTGAATTAGCTTATTATTCATAGGATCTGGTCTAAAGGTTGTTTTTTCTTAAAGCACAAAGAGCTTGGCTATGCTTAGAAAGGTAATGCTCACTATAGCTAAATACTAACAGAAACCTTTAAAATGCTATTTTAGCATGTAAAGTGCATTCACCCCTTGGCATTCATCCTGCTTCTTTACAGGACATACAAAGGTTACAGTCGGAGTAGTCAGAGCGGAGACAAAACCTGAAGCAATTGCAAAGCTAAAAGCAGAGCCTAAAAATTCCAAGATTTGGTCTAATTACCAATAAACTTCCTCCAACAAAATCTCTTGTGCCACAAAATGGTATAAAACCATTTAACCTTCATCCATTTTCATTAGTTAGATCTCAAGTTATTAGCAAATCCATTCAATATTATTATAAAATCTTTTCTTAAGACTCACACTTACTCTTAAAAGTAACTGAAAAATTGATACAAGTTCCACTACACAGTTCTATTACCACTTGCATTTTCTTCATTCCTAAGTAACACAAATTAGCTATGTCTGTAGTGAATTGATCAGTAAAATCCCCCCAGAATTTTAAAGTCGCATTCGGTTTTACTTTTTCATCCAGTAACAAAACATTTTGCAGCTTCGATAATGATGCAAGACTGGAAATCCAGTTATAATCCCCTGCGAACACTCCAAGTTTATAACATTCTTGAAGGTAAACTAGATATGATTCCAAGGGTGAAATTATACATGAATGAACAGTTAAATACCAGTGTGCGGAAAAAGTAGATGAGCTGGATGAGAAGGTGCTAAGTGTACGCTCTGAACATACGTTAACTGACACGGTTATTTGTTACTAAGCATCAACATAAACGTCAGGAGAGGAGGTATTCAAAATTTTTTTAGTATAATTGATGAATAACACCTCTACTCTATGGAATCATACCTAAGATGCAATTGGTGGGCAAATGCTGAAGGCCAGGGAAGACCACACATAGCATAGCAGGATGAGCAGTAAGAACTACAGCAGAAGCAGAGGTTTCTATAGCTAACAATATTCATTTCCAACACAGAGCAGTATCAGCATGCAAAAGTTCTCAGTCTACATAAAGTGACATTACTTTTACTGACACAACTTGCTTCTATTAAAATATGCTAACATTTGCCTGTTTGGAGAATCTTTCAGGAAATGAATTCTTGGCATATGAGAAAAATACTAGGTGTTACCTGCTGTGAGATAATAAAAAACTGTACGACTCCTTCACAGTAAGCGCACACTGCTCATGGAGTAACTTGCCCGCATCTAGCAGATGCGTGTGGAGAGAGCTATCCAGCAAATGCAGCCCCAGCGTGCGCGTGACCAGCGTCTGCAGGACAGCCCTGGAAATCACACACTCAAATGATTACTGTTTCTTGCCATGTGCCTCACTCGGCCTGCGGCTAGGATTTTGTTCATGGAATATTTTAGCCAAGAACTCATCAGAAAACTACCTAGAAAATGTGTGAATGTATACACATATTGGTGTTATACAATGCAGATTTGTCAAATCAAACCTACTGTAACTGACCAGCCCAATATCTTAAGTTCTGAACACAGTACAGACATAGACACCCCATAAAGGCAAAATAGGCATTATATGAGATGAAACAGAGCCTCAAGGTTATGCAGTAACCATGATTTAAGTATTACCCCGCACGATGCTCAGTTACAGCCTAAGACAGGTTTCTTTTAAACTAGTAAAAGAATTTTTACTCTTCAGCAAGATGTACTTCAAAATAAAACTTAGCATGTGTATTACTATGCTGGAGTGGCATTACTTTTTACATTAAATTGACAAACATTAGCTTTCTGTTCACTTATTTTGCCAACAATTTTTACATTCAGTTAATTTTACCTTTGATTTTTAGTAATTATTTTAGGCCTCAGTATTGACACACACTATCTTTTTTTCAAATGTATGAATAAAGTCTTTACCTCAGGGCGAAAGCCTGTCTAACCTAGGGCTTCCTTTGCAGCCAGAGGGACTACAGACAGAGAAACGCTGTAGACTCAGATCTCAAGAATTAAGCTGCAATATGTAAAGGATGCGTAAAGGATTTTGATAACATAGGCTCAAGTCCTGCAAAATCCCTATAGATAAGCCCCAATACTCTGACCTCAATAATTACCCTTATTAGTCATTGCTATCTTTAAATAGATTTGTCAAGGATATACACTATTGTCTTACTTAAGCAATAATGGAGAGACTGTTGAACATACACAAGACAGGAATACAGTACAGTCCAGGCAAGACAGTGTTACAGTGGCCTTATCCAAGAACTGCAAATTATTGGAAAGGTATTTATTAATGTCATCAGTCATTCACCATCAAATAAAAAGAAACTGTATGTGGTACAAAAACCTCTCTCTTTTGTGAGTGTGCATATATATAAAATTTGAATACCTCTAAAGTAGGTCATATTACTTCTTCCATCTAGTCTATGTAGCTCAAATAGTAAATCTAATAATGGCAATATCATTTCTACCTACCCTTTTGTCATTATCAATAGTGTATTTTTTTTGTCTACCTAATCTTACTCAAAGTCATTAGCAGAAAATTCTTCAAACACCTCCCATATGTCGACCAGGTGGGATAGAGTAACACTGAAGTAACAACTTGAAGAACCCCTTTGAGGATGTTATTTTGCTTTTGTTGAATTGATTTTCAAAATGCCCACTTAACATCTAATTTGTATAGTTTAAACCTCAGTAACAGTCTGGACAGAAATGACTGCAATTTAAGGCTGTTTCTCCAAATTACATTACATGCAGATAGTCTAAAAAAACACATTGGTGTAAGATGGTTCTCATTTCTTTAACACTGCAGGAAAACACCAGCATCTTTCCATCAGTACTTTTTTCCTCCTCTGCAATTTGAACAAACGCTCCTTTGGAAAAGACTCAGTTTACAAATTTCAGCCCTCCTTCACTCCTGGGTTGTACATGCCGAGACAAGACCAAGTCACTCACATTTTCCAATCTCATAAAAACTTCAAGAAATTACTTTTAGGCAATTTTCAGAAATTCAAAGAAATTAAAAAAAAAGAAAAGAAAAAGAAGTATTTTGCAGTCAATTCAACATCTGACATTCAGCCGCATGCAGCTAACCTTTGTGTTTCCCTTTTTTCTCTTTTCTGGTGCTGCCAGTCTGACAGCTCGCAGCTGCTGCCTTGGTTTTTTTAGTTGGTTTCGGAGCTTGGGCATCCACTACCACCTTTACATCTTCCTGTTCGGCCTCCTGCACTGCTTGAGAGATTCAGGGTACCCCACCAAAAAGAAAAACAGAGAGAGAGAAGAGAGAAACAAAGAGAGAGACAAGAGAGATCGAATTGAGAACTCTGTGAAGGCATAAAAGAGTAAGCAGACATAGCAGAGTTTGTTTTGTATTTCAGACAATTCATGCAGAGAGAGGAGTCAAATAAACTAGAATTTGCAAAGCTACAGTAAAAACCTGAAAGTGTTAGGTTAGCTGGGATGTATTTCCTAACTTTCTTCCTTCTTCCAATAATATATCAGCTCCTAATTTTCAGGCCAAAAGTGACATCAGAATATTAATGCGTTGCTGAGCTATTGTAGGAAGCACTTTTCCTCATAGTAAAGCTCTGCCAGACTGATCATCAACAGTGGCAGCGTGAAGGCAGAAAAAAATTTATTTAGACTTTGTAGAGCCTATGCTTAAAGCTACGTCCTAACCCTGTAAACAAGGAATCATCAGAAGGTTATTGTCAAAATACATCTTGCACAATTGTATGTATCACAGTATGATGAGCAGAACGGTCATGCATTTTATGGTGAAACTATACTCAAGCTGAAATTCAAAACGCCTCCTACTTTGTAACATACACAAATTAATTAATTCCTTAGAAGTCTCAACATAATATGCGTGGCATAAACTGTGAACATCAGTATAATTCATGCAATGCTAGTTGTTTTCAAAGTAAAAAGAGGCTTTATCATTTTCTGAAGCATGACACACTTTGAGGTCAATATTTGAATCTGTGAAAGCAACACACACAATAACTCTCTCTTCTGGCCAGGCCAAGCCTTGAAGTTAAATAATATTGAGTTTACAAAGGCTTAAAAGCAATTACCTTCATGAAATACATAAAGGAATCATCAAACTTCACATCCCAAACAAAACAACCTGTAGGTGGGCACTAAGAGATTTTGGTGCCAGCTGCTAGTCACTGTTAATTGCTGAGCCCCACTGGCTTCATGTGGTGACTGTGGTTTATCTCAGAGGAGTATCACCCTGGCACTTGGGGCCTCCCACCATCCCTTTCTTTTTCCCAAAACTAAAGTGCTTTCTTTAAAAGGATAAAAAAGTCCACTAAGGAACCTTACTGGAAAGAACTGGTTGCCCATAAAATGACTTTAAAAATATCCCAATAAACTTCAAAACCCCCAAAAGACCAAATGACGTTCAATGATGTGTGGACTGCCAGTAATCTCTCTTTGAAGGGGGAAATTCTCCCTAGGCTTCTGGTCTGTGAGGCAACTTTCCTCTTTACCAAATCCTTCATGCACATGAATAGCAATAGAAACACCAAGGAGATTCTCCAAGGAGTAAGATGAAACAGATTTAGCCATGTCTGTGTAGACTGTAGCTTACAAACCCACAGCTACCCTCCCCAGCACAGCAATCTGTTATGAATAGCATTACATTCACAACACAATGAGCATCTGAGGCACTCAGTAAACACATGCTCCTTTTCTCATTACGCAGAGGAAGAGTTAAAGTTTTATAGAGAATATACATTGAATTAGTAGAGGAGTGACTAAAAGCCCATAGAAACAGCTTGTCACTGCCCAACTCCTCATTCCTGTCTTTACCATGCACTATTCACAAGATTGCAGTCCCTTTGCTGAGTGTAAGGAGCACTGGAAATGAATAAGACATAACCAAAGGAGTGAGAGCACAGGACACCAGGGAAAATGGCACATAAAAGGCAGTATACTGGGTCCTATTTCCATGGGCATGGCAGCCTCGGACTAAGCAGGGAACCAAAGAGTCCCTGCTCCATGGTCTTTAAATACGTGTGATTTGCCAAGCCAGCAATCTGTCCTATATTTGTAGCTCAGCCTCTCTTTAAGAACTAGTGTATGTTCTTCTCATTGTTTTAAAGATGATAATCCACGTTATAATTAAATTCAGTACTTTACAAATTACCTGTATTAAATGACTAGACAGTTCTCTAAATCCTTTTAAATATGGCCATATTCATTCACTCAGATGAAGCATCATTTACTTCGTCCAAAGCAATGATTAATCAGCAAAGGATAAAACATTCTGACATTGTTAATTGAAAAGTTAAAGACTTATCTTCACTACCTTGTCAGCCATCCTTTGATCTAACAAGTAAAAGCCTGGAGCTTTTTGAATTACTTTTCTCTCATAACTTTCAGCAAGAAATATCTGATTATAAGTACAGTGATGGAGCTCCAAAGGACAGAGAAGGCAATATTGCCATTGCTTCACTCTATAAGGCAGAGAACAAGATTTCAGTCTAGTAGCCATTCTGAGCATATACCATCACTGCTGTCTATGGTAAACAGGACTTTCAGACATAAGTGATGGAGGCTGCAAAATAAGATTTAAGCCATAAATGTGCAGCTGGGTTCATGAAAGGAATTGGCACAGAATTTCCTGTTTCTAAAGGATACTTTTCTGAGCTTTCACATTACATTTAAAGCACTACCTCAAAAATAAATCCAAATCAAATCCCAAAATACCATCTCCATCACAAAACCCCACCATCTTATTCTTAGCTATTAACTATTCAGCAAATAGCAGACCTCGGCTAAGGCTCATCCACTCCCTAATGTTTTCTCTTGTGACTGCAGATATCAAAGAAATTATGTATTTTTGCTGCTGACTACAAATTCAGTTCAGGACAGCACTGAGTTCCAGGGGACTTGGCTACATACTTGGCAGTTAAGCACAGGGTAGGCATGGGTCTTCCCTTGCCCGTAAGCACTAACCTCCCCAGATAACCTCACGTATAAGTGCTGCCCACTGAAGTGTGGTAGGAAGTGAAGTTTATGCAGCACAGCAGTTCCTGTCACCAGGGCCAGCCAAGACTTTGATCCTTGCAGAGGAGTGGGCAATGGGCTGTCTTCTGAAGCCTGCTGACCTACAGAGAGAGATCTGTGGACCTGCCTTGCTCAGTGGGTCCAACAGATTTAGATGTGGAGCAAAGTAAAACAAAAAATGCATTCTCTTTCCAGTGCCTTCTCCTGTCCTGGAGGGTTGTAAGAACAACTATTTCTAATACCCGCTGTACTCGCTCTGCAGCTGGTCATTAGCATGTGGAGCTTTGAGCTTATTGAACCAGCACTCCTCTAGCCTGTCTTTGTGGAGATGAAGGGATAATTGAGCAATTCGTAGAGGCAATGGTTATCCTCAGACATGTCACCAGGGGATCAAATGTCCTCCCCTCTGCCCTCTACTACATCTTCGGATCAGTAAGTAACAGTCTGACAACAATTTCCCTTCTCAGCAGGATGGGAACCTTGAGGCAAACCCTAATCTGCTTTCTCCACAGACTCTAGATAGCCCCATAAAACAATTTACAGTTCCCCATAAGAAAGCCTGAATAAGGAAAATGAGATAAACTGGCCTCCCTAGATAATGTTTGCTGATACAACAATATGATTATGTCCTTAGTTGGATGTTAAAAAGTTAAAAACAATGATAGCAGTACCACAGGACAAATAAATTAAGAACCTTAAATGCAGCTATACAAGGATGGAGTTTCAAAGACTGTCAGTCAAAAATGCATTAATTTCAATACAAAAAGAAATTTAGGCAACTTTAAAAATCCCTACTGATAGTTATCTTAACCAACAGGAGACTACATTTGAAAATCTAGCCCGATACTCCATGTGCCCCACCCCAAATTATTAAAATCTTCACTTAAAAACAAACCCGCAGATTTTCCTTTTCTATTAGAATTATTTGTTTGTACTAGAATTTGCATTTAGACAAGAGAAAAACGGAGGAGTATGCATTGTGGTGAGACAGAATTCCAAACAGCAAGTAATGCTGGACTCTCAGATCTGGTGTTTCATTCTCATTTGGATTCATAAATTTTAAGAAATCATTTTGGGATAAATGGCAAGCTTTCAAATAAAACAATGACATGATTTTAATTTTAGTGTTATTCATCCATGTTCATTAAATCAAGTACTGACTACTAACCTCAATACAGTATTACAAAAAAATACTTTTGAGGAGACAAAAAAGAGCACAGATAGCAATATTAATGCAGGATCTGAGCTGAAAAGAAGAGAGGAACAACAAACAAATAGTCTATTAACATAATACAAGGTGAGTGTAGAAGGACTTGCATCAACGCCAAGAAGGGCAATGTCCTGGCTTTGCCTTGCATCGCCAATGGTCTAACTGCTAAAAGTGGGAAAAAGAAGCCTCTCCCATGAACCAGTTCTGCATTGGGCAGCACTGCATGGTACAGGGATAAAGCTACCATGCACAATCAAACAAAAGGATGCAATTTGTAAGTAAGTGAATAATCTGTGATGCAGACAACACAGAATTGAAAAAAAATATTGAAAGATAGTTATCCACACATATTTCAGTGAATGAAAATGAAAAGTATGTTTTTCCATCTGGCCTTCATGATGAGACATTCACACAGGAAATTAGTTTCAAAGTAGCATGCAAGGAAAATGCAGATTTTTTTTTTTCCATTTGCAGGACCATTTTTCTTTATATGAGTGCTTGCACACTCTTATGATCTTAGGCGAAGAAACAACAACAAAAAGTCTATGAATCATAACTTAGCAATCCCTATCACATAAAAATACCATGTGCTAAAAAAAAAGTAGGTTTGATTAGTACATTATGCGAAGAATGAAGTGAGTGAAAAATCACAGAAAGAAAAAAAAATTTTTTAATGGGTACATTAAAAATTTGTGCTGTTTGTCTGGAAAACACCTTAATTAGAAAGAGGCTGAACCAGATGATAAGGTATGTGATACAAATCATTAGCTCAACTGTATAAGGCAAATATTAATTCTATTTACGAATGTCCTCTCGATAGTAAAAGTGAAATCCAGAATGCGTATCATGCAAAGATAGATAAACTACAGTTCAGCCAGGGTGTACCTTAACAAATCAGTACAAACTGGTTGTCCTTTTCTTACTGTTGCCTGAGATGCTCTTGTGTTTCACTATAAGAATGGCTTGCTATTTTACTTTGTAAAGTTCTAGCCTTAGTGAATCTTGCTGCTTATTTGAGCTATCATTCATTATTACTTTATTTGATCAACTTAGATTCTGGGCTGGTCTAGCATTTCTACAATCACCTAAAAGACACTGGATTCTATTGGAAACATTCTGAAGATGGGCAAACCCAGTCTATTTTCCAATGCAATGAAATATTTGTATTAGTTTTATATAGACAATACAATTAGTTAAACACAAGGGCCTGAATTAGGGCAAGGACTCTGGTATGTTAGGCACTATTTACGCACATACAAAGATTTGATTTCTGCTTCAAAACACTTATAATCAAAGGCATTACCCCTGCAACTAGTAACTTACAGTAAGATTCCAGATTCCCAAAAAATTATATTGCCCATAAATTCCCTATGGCTCCTTGCAGCTTATGTATCTAAGACTGGTGTGTTGATCAGGCTGATTTTACAAAGGTGAAAATACTTGTAAGTGAAACTCAATGTGAATGGGCTCAGTAAAAAGTGTACTTGAGAACCTGATGCTGCTTAAGGACATTATCAAAAGTTCATTGCTATAAGGAGATTTCCTCAGAAAGAACAAAGGAAGGAATTAAACAAAAGATTCTTCTTAAGTACCATGTATTTGCTGTCTGCCCCCAGGGAGGGGGAAAGAAAAGGGAGCATGTGAAATGGAGAGTTAATAGCAATGAATTAGAATCTTTGGGAAAGCAGACAACTGATAAGGAAAGCTAAGAATATCCATGAAAAACCTATGCCAGGAAGATTAAGGGCAGTAAAAAAAATGACATAATTATTTTGTGTATTGGGGCCCTGAGGGCATGAGTAGGCTTTAATTGCCCTGACAAGCCTCCCTGGGGACTTCTACCCACACCCTGCCCATGGACCATGGGCTCTATTCCAGCTCAGCCCAGGGCTATGCTGTAGGTACGCTGCTTCCCAGCTGTGTCTCCTGGGAGGACCCTGGCACTATGCTGTAGGTAGCTCATCTGCTTGATGGACCTCTTGTATGTACGCTGCAGCCTTGTCTCCTGGCCCCGTATCCCTTCCACCTTGACTGGCACCCTGGAGGGCTGTGGCCCTGATTCATGCCTTGCTGTGTCTGGGACTGCTGAGGACCCCGTTAGCAGTGACTGGCTCTGCCCGCCATGTTCGGAGCCTGTGGGATGGTGCCCCATCTGCAAGGGCATTGCCCGTGCTGGGGTCACCCTCACCTCCTGGACCCTGCTGCTCCCCAACACCAATGTTGTCAAGAGGACAGAAAATAATGGCTAGCTGTGAAGTGGTAACTGAAAGTAAATATACTATAAGTGGAACTTCAAAGCAAAGAGAAGGGTTTTTCAAGTAGTTGTGAGCAATTGCCTCTAAACTTCCTTCTCAAATCTTTCAGTACCAAGAACCACAAAAAGACGTCTAAACCACTTGCTACCCGCTGCTCTTGATCGTTGCTGCCGGGTTAGTTTGTTTATTTTGGAAATGTACTAGCGCAGTTAAGGACTGCTGATAAATCAAAAAAATGCTTTAAAGGATGAAGGTGAAGAGACTGCAGCTGAAAGGGAGATTTCAGAATATATGCTTATTGGAAGTTAAGTACCTTGCCCACATGATACTTGGAGTGCTGCCTGATCTCTCAGTATTAATAGTCTTGTGCACAGAACATTCCTTGCTATCTTCAAAAAATAAACTAATACCTTCTCATTTCAAGGTCAGTGGAAAACAGGGATGGTGAGGCACTGTTTTGATGAATACGCAAATATATGGTTTTTTAAATGAAGGGTTAACTGATGTCATCTTATAAAAAGTTGACAGCTTGATAGTCATCAGAAAACTCTCTCTCATCATTCATGGTAAAGGAGCAGAATAACACTTCAAATTTAACAATCCAGAGCTATGACTTGTCATCAGAAGTCTGTTCAACACACCACACAACCATTGCATCTAGATGTGCTGCCAAATGTCAAAGAAGGAAAGTAAGAAAGTAATTTTGCCTTTTTGCACATGGTTAATCTAAATCTCTAAATTGGAAGTTGCCATGAAAATTACTCTGAGAGTATCTAATTGAAAACATTTTTAATTTCAAGTCTTAAAAAAAAAAAAAGCCACAGCTGCAACAAAGTATGGTAATATTAATGAAAGCATATCTGGCACTCATTCAAATCACTGCCTTCCTCAGTGCTGTGAAAAGAAAAATTGCTCCTCAATGGAAATTCACCATTTTCACAGAAGTAAAATTACTCTTCTCTGTAAAAATGGGCTTTGATCATTTGCATTAAATGTAATTAAATAATGTTATTAAATTGTTGCAGTAACTAGTGTATCTCTGCATGCTACTTGGCTCCAGGAACGCTCAGTATGTATTTGCAATCCAGATTGAAAAGAACTGTACTCATAGCAGAATTTTGCAATGTCATATCAGGCTAAAATGTTTGCTCAGGTTTTCAACAAACTTCAAAAAATAAGTGGTACAGAGATACATGAAAACAAACCAGCAGATGTGACGGTGAGACATTACAGAATGGCAAGCAAAATTTAATAAAAAACTTTAAACAAACAGGTAGCAATATATCCTTATGAAGGACACCAAATCGAAAATAAACAAGAGCACAAGAAAGAGAAGACAAAGAAATTTGTAAGTGATCTCTCCTGCACAGAGGGATTAAATTTATTCCAGTGAATAAATGATTTTGTTGTCTTTTATATACAATGTAAACTTAATAGCAATACAAAATGTTGTTATTGGTTCTTATTTTGCTATTTATAATGATGAAATAGCAATGAAGTTGTATTTGGTACTGCAAGAGAGAGAGGCATTATTTGTAATAGTAACAACTGGAGCCAAACATCATGTAAGTTAACAGAAGGATACCTGTTGCTTGAAATGGCAGGCAGATGATTTAGGGTCTAACCTACAAGTGTGGTCCCGAAACTATATTAATACCTCCATTTCAGTGGGGGGAAAGGAAAAAAAAACCAAAACAAAACAAAAAGAAAAAAAAAGTACACTGCATTCATCATTTTACATGAACACTTTCTGTTACCTCCATATACTCAGCTTTGTCCTGAGCTTATCCAGAAACGCTGCCATGAAACTACTTCTAATACTGTGTGTATGTTCCTAGATACACAGATTATAAAACAAGAGGTTCTGTTCCCATGAAATATATTTCTATAATCCTTTCCAAGTAACAAAAGCAATTTCCTGCATGCTTGGTCCTACCTGATCTACAGATGCTGACAGGCAAGCACTGTGTTACCACTGGCTAATACTTGAGCTCAAACTAACAACTCATGGACCAGAGCACCAAGGATTCATTTTATCTGGGGTTGGCCTGCTCACCCTAATTCATGTCAGTTCCTGCAGATAACTCAAATACTTTTGTTGTTATTAGTTTATTAGGCATTATGCCAACAACCAAAAACTTTTTAAAAGGTATATTACATGCAAGTCATTTACAAGTTACAGGATCTGAAAACTTTCACCTGTAGGTGAAACATGGGCAGGAACTAAGAAATGATCTGCCTGGAGACTTGTGCATGGTCAATTCTGCAGAGCCACTTCCTCAGTGGAAGGGGACCCATCTCCTTAAAAGTCTCACAGCACCCAGAGGAATTGCTAGTAACACTTGGCAGGGAACAGAGATACTATTTCATCCTACCAACATGGCACCTCGCTGCTTTGAAGGTACCTAGGAAAAAGTATGGGGATTCTGGCAATACTCCTCCTTACTCTGTGGAGACAGACTTTCAAGCAGAGCCATTTCATTACTTTTTAGCTAACAAAAAAGAAACTCAGAAGAGCCCTGTACCTGCTCAGTTTCATGTTGAATTAAACTGGTCCCAGTATCTTCAATCCTGAGCAACACAAGTGTAGGAAAGCAACATCCATATTATCCCCTTTTTGAGCTGCCCCAGCTGAGCTCAGTCACAGCCCTTAATTAATATCCCTCCATCCTATTGCATCTTAGATTTATTTGCACTTCCCTTCGGCTCCAACCTAGATGAAGCAAAATACACGAGCAGCCAGAGGACTAGCAGCAATCACCCTGCAACTCCCTGCAGAGGTTCAAAAGCAGCCAAGGGCTCCTTTATGTGGGAAAACTTATGATCAACTTAACTAGCGAAATATGCTGTTCCACTGTATCTACCTACAAATAGCTCACCGGGCCGATGTTCTATTCCAGAACAAAAGTGACTTTGACTTTTTACTCCACACTCTTGACAATTATTCTGGAATGAAATGAGTTTTTATTCCAGAGTAGAGTTGCCCATCAGGGAACCATTGCAGCACAGATAACTGCATCAGTATAAGCTATGGCAGTGTATGAAAGAAAATTTCCCAGTGCAGAAAGCCTAACATCTCAGAATTGCTGAGATGGTGTCTCTGACCTACTTTGCTCAAAGTACCATAGAGATATCTCCACACAGGCATCCAATTATTTGTTGAAATCAACAAGTACTTTTGTGCTACACAGAATTAGTACAAGGGAAAAAAAAGAGTAGGATAGGTGGAAAGAAGTGTTCTTTTTGTAGCATTTGCAGTACAGGAATTGATTTCACAAACGTGCTCATCCAAGCAATGTAGTTCATTCAGTAGACCGTCAACTCCCATCAAAGAGTCATTCTTAACTTAAAATCAGCGTGCCCATAACAGAAACAAATGAACGGAAAAGAGCAGAATAGTTCTTTAGAAACAGCCCAGCTGTCTCATGCATCCGACACTCCCACATACAAATGTTTTCATTGAAGGGGAAAAAAGTGCCAACCCTGAAGCTGAATACCATAATTAAAAATGGCCATCAAAACCTAACTACGTATCATGCAAACAGCGTAACCTAAGACACTAAGCACATTCCCAGAGAAGAGCACACCAAAAAAGGACACTTCTGGAGTTCTTACAATATTTTCAAAAGCAACGTTCCTAACAAAGGATATTACAAGGCAATACAACACTTTACCAGGTAATTAAATTCTCCTAAACTGGTTTTTGCTAACTGCACAGTTTATTACAAGGACAGCTGTCCCCAGGGATTAACAAACTCTGGGCTGAATATGAGAAACTTTAGTATATTTTTTTTGCTTCTCTGAAACCTTGTGAAATCTTGAAGGGGTTTGAGAGACAAACTTAGAACAAACTGATTTAAGGACAATAAATTAACAAGTATTCCAGTAAATGGTGTGGTATAACATTACAGGAAGGGTCACTTTTACCTTAAGAGCACAGTTAATCTCACATAAATCAGAAAGTCCACTCTGGTGCAAACTGTTGCAAAACTTAGCTCAATTAGTGCAGATATGAAATTCGCCACTATTTATGCAATGATAACGTCTGTTTCTCTGATCTGTGAAAATTAAAACCTTGTTCAGCTGACAATACAGAAGGTTTAATATACGACGGCACCTCTGTACCATAAAATACTATTTCTTAGAACAGTTCTGTACCTTTGATAAGTTATTGAGTGAAAGAGGAAAGAGAGAAAAATTCTGTTTTCTCTGATTTAAAAAAAAAAAAAACCAAAAAAAACCAACAAATTCAAATTCTATGCTAAAGCAAATTTGTAGGCCAGACTGGAAAGAAATTTACTTTCCCCTTCAAAATTTTCTTCCCAGACCCTGAGAACAAGACAGTAAAGAGAGAGAAATATTACTAATTCTTTTAATATTTATTAGAAAAACATAATTAAAATAATACTAAGAAAAAAAATAATTCTCCATCTGAAATCACTTACAGTAGCCTATCTGCTTGCAGAAGCAAGATAAAAAAGGTCCATTATTAACAAAGCCTTAACATTTAATCAATGCAATTTCCAGTTTCTAACAATAAATTCTGTAGCTGTAACCACACCAAAAAATTCCACCAATTGCACAGCAGGGGTAGATACTCTGAAACCTGCATTTCTCACAGCATGATTAGTTATTCCAGTAAATACTTGCCATCACCGTGTTGAAAGATGTGATCACCAACTGAAAATGAAATGATAGGGCAGATGAAAAGTATAGCACATGCAGTATACTTGAAAGATATCTGAACTGAATGATTAATTAGATTTTTGTTTGTTTGTTTAAGACTAGGATACTGTTTGGTTTGGTTTTTTGGTGTTTTTTTTTTCCAGAGGTAGACTCACAAAGGCATCTTAGGTTTTGGGTTCGAGACATCAGACCTTAAGTACTCTGCCACCTAGTAGCGTTCCCAACCTGAAAACAGCCAACTGCATTCCCAGTAGCAGTAAATTTCAGCTCATGCCCTTTACTGTCTTTTTTCCCTTGTATGAATTCTGTGTAGCACATACCCGCCAATACTCAGGGAAGGAAGCCTTTTGCTGTTGAGGCTTATGATTCCCTTATGAGTCAAATTTGACTTAACGATCTGCAAAAATAGAAAATTTGAAAATTACTGTTCTCTAACTCTTGGAGGTGTTACCAACCTGGAATGAGATCTACAAGAGACACAATATTGAACAAGGCTTACCCAAGCTTCCCTCTTGGAAATCCTGAGGAAAAGTATGCACCTACTCTCATTAGGGGGCCAACAAGCATGGGCCATATGAGCACAGAACTAAGTAATGACTGGTTTTCTTAGGATTTATTTCTGATGATTAAATTCTTTGAAGTCTAACATACAGAAATGGCATTATAATTTTTTTCCTATGGTTGTGGCACCTGAAGTGTCTCTGTCCCTTCTGGATTCTATAATCTTTAATAAGAAAGCATAGAGCACATTGTGCAAGCTTGTAATGTTCTTCTCTACCTACTCACCTATTTTAATGAACCTTGCAGAAACACAGTACTTTGAAATTATTATATTCAGACTTAGCTGAAATTAGTTAACAGGTTTCAAATTTATCATTAACACTGTCAGGCTTAAACAAAATTATGTACAGAGAAATACATAGAGTGGAACAACATAAGCTTTACTTCAGTAGGAACCAAGGCTGAGGATACTTAAATATCCATGGCAGAATGGACAAGCCACTCTCCCTTCCCCACAGCACTGAAATGGGAGCTAGTTACCTCGCTCCCTCCTGTTAGGCTAGCATTGCAAGTTCTGATGTTTTTATCCCCAAACACAAGTGAAGGATATAAATTATTTACTAAAAAATCCAAACCAACCACCTTTGTTCTCATCAGCATGAATTTAACATGGAGAGCATCATAGTATGACTTGCAGTAAATACACATGTAATAGATTATATTCATATACCATGATATATGGTGCTGCTGTTGCTGTTAAGATACGATTCAACCAATGGTGCTTGTTCTTCCGAATGTTTCATTCTGCGTGTTCTTGTGCGACTGTCCACATTGGCCTGGACCATTAATGGCTCCTGGCGCTTTTTCTTCTGCTTCTGTTCTAGCAATGCTCGCTGAGGAGAATACAAAGAAAAGCATCTGTTACTGGACTCCAAACAGTAGCAATCTATGATGATGAAAAATAATGGATATCTTTACACCTTCTCCAGTTTTCCAGTGGCAGCAGTTGGCAAGTGGGATATTGGGATATCGGGATATAGGAAATCTTTCCAAAAAAACACAACCAACCCACTGCTAAAACACCTTCTGCTGAAAACAGCAAATAATTAAAATAGATCTTTCTGAGCAGTCTACCAGCTGTTAGAGCTTGCTTGGAAATAACCCTTGGGAAAACAACAGTGTGAGAGTACTGGCTGTGAAGCAATGGGAGGGTAAGCAAGGGCATGAGGCAGAGATGCCAATTTAAGTTTCTGTAAATTAAAAGCAAGTAATCTGCAAACTAGAATCAAGTGATAATGCTGGACATGAGCCTAATTTAACAACTATACAAGATGAACTTTAATTAAACACTTGCATTTCTCAGCTAGACCTGCTGAAAACAAAAACCTTCAGCATCCGATGGCACCATAGGCACCTCTCTCTTTGAGCCCTCTTCCACAGCCTCAGAGAACTGAACTGTTGATTTTACTTATCCATTACCTTATCATTTTCCTGCTCCTGTACAGTGATTTTTTGCTTTTAGAAAGAAGGACTAAAACTGAAGAACGAGAATGGATAGTGGACTCTTTCAGCTCCATAAGTTGTGTGGAACACCTCAACATGACTTCAAAATGATCAGAATCTAGTACAGGATTATGGCATAAATAGAAAGTATTTGAATTTGAAAATGAGATGCTGGTAGACATGCAAGCTGACAAAACAATGGGAAAAGAAATGTAGAGAAAAACATAAAATTAAACTCACAAGGTTTAACTATAAACATGACAAAGTTTTGTGGAGAGAGGACCACAGAAAAATCAAAGGAAACGTGGAAACCTCAAACCCCATTAAAACTTGATGGCAAAATTCCTTGAGATTTCATGGCAGCGATTCTGAATCACTTTCTTGTACAAGTCATGTAGGAATACAGTAGCAAAATAGGCAACATAGCACATAGTGCCACTAGTTGACAGCCACAAGGGCTAAATCCACAGAATGAAAAGGAAAAAATTTTAATGGAAGTTAGACTTCTAAGAAAGCTGTAACCTCCATAGACCTCTCTTTTGCATTCCCTAATCAGAGGATGCAATTTTCTATCAATTACCAGATATACATGTCAGCGATTTTGTTACTCCAAGATCTAAACTTCAGAGAGCAAGTAGGTCCCCTCCAAAATCTTACCTGCCTGTCAAGCTTCTGCTGACGCAGGCTGCTCCCCTCATCATCCAGAACACTGCAAAGACAAAGAGTACGTAACTGCAACAAATTTGTCACTCAAAACAACACCTAACAGCAATCACTGGAGCAAACTCTTGCAGGAGTTATCCCTATAAAACTCCCACTGTGTTCCATGGAAGTTTGCCTGCCCTAACCTGCAAAAGTTGGCTCAAGAGAATTTAAATGCAGACCATGAAAAACTGAAAAACTCTGGTTCATGTAAACTTCAATAAAAATATATATATACAGCCAGTTCACAAAGCAATGCAAAATCCACAGTCTATAGCTTGTTTTCTTCTCCACTGTCTTCTAATGCAAAATGTCAATGTATACAGCAATGGGGTTTGATTGAAAATTTGCATATAAAGCACATAAAAAGTGAGGAGTGTAAGAGAGCTGCTTAGCAACTCAGCAGTATTTAAAATTATGTTAGGAAAATTAACTGTCTAATCTTTTGCACACTGAAAACCAGAATTTATTCCTGAATAACTGAAAAGTCACACTGATTGCCATGCACTTCAACTTCTGGAGACTGGCAAGACAAACAATATTGTGCACTGCCATATTTCTTTCTGCTAATTGTTGCTAGTTGGGAGATTAGCTCCTGCACATTCAATCATTTTCATTAATTAGATGTTAAAAACTAATGGCATTGAAATCAGAAAATTACTTTTGTGAAGTATTTTATGAAACTACTGACTGCACTTTATTTTTCTGGAGAACAAAGGTCTCTATTTTAAGAACATTATGGTTAAACATTGAACATAGATAATTAAATCTTTTAAACTGTAATATATCATCTACAAGGAAAATAGTTCTATAGAACAAAAAAAATAGCATCTTACAAGTAGAATGCATTTTCACTTACAACATATTTTTATAAAAAATTAGCCCCTTTTTTATAATCACTCTTAACAATCAAAAAGAAAAAAAGAAAAAATCCAGGACAAACGAGCCTGGATTCTGACCTACATACAACCAAACTGTATTGCAATGGAAATTTCATAAAAAAATGTGACTTCCCATGTATTAATATATACTCTTTAGGAGACAGTAACATTATAGTAGAGTTAGATAGGAGAGCTAATAAAGGCATGCAGAATGCCACCTTTCCGATGCCAGCATTATCAAAGACCTATAATTAGGCATCACTGGTAGCATCAGCCTTTTACAATTTATACTCAGGTTATGTGTTACAAAAGGTTGATGTTCCACAGAATGAATCTATGCTGTACAAGTACCTTGGGTATGAAATTACACAGTCTCTTGTAGAGGTAATGCATTACTCATAGTCCACAAAAAAATTAGAGAAAAAACCCCCTCACACTCACCAAAAGGTTCTGCTTTATGCCAAGCATTCTTCGTTTGATAAATTACAGAAACAAGTTATAAAAACAAGACACACACATTTCACCATGGTATACAATATCAGGGTTTTTTCCAAGAGTGCTTCACTACAACTGCAATACATATGAGCCGCACTGCTAGAAAGTAAAACTACCCAAACAGATATCTTTGGCCAAACAATTGAGTAAAAGATGCCTAAGTATAAAGTTTCAGGCTTAATGGCCTGAACAAATCCTCCTCATTTAAGACAATGCTTGAAAAAAGCCAAAACCTTGTAATGATGCTAATACAGACCATAAGAATTGCAGAGGCAGCAATGCATATACAGCTGTAATATCCAGAGAGGTCAAGAGCCAATATTGCTCCACTCCACCAGTCATCTGCAGAGCTAAGGAGAAAACTCTAATCTCTTCTCATCTTCTGCTCTATAAATCAGACTATGCTGACTCCCTCAGATATGTTATATGAGCTATATATACACATCTCAGACATTCCCACAAACCACCAGTTCAGTAATTATCTTTATGTGAATATAATGGTTTTCAGTATTATACTGGATTGGCTATAATGCTAAATTCTGTATCACAGACAAGGTGTCTAAGCGCTCCGGATGACTCTAGCTTCCTCTGTTTTCCCATCACACCGTATCCTGGCATAACACATTGCATGGAACAAGGGAGGAGGGAAATGTCTTCGGTTGGGTTCTAAACCTTACCTGTGACTCCCTGGGAAGCCACAAAAAGCTAAATTCAGGTTCAGGTAAACAAGCACAGCTCCCTCAGGTCTCTTTATGCCTAGTATTACCACAGGAAACATGGCAGTTTAAGTAAGCAAACCATAGCAAACACCAGTCAGGGGCAGGGTGTGATTTGCATTGATTCAGCATTCCACGAATGCAAAGCAACTATCAGACACACCAAAGGCCTGCCAAAAAAAGGGAACCTCCATCCAAAAACTGTGGATGCTGTAATGCTAAAACACCTCTCCATATTGCCCTTCTACTGCAAGACGTTGTTTTTAAAGCCTCTGAATATATGCAATCACAGCTGACACCAAAAGCAGTATGCCTTGAAAACCAGCTGACAAGCTTGTCTGGAACTTCCAGGTCCTCCATTCTCTCACTTCATATTTTATAAAGCTCTGGGTTGTTTTCCACAATCCTTTTGTAAATATGCATTAACTACAAGCCTTGCATTATTTAAGCCATGACATTCAACAACTAAAAGTGAGCTCCAGCTTTCTTCAGTGATACTGAGGTTCAGCAGAATACAGTTATTTCAACAATTCTCACCCCCTCCAGATTACTGGACTTGGACTAGATTGCCTTACTCCCACCAGACAGACACACCACTCTTGAATCCTCCACAGTGTAAAAAAGGCCTTAAAAGTAATCTCATTACCACCAACTCTGTCTATTTTAACAGTTACTCAATGCCAGTATCAGTGAAAAGCTGCAGTTCTGTCTTTTCTTGATGCCTAAATAATCATTATGCAAGTCCAAATAAAAAGACGATCCAATTGAGCCTATATATTCTGCTACAATAGTAGAGCACTCTAGTTCGAGACTGTGTACTTTGTTAATATTTTCTACAAGACTAGTGGACCTTGGAGTTGCTGATTAGCAGCCAGTATTTCACATTCCCTGATTTTCAATGGAAGAACTCTCCTGAGACTGGGTGACTCCAAGATTTGCTATTAAGGGACATCAGATTTTTAATAAATAAATAAATAAATAAATAAATAAATAAGTGGGTGGATGATGGAATCACTAAAATAAATAAATAAATATAATAAGCTTTGTTTCCATAGCAATTCCATCAGGCCCTCACTCTTGCTGCCCTTAAAAACGTCTGCAGCGGACTCTGAGATGCAAGTGTGTAACCACTACTGACCCTTTCTCACACTTCAGTAAAGCCTTGCAGAAAAGATTTAGTTGACGATCTTGCCACAGCATCTGGCAGTCCATGCACTCTGACAGATGCTCCAGGCTTCAAGAGCTGAAATCCAGAGAACCTACCCTATTCTTTCTTCAGAAAACACAAAGTCTTGTAGCAGAAGCACAGCCTTTGCCCTTCCTGGTCTTTGAAATCAATTGCTCTTTCCTCTGGAAGAGTTGTGTACACGGTGAGATCCCAGCCTATCCTGCCCAGTTTCAGAAGTGGCCAAGGTTTTGTCACTCAGTGGTCCAAATAACTGGGATGATCAGAGACTAAAGGCCCAGTACAGTAGAAAAACCATGGCTGTAACATGGTATGTTTGATGTGATGCTAGAAAATCCCAGCAGCAGCATGAAACTCAGTCAGTCTTAATAGAGGAGTATAACTTTATAATTCATGAAAATTGAATTATTGAAGAGAATGCATACATATTAGCAATCTGCTGAGCATGGTGAAGCATCCTGAAGATCCAGCAAGGTTCATTTTTACTCCTGTTTGATCAAGTATCATGTATCAACCTGGCATCTTGGCTATGGTTTTGACCCCATTTAAAACAAAAAAGCAATTTTACACTATATATAATACTGTAAACAGCACTTCAGGTTTGCAGGAATAGTCTAGTCCAAATTCAGTTAACTAATCAGAGCTTGTATATATTTCCTCCAGGGAAGACTCATCCATCTATACATAACTTGAGCAACCCACCCATTAGGGCTTACTGGATGTTGGGCTTAAATCTTAAAGATTCATATTAGCAGCCTGGACCAAGGCTCACAGAGACTTAAGTATTAAATTTAGATAGCATATTTTCACATTTTAAACATGGCATTTGATTCAAATATCCCCACCTCCTATTTGTAAAGGGAAATACATTAAATGAACCTTTTTGTCAAAGTGTTACCTTTCATACCACCTTTTTAAGACACAAAAACAATTTTACAGAGGCAGTTTCAACATTACATTCAATTTACCAAAAATAACCAGGCTTTCTACACTGCTGCATGTCATAATGAAGATAAAAATATAATCAAGAATTTTAGTGTTCTAAGCTCTTCATAAGCTGTATTCCTTAAAAATCATTTAGAGAGAAACCCAAAACCAATCAGGTTTTAAGGATGAAGCTTCATGATTACACGAAGCTCCACAATTTACGTCTGAGCTGAAGGTGGGAGCTTCTGTAAATCGACATCTTGCTACATTTTACTGTAATTCCACGTGGACTGATTTCAATTTAAGGAAAATTGGAAAAGGCTTAATTCAAATAACAACACATTTCACAGCAAGTACTTCACCTTTACTCTTTGAACATGCAAGCTGCTCACATTTCAGTAAGCCACTGCAAGAAAAAATAACTAAGAAGAAATGTTTTCAATTAGAATGTGCACGATGCATGTAGTCACTGATTTTATTTATTTTTTTAAAAGAAAAAGTCTGACACAGTAAAGCAGCTATATTGTTTCTGCCTGACAAATGAGGGAATGTTTTTGTTCCTTCCTGACACTGCTTCATAAAGGAAGATTTTCCATGACAATACCTTTTTTACCAGGACAAAGGTCCAAAATCACATCTATCACGTCTCTGCAGCCCAGCACTAATTGCAGTGAGAAGTGTTACTGATCAAACAACCAGAGACATAAACTTTCATACACTGTTTAAAAGTGTCACCCTTGCATTTACTCTTTCTGCTGCTTCGTGACAATACATTACTAACAGCATCACCCAAAAACTCTACGTGAAATCAGGGACCTTTGCACAAGCAAAATGAATGTATGTAGTCAGGGAAAATTCCTGAAACAAACAGTTCACATTACAAAAAGATGAGGAATTGGATAAGAAAATATTACTCCCACTTACAACACTAAACCAGAAGCAATGGAAAATTAGAGGAAATATTTTCATCTCTAGTTTCTTCTGCCATATTGTCAACTGCAATTCAAAAACAATGGATGATCAAACCAGATAGAAAGAAAATAAAATACACCATAGGAGACTAATCTTCGAGATCACTTAGATCTTTTCCATGCACTATTGCTGTGAAGAAAGCTGGTACGTTGCTGTGTTAAGAGAAGCAGATTATGGGATCTTTTAGAAGGCGGCTGACTCAAAAGGACAAGGATGTGTGTAATGTGCCATTTGAACATTACAAATTCTCTAAAAACATATGAAATAAAATTCCTGCAAAGAGATAGCACTTGGCTTATTGGATACCATCTGTCATTTTCACCCAATTACACTTCTCTATAATCTCTATACTTCCATAAAGTCTCTGTAGCTCCATAAAATCCAACTGCTCTGGATAATGTTACTGTTAAGCCTTTAGAAACAAGCTTTCCAGCAGCCCTGATGAAATGCTACTGTAAAAGCCCATTAACAGGGTCAGGGACCTGCAGGCTGAAGTCATGCTCCAGAGGGAATGGCACACAGTTAGGTTCTTCAAGGAAGTGTAATTCAATGAATTCCTAACCAGTGAAGCCAGCAATCTCTAAAAAGTCCCAACACCTGCAAGTCCCCACTTAAAATAAGGTCGGCTCCCCCCCATGTACACCATACGCTGAGTTCACCAGAAGACTCTTGGGAGAATATTATTATATCAGACACACACCCTAATCAAAGACTTTTAAATGAAACAAATCCTCTGAAAGACTGCGAAGGCTCCCCTCATGCTAGCAATCATCAAGCTTTTCTGCCCCCAAAGCAGTTGCTCAGTCATCTGATTTAGAGAAACACCTGCAGCTACTATCTTTATGTTAAAATGAGTTCCTGGGCCATCTAAGCAAGCTAAAGTCTGGCCATCTTCTTCATTGAGGAGCAGCCCAAGGACATTCAATCTTAGTCTGCCCTTCTACTGCCAAAAGCAGCAACAGCAGAAGGTCTTGGATTTCTCCCATGCTGTACTCATAGGGCAGAGGGCAACAGCCTACCATTACTGGTACACCTATCAGTTACCACTGGACTGACCAGTAAAGTACAGACACCGCAACTGCTACAGAAATGAAGATTGCATTTCTTCATGTGAAGCTTCAGAGGAATAAAATTGTTTCACTGTGAACCTCACACAGTAAACAATAGCATGCCTGTCCAAGAATACAGCATTGCTTCCCCTGCCCATGCAGCTCTGCTGAAGACCCTTAAAAAGACTAAAAGAGATAAAGCAAAAATATAGGGGAAAAAAGGCAGGAATACGAACACAGATATTTGTATCAGAATTATCAGTACCAAGTCAGCCACAAAACACAAGAAGATGCAGAGGATCATACACTGTGCCAATGATCCAAATGGCACTAAAAGTAATGCCTGCAGGGCAGATGGCTGAAAGCAGAGACTGAATTTGTAGTTGCAAAAATAATTACAAAGCCAAATGCTTTATTTTCTTTTCAAATCCTGGCTGGTAAACCAGCTTAAAAATCAGTAAATGAACAAGACCTTCCTGAATTATTGGTCCTATTTGCTTCAGTAACGTTTAACTAAATGTCCATTGTACATTAAGATCTATGACACTCATTATGTTTGTCCAACAGTTCCATTTGGGGGATTTAAAAAGAACAACAAAAAACTTTTTAGCACTCTCTTTTTCCAGTAAGTCAATGGAGAACGCTATTTGTTATTATTTTTCTCTTCCATCCCTCCTCAGTCATATAAGTATTTGCACCTGGGCAAGAGATAACATCTTTATCAATGACCCGGATGAGACAACAGAGTGCACCCTTATCACATTTGCACAGATGACAACAAGTTGGGGGGACCAGTCAATATACTCGGGGCAGGGCTGCTGTTCAGATGGACCCTGACAGGCTGGAGGAATGAGTCAACAGGAGCCTTATGGAATTTAACAAGGACAAACACAAAGCCCTGCACCTGGGAAGGAAGACTCCCCTGCAACAATACAGGCTGGGGACTGTGTGGCCAAACAGGACCTGGGTTCTTGGTGGACAGCAAGCTGGACATGAGCCAGTGGTGTGCCCTGGCAGCAAAGGCAGCCAACAGCACCCTGGGCTGTACTGACAGGAGCGTGGCCATTAGATCAGGGGAAGTGATTAACATCCTGCCTTTCCTCTGCACTTGTGAGACCCCATATAGAAAACTGCATCCAGTTTGAGCCCCCTGGTACAAGAAAGATGTTGATCTACTGGAGCAAGCCCCAAAGAGGGTAACTGAGGAGGTCTGGGGGCTGGAGCACCTGTCCTGTGAGGAGAGGTTGAGGGAGCTGGTCATGTTCAGCCTGGAAAAGGGACAGCTTTGGAGAGACCTAATCGCAGCCTTCTAATACCAGGCAGTCCAGAAAGGTTGTGCAGTCTCCATCCTTGGCGTTTTCAAGACCCAAAGGAATAAAGCCCTGAGCAACCTGCTCTGACCTCACAGCTGACTGTGCTGTGAGCAGGACATTGGACTGGAGAACTCCAGAGGTCCCTTCTAGCCTCCAGAAGTCCCTTCCAGATTCTGTGAATAGTGTCCTCCTTTCAGATGTCACACACAACTAAAATATCAGTGTCCCAATTGAGCTACATGGCAGATTATACAAGCAGATAAACTGAAAGAAAATGTAACAACAGGAACACACATTCATAATTTTTTTCTTAATTCCAGGTAGATAATTTTTAAGCTAAACTCCAGCCAAATCCTCAGCATGACCACACAATTGTATTTTTGCTTAATTAGCAGTTCATCAAAATACATGTCCAATTGTTATGACTTCAAGGATATATGAAAGCAATAGAAATTGTAGAAATCAAGTCTTCTAAATGTTTCATTCAGAATAAGCTTAAAAAAAAATCATCCTAGTCAGGTAAAAATACATTAGAAGATGGGTATATTACAGGATATATACAACCAAGCACTGACCGAGAGCAAACAGCCCAACAGACTCTCAGTGCCGAAGGGAACAACAGGAGCTCTACAGATACTGTAGATATGCTTTGTATTAATGAGATCCAGCTTTGAGTTCAATCAGAAAACTGCTATTCACCTTCCAAGAACAAAACTGAAGTCACTGGGAAAAAGAAACTACAGGTTTGGATCTGAAACGTCTAGGCTGACAGCTTTCAGTGAGGATGGTAAGAAGCCAGGAAAAGATCTAATGAGAGGAAAAGCAAAACTATTTCCTAAAGCACATTGCATGTTTTAAATAAGCCGAACCACAGGGCTGCCACTATTGCCCTGGAAATATTAGTTGAACTAATATTTGTACAGATTCATTCTCTGCAATTACACAGAGGTGAATAAGATAGCACACAGCAGTAAATTGCAGGTAATGAAAATAACACCTAAGGGAAGAGTGGATGGCTGACTATTTCTTGCCCTCCCTCAAAACACACAAACTCTGAATACAATGTTAGAAAGAATATCTGTGCCCCAAAAGAGAGAACTGAATTTAATAAACACGAATGATGGAGCACAAACACACAGTAGCCTTTGGGTATTACGTGAGCTATGCTAAAATGTATTTAAAGCAGACTGATGAGAAGTGCCTGAATAGGAGCAAATTGGGAAGGAAAAAAAAAAACCTGACCTGGAGATACACTACCTGCAATGCAGATGGATCCAGATGACAAATGACATGACTTTCAGGAAGCGCATTTATTGAAAATGCATCTCTGCCAGCCACAGGAAAGATCCAGCCCTAACAGTCAGTCTGATTTCTCTTTCAGTACCAAAATTCAACCAACCTCAATCATTAAACAGTAAAATATACGCACAAACAAAACCAACCCATTAATGTACAAAGCACCTGACCACAACAGAGAGTAAATTAAATGAGCAGAAACTAGGGAAAAGTATTGTCTGGATAAGGAGACTGCACTTACATATACACTGCAGAACAGAAGTTCTCTGCCTGGACCTCAGAGGACCACGACAACTCTCCCATTCCACTACTGCTGCACTGGTAAAAGATGTCACCTAGAAAAGACCTCTGCCATTCTGATATGAAAGACTGTGAACCACTGCGATCAAGAGAAAACCTGCATAAGATGACTGCTGGCTCCTTTCCCTCCCTCTTATACCTGTTCTATGAAACATGGTTTTGTCCGTTGGCAGCATACTGGACCTATTTTACCTCAAACAGTATAACCTTCCAAGACACCTGTAAAATGAGATTAACAAACAAGTCTTAACTCCTCTTGGAAGCACCTTCATGATGCAAGAATGAAGCATTACAGGTACAGTAACTAACCTAAAAACAATGCTGGCCTTTAAAATAATAGTATAATTGTGAAGTATTTAACAAACAAAACACTGATCCCAACGATAGGGTCAATGCTGCAGGTGTTCAGTGAGGCTTCTCCCTGCAGTAGGCGTGTAAACACAGGCACAAATATGTAGATCAAACAGGCTGCTGCTGAAGAGATGATATCTGAGGTAATTCACTAATGCAGCAATTTATTAACAGATCTCACTGCCTACCTATGTGTTTAGGACAGGATAGGAAAGAGATACAGTTGTATTCACTGGATCTTTAAAGGAATAGTAAAATTAAGCTATCAATTTATTGACAATAAAGGCAGAAGAGACTACCTAGTCTCCCTGAGCTGCTTTAACAATCAAAACTGAAGAAAAATACAGTAAGAATTACACCGCTGATAGGAGATGTTACTGAAGTGAAACAGCCAAGCTCCTTTTTCCTTTTTACAGGTGGTTTTATGGTTTCTATGGAATACAGCTTCTAAGGGAAGACATGTCATTTCATGATAAATACTAACCCTGAAACAAAATATTTTGTCACTTTTTCCCCCCACACATACTATCTTTACAATCCAATCTAGAACTCTTTTGCTGGAACTGAAGAAAGCAGATTTTTCATTTTGGTTTGAGTTCATTTTCTGTAGTTACCTTCTACACAAGTGGCAAATTCTGACAATCCTGGACAACAGTTTTAGTGGGAAAATGAGTTTGTCAGATCCTGGTGCCTGAGTACGTAATACAGATTTCAAGATTGGTAAGATGTTGATGTCTGGCAAAAGTAACAATCACTATTTGGCTTAGATTTTGTACCCAGTAATGAAAACTAAGTCATTATTTCTAATAGCACTCTATGCAGATGAGGTATTCCGTACAGTCTGATCCACATACTTGGGCCCTGATCCCAAACAACGTTAATTCAATCTCATGAAAATATTCCCACTAATTTCACATGGCATAAAAAGATGCATGTGTATAAATCCTTTCAGGCTGGGATTTTTAATTATAAACTCCTGGAGACAGAGAACTGTTTTCACAACGTGCATATACAGTGCCTGCACAAAAGAGACACTTTTTCTAAGGGAGTCTTCCAGTGATTAATACAATCTTAGAAAAGCATAATAAAAATAAGGCTGGGATGATGACTTTTTTCCCTTTTTTTTTTTTTTAAAATGAGACGAAGATATTCACTCCTTTCTAAAACATGGTAATGTCTAGAGTATTCGAAGATAATTTCAAAAAAACTTACACATTTCATCTTTTCTAATTTACCAGTTCCCTCCGAAAAGATGATCTTGTGAGTAAACAACCTGAAGAGCATTATTCTCCATTTCAGAACTAAGCTAATCTCTTTCCTTTGCTTCTGTGTGCAACCAAAGGTGGGGAAGTGGAATCCACTCTCAAGGCTTAGGAAGCAGCAGGAAAACTTTACAACATGGTCAGAGAGTTTTCTGCAGCTGTGAAGCAAACACCTACTGAGAAGCAGTGGCAGATAACCAACATAGGAGCTTTACTCACAAAGAGAGTATTAATGACTGTCCTGTAAAAGCTGGTCCTTCTAATTACCTAGGTCAGTCATTCTTCTGGGAGTTTACAGCGAAGGCAAACATGGTGGCCACCTGGATGGCACTGCACAGTGAATGAATCCTTTAGGGTACATTATCCATTATGTAGGAAACTAATTAAGGACTGACATTCATACATGAAGGCTTCCCAGCGCAGCAGACATCAATGAGCTCTGTAAGCCCATCCTATGTTCTTGGCTTCCACTCAAGAATTGCTCCTCGGAGAATTCGAGGGGGCTCTACCCCACAAGGCTGAGATGGACCACCACAACAAGCTCCTACCAAAGGCAGGGCTGGTCAGAGAAAAATCATTCCATTGATCATTACATTGATCAGCTGCAGATTTTGAAATCTGACATCCTGAAATTCACATCTGTTCTAAATCAGAAAAAAAACCAAAAGTATTCACATTTTCTACAGAACAGATAAAACCTACAGAATTGAGCCCCTGGCAGCCCTGGGATATCTAATCCTACACCTGTCCACCTGCCTGACTGCCAAAGTAAGTGACAAGGAAGGCCACAGAAGCTATAGAGTAGTGAGTGAGAAGCACAAGAGATGGATGATGTATCATGGAGGCTCCTGAAGAGGTAGGCAGGCAAGCGACCGAAGAAATTCCCAAAGGAACTTTGCCCAATAAAACTTTTCCAGTATCAGTTTTTTTCTATGAATCATTTTAAGGCAATAAATCAGCAAATTCTGATGAAAGTACCCACCTCCCCAACACATATTGGGATACAAAATAACCAGTTGATATTATTACATCACTATTATATTACTATTATATTACTACATATTCTTATAAGACACTGTTGAAAACTGCTGAAACTACAGTACACCCAAAGTCTCTGTGGCTCATTAGATTTTCCAGGTGTTTAAGATTATTAAGAAACCATGCTCCAAAACTTCAGCCATCAGCCCAGAAAGCCAACCATGTGCTGGGCTGCATCAAAAGAAGCGTGGCCAGCAGGTCGAGGGAGGTGATTCTGCCTCTCTGCTCCGCTCTGGTGAGACCCCAGCTGGAGTACCGCATCCAGCTCCGGAGTCCTCAGCACAGGAAAGACAGGGACCTGTTGGAGCACGTCCAGAGGAGGGCCACAAAACTGATCAGAGGGATGGAGCAGCTATGAGAAGAGGCTGAGAGAGTTGGGGTTGTTTAGCCTGGAGAAGAGCCGGCTCCGGGGAGACGACGTGATTGTGGCCTTCCAATACTTCAAGCGGGCTTCTAAGAAAGATGGGGACAGACTTTTTAGGAGGGCCTGTAGCGATAGGACAGGGGACAGTGGTTTTAAGTTGAAAGAGGGTAGATTGATACTAGATATAAGGGAGAAATGTTTTACGATGAGGGTGATGAAACACTGGACCAGGTTGCCCAGAGAGGCTGGAGATGTTTGCAGCCCTGGCAACAGTCAAGGCCAGGTTGGAGGGGGCTCTGAGCAACCTGCTCTAGTTGAAGATGTCCCTGCTTATTGCACAATGACTGGACCAGATGACCTTTAAAGGTCCCTTCCAACCGAAACTATTCTATGATTCTCTGATATACTTTTCTCCGTGGCAACTAACTCCCTTTCCAAGATACTAGTAAGTCCAGGCACTGTCTTGGAAGAAGGTAGCACGGGAAAGGAGCCATCAGAAGTCAGACTACTGTCACGCAAAGTGCAACATCTTAAGCACATGGTAAAATTCTCTGTTATAAATTGTTCTCTATGGGTGGAAAAGAAAAGTATGTATTCTTATAAGTCATATTAGGGTTTTTTTATTACGTTCAGTGATTTTCTCCACACCTGTGTGTAATTCCCAGCCAAGAAAGCTGAACTACCACATGCAAATTTCAGCCCGTGTCAGTTTCCAACTTTCTCTATTGTAAATAACTGCAGGGAGAAAATAAACAGGAGGAGGGAAAAGCATAACAAGGAATACTACTGCATAGAATCTCATGTCATAGGACATATGAGGAAAAGGAACAACTACTACTTTTTGACACATTTGAGGGAAAAAAACCTAACTTGTCCCATTAAACCCATATTTCTGTATTGTGACCATACTTTATTTAGCCCCAAATATGCTGGCATGTATTTTTGTGTTTCATATTGAGAAAAAAATAGTCCTTTTAACAGTAAAATGCATTTACTGCATTTAATACATTTACCAGTACTTGGAAGTGTCACATCAAGTAACAGACTCAACACTGTTATGCAACATACCTCTTTTTGTTGCATACTAAGATATGTACATTGCATAAATTTTAATCATCTTTGATTGTCATAAATATTAAGTCTGCTCACCCATTTCAATTTATATACCTAGTTTAACATATCAGCTTTAACTATTTCAAATAAATTAGTCAAATTTAAGACAGATCAAATATTTGTTATTGGAATATTTTTCTTTCCATCTTCATTATGAATCGTCAGAGTCCCGACTGTACCTCCTCTTGACTACTCTGTGACCATTTCTGTTACATCTGACAATCATGAGGCACCTTTTACCTAAGTAAGTGTACTGGAGGAAATGATATTAGGAAGTACAAACAAGCCTGGGTTCTTCTTGTGCCACACAACAGGAAGACTGCTGCTATTTAAGTCTCCTACTTCTATCATAAAAATTCTGTCACAAAACTACAATCCAAAACAATACCTGTCCACTCAGAAAACTCCAACAGTTAATGGAAACCTACCCTGTGATCTTTTGACTCCATTTCTGATACTTCCTCACACAAAGCTTTAGTTTCCAGGGTTGCAGCAGTCTTTCTTGATGGAAGAAAGATTCCAGCAACTAGAATTATCTGTCCTGATACGAATCATGAGCACACACGAATCCACCTGGTGTGTAAAGTTTTAAGTCCAAATCAACTATCAAGCTAATATGTTAAGCCAGGAAGTCTTTAATCAAATCTTCCATCAGAATCTCATGGCAAATGTAGCACACTTGAAAAACGCGTAGTTCATAAGGGCAGTGCCAGAAAGCACGTGTGCATCGCAAATTGAAAATTATGGAAAACTACAGAAGGTAGAGCATATAAATACAGAGAGGGTGTTGCACCTCGGGATTTTCCCAGTGTTGTTCCAGATATAGTATATGCCATTAATATTTTAGCAAGTAAGAAACCCAAAATACCCCAGCAATGCGACCTCTCACTGATTAAGATTATCAAGTTGTCTTCGTCTGGTTCTCTCAAACTGCCTCCAATGAAGTTATCATTTAGTCTAATAATTACTCTGGATTGTTCTCTCAACACTTTATAATATATTGTGTGGAGCTACAAAGAGCTATGTGAAATGCTTTGCTGTAGTGATATATAAACGGAAAAATTAAAAAAAGCATTTAATTACTAAGAAGCGTGATAACTTGACAAAAGTAATACATTATCTGCTCTGCCCATCTTGACCTCTCAACAGATAACTGGACAAGACATTCTTTCCTCATATTTAACTATATCGACATAGATATATGTATATATAAAAAAAGCTGGGAGAGAAATCTGAAAAACTACTACTTTTTTTTGAAAAACTATCATCATTAACTGGTATGCCTCAAATGTTGGATTCTTTCAGCACTGGGCAGTTAATTTATATGGCAATCCTTCCTTTCAAGACATAAAATTTTGCTCTACAACACATGAGACATGCAAGCATGTGTGCTGCCAGCAAGATATGAGAATTGTGGGAAAGGCTATGGCAGAGGAGTCAGACAGTACGCAGACTCGCAGTTTCAGAGAACTGGGAACTGGCATCCCTAAAAAGCTTTGGATTTTCAGCTGAAAATCTACTCTGCAGTATACAGTTTATAGTTGATACAGCTAACAAATTACTGGGAAATTAAGAGCTAATTATCATGACCCAACTAATTCATATTTCTAACTGCAACTATCTTTTCCAAATTACGGTTCTAGTCTTGAAAACATCTTCACATGAACAGCCTGCATGGTACTGTTTGAGAGCCTCCATCGGTCCCCCATGCAAGACATTTCATACTCTAGAACACCATTTCCACTATATTTGAAGAAGACTGAAAATAGGTTCTGATACATGCACACCACCTAATTTCTAGGGTTCTGATCCTGAACAGACTAATAAAACATGTTATTGCTGGACATAAACATTGCCATCTGAGCCTGCTCAAACAGCTAAGTATTGGCAAAATAAAAGCTTATAGCACGTGAAATGGTGAATACCAAAAGAAAAGGCTGATAACAAATCATTAATTTTTATCTTTGGTTTCTAAACTGCTTGTCAAATATTCACCAGTTTCATCAAACAGTAACCAAGAAGAAGGAAAATAAAAAGGCAAAAAGACTAAGATGCTTGTTCTGATTGTTTTGAAAACTCCTAGGATTTGCACAAACATTTTACATGCAAGAGTAACCTTTAAAATAAAGCATGCATAAGATAATTAGATTTTTAAAGGTGTGTCAACTTTAGGGTTTTTTTTTTCTTAAACTGGCAAGCAGCTGTCATCTGTAACTGTAACAACATATCCAAAGGCATTAGATCAAAACAAGATTTCAGCATTTATCCAATCTACTGTTTTTTAAACTGTTCTTACCTGAGTTAGGCATTATTTTTCTCTTTCACCATGTGACAATTGCTAAGCAAATAGGGTACCATGTTTTTATAAGCCAAAGAAAAGCTATCATACAAAACCACAAGTGTTCTTTGCCAGTCATGTACTACTACAGATTTTCAGTATAATTTGACCTCTCAAAATAGATAAGAAATACAATACCAGCATGATATCCAAGGAATTAACCAGTGTAATTCTCATTAAGGTTGTGCCATTAATCCCTGTACAGAGTGTACTGAAAATTTATGCTCAAATGATGTATTTCTAGATATTGGTAGAAATTACAGTTCTCTAGAATCAGATTATAATTATATAGGATTGCAAATTGTACGTTTGTCAGTTCCTAGAAACAAAATGGATAGCAAAATCTGCAATTCTAATGGCTGTTTTCATGCTAAATACAGATACTGAGAACACTGAAGTTCATTTACCAATTAAGACAAAAATTGTTTCCCTTGTCTTTTTCTTCTCTTTTCTCTAAGATTCAGGCATATTATGAACCCACAGAAAGACAGTGATAAGTTTACTGGCCAGAAATAACATAGGAAAAAATCTACTGACTCTTTACTTACTGCATAGAATAGACAAACTCTCCTTTTTAAAACATAATTCAGATGTACAGAAGATTGGATATCACTGAGTTTGATGTTTTTTTCTTTTTTTATTCCCTTCTCTGTTCATTATAGGAAAGATGAATGATAGTCCTACACTGAGTTTCAACCTGTGGATTCAACCTGTGGAGCTTAAACGAATCTTCAATACTCAATTATACTGTGAGAAGTACTGCTTCCTATGTGTTTACAACTTGACAAAAATAGCTTCAAGATAGAAAGAATAACCAGAATCTAGATTTTCGTAAATGTCTCTTTCCATGTATTCAGAAAAAGTGCACATTGTTTCCCATCCCAAATGTTTTTATAATAAAATAAAACCACCTCCATTTCTAATTTTAAAACCAGCACAGGTTTAGAGAAAGATCACTGATGAGAGCCACGCTCTTTGTAGCAGATTTGTTTAAGCATGACAGAAACAGGTCCTGAGGTAATTCAAGATACTGTAAACCATCTTTGGTTTTGTGTAACTAAACAGATCACAGCTGAAGTAGATCAGATTAACTGCTAAAGAAAGATTGTGTTGACAAACAGTACAGAAAAGTTTATCAGCACTTTTTGTGGGTACAAAAAGCACAGTAAAACATACAAATCTATTTGCCAGGAGGCTGTCTTAAGCTTGTGTTTAACTCGTTCTAAAGCAAAGGCTGGAAGAATAAGATGTAAAGGGTTTTTATTGAACAAAGAGCTGTTCAGGTGCTGTGACGTGAGTAGGAAACCATTACAGGAAAGGGCTTTTCACCATCCTTTTCATATTTTTTTAATATCTGGCTGAAGCTGCCATTTTAATTATTCCACTTCACCTGTTAAAACGCCTGTTAGCAACAATTATAGCAAAAGCAATCCCCACTGGGGACTGAAGCGCCACATACAGCCTTGTCAGTGGACACACTTCCAACCCTGCTGGTTCCCTCCTAGGAAACACTTTCAATTAAAACGTGGGTAAAATATGAATAGAAATATGTGATTATCAGACTGCTTGCTGGTTTTCTAGAACAGGAAGCAAATGACACCATGCAAGTAAAATTAAATTCAAAACATCTGGGTCTTTGTCAGAGAAGTATGTAAGTTCTCTGTCTCACATGAAAAATGTATGTTAATTCTACATTTCGCATAAGTGCAAGACAGAAAGCAGGGAACCAGTGTATCTCTGGAAGCTTCAGGAAGAATTCTCATTTCCACAGGGGTTCTGTACTAAAATTTGACCAGAACACTCAAACTTCAAATTCGTTCACTGACAATTCAGTATCAGTATAATGAGGGGCGTTTGCCTGGCTTCTTAAGGAAGAAAGATTTATGCATTCATAATCTTAATTATGAATTAAGATTCATTATTCATTATAAAATCTATAATAATGAATTAAGATTCATTATTCATTATAAAATCTAGAATTTTTTTTCTTCAGTTGATTAATTTCAACTAAAATTAAAGATGGGTAAATCTTTTTAAGTCCAACAGATTTCAGGATGAAGGTGGTGGCTGGGTAGAGGCAAAGACCTTAAATAGCTTCTCCATGGAGATGAAGGTTTCAGGCTTAGCTCAGTAATACTACTAGAGTAATGAGAATCCACATAGGGAAACATTATGAATGACAGCTACAAGAATTCTGGCTTCAAAAGCTGTATTGATCCTAGGACCACTTCTTACAGGTGTATTCAGCAGATCCCTTCCAACCCCAACACATTGTGAAGAAAGTTTACTGGGTTCATTTTTTTCTTGTCTACATATGCATAGTTCTTATTATCTTAATTTGGATTTCTTATAAACAGCCAAACAGAAATACAAAAGAAATAAAAAAGATATAGTATATTTTAGAGGCAAGAGGGTGGAAGTGGAAGGTAAAACAAATACAGTTCCTTCCCTGATCTTGCTACTGAGTTTTTATCCTGGAAAAGCCACACTTCTGCTGCATGTGTGGTGTCCCCATCTGTAACACAGGGGTAATACGCCTCTGCCTTTGCAACAGCCCCCAGAGCTCTGCACAAAGCACCGCACGTGAGGGTGAGACGCAAGACGGGCAGTGCACTACAGCACCATGCCAGGGTGCATCCAGACCACTGAGGGACCCATCACACTCGGCTCTCAAGCCACGGCCACACCATAAACCACCAGGCGCGTGCCGGGAAAAGGAGACAACAGTAGGAATAAGTGAGCAGACGTACTCTCAGATAGAGGAATCTGTATCAGACAAAGCTGAAGACCCCTTTTAACCATATCAGATGTAATTAAACCACTTCTGGCACTGTGGGAAGCTATTTCCAAATGCATTTGAGTAAGCCAGAAAGTATCATTTTAGCTACCAGACCATTAAAAAAGAGTGAAAAATAAGATCCCCCTTTGGGTCTAATCAACACTCATACGCAAGCAGATGTTTTTGTACTCCTCTCAGATAAATACATAGGACTGTGTATCTTCTGGTTTCTTTATGGAACACTAATTGCCTGCTGCACAAAATGTCTAATTGACGTACCATGTGATCGCTGTTATTTGCACATTTTTCATAGCTCTAATATTTCAATGCACAACCATGAGTTTGTATTTATTGTAGGATACAAGGTTACAAGGTGAGCCATTTCAGCCTGCAGGATCATCCACTGAATGTCATTCAGCTTCATTCTGGCAGATTCAGAGGGCTCCATTTTCTTGCTCTTTCAGGACCCAGTCAACACTGGAACAGGATGAGGAGGAGTTCAGCCCAAGAATTATGGAAAGAAATCCAGCTGGCACAAGCAAGCTAGAAATGCACAAGACAGCAACAGCTTCCTCTATGTGACCCTTCCAAAGTGTTTATCATTCTGGGGTAGGGTTGTGCTGCTACCAGGGTATGTGCTCTTATCTTTATGTGCGGCAAATGGGGAGCACACAGCATGCTTCTCTGGACTGCCAGCCTCGCAACAGTGACCAGAGACTGCCTGCCCACACCGCTGAAGCTACGTGTGCTTGCAAACCATGCTGCTCCCCAGGGAACACATCTGCTTTCCCTTTGTCCCACGTGCTGACAGAAGGACCTCTGCTTGAATCTGAAATCTACTTTAGAAAGACTTTTGATGACAGTTCCTGGATGGGAGCATAGACCTGACGTCCTGCTCAAATATTTATCTGCTTTATAATTATTAAAAGATTTAATTTAAGAAGAGCTGGAAGATTATAAGGAAATACTGCCATTGACTTACTGACGAATTTAACTCAACCCATATTATGTCCAGGCACTCTCCCAGCAGCACATAAACTATTCTCCCCCAAACCAACATCAGCCATTTGACAGCGCACTGGACAGAGCACTACAGATCAAACTTCCAGACACAGAGGACGCACACAAAAAGGGAAAGAACCACAGAAACAAGCTGAATAAGTTTCCTTAAGTATTGAGTATCATTAGAATACAGAGGTAGGCATTTTGTGATGTAAAAAGAAAACAAATGTCTTTCATTTCACAAAGTAAATAACTTAGGGAATTATTAATAGTGACTCAATCATTGCTAGTTATAGACCTATTCTAAAGGAGTAACAATAAAAAATACGGAAACAATATCATAGCCATTTTGATGAAAAAGTAGCAACAAGATAGAAGTCATCAAGCGCAAAGTGAAAAGCAAAACCATACAGAACACCATCTTTCTATTTACTATTTATTACAATATGCAGTCACATCTAGCATTGTTAATCCAAGTCCATAGAAAATGCAATATTGCAGAGCTGGCTGTAAACTAAAACCCTTTGGGCTGAATTTTCATCCCAACGCACAGAGAGTTACTCTGAGGACTCCTCGCAATGTCAATTGGATGTATTTACAATTCATCATGCAATGCAGTGAAAACTTCTATGCCTCTAATGTATCTTACGTTTTCCTTCAGAATAAGCTTTTTCAGATGACAATGAGTTGTTCTTGCCAAAGAACACATAAAAACTGCAACGTGTTATATGCTGTTTGTCATTTTGACCAGGCAGCACAATAGTCATTCTCCTCCCTTCTCTCTCCACCACATTAAGTATTTTCAACAGAAACTTCAGATTTTCGAAGAGGCTCCCAATTGGGAAATAACGTGAGCAGAGAATCAGAGTGACCCTGAGCACTCTTGAAAATCCAGCCATAGACTCTTCTTCCCTGGGCAGTATTACATTCCATCCTTTGAAAGGCCTATACCAGCCTAGTGCTAAAATACAGCTATTCTGCACATGTTCTTAAATCTTCTGTTTCAAAATCTTTATATTTTAATGGAATGCAACAATCAATAAACTGAAAGTCCAGCAACTAGATAGTCATTTCCAATGAGCTCCTAGCTGCCTTACTATCTCCATCAAATTTTGTTATGGCTTATATTATATTGGTACCACTTCAATGAAATGATGGCTTCCAGAAATTATAATTTATTGTAAGTAAAATTAATTTCTAAGCCCTAAAGTCTTTCCTTCCAAGTCTAGATTTCACTGGATTCTTTTGCTAGAAGTCTTTGTAAGAGAATGCCAATTTAGCAAATCCAAATCTTGTAAACTCAATGACCTCCAGAGTTTCAGGAGAAAATTGGGGGGGAGGCGGGGGCGGACGACACAGGCCCAGCCCACACCAACAAATAACCTGAAAGTCCAGGCACTCATCTGAGGTATTAGAAATACCTTCCTAAGGAATGAAACACACAGTGCAGAGACTTGAACCCTTGAACTTGCATATCCCACCTTCCAGGCTATGCAAACGTAATTTCACATTTTTTCCAACAGAATAATCTGGAAATCATTCTGACACAGGTGCACAGGATTGGAAAACTTTTTTTCTTCTAATGCTACTCAGAACAACCTCTTATCTTGCAAAGCCTCAAGCATATAGCATTAAATGAATAAATAACAGAAGATGTCTGAGAATCAAAACGGGAAGGAATAAGGGAAGGAAGGGAGAAAGGGAGAAGATTTCATTTCATTTAAATTTCTCCTGCGCTGGTTTTTTTTTTTTGATCTTTAAAATCTGTGAGTGATATTCAAGCCCCAAGGAAGTAATTAACAATTTTTCAAGCTGCATCGATACTGCCAGAATACTACACTATATCATTATTTGAAATAGCTAACATTTAAAAGGCATCTTCCAGGATGCCTCAAACTTCTAGCAATGCCATGATGTTTTTTGCACTGATATGATGGCTATGAGGGCTAAGGAGAATCTCCCTCCTTTGTTGGATGCAGAGGGAAACCTGGCCACGAAGGATGAGGAGAAGGCTGAGGTACTTAATGCCTTCTCTGCCTCAGTCTTTAATAGTCAGACTGGTCATCCTCAAGGTTTTCATGCCCCTGAGCTGGGTGATGGAGACAGGACACAGAATGTAGTCCCAGTTGTCGAAGAGGTGGCAGTCACTGACCTGCTCCTCCACCTGGATGCCCACAAGTCAATGAGGCCAGACGGGATCCACCCGAGGATACTGAGGGAGCTGGCGGAGGAGCTTGCCAAGCCACTCTCCATCATTTACCAGCAGTCCTGGTCAACCGGGGAGGTCCCAGATGACTGGAAGTTAGCTAATGTGACACCCATCTACAAGAAGGGTCGGAAGGAGGATCCAGGGAACTACAGGCCTGTCAGCCTGACCTCGGTGCCGGGGAAGGTCATGGAACAGATCATCCTGAGTGCCATTATGCAGCATGTGCGGGACAACCGGGGGATCAGGCTCAGCCAGCATGGATTTATGAAAGGCAGGTCCTGCTTCACTAACCTGGTCTCCTTCTATGACAAGGTGACCCGCTTAGTGGATGAGGGGAAGGCTGTGGATGTTGTCTACTTGGACTTCAGCAAGGCCTTTGACACCGTCTCCCACAGCATTCTCCTGCAGAAGCTGGCTGCTCACGGCTTGAACAAGTGCACTCTGAGCTGGGTTAAAAACTGGCTGGATGGCTGAGCCCAGAGAGTTGTGGTGAATGGAGCCAAATCCAGTTGGCGACCGGTCACGAGTGGTGTTCCCCAGGGCTCAGTATTGGGGCCGGTCCTGTTCAATATCTTTATCGATGATCTGGATGAGGGGATTGAGTGCACCCTCAGTAAGTTTGCAGATGACACCAAGTTGGGTGGGAGTGTCGATCTGCTGGAGGGTAGGAAGGCCCTGCAGAGGGACCTGGACAGGCTGGATTGTTGGGCCGGGGCCAACTGTATGAGGTTCAACAAGGCCAAGTGCCGGGTCCTGCACTTCGGTCATAACAACCCCAGGCAACGCTACCGGCTTGGGGAGGAGTGGCTGGAAAGCAGCCTGGCTGAAAAGGACCTGGGGGTGATGGTTGACAGCCGCCTAAACATGAGCCAGCAGTGTGCCCAGGTGGCCAAGAGGGCCAATGGCATCCTGGCTTGTATCAGGAATAGCGTGGCCAGCAGGACCAGGGAGGTGATAGTGCCCCTGTATTCGGCACTGGTGAGGCCGCACCTCGAGTACTGTGTTCAGTTTTGGGCCCCTCACTTCAAGAAGGACATTGAGGTGCTGGAGCGTGTCCAGAGAAGGGCAACAAGGTTGGTGAAGGGTCTAGAGAACAAGTCTTAGGAGGAGTGGCTGAGGGAGCTGGGGTTGTTTAGTTTGGAGAAGGGGAGGCTGATGGGAGACCTTATTGCTCTCTACAACTACCTGAAAGGAGGGTGTAGTAAGGTGGGGGTCAGTCTCTTCACCCCAGTAACAAGCGATAGGACGAGAGGAAATGGCCTCAAGCTGCGCCAGGGTAAGTTTAGGTTAGATATTAGGAAAAACTTCTTTATTGAAAGAGTAGTCAGGCACTGGAACAGGCTGCCCAGGGAAGTGGTTGAGTCCCCATCCCTGGAGGTATTTAAAAGACGGGTAGATGCAGTACTTGAGGACATGGTTTAGTGGTGGACTTGGCGGTGGTAGGTTAACGGTTGGACCTGATGATCCTAAGGGTCTTTTCCAACCTTAACGATTCTATGATTCTATGATGGCCCAGTTTCTCTGCGTATTAATATAGTATTCCATAATTAATATATCTGGCATATCCAAGAAAAATTATCCTAGTATTCTGAAGAGCCAGCACCTAGATTAGGTTGCTCATAGATGGCCAGTGCTCTTAACAGCCAAAAATTAACATTCCTAGTTTAAACCAGATAATGAATTTTAAATTAAAAGTTAGATCCACATTGTGAACTGTGCTATGATAGATACCCAGATAGCTATAAACAAGCTAACGCACATACTGGAAACAATTTAACTACGGTAGTCCCTAGCTCCTCACAGACCGAACTGCATTGCTCCTCAAAGGAGTAAATAATTTCTGCATTTTTGATGTTGTTGCACGGCTTTCAATATCTGTGTTAGCTCATATGCAGCTCACCCAAATGTCTCTCTGCTGCACTGCAGTATGCAGCATGGACATACCACAGAGATCAAATACAGAAGGAAAGAATTTAACCAGTTCAACACCAAGAAAAGCTACAGGGTTCTCCGTATCTCCATCATTGCATAGATTTAACAACACGCAATGTGCAGAGGCACCTGAGCTCTGCCTTAAGGACAGGCAATAAAACAAAGCTAGTGTTATTCTAGGGCAAGCACAAAAACTTTCTCTAAAACCTAGTACTTCACTTTTTAAATCTGCAGCAACAGCCAGTGAAGTGATTTAAAATTCAGTAACCTGGAAGAATCAATTATCAAGGTCTGACTCACTGGTGTATAGAGACATCTTTAATGTTATTTAACGATGCTCTACAGATACAGTGTCCCAAAAGATGCATTATTTACCATATAACTAACCTAAAGTTTTAGGTAGGCATATAAGAGTTCATGCAATCTCTAAGTCTGCAAAAGATTGTTTAATGGGAATTCACACTTCTGGCTTGAGTCTTGGGATTTATATCTGCCAAAAATAGTGGGATGCATTCCGAGGTACAGTAAGTGTCTTAGTCTTTCAGTTGCTACTCAACCTGACCTGAGCAGTTAGTCTAAGTCATTGTCCAGACAAGTTAGCTATTCTTTAATTTCTACAATACATCCAATAATTTCCTCAAATTTTCAGAAGTAAGAATTGCAACATGATGCAATTTTTTTTTTTTTGTTACTGCAGACAAGTGAAAATGCTGCTGTAGTAGTATCGGTTAGCAACAACCTGCTCTGGGAAAAAACAGAAACCAATCTTCCTTACGCTTCTTGCTGTGGCACAGGTACCATTAATAGAAACACCTGGCCCTTAACTTCACTCATTTTGCTTTCAAACTGATACCAAATTTGAAACACAGACCTGTTTTGATCCCTTCCCTAAACATGGATCAAATACTGACATATCTGTATTTCACTTGCAGGTAAAATTTCCAACTAAGTCATAATTTGAAGTTAATCACGGAATTTCTTCATCTTGTAATTTCTCACCTGCAGGTAGTTAGAACTGTGATTACAATTAAAATTACCATTAAAAACTTCATGCTGTGGTTTCATTACTTGTGTCAAATGAGTTATATTAATTATGAATTATGATATTCACAGACTTGTGTTAACATGCATCTCAACAAGAACCACGAGGTTTCCACTGAAATCTGCAATTCAAGACTTAATTTTGGTAAATATCTAAGAACTCAAGCTAAAATTCAACTTCATGAAAGAATGACTCGGGCATTTGTGTTGTCAGAGTGCAAGATAAGTATGTCGCTTGCGCGTTCATATTAATGTACTATAGATTGTTTGCCATTATTTGCTCAGCTAGAAAGTCAGCTCAGAGAAGGTCATGGAACCAATCCAATTCCCTTTTGAGTCAATAGAAAGGCTCTTGCAGCCTCTCTTTGTGCCTGCTTCCTGCAAGCGACCGCACAGCTACATATAAGGCAGAGCATGGTGTTAGGCTCTACAGCATCCCCACCTCCAGGTGTAAGGATAATAGCCTGACTGCACAGAATCGGCATCCAAAATCTGCAAAGTTCTTGTACTGGCAGAAACAGTTACTGTCCTCTGCTGTATAAGGCCCTGCTGCACTACCCCAAAGGAAGTGTTTTAAATTGGGTCATTTTTTCCCTTTAAGGATAAATAATAGATAAATCTGTAATCTCTCAACGTATTAGCAATCCAAAAGTATGAAAGCTACTTCTGCTGTAATCACTGAAAGGGAAAGTAAAGATATATTTTAGCTTCTTATTGATGTAAAAGAAGCAAATACAAATGCATCTAGTAAATAATTTAATTACAGAGCAAACTGAGCATTTAAAGACCTTCCTAAATGTCACAAAGCTACACAACGTAAACATAAACTGAAATTATTCAGTAGATGATCCACAATACATTCATGGTTACTGAACATGTATAAAGCAAAAAAAGCTACGTTACAATCAAGTATTAGATAAAACAAGCTGGTGCAAAACAGCTATGTCGGGAGGGGGAAAAAAAAGTTTCATCTTTTATCACATGTACTCATCCTGTTCCAAAATAATTACTCCAATCTTTCCACCTTCTCCCATAGTTACCTTTGCACACTCTATACACCCTTCTCTGGGAGCACATTTCCTTACATAGTTAAGTCACTATCCCCTTCCTTCCTATTTTCTTAAGAACAGGATAGTCAAAAGAAGCTGATGATCATATGTCTGTAACAAAAATGAAGGCAACAAGAAGTATGCCAACAATCACCCTGATCTTTCTGCTTTTATTTTGTGCCCTTTTGTGCTCTTCTATACCTATCTTCTTAACTGAAAATTCTTCAGACTGAAGACTGTCTTGCTGTATACCTGCATACTATTAGCATCACACAAACGATAACAGAGCCCAGAGAGGTGTTATATTCTCAGCTGAGAGTCCTCAGAACTTGCTGGTATCGTCCTGCCACTACATCATCATAAAAGGGATTGCAAAAATGCGAGAGGACAGTTCTTCATTTGCCCACTAGCAGCCCTTTGCATGACACAGACTACCACTGAGAAGGGCATCTCCTAATCCCAGTTACTGGCCTTCATCTACCGCAGTAACAAAAGCTTCAGCAATAAGTGAGATATAAAATAAGCACTGATTTTAACATCCATGCTTAAAGCAATAATCTTTGCATAATCTGCTGCAAATACTGAAATTAATTCTCAATAATCTGCAAAAAAAATAATTTCAGCTTCAAAAAACTGCAAACAGTACTAACTACTTAAGTAATACAATGAAAAGATGGGATAGATTTATTCAAAAGTTACAAACAATAAAATACAAATGAAAGAGCAAACATTTACAGAGAAGGGTACCATATAGCTGGCAAGACAGAATCCTATTTTCATGAACAATCTCAAAGTGGGAAAGAGAGAAGAAAGCAAAAAAAAGAGGAAAGGAGAGCAAGATGTAGGGACAAATGGCAAAAAGAAATCTGTTCACGAAGAGCAAGAATAGAAAAGCATGAATTAGAGAATAAGTCAGTAGTATGAGGGGAAGCGAAACGAAGAAGAAGTGTGAAAAGAATCCAGCTCTCTAGAATTTTTAGCTACTAATAAAAAGTACCACCTTCCAGAAAAGCTGCTGCTTGCATGTCTAAATGCATGCCACTTCAAGGAAAGTCCAAAAACACTCAGGCGTAAGAGTCAAAACTGTCCCACTTGGGGAACTGCAAGAGGAGACATAGCATTTCATACCCACTTTCCGGCTGTGATCCAAATCTGGCACAGATGGCTTGTAAATGATTGTCACTGCCAGAAACCTGCAAATGATTGTCGCTACCAGAAACCCGTTGGTCTATTATGAAATGAGTTTGAGTCTCAATCTGGCTGTTGATACTGTAAAGGTGGTTGGGGGTCACAATACTATAGGACGGTGCAGCTGCTTATCTGTCATACGGCCCAAAGCGCACCCTGCAAGAGGTGGCAAAGCCCTTTCAGCCCCTTACTTAAATCCACCTTTGGCACGCTGCAAAGCACAGGACTACTAGGTTTCATTCCCAGCTCTGCTGCTGATCTCCCTTGAGCCTTGTCCCATTTCCATTTAAGCCAATTCCCCGCAATTTCCACAGGTCTCTATTTCCCTCACTGGTAAAACTGAAGCGATACTTTATTTTCCTCACCTCTCTTTTCTGCCTGGTTGATTTAGGCTATCAGCTTCAGGGTAGCAATTGCCTCTGACGATGTGCTTGTACAGCTCCCTAACACTGATGCTGGGCAGAACAGGACTTTGATCTCAGCTGGAGTCTCTATGCACTACAGCAGTAACACCCTATATAAGAGCACAGACCCCCATTAAAGGGAGAGCTCTAACTTAAACGTTTTAAAAGCACACGACTAGGCTAATTTTATACATCGCAATAACCTGAGACAAGACAGCCTAATTTAGAGCAAAGGAGACACACGCTCTTTGTTCCCTTTTCTTTAGAAAAAGCGGCACTCTCATAAATTATCAATGCCATTCCCCACAGCAGGCAGCTGAGAGCGAGCTTGCCTGCATTGCGATGCACTCGGTCACAAACTGCACCTTGCAGCGGGGTGCGTACTCTACCTGCACTGCTGCCTTTAGAATGTCGAAGCTTAAAGGTAGAAAATATCCCAATACCTCAAATAAATGCACAGACAAATGTGTGGGACACCCTTGGTCTTCAAGCCTGTTCCTGTTCCAGGACTTGTTTACACATCACACTTTGAGAAATCTTATCTGCTCTAATTGCCATGATTCATGAATTTACAACACAGCTGTGCTCCACAATTTCCATCCAACTGTAATCCTTCACTTTGCAAATAAATAACTAGTGACTGTTTATAGCTGCAATATCTAAGCACAGCCTTAAAACTTCAGAGGAAATTCAAAAAAGCTACAAAAAATTGAGTATAATAAAAAATGTCACAAATAAAATAATGTATATTATTACCATCATCACGTACATATCAAGACGTATTATGCCACTGCAAATGCACGCTGCGTACTCTGCTTTAGACAGCGCCGTCCGCGCAAGGTGCCAGACCCCCCGTGGCACAGCCCATGGGCTCCCCTTCGGCTATGGCAGGTTCATCCGCACAAACCAAGTCTCAGTAGAATTACACAGACCCTTTACAGGGAACTCGGGGGACTTGGGGCAAATTTATTCCTATGTGGACTGCGCTTTTCAGCTGACAAAGTTTATATATTTCTCATTAAACAGGTTAGATGGTTTTGTAAAGGCTGCTTTTTAAGTTATAGCATTAAGATTTATTTTAAAGAAGCAAGAGAAAAATATAAGAACAAATTATAATAATAGGGACTGGGACCTTACTGTGACTGAGTGCATTGATACTTTTATCTTAGCAACAGTTTCATTTAACTATAGTTAGGCAGTACAAGGAATGTGCTCGCTTATTCAAGACACACCAGCATAAAATAAAAATTAATATGTTAATTTCAGAAATTCTATAAATTAAAAAAGAGTTCTGGAAAAAGATATGAAACTGAAACATGTTTTTGAACAAAGAAACCTGAACTCCTGTGAATCTGTAATGATTCCCAGATACTTCTGCTTTGCATTTTCTACTGGAAACTGCTAAAGGGTACCAAAGGAAAACACTACTGTGCTCGACAACATAATTCCTAAAGAAGTTACCTCTTACTCTTAACCGCCATCAGGAACCACCTTTGGGGCTGGGAGCAGCTACATGAATTGAACTGATTTTTTACTTGAGTCTAAACTATTTTAATCCTTTATAATAAAGGACGTAAACATTGTTAAAAATGGGTTCAATTTAAAAAAGAATTCCTAGCTTGTTGTACCTGGTATGTAGCTTCATATGAGTAAGTGCTTAATCGTATGCTTGATTTTCTATCTATAGTTTCATGAAAATATTTACTTTAAAAAATAATTTCTCAATTGTATTTCATAACATTAGTGAACTCGAATCTCTTAATCCTATGACTATTAGCGTTTCAAAAGCAGAATACACAAGAGAAGAAAACAATACATTAAGGGCAAAATGCCGAAATTACATACTCACAAATAGTATGAATCTTTTATCCATCTCAGCATGAAAAAGTTGACAAAAAGTTGAAAAGCGCTGACACTGAAAGAATTGCCTGCTATTTTTTGGTAACTCACCCAAAATGTTGTTGGTATCTTAAAAGTGGAAGTATAATCTGTTTTGTGAGTTTTGGACATGCAGGTGGATTGCTTAATGAGTTGTGCACGACACACGCAGAACTGATTCCCTCTGGCTCATTTCACTTGTAAGGAAAAATATGATATTTTACTCAAGAAAAAACCACTTCTCTGTTTGAATTAATTCAGGTATATAGCTGCATGTACGTTTGATTGCTAGGAGAAACATTGTAGGTTTAGGACTCATGCTACCATTTTAAAGTCCGTGCCAAAGTTGAAACAGCTTTGCCAAGGTCAGAGAAGGACTTGCAGCATGTTCTAGCACACTGTACATCAGCGAGGCTCAGGCTATGTCCCATACGTCTTTACGGACTTCAACATGCCCAACAGCCTGTGCTCTGTCCCCCACGCTAGCAGCAGTGACACTGTTGGCTGTCACATGCCACCCAGGCCATAAAGAAGTTGGGGAACAGGCCTCCAAGCTTTGAGAGTCAGCAACCATTGAGCTCGCTACAGTAAACAGGAATCTGAAGCAATGGAGCAGATAAGCGTGGGGCATTTTGTTCCCGGAGAGAAGATGAACTATTCCGAGGGGTGCACATCAGGCCTCTCCCCCTCCCGTGTATTTCACTCCTACAAAATAGTACTTTGACCTAATTTACTAATAAAGCGTTTTCATGTGTAGTCTCAGTCACATCTGCATTCAGAAACTATTGCTTCCTGGGTAAGTACATTTAGGGGATCCTGGAGGATGCTTTAAACAAGCAAGTTTAATGAGATTTACACTGATATACCTCTAACTCAGGAATTAGCTCTGTAGACTGAAAAATAAGTCAACTTCTTAAGAGAACTCTATGGTAGAAGCCTAAACAAAGACCCTTCAGAGCAGAAGCATGGTTTGTTTGCCTTTTGGTTTGGGGCAGTCCTTGGCAGTTTCTGGCCATAAACATATGGCTAACATTCAAGAATAATAGTATATTAGAAAAGACATGAGTATCATCAGATCTGTGTTTCTCTGAAGATCTACCGCTTTGTCTCCCTAAACTGCACTGAGCGGAAACAGAAGAGATGTTTCATTTCCTTCTTCAAGGCCACTGCTACAAAAGCCCCCAGCAAACTTTCAGCGTTGGCCTCTGCAGAGCCTTGCGTACAGCGAGAGAACGGGCAAACCGTCACTCTGCTGCTGGGAAGAGCCGCGAACGGCTGTTCTTCTGGTATTTTTGCCTTCGTTACGTGGCTTCACATTGCATCAGAATGCATCTACTGGTCATTTTTGAAGCCTTATTACCAATTCCTTATGTCTTTTCAAAACACGTGGTCTGAAAGAGCTATTGGAGAGAGAGCGGCGATATTCTTGGGTTCACTGTAATCACGTTTTTTTCTTTCTGATTCTTCTATTGATTAGAACTATCACGCACATAGGTTAAAACAGCAGACTTCCACTCATGCATCCACCATTTAATTTTTTTCTCTGTATTAAGGAGTGATTTATTTGTGTTTATGTTGCACTCACTGTGGCATATGGTCGCTACAAATATTGTCATTTAGAACGGGGCAAACTACAACTGACCTGCTTAAACAGCTGTCTTTGCTTTAAAATGCACTCTGTAAATAATTTTAATTTCATGATTCTTTACAAAATAAAAGGTTTATGTTACTATATCTACCTCGTTTTATTTACAACCAAACGAATGAAACCAACATGCTCTACTGTCTTATCCAGAACACCTTTTTAAAGCACCAGTCATTTCTTTCCGCAATAATTCCGTTTGAGAAAGAGACTTTAATGAAAACTAAGAAACCCCATAACGTTAACGCCACTCCGAACAGCAGACTCAGAAATGGCTTTATTATTGTTCCACAGCCCATCCCATCCCGCCCGGAGCTCAGGATTCCGCGGCTCGCTCTCTCCTCGTACCGGCGAGTCACAAACAAACTATTCTCTTATTCCAGCAGCAGACGCTGCCGCCGCTCCAAACCGGGCGCCCGGGGCAGGGACGGGCAGGGCACCTCCGAGCCGACCCCGGCGCTGGGAGGCGAAGCGGGGCAGAGCGGCCCCTCGGCGGGGCGAGCGGGGCTCCCCACGTCCCCGGGCCGGTGCCGGCTCCCGCAGCGTGGAGCCCCCGCCGCCCGCTGACGCACGGGGCTCTCGGGCAGCGGCACCGCGCGGCGGCTCCCGTAGCTTATGGCAACGGCGGAGCCAATGGCAGCCGCCCGCCGGGCGCTGCCATGGCGATCCCGCTCCTCGCCATGGCGGCACCGCCGGCCGCCGCCGCTGCTCCGCGCCGCGAGGAAGCGGCGGCCGCCGCCGCGCTCCCGCCCGGCGGAAGGGGCAGCGGCACCCCCCGTCGCCGCCCGGCGGGGCCGAGGTCCCCGCGGCCAAGGGGCGCCGGCCGCCACCGACGGCGCAGCGCTCCGCCTGCTGCCGCCCGGCCCGCCGCGGGGGCCCTGTGGCGGAGGCAGGGAGGAAAGCTCTCTCCCGCCGCGGAGCGAGCGCGGCTCTCCCGCTCCCCGCCCGCCGCGGGCCTGACAGCTCTCCCCGGGGACCAGCCCCTGAACTTCGCGGAGCGGGACCGGACCGAAGTTGGGAGGCGGGACCGGGGCCCCCCTCCGAGAGCGCCCGCCAGCCGGCAGGCACGGGACCCGCCGCGCCGCGGGCAGGCTCCGGCCGCCCCGGCCCCGCCGCCGAGGCACGCGTTCCGGCGGCGACCCCCCGAGCCCGCCGAGGGGCAGCGGCTCCAGCCCGGGAGCAGCCCCGGTCCCCCCGGCCGCCCCCCCGCACCGCTCTACCCGCTGCCCGCCGTCGGGGCTCCCCCGTACCTGTAAGGGATCCAGTCCGCCTGGTGCCTTGAAGTCATCTCTCCCTGGCGACGCTGCCCGGAGCCGAGGAGGGGGACGCGGCCGCTGCTGCCCGAGTCGGAACCCGCCACGGCGCGGGCAGCATCCTCCGTCCGGGGCGGGGGCGGACGGCGCGCCGGTTATCCCGGCAGCGGCCGCGGAAACATCCCCCCGGGGAGGGCTCCCGGCGGCGGGCCGGGCTGCATGGGGAGGGGGGCGGCCGGGGGCAGCGGGAGGCGGCTCCCAGCCCTTCCTCCCTGCCCGGAGCGGCGGCTGAGTCGGGCACCGGAGCGGGGGAGGGGGCGGCGGGAGGGGGCGGAGGAAGGGCCAGCGGCGGGCAGGGAAAGGCAGGGCAGCAGCGCCGCGTCCCCGCTGCCGCTACCCGCCCACCCCCCCGCTGCCGCCGCCGCCGCGCTGAGGCATCGCCCGGGCGAGGCGGGCCGAGCCGAGCCGCCCTCCGCGCCGGGCCCGCCCCTGCCCCGTCAGCCGCGCCGCCACTGGGCATGTGCGGGGCGCCGCGGCCGGCGAGGGCCGAGCACGGCTCGGCTCGGCTCGGCGTGGCGTGCCTGGCGCCGCCCCCGCGGCGGGCGGCGGCCGGGCCCTGAGGCGGGTAACAGGCGGGCCCTGAGGCGGGCAGCGGCCGGGCAGCCCTCTCAGCTGACCGAGGCGGGCGAGAGGTGCGAGGGGAGCTCAGCCTGCGCTTAGTCTCTTCTCAGTCTAGCCCTACCGGCAAAATCTATAAATTTCAGCAACTCGACCCAAAATGGCTGAGGAGCCACGGCCTAGAGGCTGTTAGTAAAAGCTTAATGTGGCCCTTAAAGGAAAATTCGTGTTCTCTGTTTGCCGACACCGGACTGGTGCCTCGCGGTGACAGGGGCGCTGGGAGGTGGTGGCTGCTGCCCACCTCTGCCGGCCCTGGCGCGGCCCTGAGCGCCAGTGGCTCTCCTGGGGAAGCCATGGCGGAAGGCTAAGGCTGGCCGGGAGCAGAGCGCAGCCACAGCTCCCTGAGGAGCCTGGCTTTTGCCTCACAAGTGTGCTACAGGCCACCATCCGCTCATCCCAGCAGGACCAGCTCTGCTCCAGCTCTACAGCCACAGCAGAAGTTAAGCCCAATTACACTTGACCCTGTAAATCCCTCCTCCACACCTTAGTCTGTGTCAGACCATACACTTACAAAAACAGTTCCTGACTTCATGGAAAAAACATGATCTGAAGAAAGAAGGAATTAGTGAAAGATAGGGACTAATGAAAAATATAATCTCTGTTTGCTTTGAATATTGGCAGTGTGGCCCCTAATATCTCAGAAGTTTTGATGCAGGTAACAGCTGTACCATGTATGGAGGAGAGGTTTAAAGAAAAGACTGTTATGAGTTAGCTGAAGTCACCTTTTTGCACAGAACAGGCATTGTGAAATAAACCATCAAAGAGTTAAGTGTGGCACCCGCTGTACCCTGGAAAGGCTAAGATGGAGAGGGGCACCTAAGTGACAGAGACGTGATGCTCTGGCCTGCTAAGCCACCCCCAGATTGCAGCATTGGTCTGCTTGATGGTGTGAACTCATGCGGAAGAAGGGTATGGTACAGGTTATCCCATCGCAAGGTATTGCAGAATTTGAAGGAAGAGTGAATGATTAAGACCGTGGAAAGGTGCACATCTGAGCAGAGAGTGAAAAACAATGTTCACCTGAGAAAATAAAGACAAGGAGTTTGAAAGTGTCTAGAAATGGTAGAGCAGAGCAGTAGAAAAAGAACTTTCATTCTCCTGGTTTTATAGTATAAAAAACAAGGAGACAGTATTATAATTTAGCAAATTATAAGAAGAATTAAAAGAACATGGCTGGGGCCAGGAAGTCAGCAAGAGTCAACAGAAGATGGCACACTTAACAGATAAGAGAAATGTTACCATATTGTTCACTGGCATGAACTTTTGAGAGGCTATTTTGTTTTAAAGTCAGCAACTGCAATTTCAACATTTTCCAGAAGTCTAAATGAGATCTACCTTTAAGGAAGAATTATCTCACATCCATATGGATAAGGCAGTTTGCTGCTTTCTTGACTAGCATCACTGGACTTGACAGACCTCTGTTCCAGTCGGGCACAATCTGGAACTGTAAAACAACGGGCTTCACCACCACCTGGCAGTGTTATTAGCGTGAGGAGGCAGCTGCAGGAGAGAGATCCCATCTCCCGGTACAAAGCTGCATGCTTTTTAAGCATGCTCATTTACTGAGGCTTCTGTAGAAAAGAAGAAAGGAAAGACGAAAACTAGAAGAGTTTCATGTCTTCAGAGTCAAAAGCTCTCAAGACTGATGATTAGAATATCTATTTTCAAAAAGCCATGAGTGTAAAGTCTGATAGATGAGCTAATGCACACACATCAAAAAGATCCCTCTGAACCTTTGAGTGATATGAAATATGGAAGTGCTTTACTGTCATTTAAACAGCCCGAGCCCATGTCTGTGTTAACAAATACAAAGCATGCGGGGTTAGTAGATGTTCAAAATGGGAGACTGTCAGGGTGTCCTGGAAGATGGGGCTGCACAGAGCATAGTGTCCATCTAGGAAGAGCTGACACAGAGGAGAAGAAAGGTTGGGAAAATTGTGTGGGGAGAAGGGAAAAACAATTCTCTGATATTTTATCTGTTTCTGTAGGATTTACTTATGCCCCCAACCTCTTCCTCATCCTCCCCCACCCTGATTCTCCCTCATCCCTTTACCATCTTGGGTCACTTGTTTTTATACTGCCTCACTCTCCAGCTTCGGTTCTTTCTCCCTGGCAGTGTGCTGCCCCCATTTCTGAAGCGGGTGAGCTAGGCAGAGAGGTGAATACCAGCCCTCCGCAGCTGGCAGTGTTAAGAGCAGGGTTACTGCACATCTCTAACTCCGAGCAAAGTCCCGACTCACCAGTCTCCTACGGATGTCACTGTGCTTTGTCTGCATGGCACACAGAGCTAATTCTGAATGACAGGGCAAGAGTTAAAGAGAAATCCTTGCCGGGAGGATGACCAAGATGTTCATTTTGCTGTGTAACAAGCCTCAAGATTGCCCTTGAGGTGCAGATTCATACACTGACATTTCTAATAATTTTCAGCAGCTCAGGGAAGACCTGGCTTTTGCAGGTGCCAGTTTCGCCAAGTACTACTACAACAAAAACCGGGAAAAAATACCAGCGTGTAACAAGTAACCCTTACAGGCAATGATGATTTCTAGGTGCTATCTGTAAAGAGAACTGTACTTCTCAAAAGCCATGCTTAATTAGTTTCAGATACCCATCTGATGGGCAAGGTAGTCTGTTAGAAAAACAGTTCTTTAAAGGTTCAACAACGGATAAATGAAACAGATGAAAAGCAGCAATGTAGATACAAACGTAGCTCCTCCACTGCCAAACGTGTCTCACTGAGTACCATCTTCCTCTATGTACTGTGTACTACCTTTCCAATTATTCCTGTTTTGTCCTCTATGTAAAGTCAGTGTCCTACTAATACATTTTTTGATTGAGATGATGAATAATACAACACAACTATATCTAACAGTTGAAAACACCTGCATTTGCAACTGAAAGCCTTCTGGCAATCTGGGTAGAGAGCAAGACATCAAAGCAGGAGGACTCTGTTGAAAGGGAGTTGGGAGAACCTAAGCAAGCAGTAAAATAAGCAGCTGATGTAAGGTCTTTCCTAAATGTACAGATGAATAATTTTTAAAAGTCTGATTTTGCCATGATGGGGGAATGAAGTTCTTATAATTTAGTCCATGAAAAAAAAAAATCAAGTAGTAAATGTATATACTGATTTGAAAAAGGGCACAGGGTATCTTTTATAGGGAGATTTTTATCTAACTATATTCCTATTGCTTCTCTTTCTAGAGCCACTGTTGGCTGTGTGCTAGCGAGCATGGCACTGTTCAGAGCTTGTGTGCTACAGATAGAAAGGTCTGCATGTTGTGTGGCTTAGAAGGTTTCCTACACCTCATAGCTGCTGTAGTAGGCTCAGGATACACAGTGAATTTAATTCCTGTCTCACTTGCCTTTTTAGCTGACCCAAAAGAAGGCTGATTTTAGAAAAAGGAAAAGTATAGTAACAAACACCATAGATTTTCTTATTTGCTGACCCATCCTGGTTTTATGTTGTGGTGTAACACACGTCCTAACTCACAGTTCCTAACCCATTCATAAGACATCCAAGAGCCTAATTCAATCTTTACTTTTTAGGTCTTTTAAAAGGGCAAAAGCTGACAGTTTGGTGTCTCTGGATCAGCTCAAGCATAGTGCCGAAAACACTTCTGTCTGGCATTTTAAATCTTATAATAGCACAAACAGGACAGATTTGGCATAAACGTGTAAGGATTCTGGGGTTTCCTTTATTGGCTTGGACATTTCTAATTTTAAGCTCCATATGACAAGGAACAGGGATGTGTTCGTGCTGGCATAACTACAGAAGTGGTTGTGTTTAGATTTTTCCATTCCAATATATCTAAAATCAAGCTATCATATTTGAAGTAAAGCCATGCCAAATAAAACTTATCTGCATTCATTACAAACCTAGAGTTCCTAACAAAGTTCATGAACTTTCCTGTATAAAGCTCAGATCAGTTGTGAGCGTCTCTAGGATATTTTGTTTGTTTGTTTGTTTGAAAATCAAACTGTGCAACTAACCAGGACCAGATGCAAAAGCTGAGGTTTTGTATAATGAGCTGAGATTCAGCAAGTTCAATGAATTTCTTCCCAAGCAGTGACTTCTGGAATCTGTTGAAACAAATTCAGAATAAACTCCAGGGATGGTAGTAAGGGCGTTAATCAAAAATAAGAAAATGCTCAGAAAAAGTGAATAAAATCAAAGCCCTGAATGGTAGTTTTAGCCATAAACACTTCAGTAATACCACAGACATGATAGAGATAATTCTGCTCATTGTTGTGGGCTTTGGATGAGGCTTATGCCAAGTTCACTGTCATTGTGCCTTAAGCAGAAAGAAGCCCAGGTTAAATCGTGTTTCTCTAGTAAGAAAAAAAGGCATTATTTTTGATATCCCAATTTCAACTATAACAAGAAAATTTTGTGGTAAAGGTGAACAATCTGGAGATGAAACTCTGGGAAGGAGACATATGAAAGATTTATTGCAGCCTTTACGTGGTTGATCCTCTCCATCTCTCCATGAAAGCTCTCTTTTCCTTACTGCATTTATCTGTTCTCATTCCAATAACTACATTTCTGTTTCTTTATTGTGAGGCTGTGAAGCATAAATACCGATCAGTAACACACTGAAATAAAATCTATTCTGCAATAACAGAATAGAGTTCCCTTGCCACCCAGAGTGATTTTTCACTTTAGTCACTTCAGTTTGAACTTGCCTAGCTCCACTGAGATCCTGTCTAATATCAGGGTTTTTACAATTAACATCAAGCTGACACCTACATCTACATATTCCTGTAAACTAAGTAAGTATGACAAAATGTTAACTTTTGAGGAGTGAAAGTTGTTAAGCTGACTTTGCCAGCACTAGAAATCGAACCTTTTACACCACTGTCCTGGTGTTTGCCACTGGTGGCCTGCTTTCAACACCTGCCAAGTAAGTTTTTAGTTCAGTTTGACATCAGATCCTGTAACAACACTTAGCGTCTCTCAAAATCTTGCACTGGATGTATCCAATGCTCTGATTCTCCACTGTAAGTAATAAACTCTATTACTAAGGTGAAAACAAAGTCTCTTGCAGAGACAGACTAACCTACATGACTGCTGTATATAAAGTCACTGAAACTTGAGTAAGGAACTAGTATAATCATAATTAGAGCTCCTGTCATCTTTGGAATTGCTGTCCCATTGAGCACTCATCTAAATCCAGTGGGGACCGCTAGAAGTGGATTCTGCTATATATTCCCTTCAGAACCCCCCCTTTTTACTGCCCTCTAACATTATTCCTGCATCCCAATACCTAAAATGATTGTTCATGAAGGATGAATTTTCCTATAATAGTGCTTAAATGCAAAATTGGCTAATCCTATCCCATTTCAGCATACTATTTCACATAGGTTTTGCTTTTAAAGGTTTCTTTTCCCTTTGAAGGTTATTATTAAACCAAATTTTACACAGCAATTTTGCACTCATCTCTTGCACTGATGCTTTTTGAACTTTTCTGAACCATTCACACTATTGACATGTCACTCAAGGCAGTTAGAATGCCAAATCAAGAAAATCAAGAAGACATATTTTCAAAAAGACTCCCCTGCCCAAAGTATACGTCTCTCTCCTATAAAACAGGTCTAAATTCATAGCAAACCAAATGCCAGTTTACTGCCCATTAAAATTATAAGTCACTTTTTGTTTGTTTTTCTCTTCTAAAAATCAAGGGTAGTTTTCAGTTCTGTCTTTTTTTTTTTGCATTGAATCACAGGATGAATGGCAGTGGAAGGCATCTCTAGAGATCATCTTGTCCAGCCCCTCTGCCTAGAGCCACAACAACTACAGCAGGTTTCTCAGAGCTAAGTTCTGGCAAGTTTTGATTATCCCCAAGAATGGAGACTCTGCAACTTCCCTGGGCAGCCCATGCTGCTGTTTGACCAGCCTCACAGTCAAAAGGTGTTCTCTTATGTCTAAAGGGAATTTCCTGTATTTCAATTTGTGCCTGTTACTCATTTTGTTCCTCTGAGCTAAGAGGCATCATTTTGCACTCAACCAGCAAGAGGGGAACATATTGCATCTCCCTTTGTCCTCATGGCAAGTCCAGAGGACCCTGAGGTGTCCTTTCAGGAAAAAACTAGGCTCTTCCAACTCAGACTGGGAGAGCCATACTGAAATTCTCATAAGCCGTTAGTAACCGGTAGCATGTCTTAGCCTGCCGAAAGGATAAACTCCGAACTATTTCTTCATATTAAATAGTCTTTCCCTTGCAGCATGGTGAGTAGGCAACTGTACTTAATACTGCAAAACCTCAGGATTAATCTGAAGCTAAATACATCCTTCATAACTGTTCTGTAAAAGCATGCATAGGCATTACCTCCAGTTAATGTAAATCAAAAAAATTCTGTTGAAATTATAGATCTAAAACTGTCTGCCCCAGCTGAGGATATAGTTTTAAATGTTCATGCTTAGCTGTTGGGGAGCTGAACAAAAAAACCAAACTAAATTTTGTCTAATCTCAGAGATGTTTCCAACCCATGGATGTTTCAAACTCAGACATGACTTATCTGCCCTTAAAAGCCGTTAACTTCACCTGACAATGAGCCAGAAAATTGAAATGGTCCCAGCAGTACTTGTAAGTAGAACCAGAAATGCTTTGCCATAGGTCTTTGTTTGGAACGTCATGATAACGACCTTCTCATTTTATACCCTCTAGATTTCTTCTTCCATCAAACGTGATTACTCACAGAAGTCAGTATTTACAAAAAAAAATGAGCCACAGGTTTTGAAAGAATTAATGTTCCATTACACTTTAGCACAGAGTTGCAATCAAATTAAAATGAGGTTGAGTTCACTGTACAAGGAAAAAAGATTTGAATGGTTTTGTTTGGAGTCAAAGCAGCTAGAAAAATAGGAAACTAGGTTTAGAATAGCTGAGCATTTTTGTAACTAGAAAACATTCTACAGTCTTCAAATGATATTTAAGGTTAAATAGTATCAAGTTGTTATTTTCATTTGCTTGCTTAAAAATGGTCTAGCTAGTGCTAAAACTTTGCAAAAGGAGCAGGAATAATTACTTAAATTATTGTTTTGCTGCTCTCTTTCAAATACAATGGGTTAAATATATTTGAGTTTGCAATGGAAACACCTGATTTTCCTTCAGAATTTATGTAACTTACTAGCTTGACTTAGTGCAATCATCTGCACTTCTGGCCAATATAGGACACTATTCGTAATATGACTGCTTTACATCATCTTTTTAATGCAATAAAATGCCACATTCACATTAGAGATGATAAACTGAGGCAAGAGCTAGATTATTTAGTTTGCCTACAGCTATATAGAAAGTCTCTGGATAAGCTAGGAATTGATCAGTTGATCTTCACTGAAACATCCATCTACAGTACATACAAATTATACTCTGGGTTTCATGTGCCAAGCACTTTCTGAGTCCTCCATATTTGCCAGTACAAGGACAGGATGAGAGTGCATTGCTTACTCAGTGTTTCCCTGAATTACAATCTAATGCAACTGATAATAATTTAAAATATATAGATACACTAAATTAACTTAAACAGCTGGCTGAGAACTTCTGTTTCCAAGAGCTATTAACATTATCGATTTCACCACATCATTTTTCCACTTTACCTCAATAGATGACTGAAACTGTGGCCAAATAGTTCAACAGAAGCTAAACGTGAGACACACTGTTCAATAACCTGGCCCAGCTTAAAGAGACTTTTTTTGCTGTTTTAGCATATTCTTATACAATGTTTTAGTTCACTGTTTACCAGATTCTCAGCGATTTGGCTGTCAGAGTTTAACAGATGCTTGCTGGGCAGCTCCCAACTTCCACTGGAGAATGCCAGGGCAGTTTCTTTTTTGACTGGTGAAGAGGTAGCTCCCCATGTGGGTACCTCGGCACTCCCTGCCTACAGCCTGGGGGTCTCCACAGGCTCATCGTGCAGCCCCTGTGCAGCCCAGCGCCCACCTCCAGCACACCTTCCCACCAGCACTTCACGCCCACCCACTTGCAGAGGCCCCCCAGATGGTCCTGTCTGACTGCACGTTTGCCAGCCCCTCTGAAAGGCAAGACCTGAAGGGTCTGGCATGAAGCAGGTGAGGTCCCAACACTTCAGAGGGGAGGGCACCTGCATCAGGCCAGACCCTGCTGTGCTGCAGCCCTCAGCACAACACTCTTCATTTAGAGGGGGAGAACCCAATGCTGAATTATTAACAGTTCTTCTGTGAGAACGGTATCAGCTGCATCTGGCAGACCATGAGCACATTTTCCTCATTAACTTCATCAGTGGTTTGAGCAGAGTCCCCTCACCAGCAAGTACAAATCAAAGCAGTTTTGTTTGTTATTTTTCTGTAAAAGAAGTTGGAGGAACTATTGTTTGCAAAATACATTTCCTGGCAGCCAGACAGACAAGCTTTTAAAATTTCCCTTCTAGACATAAAATGATAAGTATTTAAGCACCAATTAATTACTAAGCAAAATATATACTCATACCTTCAAAGAGCACTATAAAGAAAACACAAAGGATCCATTAAAATAAGACTTCCACTTTAAAAAATTAAATTATTCAAAAAGACTTTTCTTGCATGGCAGAAGATAAGGTAGAGCAACATTTCTTATGTAATTTTGGGATAAGAATTAAAACAAAGGAAAGTAAATCAAATGGTTTACATCTCTGTAGTAAATATTGTATAAAAATTACATAGATACAAAATTCTCTGAGCCTGTGCAGATATTCATACAGGGAGATGACTGTATGAAATCTATCTTCTTCATTTTGCTTTGCATAAACCAATCTTCTTTTTTGGCCTCTCAGACCCTTTTCAGCCAACATCTACTTTCTCCTAAATTACTGTGGATAGATGTATCTGGATGTTCTTCTCTCTAATATCCAACTCAGGAATTGCTACTTTGACTCCTTGGGGTTTCTTCATACCTCCTTATCAATAACAGTTCCATGCTCTTCCAAGCCAAATCCTGCTGCACCTTCCTTGCATTGATACCACATTTTCCCCTCTATACTTCCAGTTTCATGGTCAGCTGGGTTCATGTGCCTGGTTCATTCACATGCCAAACACAGTTATTCAGGTCTGGATCATAACATTGGTAACACGATTGTAACCACGTCCTTCACCCTCCCTTCAGGAGCAGCAAGTTATAAAGACAAACTGACTGAGAGCAGGGATAATTCCAGATTCACACAAAATGTACTATTTATGACTAAATCAAAAGGAGACTGTGAGATCAACGCAACATTCCTTCAGTGAATGTGCAGATACAGTACCTGCTATGGAGAATATGAAACCAGGCAGGTGATCTGAATTGGTAAAAGATATGATGCATTCACTTAAAAAAAAATATTTTTGTGGAAGCTTAGTCACAGGCCTGGATTTAGAGAGGTCTGGGGAGAGGAAAAAAGTAAAGGGCATGAGACAACTCAGGACATCAGAGTCTGTTACTGCCTTGCTGCTGGTACCACCCATCGTTCCCATTCCTGCGTGAATGATGTGGCAGTGTCTCAGTTTACCTTTCTTCCTTTCGCAGCTCTGTCTCCTGTTCTTGCATTTAAAGAATCTGTTAAGATTCTTCAGGAAGGATCAAGGTTTAGGTCTTCAGGAAGGGATTTTTACTGTCTCGGCAGTATTGCCCCACCTGCCCCTGGCCAGCACAGTTAATCTCTGAGGGTGAGCACACTTTGACTGGAAGATAAGCAAGAAGGAAACCTGAGACAGAGAAGAAGTAGAAAAGAGCTGGTGGGAAGAGGGTATTACAAAATGGGAGTGGAGATTAAAAAAAAAAAAAAACAGATTTTCTGCATTTATTAAAGTCTGTTCCAAACCCACTGATGGCCCTTTTCCCAGAGAATACCAGTATGTTTAGATATGTTCTATATACATATGATATACATACATGTTGCACCTCTAGCAGCCATAGTGAAGCAACTGTGCATGCTGAATATTTGGCACAGACTTTTGCTGCTATACCTGCTGTGTGACTCTGCTCCCTCTCATGGAGTCCTAACCGTAACAATGCCCTTGAGAATCCACTCTGCAAAAAGCACTGCCTCTTCCCTACGAACTGCTGAGCAGTTTCCTCATTCTGACGTTTGCTGTTTATTGATCCTTGTCTACACTGCCTTCCCTTACATTAGGAAGGTGGTAATGTAACAGCCCATTTACAACCAGTGCTGTATTGTACTGCAGTATGAGAGAGAGGTGTTGAGACACACTGACTCAAGGAGCTAGAGAAATTCCCTTCTGTGCCTCTCAGCATGTTTTCCAATTTAACTCTCAAGCAGACCCAGTTAACAATAAGACCCTTCCTTTATACAGAAATGTCAAAGCAAAACCAAGACTCGGTGAAGGAAGTTAAGTCAAGGAGAAACAGAAAAAAACACAGCCAATCCAGAAAACATTGAAAAAGTTCACTAAGGGGTAATAAGCAAATAGATGTGGAAAAGGAGAGAACAAGACAGAGGGAAAAAATGTATAAAAAATAAATGCAGAGAACAGGAAACTCGGGTCTAGAAGCCAGAGTTGGAGTTAATGGACTAAATACAGTCAGAGAAACTACACACAAAAGGTCTGTATATCAGCAGGCTGGGAAAAAAAAAAAAAAAAACAAAACAACCCTACAACAATGAAAAGACTCCAAAAATACCACATATTGTAATAGGATATTGGAGTAAGTTGGTTAATTAGAAATGAGTCACAGATGAAATACGCAAAGGTACGTGGCACCTGAAGTGCTACAGAAGCAGATGGCGGGTATTGATACTTTTTTCCTATTTGTCAATGTCTTGCCATTTGATGGCAATGAATTTTGTTGCACAAAACATGCCAGCCGTACAGTAAATGAGCAACACTTGAGAGGAAACATACTGCATATTTTTCTGAATGGCAGATTTGACTTCAAATTGTCTTTCAAAAACAAATCGATCTGTAGAAAAATATATTGTGGTGCTAACTTCTACTGAAAGTACCCGGCCTCACAGAGCACTGTTCTTGGGGATCATGTGTTTCCCTGCTGTTTGCCGTAGCTGTTGAAGAGTTGAAGAGTTCTTGCTTCTCCCTTTACTACTCACTTTGTGCATAGACACTTCAACAGGCCTAAATGTATTATTACATTAAGATAAGATATTGTAGGGCAGTCTGTGGCTCAGATGCAAATTATGTTCTGGAAGGAAATAATTGGCAACAAATAGACATTTCCAGAAGTCCAGTGGAATTGGTGGAAGTATTTATGCACATTTATTCTGTGGTCAGCCTAATATGATCAAAGTAGGGATTCTGAGAGGAGGAAAACACAATTATACTAGCCAGCCTAAAGATGTATTATACCATGCTCTCCGAATGTCAGTAAGTGCCAGCTTTCCTCGACACAATTTTTAATTATTTGCAATTAAATCTAACTCGGATATTTAGAGAAAATTGTTCATTAATTCAAATATTTGGAAGAATCAGTGAATAGAATTTCTTTAAATTTAAACCTTTGACTTAACTGTAAATCAGAAAAGAATACTGGAAAATTTTTTAGGTTTTCATACTGGCATCCTGCTTAACAAAACTTCACTGTCCACCAGAGAGACTTTAGGGCGGCAGTAAAACAGAGGGTGCCTCTGTGCATATTGCCCCTACCCTGAGACAAGTCTACTTTCCTCCTCCAGTATAGCAGTTGTAAAAAATATTAAGTAGTATGGGTAGTCCTGCCTGCTTACATGACACAGGCACACATTGACCAAACATAAAATGGAGACTCTGGACTCTTTTAACACCTACCAATCAATGATTTGTGTCACTGCGTATAAATTATTTTCATTCCCCTCTGACATGAAATTAATTCTAAGCAGGTACAAGGGGAGATGCACCTCTGTCCCAATTGCAATCTCAAGAGCAGAATTGATTAAATATATTTATCTTGAAAAATGTCAGGTTTTCAGCATCACATTTATTTCCAGAGATGCCCAAGTTACGTTTCCTATCTTGTGATCAGCTGCATCACTGAAGCAATCTATCACTCCTTTGTTTAAAAAAAAAATATTGATGAGCAAAGGTAGTGTTATGAATACCTGTAGCCCCTGAAGAATAAGAGAACTCTGGGCATCAAAGTAAAGCATCAAAAGAGCCAGCAAACTAGGAAACTGCAATTTAACAAGAGCACATGAGATTGAATTTCAGCTGAATGAGGTTCTCAGTCCAGGGCCCAATTACCTGATTTTGAACAAGTCACTTCACCCCTAGGTCTCTCTTTCCTTATGCGATGTTTACAGTGTAAACACTCAAGGCAGTCAGTGTGATGCAGGACAGCGCCCAGATGTATTTGTCTGCCCTAGCAGTACCATTATCTGGATGAGGAGCTCTGCCAAAAAAAACCAAAAAGCAAACATGAAAAAAAAATCTAAATCAGTTTACACTAAGCTGAACTTGTAAGCCATCATAATTTAAGTAAGTTTAAAATCTGTAGGGTTTTTAAGAAGGCCAGGTCACTGAAGTGCCTACTGAGCACTCACTCTTGAGGTACTAAACATACTGTTCCCCATGACAGGAACATTTCTCACTTAACCAGCCAGTCCTCATGGGCATGAGGAATTTCTCTCATAATAAGCATCTTCAGCAGAGAAGTTTAAGAAAACAGAGCAGAGAGGTCTAATCCAAAGTTTTATGCCCTAAATGAGAGTCAGTTAAATCAACTTACAACAGACTGTGCACTCTGAGGTGGAAGAATGAAACTTACTTCATTAAACCAAAGGGAACACAGTGGTTTTAATCCTATCCCCAAAGAACAGCCAGACTGCTGACTGCTATGTAGTTTACCAGCACTGGAAACACCAGAGTTCAGAGGTTATTCCAGAACACATCCAGTTGGAAGTGGCAACTTTTATTAAGAAGCCTTGCAAAATGCCAGCAGCAGCCGCTAAGCACATTGGACTGAAGACAAGCTAGGGTTTAGACTCCTTCCATACATCATTTCAGTGACATACATGCTGAAAATTCCTCCAAGCGAAAGATTAATGCATGCAATCCTCCATAGCAGTGCATATAAATTACAAGGTATGTGCATCAAAATAATACAGAAAACAAAAATGGAGATATAACTTCTACAGAGTTGAAAATCTATTTTACTGACAACACTTCTGATAATCTATAACTTCGCTAACTCATCTTAGAAGAAGAACAATCCCCTCCTGTGACATTATATAAAGGCACATGGAAGCTATATGGCTCCCCAATTCCTCATGTTTCTCCAGAAGAACGATTGGTACTTTAGCCCAGTCTCTGCCACAAGTAAAAGGTGTCCTTAATGATAGCAAAAATGGACAGTGTAAAGGGAATTAAACCTTTCCTTTACAAAATGTTTCCTACCCCAAGAGCCTTGGGATACCTGAAGGAAGAGACCAGCCAGCCTTAATGTGTGAGGAGCTGTCTTGCCTGGACAGTTGGCTGCCTCAGTGGTTTCACTTACTGCCCTCCTTATTGCAACATATCTGTCATTGGCCAAGACATCATCAAAGATGTATCCGGACATACAGAGGGGCAAGGGCTAAATGAACTCTTGTAAATTGTATTTGCATCATCGGATGACAATTCCATGTGGCTACCACCCAGCCTCCATCACCCTGTCATCCAGAGCTAATGCCACGTACTTTCATTCAGTCCATTCTCATCCTGCACTTAAAACTGATTTTTTTCTACCAAGTATTTCCCCATTATACATGCACAGGGAAGGAGAAAGAGCAGACTGACTTTTGCACAAGCAGAGAAGTTCCAGGGCAAGATCATCATTTATTTATTGGTTTAAGTCTGAATAGCTTCATCTGAACTAATAACTCTCGTTCTGTGTGTGATTTACTCTGGCAGACAAATTAGTAAGAGTAAAGAGATGGATAGAGCAGCCAAAATCTTTTCCATTTCAGTTCCAAGGGAACATAGCTGCTGCATAGTAGCAAAACATTGAATAAGAGAATGAAAGTTCAAAGCTAAATAATTGAAAACTTGGTTGGGTAAAATCATCTCTTTTGCTAACCAACCCTGCGTAAGTGTTTTATGAAAAATACAGAGCTGGGCTCAGTTCCTGGATAAAACCTATAATTATTTTATAAAGACATATAGTAATTGAGGATGATTCAGAGATAGCTGAAGAAATAGCAGCTGTATCAATCTTCAGGGAAACAGTTCACAGAACTACATTTTTAAAGACTCCTCAAGGGCAACTGCTAACTATAGTCCATCTGTTCATAAAAATCACAATGAGAAAAAAAATCAATTATGATTTAAATTTAAATCAGATTTCAAGCCTAAAGCTTTTAAATTTCTTTGTCTAAGATTGCCAGCACACAGGCTTTGGATTTAAGACCTGCGTGATCTATTTGAAAGAATGGCTGGCAGATCACACCATTACATGTCCAGATCTCTCCTTTAGGCCAAATTTATGAATGTTACTGAATTTTTCCCCCTCTTACTTCCAATAAAAATGATATCCTAAACTTCAGTTTCCATAGCCTGGCCAGCATAGCAGCCTATAGCCCTTTTTTCTCCAGACCCCTCCAGGAATGTAGGTTGCTGCCCTGGCCCTCTGCCAAGGCAGGCTCCTGCCCTGCAGGGAGACCAAGTGGTAGCTCTCTGGCTGTGTCTCTGTCCCCTCACATTTCAGAAGCAGAGAGCCCTGAAAATCAAGTTCCACATTCCTAGCTCAGATCAACGAACTGTAGGAAGAAGTTGGATGAAAAGATAATGACAGAAGTGAAACAGAGGTCACACCAAATATCATTTTGCAAATTAACAGACTGGTTCAATGTCTCTCAGATCATAAGGCACTGTGCGTAGATATTAGTAGGAAACAGAACTCATAAAGACAAATTGATGGGCATTCTCACATGCAAGGGATGCAACTTGGGAATTAATAGAATTGAATTTGCTGTGGCAGCATAAACATCAAATTACATTTTTGCTGGGAGAGCTGCAATGCTAAGAGCTAACACCATAGCAAGACCTCTTCAGTGTTTTTAATTGCATTAGCAATGCGAGGTCAGGTACTTGTCCTTTTGTGAGATTGACTTCATGTTATTAATCTGCAGAGAAAACTCTGCATTCAGATGGATTTATTAACATTGTCTATGTTACTTGAAATATATACTGCAAACCCTGTGGAAGCAGGGAAAATATTGTATGTAACAGTAAGAACTGCAAATCAAACTCAAAATTTCTAAAGGAACTAGCAGAACTTCACTGAGTTGGAGTGAGCAGTGAAGATTTACGCCAGCTGAGAGCTTGGTCCATTATTTCTGTAATACTACGTAAATCATCATAAAACATGACAGATGCAGTATTAATGATGAGCTGCTAAAACTTAACCAGGGTCTCCCTCAAGCCTTGGTGCTTCAATCAGTGCTATATGTGACACTTCTGGAATAAACTGCTCTTTCATTCCAAATCCATCAAATTTTATATTTTGCCTCTCCTTGAAGCGATGGATTTTTGGCAGGGACAAACTTTGTAGTCAGGTCTTTGCTGGTCCTGAGCTAGAGTTCACTTTGAGAGTACAGCCATCTTCTGAGGATGCGTGAAATTTGTGTAAGAGTCAGGTAATCTGATGGGCAAACAAGTTCCCTCTCACTGAGCCTGGAGCATGAACAAGCTGACACTAGACAAGGATGAAGGGGAAATCCAGAATAATGAAGAAGGTAACTCCCAGAAACAGCTTTCCTATCCTTTGCCCTCCAGGCAACGAGGAGAAGGGTGTGCAGAGACTGCGAGAATGGCACTTTCACACGCTTCAGCAAGACAATAGCTCGGCCCACAGTACTGCTAAGTAAAGGATGGACACCTGTCAGTGCAGGAAGAAACACAGCACCTGCTTTTGCAAGGAGCCGCTGTTTAAGCAGGCACCAACCATCTTAAGAAGTAAAAAAAAAAAAAAATACACTAACTGCTTCTTAATGCTTTGAAGTAGAACTGCAGCACATCCCCTCAGACACAGCAAATTTCTCTCCTTCTCCCTCTCCCACTGCTCTCCATGAAGTCAGACAAGGCGTTTGGAGGGCGTGTGGTGAAATGGTCCCTTGGAGCAGACCTACAACTTCCCATGCATTTATATGAAGGCATGCGGGGGAAGCAAGAGAATATTTAGCCTGCCCTCCAGCCTCTTGAGGCAGAAGCCCATCCCATCTCACTGCTGTGCTTAGCCCACAGCCTTTTCAAGGCTTTGGGCCTGCAGGTGGCTGAATGGACTATCACGCAGAAGTGGTTACCTTTTTCAGAGGAGCTTGGGAGGCCCTGTGAAAATGGCACTGGCACTGAGGATCCCATGCATCCAGAAATCATGCCACGCTTCTCCAATGATGCAGAACTGGCTTTAAAAAATCATACTGTTTCCAAATAAATTGAGGCTATTTTGAGATGCCTCTTGGATTTTAGCTTTAGGATTCTGGTTTTCACATTTTCTCTACAACAGGGAATGCTGGAAGTATTTCCCTGTAAATGGACAGGCTTAAGAAATCACGAGTGCTGAGACTTTAGGCTGCATCTCAGGAGAGTCTCGAAGTGCTGCAAAAGCAAGCAGTAATGTTGAGCAGACATATAAGAAGTCCAGCTGATTTCAGTGAAAGTATGCAGTACGCAGCAGTGACTGTGTGCACAGGTCACCATGAAATACTACACGTTATAGCCGCATGCATGCAGCATTAGCATATTAATTCTATTGCAGACAACAGTACTAATATGATCTTGAGTTGTTTACTGATCACTAAATAATTAACTTCTACTGCCAATATACTTTTGATTAATAATTTTTTCCATAACAGTTGAAAGTGGATCAGACCACAAACCATCAATATAGCAACTTTTCCCAGTACTTTGCATTTTTTTGAGAGATGAACTAGATAAATTAACTAGTCTTTTCTCAGCTACAGTATTCATCATTCGGATGAATAAGTGTCATCTAGATCAGCAACATTCTTCCATTCTAATCATTTATGTGAAAAAGAAAATTGAAAATAAAACATTTTTTCAAGCTACTTGTTGTGAACAGTGTTGGCACTCTTGAGTTGAAAGATGCTGACTCAACAGCACTTTTATAGATGAGAATTTCACCAAAGAAATGGATGAAAATAGGGAAAAGGGAAATAAAAAAAACCACATCATAGGGCCAAACCCTGGCCCACAATAAAGGTGTTCTAGGAAAATATTGGTGATGAAGAGCTGATACAGGAGCACCTCACAACTGTCAGAATGACGTTACCTCAGATTCACACCAATGCCAGCATCTGAGGGTGGTTTAGCATGCTGCCTCCAATCTGGAGGCTAAGCCACCTATTCAGACCTGGTTATGTGCGGCCCATTTGGTAAAAGGCTGCATTCGCTGTCAACTCCAGGGTCTTCAAGTTGTACAAAGCTACACCGAAGATGAACAGGCCCAGAAAGTGTCCTGCTGCTTGTTGCAAGGTGTTAGAGTTTTGCTGCAATAGGCAAGCAGATCCCGTAGAAACTACACCTATGTCCTCCCAAATTTATGTGCTTTCTCCTCCAGCACAAAATGGAAATTTCACAAGTAAGTCAGAGAAATGAAGCTTCTCCTAAGAACTGTTTCCTTAGAGGGGAACAGCATTGCTAGAAATTGTTGCTTGTGTGACTTGACCCACAAAGAACCTAAATGGTTGCAGATGGAGCAGACTTTGCATTTTCATTTGATTTCTCTTACAAGTTTGTAAGAGAAATATTAATAGCACACTAATGGTAGCAATTACTATAATGAATGTAACAGCTGGTACCAGCAGCTGAGCATACGTTTCAGTTTTATACTTTTCATGTACAGCGTGAGGTGGCTCTGAGCAGTTGCAATCACTGTCTCTCACTTTTCCTCTCTGAGGATTCTATTTTCAGCAAGTCTGTGCTTGTGGCAAAAAGATGGAGAGCTACTTCTGTAAATATGTCTTCTCTCAGGAGGTTACTCACAGCTCTGAGAAATAGGTAACATGTTCAAAGTATGGTCAGTCTCTCTGTCTACTCTGGTCCTCTCAATGAGTACAGTTTCACCACCAAAGCAAGTATCTTTCAGTTGTGCATCAAGCAGTTTGTTCCTCCTCTTCCTAAAGAGAAAATTGGGTGGAGGGACTCCTGCAGTAGAACTATGAAGCAAGAAACAATTCTGCTCACTTGGAAACATTTACAAACAAAATGCATACCTGGGCCCCCAAGATTGCCATATGATGATACCAACCTCCCCAATTCAGTTCAGGGCTTTAGCTCCAAATTCCCAAAGATTGCCAAACTTGGCATTCAGCATTCCTGTTTAAACTTGGAATTCAAGCCTATTCAAATGCGTTACTGCATTCATATGCTTTTCATGCTAACACAGTCTAGGTACTAAGGAGCCTGAGGCACTTCGGAGCTTCAGTAGAAGCCTGCAGGAACTGAACTGAATACAGGAAACAAAAGAAGCATGAAAGGCAGTGGTCACTTCTGATATTCACTTTACATGGTGTGAAAACTTAAAAGGCTACAATGGCTGTGCCTGTTATATGTTCATCTACTGAACATTCAAGGATAATATTCATTGAAGCAGAATTCTTTCCTGCCCTATCTAAGATAAGAAATTTCAGATTCCTTTTTAAACCAGGCCTCAGATTGTTACCTGATCAATCAACCAAAATACTACAGAAGTACTTTGTTTCTCCTGAAGAGCTACATGTTTTAAAATGACCTCAGATCTTTCTCAGAACAAAACACTTCCAGAATTCACCAGGTTCCCAGGCTAATGTCTGCGTCTGTTATCACATTGGCTCTTCGCCTCTTGAAAACTCGAGTCAAAGTTGACTCTCATGGCCCCATCTTCTAAACCAACAGTACTGGTTACGCCTTGCTCTTGTCCTGAAGGACTATTCCAGTTTACACTGCCATTATGAAATGTAATGACTGTGTTTTTAAAAGTCCTCTCTGTCAAATGCTTAGGGTTTGAACAAAACACAAATTTTACATTTAAACTTCATGTGCATTCAGCAGGACATTATGCAGCAATCCTCAATGTCAAAAGATGGAAAAGAGAGTGTAAGGCAGAGAGTAAAGAGAATACACCAAAATCATTGTTGAAGGGAAATTAATTTCCTAGAAGCAAGAGAAGACAAAATACAGTTTTTCCATGCTAAAATACAGCTTTAGGATCTTTACTGTTCTGACATTGCTGGAATGCAAATCTCAAAGTACAAGGCTCAGAAAAAAACAAAGGCAAGTACCATATCTATTAAGGTCTGCAAAAAACAAAGGGACAACTTAAAGGCGATCTGTTAGTGTAATAGCAAAACAGACACAGTTGCTGACTTCAGCGAGGAAGCAGACAGCTGCATTTTGAACAAATGAGAAGCTCTGAAGAAGAATTGCTGGCAGCTGTGCTAGAAGGACATTAAAATAATAAAATCCTGTGGTCACAAGGGCAAGCATTGCAGATACAGGTGAGTCATAGACTATTTCAGGACACAGGTTTTTGAACCTCACAACTATAAGGGACACCTACAACGTGGCCTCACATGTGTCTGTGGCAAACACATGATCAAAGAGAGAGACATCCTCAGATGACTCAGCTGCCACAGTATCATTTTTAGACACCTTTGTCTGGCTTGCTTAATCCCAAACAAATTCTCTCAATGAAAAGCGAAGCAGAAGTCCTATTTGTGCTCAAATTGATGAGTACCAGGTTGATGGGAATATAGCCCTGGAAAGTGAAGGCTAAATGTCACCACTGCTATAAAGTCTCTTTTGTTTTTTTTTTTTTTTCTTTAAAGATGTGGAAGAAAGACTATGTTCTTATTCAGATTCTAGAATATCATCCAGAAATGTTGTGGTAGTGTGACCCCATTGCGAAATTGTGGTAGAAGCTCTACAACAACAGCAGGTATTCTGATAAGTCTTACATCTTTGAGAAAGTATGACAAATGAGATCAATAAATACACACATTGTAATTGAATTGTAACAGATCAAAAAATGAACTTGACATTAAAAAATAACATAAGCTTCAAGATGATTCTGCATGGCCTTTTCTACGGTGTATTTTAAAAGTACCAGGCATAACACAAACACCTACACCATGGGCAACTGTCTCACTGCATTTTTATAGGATTTTGCTATTCATTTAATGATGAAAAGGAGGTGGCTCACAGTCCAGATGACATGTCATCCTTTTTTTTTCCTTTCTTTTTTTTAATGTATTATCTGCACAACAGCGATGTCACGGCCTAGTGGAAAGGCACCGTACCATCTATCAGGACACCTGGATTCTCCCCGTGGCTCAGCCACTAGCTGACACTGACCTTGAGCAAGTTTTTAATCCTTATTTTGCCCATTTTGTTCATTCAGGACCAGGTTGGTCTCTGCCACTATTAATGTGGTGCCCAGCACTTTATGTAACACGTTAAGACAATCTGTAAGTATGCAGGAGGAACAATACTACATGCATTACAAACAGAGAGGAACACCCACACAAGCTCAGGGGGAAGAATTTCTGCCTCCTTCGTAAGCTGCTGCTGCAGTTCAGCTACTTGAGAGCGCCTCGCAATGCTGTGCCTCGCATCCACAGCTACGACAGGTAATCAATTCACCAGCTGTATTCTGGCCAAATTACAGTATTATCACTTCAGACCAAGTAGAAGAGGAGCTTGGTGGCAAAGATACAGCGTGGAAGGTCATGTTCAAAACCAGACTATTTCCTCTTTATTCAAGGCCTTACGAATTTACTTGTCACGGTCCTAAAGAACTAACACCACTTTCAGACAGGTTCGTAGGGGTAGCACAACTTTCTACAGGCTAGAGAAGAAAGAATTACCGTGCATAATAATAACATAAAGACAACCAAGTGCGACATTTTGTTTAAAGGAATAATTCAAATGAAGCATTAATACACTTGGTTGAGTTTTTAATTCTTTTTTAAAAATTCCATGTCCTAGACTGGAGACATAGTAACAAAAAGCATGAAAGAAAGAGAGAAAAGGGGGGCAGGGGGCGGCAGCAGAGAGGGAGATGCCAATGCCACAGACTTCAGCATTGATACCGTTTTCCCAACTACACCCTGAGTATTTCAGACAGTCCCCATTTACTTATGTTCTGCTCGGGGTTCATTCCTGCCCTGACTGATGTTCCAGCTACTGAAAGCCTGTGCTGAAGCTAGACCTCGAGGGGTTGCCTGTGGGCTAAATACTAAGGCATATTCTTTTTAAATCTTGAGGTTTATTATATTCTGGTCCCTGAGACAAAGAAAGCAATGCATTAAATACAACATATTTTTCAGAGCAATTACTATGATCAGGAGTATGTCACTGCATAAATCCACCACTGAGTGAACAGTAGGCAGGAAGATACATACCTTATCCCTAAATGCAGTCATAGACCATGCCTGCGGGACTGTCCATTTCATTCTCCATTTAAAAAAAATAAAAATGGTGGAGTCTCACATACTTTTCAGAGCCAGAAACACTTCCTGTACTGGTGCCCCCATATAGCTGTCTCTTATAATATAAAATGCAGTTTAAAAGTATAGATCTTCCTTGCTCTTATACAGTTGATTACTCCCAATGCCCTGCCACACCTACTGCTTTTGCTATGTGGAAAGATACTGTCCAGGTGAACCAAAGAAAAAGATTCAATCAACCATAAAACCCTCACCCAAGATAAAAACAACACAGATTTCTGTCCTGATGTAAGAAACTGCTGTGTTGTACATACCGTCTACACTTAGTTTTCAGTATTCCTTACAAGTATTTGTTCTTTACATCGTCGTCAAACAAATCCCTCAAAGAGAACCTTTCTGACCTTGCGATAAGCTGACCTTGGTTTGTTCTTTAATATGTTATTTTCTTGCTTACACAGCCAATTTTTCTGTTTCTTTTGGTCAATGAGCTCTCATATCCTTTCCCATCAGTCCCACCATTTCTCCAGAAACCCAAAAGGCACAAACTAAAACTAAGCTTTAGTTTACCTTTAAATCATTAAAGCTGGGTTTCAGGCAATTTTGTGAAAATTATCAAAAATTGTAAAGTGGCTCTCTAATTAATAGAGAAAACCTCTATAATAGAGAAAACCATGAGCATAAACCTCAAACAGCATGGTTTTTCATTCATCTATTCAGTAAATAGCAAAGCTCCTTGAGCTTTTTCTGTAAAAGAATAGGTCCCTAATATCATGACTAGTATTTTTAAACATAGTGCCTTGCTTCAGACTCTTAAGTAACAGCCTGAGTGTCAGGTAACGTGCTGCAGGCTCTCTAGTGTGAAGACAATCTTCAGTTTTCCAACACAAAAAAAGAACCTTTTCAAAGGTTCACAAAGAACCTCCTTATTCCTGCAGTCAATGCTTATTGGTGTTTATATGATTTAAGAAATAACTTTTAACACCTGAAGGCAATCCTATCCGAGCTACCCACAGTGACCCACGGACTATAATGTCCCTCAGAAAGTACTCTCACATCTGTACGCAAATATATAGCTGTAAGTTTGCACCACCATTCTAGATAAAAACAACGTTGTACTACCTACAATAATAGTGCTAGCCACTGAAGGAAGTTCAGTTGCAAGCTGTTTTCAGGGTGTATTCCTTCTGGACATGAAGCTGGTTTAACCTTTGCTGACAGCAGTGCCTTGACAGTCTGCTCAAAGGTGTCTGCATGTCTGAACTACACATTTTCCTTTTTCACTGGGGTGAAGACTATGTCTGATGTCACGTAGCTGAGAACAGGGTGGTTTTGGCAAGGGTGCATCCGAAGTAGTGGGTTTTCGCAAAGTTCCTCTAAGAGTCAAAGACCTCGAGCATGTTTCAAAGAAAAAGGAGCACAGCAGCTTTTCTTACATACCCAGTTTCATGAGGGACTGAGCTGAAAGCCCAGCTGATACTCTACCAAATCAGTCCAGGGGTTTTCATCATGCAATTTATCCACTCCCCCAAAATCACCAATGAAAAAAATCCATGTATTGTTTTGAAATTAAGTGACTTATTGATGTCAGTAACTGGTCTATTTTTAGAATACAGCAGCCTAATGAATGTTCATAGTCAGCCTGCAGAAGCTGGAAAGGAGAAAGGCAGAAAAACCCCATGAGCTGGAGCTCAAATGTCAAGGAGCACTTCTGCTTTCAGGACGCAGTTATCTGAGCTGTGCGGTGCCTTTATTGCAGCCAGCATGGAGCAGTGCACAAGTCTGCAGGAGCACTGGTCTTGGAAATGAGAACATAACCCAAATTCTGCCCTGTTGTACAAGAAAAAATCTCACCAGGAAGCCTCCTGAAATCAATAAACTTTTGCCAGATTTACAGAGAGATAACAGGGATTAAAAATTTTGCCTCCCATAGTATGTGCTTTCAGCAAGGACCAGGTGGATAGTGTCATATACAAATATCTGACTTATTAAAATGAGGTTCAGCAATGCCAGGTATGTGATTTTGGTATTGAAGTATTTTAGAACCAGGGTAACTATTTACCACATTGCATGCAAAGTGGCTCAGTACCCTGGTGCTTCCCAGTGCTGATTCAGTATGGCACAGAGATCCTTTCCAAGGTAGTAAGCTCCTGCAAATACAGAACCCCCAAATCACTGGAGCAAAATATAGCTTTTCCTACACATTATGGTAATGGCTGTAATCGATGCATTACCAGAAGAATTTTCTTTTGCCCTTTACAGACATTTTCAAATGGGTTATCATTAAATACTACGGACAGTACAATATTATATTAACACTGGAGGGGGTAATTGGTGTGGGATTTTTTTAATATCAATTTCATTTATGCAAGAAATCTAACTCGCCTGGAATATTATTTTAGTACATTTCTATAAACACATAGATTTTCTGCCATGGATTGTGTGGTCAAAATCCAAATGCAAGAACATCTTTCTGAGAATATCATTGTTTTAATTGTGTTCCAGTGACTTAATATTTACGCATTTAGAAAGTAACTACTGTGGCATTCTAAAAGGTTCCTGTGAATGGCAAGCTGACAAGTGCTTGCATATCATTCTAAGTAAAACTACTTCACATTGTTCTGCTGACTATAACAACTATAATTACTCTTTTATTCAAAATGCTCAACATGTTTCAAGAAAGCATACAAAATCTTCCCTGAGTGTTCTAATGAGTCTGCTTTCCACTGAAGAGCAAATCCTTAAGTAGTAGAACATGTAAATTAACAGTATGTCAAGAGTTGCCCTAAATAAATATCAGCCCGTCATTTGCAGTTAATTTGACTCAGTCTGACAATGCTGAGCTATCAGGCTTTTGGGTACTGAGCTTACAGGGAGGAAGGTAGCAGTGTGACAAGCTGTTGATTGCGCTTAGACAAACAGTCCATAACTACCTATCTGTTGTACTCACCGGGCCTTTGCTTGGGTTTGTCAGTATGCTCACTATAGGCCTATGAAGAAGAAAGATAAACCTAGGTATTTAATCAAACTATTAGTGGTTTCTTTGTTCAAAAGTTGCACTTGAAGATAGCCACAGTGTTCTGAAACCTATTCAGTATTCTGAAATTACTCAGCAGCTCACAGGGAGTACATCCCTGAAACCCATGAAAATATTACTGCTTATTTCACAAAGCCAAAAATTTCATTCCTGGTCTATTAATTTCCTGTGAAAAACTCATTACAAGTTTCTCCTGCTTGCATTAGCATTACAAAAATACTTAATTGGTTTTGCTTAAAAACAGTCACTTCATGTAAATCAAGCATAGGAACACAAATTTTATGGACTAAACATCTTCAGAAATAAATACGTTCACAGCCACACTTTTAGATCAATTAGACATAGAATAAAAATATCAAGTAAACACAAAAAAGACATGTAGATGTGGTGCTTAGGGACATGGTTTAGTGGTGGACTTGGCAGTATTCGGTTAATGGTTGAACTTGATGATCTTAAAGGTCTTTTCCAACCTAAACAATTCTATGATTCTAAGAAGTAGCAGTCTCTTCAGCGTCAGAACAGCCTGTTCAGGCCATGAATGTGAGCCCTAGTGGAAATTCATTTTTGATAAATATTCCGTTACTTACACTAACAATTAGACTTTTATGATTATAAGTTGGTGAAGTTTCAAAGAAACTTTGTGGAGGAGAGAGCCAATAGAAGTTTTGAAATTAAAAGGAAAGAAAAAGAACACAAAATACAAACACCTTTACGTAAACAATTCAATACATATTCCACCCATATTTCAAAAACTGGGCACAGTCCTAGTCCTCCCATTTCCAAAACAACATAGCAAACCAGACAAGATACTGAAAGGGAAACAAAACCAGTCAGCAGTTCTTTTATGGAGTGCAGGGAGACCTTGCGCAGGCCGGCTGCACGTCCCTTTCCCTCCAGCGGGATTTCCGGATGCTTCGTCCCCTCTCAGCCACTGTCGGACACTGGGGATGCACCCCTTGCAGGGAGCCGGGGCGGTGGGAGGTCACTAAGGACGCCCAGCCTCCCTGCAACGCTGTTACTGCCATCATGTCCAGGGGAGCCCAGGCACGGGATGAGGAGGGGGCTGGAGCCCAGGCACACGAGGGGAGGTGGAGGGCAGTCCTTGTCCCCAAGGGGCAGCAGAAGGGCACAGGGGAGCGATCCCCAGGAAAGGGGCCCTCCACCCGCCTCGACCCTTCTCCTTCTCCCACGTGAGGCCATCTTTCAGGCCCCCCAACTCCCAGGACAGCCATATTGGGCCACGTGCATGTCCCATCACAATGGCCTCCTGATGTCACAAGCCACCTCGCTGCCGATTGTTCCGGGCCCTATAAATGCAGAGCAGCTGGCCCACAATTCGCTGAGCTTCGAGGGCCTCGCCTTCCAAGCATGCCTGGAACCAAGAGGCACAAGAGCCATGGCTGCCCATCTTTGCGCGGGGGCAGAGAAGACGCGTGGATGCAGCACCTGGAGAGCAAAAGGAGGCAGCTGCAGACCGGGCCCACCATCAGCCCCATCCACCCTGTGGCTGACAGCGTGGAGCCCATGGAGGTGGATCCACCCGCAGATGAAGAAGAGCCGATGGAAGTGGATCCACCTGCAGCGTGGCTCCCCCGGCACCACTACACTGTGCCAGGCCTCCCCTCCATGACGCCACAGCACCGGCGTGGCAGGAGCCAGAGAAGGTGTGGACGCCCCATCCCTGGAAGAAGCGTTCAAGGTCAGGCTGGCTGAGGCTTTGAGCAACCCGATCTAGTGAAAGGTACCTGTCAGCCTCACCTCTGTGCCTGGGAGGATCACGCAACAGATCCTCCTAGAAGCCATGGCACACGGAGGACAGGGAGGTGATTCGAGAAGACAGCCAGCATGGCTTCACCAAGGGCAAGTCTTGCCTGACCAGCCTAGTGGTGGCCTTCTGCGGTGCAGTGACTACATCAGTGGACAAGGGAAGAGCTACGGATGTCATCTAGCTGGACTTCTGTAAGGCCTTTGGCACGGTCCCCCACAACATCCCTCTCTCTAAATTGGCGAGACAGGGATTTGACAGATGGACTGCTCGGCAGATGAGTGGAATTGGCCGGATGGTCACATCCAGAGAGTAGCGGTCAAGGGTTCAGTGTCCGGATGGAGATCAGTGACGAGTGGTGTCCCTCAGGGGTCCGTATTGGGACCAGTACTGTTTAATATCTTCACCAATGCCATAGACAGTGGGATCGAGTGCACCCTCAGCAAATTTGCAGAGGACTCCAAGCTGAGTGGTGCAGCTGACATGCCTGAGGGCTGGGATGCCATTCGGAGGGACCTGGACAAGCTGGAGAAGTGGGCCCGTGTGAACCTCTTGAGGTTCAACAAGGCCAAGTGCAAGGTCCTGCACCTGGGTCGGGGCAAGCCCTGTCATCAAGACAGGCTGAGGGATGAAGGTATGAGAAAAGCTGGACGTGAACCGGCACCGTGCACTCGCAGCCCAGAAAGCCAACCATGTGCTGGGCTGCATCAAAAGAAGCGTGGCCAGCAGGTCGAGGGAGGTGATTCTGCCTCTCTGCTCCGCTCTGGTGAGACCCCAGCTGGAGTACCGCATCCAGCTCCGGAGTCCTCAGCACAGGAAAGACAGGGACCTGTTGGAGCACGTCCAGAGGAGGGCCACAAAACTGATCAGAGGGATGGAGCAGCTATGAGAAGAGGCTGAGAGAGTTGGGGTTGTTTAGCCTGGAGAAGAGCCGGCTCCGGGGAGACAACGTGATTGTGGCCTTCCAATACTTCAAGCGGGCTTCTAAGAAAGATGGGGACAGACTTTTTAGGAGGGCCTGTAGCGATAGGACAGGGGACAGTGGTTTTAAGTTGAAAGAGGGTAGATTGATACTAGATATAAGGGAGAAATGTTTTACGATGAGGGTGATGAAACACTGGACCAGGTTGCCCAGAGAGGTTGTAGACACCTCACCCCTGGAAACATTCACGGTCAGGGCTGGACAGGGCTCTGAGCAACTTGCCCTAGTCGAAGATGTCCCTGCTTATTGCAGAGGGGTTGGACTAGATGACTTTTAAAGATCCCTTCCAACCCAAACCATTGTATGATTCTATGAAAAGTGTAGAATGTTTTCTAAGGAAAAATTCCATACACCCTGGCTTCTACAGCATGGAAAAAGGAGAGCTGAGGCTGGAATAGGAACAGCATTTACTACCTGTCATTGCTGTGGGGAAGATGAATGGGGAAGGATGTGTTTTCTCTCCCTGGCACTAGAAGCAGCTATCTGGTGGCATTGCTTGCCTTGGGATACTATGACTGCTAAAAGCTTACACATGTTCAAAAACTGGCTAGAGAAATGGCAGGAAAATACACTGTTACAAAGCTGCTGCCTCTGGTTCAGAAGTGCCTAAGGGGCAAATCACTAGAGGCTGGAAGAGCAGTACAGCATTTGTGATCGGTACAGTGTACGTGAGCAGTACAGCACGCACCTTCTGCAGGTGTGCGTGTCCTACTCATTGGCTCTGGGTGCTGCTGGTAAGAGAGCACGAGACTCAGTGCATCCCCAGGCAGACCCTGCACAACCTCCTTGTGACCATTTCCCACTACTCAGGTGAAGAAATGTATTTCGAAATTCCTGATGGACCTCAAAGCATGTTATTGACCGTGAGGCAAACTGACTTTGCAAAGCCAGTATTTCATTCCCATGTGCATACAATCTCCCTCCTTGGATGTGCCCTGAGAGCAGTAGGCAGGTAGACACTCAGCAGCCAGCATGTTCACTGTGCTGTAAGAAGAGATTGTTTTGGCCCATCACTCCAAGATGCTCACTTACCCTCCAAAAAGCCACACCAAATTATGTTTTCCCCCTCACAACAAAAGAAAAATATTTGAGTTGAAAATTCTAGAATTTGTTTCTGATCTCTGTCTCTGAAAATCTGATTAAGAAAAAAGACTTTAATATTTATAATGAAGACTTCACTTGCCCTGGAAAATAGTGAAAGACAGCTGTGGAAAAATAAATATATTTAAAGGCAAATTCATGCTCTTAACTTCTCAGAATGAGACATAGTGAAGCAAAGTGAATTTCTCCTACCTCACTGTCATTTGTAAAAAAGAAACAGAAAAAAACCCAAACACCATCCAAAACAAAAACCCAGGTGCTTTCACTTGTTCCCCCAAGCAAAAAAAAAAAGTTATTGATTTCATATTTTAAAAACGGGTCAACTAATTATGGGAATGAATCACTACAAATGTATGTTTACAGTCTTCAACCCTGTTAGTATTGTATTAATGTTTGAATCAGTTTTTACAAATGCATCAGCAAACATTTCTCTTTTGCATGCACTCTAATGTTTTTCATTGGCCTCTACAAAGATTCCAGTTTTAAAACCTGTCTAGTTTAAGCTCAGTATTTTCTATTTTTGCCACACTAAGCAATCCAGATGGGTGGTTTAGAGATTAACAAGTTTCAAAAATATCCAGTTTCATTAATTTCTGTGCTCGCCATTTATCACTGCCAGGCTGCAAAGAGGAATGGGAGCAAAAGAAAAAGTGTACTGCACAGAAAATTTAAGGATTGCTTGCAGGTTTTTTTGTTTCCTCCTCCCAAACTCTACCGCAGCTATAAAAAGTGAATAATCAAGTGGCCTGATTACCTTCTAGAGCTACAGTAATCTAATTAATAAATCAAAATGAAACACACATGATAAAAATAATATATGCAACAAGATCAATGTTACAGAAGGGTGCCATGCAAAAACTGTCCCTCCAGACAAAAACTGAAATAAAAATACTTTCTCTGTTCCCAGCAACACTTAGTCTAATTTCCTTGCAGGTCAAGGTAGCCTAATTAGCTCTAAATAAGGAACACCCAGAAGAGTTTGCTCTATCATACATTTTTTAAAGCCTTTAAATGTGATTCACTCAACTGAACTCTGGATTTTGAATTCAGACTATTTTGGTGGCCATGATGCTGCCCTTTCCCTCACATGGAAAGGCATACCAGCTCTTGTAACACTTGAGCTCCTGGATGATGTTTCTTTTAAAATCTCTGTCTTACTTTAAGCCCAATGAATAAATACTTCTGTGGCATGTTTTAATGGCACATCCTTCACATCCTTTCAGCTCAGCCCTTTGCCTGATGAAGCACCATCAGGTGGCACAGCAGAAAAAAACCAGGCTGAATGCCAAATAGATGAAAGCATTTTTGGTGCCTGAATGAAATCAACACAGTACTTCCAATCTTGAGGCTTCTTCTGGAAAAGCAGCGAGCAGGAACTCCCTTGCATTACGTGCCTGACCTCCATGCTACACAACTGCTGCAGAAAGCTCTGCTTTCTTTAGCAAAAGCACCTCCTTATCAGAAATATTCAGAGGTTTTGTAACAAGCAAACAAGCAACAAAACCTCACCCTACATTTCTGAGTCGACTGTGACAAGGTATCTACACAGCTGGCCTCAGTGGCCTTTGCAGTCATGACTGTGAACAGCAGGGCTGCTAGTTAAGGGCGCAGATTTAGACACAAAGATGAGCCGTGTTGTTCTCCATTTGCAAAGGACAATTGCAAAATTCAGATGTATGGTATTTCAGGCAATGTTCATGCACGCAATAATATACTATACTGAAGAAAACAATCATATTAATTTCTGTATATTTGTGTCTGTGAAAAAAAAGCACTAGACTAATAAAACTACTTTACATTTATAAAATATATGGAGAAGCATGATCCAAGAGCCAATAAACCAGTGGTAGTTAAATGATGTCTTTCAGCTCAGGCATCATCATGCAAATAAGCAAATGCTATATTTTAGTACTTGTGAAATGCTGACATGCATACATAAATCAGGAATCACTTTGCCAAGCTGTTCTCATGCTCTTTCTATTTAAAGTGGCAAGAGCCTCATCTAGACAATCTTACCGTAAGTGTCACTGGCCACAGATAATGAACGTTTTCATAAACATACAATATTTTGAAAAACCTGGATATCAACCAAAGTATGACTTTTAACTTGAAAGGCTTAGATGATTTTGGAAAAAGCATACTGAAAGAAAGAAATCAACATGAGGCATCTTGAAAAACCAGACATGGGCTTTCTTAAGTGATTTTTGCTTTTATTCCTACATAGTGCTACTGGCTATTACTGGTTTATAACAATGACTATTTCTGATTTGTGTCTCATCTGAAACCTTCTGGGGTTTTCCTCACATACTTTCTTTTAAACATTTCTCCATAGATTAAGTAATTAAATTTTTTTTCAGGATGCTAATTTTCCCAGTTTACAAGAGTGAAAATAAGTGTCTACATCCTTTGGTTATAATTCAGTTGATACTGATCTGTAATTTTGGCTATTCTTTGAGATAAACTAAGTGCTATAATTCTCTGCACAGTCACAATTTTCAGCAGGAGGATTATAGTTTGTCTGTTCAAACAATTAAATGCAAGAATGAAAATCAAAAATAAAAGCTAAGGATAGCCAATTAGTGCATATTTCACATTTCTTTTTCTGTAATCTATAGGAAAAAAAAACATCAAATCAGAAAGAATAACTTCCACTCTAAATTCCTATTGTCATCCTACCATCCAAAATCTAGAGGCTACATTATCAGATGTTGCTTGAAGTTGTATAAATTAAGTAAAAAAATTATATTTTTTTCCTGATCTGCAATGCAGCATCATTTTATGTTATATTCTTAGATGAAGAAAATTATAGAAACTGCACAGCTTGATTTTCTCAAGTACACTGTATTAGAATATGCCGGATAAGGATTTTCCCTCCCAGTATTTCAGTGCTGGTAGCCTACACAGTTTGCGACCTGGCATACAAAAAATCAGCTATCTCACTAACTGCTTTTAACCACATTGCATTTCTAAATCAGCACAATCAAATCTGTTCACATTTTCTTCATTGTTAGAATGGACTAAAGGAACGCCTAGCACAGCTCTACTCAAATTGACTACAGTGTTTAAACCCAAGTTATGGCATTTAAACGTGTTTAGATTCTCATCATCTATCCATCATGTTTTCCACCACTGTAGCATCTATGCCTAGCCTAGGGTTTACAGCTGTTTTCTACTCACATACGTAATAATTTGTCTTGGGGCAAAACTCTGTGGCGTATCCAGATGCAGAATTTACCACTGTCTTAGGTAAAACAAGTTAATTTGCAATTAGTTAACTGGCATTGACAGAACTACAGGTTGTACATTAGGTGTACAGTAAGAAGAAAAAAAACATCTTAGCTGTATGCTGAAAGCTCTGGTTGTCTTGGTGCCATCTGAAACCTCAGATGCTGTGGAGGCAGCCTGACCCCATCAAAGGACAGCCTTGCCTTCTCCACCGCCTCTGCCCACTGAGCCTGATGGGCGAAGGCAAAGGATGTTGCCCAAAACACCAGGATGTGCCTAGACCTCTGAGGCTGCCTTAGCGCCGCGCATGCTGGCTACCCGAGCCTGTGCTGAGAGCCGGGCTGGCCGGGGGAGTGCGGCAGCAGCGCTTCCCATGGCACACGGCGGGAGCGGAGCAGAGGTGGAGGCTGGACACCGAGGCTCAACACAGTCACACATTCACACCCCTGGGCCACTCAATTCTGCCTTCTCGGCACCATTCCCTTGGTGCCAGCGTGACTGCTTGCTATGGTAAATATCAAATAATTAGGTTAAACAAAAATACAGGCAGCAGGAGCAGAAGTTTAAATGAGGCATTTCCAACAGAAGATTTAGAAGAACCTGCAGTATGGTATTTCAAAGGAAGCTAATGCATTTACCTCATTTCTTTGAATAAAAACATTCCCACCTGCTGTCTTTATATTTAAGATTGCTTTGGGATTACTTAGTTAAGGTCATGTTTGAGAAAATCCTAAGAGCTGTCACCAGAACCAATGAAAAGTATTTATAGAAAACAATTTTTAATATGCTTGAAAAAATAGAGACAACTTGGAAGAGATGCACAGTAACTGAACAAGAATAGGTCTTTTGAATCCAGACAAGATTGAATAAAATAGTTTTATCTGTATTTTCTGACCTTTAAAGTCTTTTCAAGCCACTGGTGACAAAACTAAATAACCAAGAGAATCATTAATTTCCACTGTTTTCCAGTTTATGCAAAATGGGTAACAAATTCAGTAACACAATTTGAACCTGAACAGAAATAGGGCTCTATAGATTTTGTCTCATTCTCCTCCTTTCTCTTTCCTGGTCATGTTACCCTTCCCATTAACTTTAATCACCACATTTGAACTGACATTAACCAAATCATCTTTACTGATACTTCTTAATAACCATGCTCAACTTGATCCTTGTGACTTGCTTATCTCTCTGGCCCAGTTCTTCCAGTTCCAGACTGTCTGTAGAGAGCTTCTGCCATCCTTCTCACATACTACTTTCCAAATCAACATGTAAAGCTCTTTATTCCCATGATACACCTTCCCCTTTTCTAGCCTGGCTGAATCTCTTTTTCTTCACACACTCCTCTTTTACTAATAGGGATCCTTCTGCCTGTGACAGCTTTCCTGTCTCATGTACCCTCACTGGCTCCATCTCATTTGAAGCTTCAGAGGAATTTCTTTTAGTCCTTAATCATAGATTGTTCATTGTTAAATTAGAAAAGCAGGACTTTTAAAACATTCCTTCAGTACTTATCTGAAAGATGTCATTATTGAATTAAGCTGTACATTTAGCATTTGGAGTAGCCAGCAAGTTGCTTAAGCGGGAGTAAATTAAAGTTCTCAAAGGAAGTCTGTCCTTCCTCCAAAATCCAAATTAAAAACTTATTTCTGTTGAAAAACATTCTTTAAGTGCTTTTGGATAAACACGAGGGACCTGAAACACACAGCTTGTTTGAAAGCTGATTTGCATTTTACTTCCAGACCAACTGGAAGGGGAAATCAGAGGAAGTCTGTGTGAACCAGCCTTCAGAGTTATTTAAATCCTAGAACTGCAAGCTTGTTTTATCAAACAGGACCAGACATCAGGATTCAGGTTTATTTGTAACAACCATTTATCCATAGTTAGGCATTAATTGTGTCTGGGTCATGAATAGAGGGCCATTTCCTCCTCTGTCACTGTTCCAGAATACCAAAATGGCTTGATCCATTTGGACACTGCAGGACAATGAGACGAGAGACTGACTTCTCCACTTGCCCTCCCAAGAAGACCCACCACTGTATAACCCAGTATATTCTTCTGTGGACTATCCTTTGGCCCTGGCTTGAGGTCTAAAAGTTTGCTAGTGTAACATTTTGGGATGGCCGTTGCACACCCCACTGCAGGGATCCTACCTGCTAGCGCATGCCCTCTCTCAGCACACAGCACAGCACCAGCTCCTTTCTGAGGATGCTATAAAGAGGTTCAAAAGCAAATTCCTGAACATTGCCACTGTGGCAGCCATGATAGTCCATCTTCACCTAGCCTGAGAAAGGGTAGGAAAGCCACTACCACCAGTCCAGTGGCAAAAATAAAGTGGGTTAATGGCCAAGAAAGGCCAGATGGTCCGGTGTCCCCGATGCTACGCATCTGCTCCCGCCTGGGGTGCAGGCTGAGAGACGACGGCATGGAAACTCACCTAGCATTACATCCTTTCACCACGTCCTTTCCCTGCACCAGCCTCCTCCCTCCTTTGCTGTTACTTTTTATAACCACCAGCATTTTCTACATATTTCCACTCTAGACCTCTGTAACAGTTGTAGACAACTAACCACTCCCCCCAAACCATCAGCTTTCCACCTGACAGATACTTACTTACTTAACATCAACCCCCACAATCAATCTTTCTGTTTCTCACTCAGACAGTTCATTAAAAGGTGCACTCAATAAACTGACATAAAGCATTTGCTGTATCTTTGAAGATATTCTCAGGCAGCATGAGTGCCGCATCCTATTCTCCAAGTTAAAACTAAATATGTTTTGCTAGCACAGATGACTAGAAATTTTTTGTAATGATTTAGTCAAAGTAAAACATTTTCAAAGCAACTAAAACCAGACAAGACGTATAAAAGGATTCAGGACATTTGAAGGATGTTACATTGCTTAGGTAGCATATTCAGGTGATGGATAATGGAGCTTCCATTGCAGAAAAGCTGTCATCACACTTGTCTTTGAAATAAAGAGTATTTGATTGACATTTTGCTAACAGACCTATTACTACAAAAGAAGTAGCAAATTCTGAGTACGCTATTTTCACATTCTGGCCATAATTCAGCTATGCTGATTACAATACTGGAGATAAAATGATCAGTGGTTTTTGGGGTGGGTTTTGGTTGGTTCGTTTTGGTTTTTTTTTCCCTCTTAGAAGACAATTTAAGGCAGAGACAGGCTTTGAATTACAAATGGCTAATTGTTCTCTGGCTACAGCACAGTCTGATAATTCACCCTTAGTTTTAAATCTGCAGTTATGACTAAGAAGAGACCGGGCTTATGGGTTGAAATAGTTCAACACTCACGCTGCGAGCTGACCACACATTTAGAGGTAGCACTGCATGAACCACAGAGCACTCCCACTGACCCCACATATTGGTTAGCCCCAACCCAGCCTGCCCATCTCTTCAGTCCAGCTGGACCATCATCCCAGTAATAAACCTCTAGGCAATCCAGTCTGAATTTTCTGGCCAGTCTCCGTGTCCCCTGCCAGTCTGGCTGGAAGAGGTTTTCAGAGATAAAAGCAATGATTTTTTCAGCCAGCAGAGTTTATTCTACAGGAGCAAGAAAAATCTGTCATCTGTTTATGCATCTCCTTCATGTCTGTGCGGCATGGGGAAAATCTCCTCAGAGGAATAGGACTGAATCTCTTTTTTATCCCTCTTCCAATGTGTAGGCCTAACAGGTGACTAGAAGAAAGGCAGAGCCCTGAAGAAGCAGCAAAGCTTACAGCTTTGTGATAGCTGGAGAGTCTTTCCCATTAGAAGCAATCGGGCATAGTCATACACATGGGTCACTGAACTAGCAGGCTGCAAGAAGGAAAACAAAAGCCAGCCTGTTGTGTCCCAAGAGTCATATGAGAGACAGTAGTGAGTGGTCACAGGAGACACCAGGTGGCTGATGGCAGTGCCCCATGGAAAGCAGTGAGAGTTGCAGAATTCCTTGGCAGTTGCAATACTGATTACGGAGAAAGGCCAGACGACGTCCCCTTTTCAAAGTTTTCACATCAACAAACTGGGAACAAAGCAAATTTAGACCCATCTCTGTTTTTTCTTTATTTATCTGTAAAACTTAGTCACAAATCACAAGCAAGCTCAGTACGATTCCAGGTTACTTAGGCACATGAGCAGCCAAAACAGTATCGGTCCTGTACCACAGGGTCCTCCAGACTTAAACACCCTCTTGCTCATCAGGGCACATGAGTCCAGACAGCAAAGCCATGAATACTACCATCTTGCATGCTCATATCTAGGTTAGTTCCTTTGGTGTTCAATGAGAGTCTCAGCACCACATCATACAGACACACTCAGGGTAGCACTGTCACAGGGCAAGCCCTGTGGAAGGGAGCCTTCAGTCTCAGGGGCTGTAGTAGCAGGAACTGGGTCCCTCGAGGTGAGGAAGAGACAAAAAGCTGATGGAAAGGAGGGGAAGGTAATTTCCTATGGCCTTTGGAGCCACCTTATAGGCCTGCTTAGTAAGCCCACATCACCCTTGACAGACAATTGCTGGTACATGGAGCAATACATGCAGGTTGACTTCTCCATTCAGTATTTGCTATGACACCTTTCCTGTTCTGCATTTCTTCCCGTGAGCACACCTTCTGGCCAGCAGCCTACAGCAGAGGCCTCCATCTTCTGTAGTCAAATAAATAAATAGCTTTGTTTAAAATTATTAAATTTAAAGCATTTAAGTGACTGGAAAAGTGCTCCCTGTATCAATCACTTCTATTGAGAGGTGGTATTTCAGTTTTGTCTCTTCTCAAAGAGTGGTCAGATAAAATCCAGGTGCCTTTTTTACAGATAAATACAGACGCTTCAAAAAATTTCAAGTTTGCAAAGGCTTAAGCATAAAAGTTCCTGATTTGGTCCCATCTTTCATAGTCCTCCAAACCTAAAATGCATCCACCAAACTGCCTGATAAGCCATGTGCGTGCTTTACTAATCCCAGTTTTCATCTTATCTCACTGACAAAATAGCAGCACTCTCAGAATGACAAATGCTATCTCACTTCTAGAAGTTAGCATTCAAGGTGACTGAGCAAGACACAAAGAGAATTAATTTTCTCCAGTATTGCTATGGCTGATTTCTAACTCAGCAGTGACACACAGGTACCCAAGACACATTTATAAATGCCTGATAAAGGAAATAAAATTCTTGTCTCAAAGAGTGAGATATTTCTGAAGGTGGCAATAAGGGGTTGGATTGAAGACATCAATAGAAACATCTGAGCAAATTAAATAATTCACAGACAAAACAGCAAATTGTCTGATCTTCTTTACAGTAAGAGTGTGTGCACTCTGTATTCTTTATACCTTTTAAAATAAAGTTATTCTTAAATAGCATAACAATGGAATTGCTCCAGATAACTTTACAAATACCGATTTATATACAAAATGTGTAATATTCTACATTGAATTAGACTGGCTTTTCTCTGGACTTTGCTCTGTTTGACTCCCACGTATTTAATGATGCTCTAATGTTCATTTTCTAGCGTGGCTTGATGCAATAGTGACTTGGACTTCTTTGAGTTTTATGAAAGATCAATATGGCAGTAATGAGTAAACAAACATTTAACAACAAACCTAAAATTTACAGCCAGCTCCTGTTCACAGAGCCAAATCAGAGTTTCTTGTAAACATGCCTGCAGTTTCTGAGGCTCCTAATCAATGTTTTCTCCTTATTATATTTGTTGAAAGTTGCTGACAGCTAATGAACCAAAATTTCAAGTCAATCTGAACTGAAAGTATTTCTGGTAGTATAGGCACACCTGATACTGTATTTTCACACAGCAAGAACTTTGCAACATGTTATTAATTACTGCGCAACCAACACTTCATTACAGTCACTGAGCATATTTTACCAACGGTTAGCTGAACGCTTTTCAAAGTACCATTTCTAAATGGCACAGAGTGATACTGAAAAACATGGATCAGCCCCCAAAATGTTAAGTAACACTGCAACTAGTGTTTTACTAGGCTGAACATGATTTCCAGAATCAACAGCATGAAGATTATTTGGTTTTCTATTAGCATGACAGCTCGTCAGGCAAGTCACATGGCCTCTTCTCCTGTAAAGGATCAGCATCTTCTAATACAGACAAAAGGTACCAGGCTGAGTTTCAAACAAAAAGGAGCAGCAGGAGAATCTGGGGAGCAATAGGATATGCGTGGCTTTAAGCATTCCACCTCCAATTCTGCAATCTGATGGCAGATTTCCTTCAGGATACAGACATCCAGTTTGTCCGCATGCCAGCTTGGTCTTCCAGAGACACTTCAGTGCTATCTCCCCACTTGTGTTTTCTCCAGCTCTTTTCTCTTGGATAAGCTTAAAATAAAAGCCCAAACCTGATGGTAAGGGGAAAGAAGGTGGTTCTGGCACTCATAAGTAATGCGAACTGGCATATGATTGATAACATTAACTTGATAAATTCCCTTGTGCTGAGCTGTACTCTGTGTGTGACTGATACAGAGATGCTGGAGTGCTGGGAAAGAAGACATGCGTTTGTGACAGATGGGTGGATGTTTTGTAGTGTTGAAAAAGAAATGACATCCTTCTCAAAATGTCATTTTCCTTCTTGTGCTGGCATCCCTGGGCGTCACGCTGCTGGCAGAACAGTCTCAGCAATGAACGACACCTTGACTGAAGGAAACCACAGAATGCAAATAGATACTGCAGAATGTATGGCTGGTTAGGTCAGGGCTGATTGGGATGATGACAATTGCTTCCAATTACAGAGGTGATCTGTTACTCCACTGCTGCTTCCCGATCTGGAAGGCACTCACAGACTTCCCAAGAGGAGGCAACCCTGCCTGCCTGTAAGTAGCGCTGGCCGCCTGAGCTAACCCGCTGGGGCTCGAGGCACAACCTCTCTGCCCTGCCATGCTGAAGTTTGGGGCTGTACAGAGACATCAGGAGTTTGGCTGGCAACAAGCCAGGACTCCATCTGAAAGGCCACCTCCCTGCCTCTGCCAAACTGCGCTGTCTTAATTCAGCCTTTTGACAAAGGAATGACATAAAACAACAACCTCGGTCTGGCACTTGGTTTCATTTGAAGCAAGGAACGCAGCAAGCACCCAGGTGTGCAGGAAGGATCTGCAAGGCTCACTAGTTAGCCAGTGGTATCCTGCCCCACAGGAGCTGCATTTTGTTGGCAATATTTTATTTCTTTCCCTACTTTTAGCTCTTGTCTTTAGACTAATTATTTCAAGGAAAGACTGTGCCTAGCATAACAAGGTTTTACTCCCAGTTACCCACTGCTGTAAGCAATAATAAAACAGAACAATCAGTCATTAACAGCCCAGGTAACCTAAGACTTCTGGACTGAAAAACACAAGCCTTTGCTGTCCAGGTTAAGTGGTGCTGCCTTGCTCTCACACCCTTCCCTAAGCGTCTGCTGTTGGCCATTGCATGGCTTTTACAAGAGAGACCCGTCAGCCAAGGCGGCAGGAAACTGCACCTCCACATGGGCATAAATGCCACTAGCAGAGAGCGAGCAGAGCTGGCACTGAAGAGAAACAGTTGGTCGGCCTTTGATAGGATTATGCCCGGACACACCTTGAACTAGGAGCACCTTACAAACCCAGCCTCGCTTCTCCGAGATCTGTTCACTGCCTTACTTGAGCCGGCCTCAGCAGCAGGGGCGGCTCAGCGTGAGGCGGGACTCCCATGTTGCTGCTTTCTTTGACCAGGAACCCCTCACGCCCACGGTGCCGCTGCAGCATTGGGGGGGGGTGATACCACGGCACGGCTGGCGCCCGCCCTCCTTCAGAGCCGACTAGCTACGCCATGCTTGTCCTTTCCTCTTCCTCCCGGCTAAGCTGAGCGGAGGGAAAAAAAGCCAGAGTTCACTTCATACGTTATCAGCCGCGTTCCCCCGCGGCGGCGCAGGGAGCTGCCCGTGGGGTGCCGCACGGAGGCGGCCGGGCCTGCCACAGGCCGCGGCGGGGCGGCCGCCGGGGCCGCACGGCGAGGCCGGGCCGCGCCGCCCGGGGGCGCCGCAGCTCCCGTTCCCATGGCAACGGCGCGGGTAACGCGGCGCGCGGGCGGCCGTTACCGGCTAACAGCCGCCGGGCGGCGAGGGGAGGGCCGGCGGGGCGCTGCTGCCGGCTGCCGGAGGAGGCAGGTCCCGCCGGAACCCTGCCAGGGCCGCGGGGTACGAGCCGCGGTAGCGCCGGAGCCGAGCCCGGCGGCGGTGCCTTCCGGCCGGGACAGCCCCCGAGCCCAGCCTCAGCGGCCGCCGCTTCGCCGAGGTGCCGGCGCGGGTGTTCTCCACAGCAGCGCGCACCGGTTCCGTGCCGCCCACGGGGCCCTTAAAGAGAGACTCTATTAAAGCCTGTAAGTAAAAACTGAAATTCCTAGAGAAACAAGTTGCACTGCAGGAGAACTCACTGGCTTGGTGCCCGTTAAAGCCTATGAGCTCCTCCATTGCGGGACGCACACGTGCAGCGCGCTCACCTCCCTCTCACACAAGCTCTGCCCACTGGCATCCTTATGGGGACCTCGCTGAAGTGCAAACACCTTAACAATAAATGCCCAAAGCAGTCAACAAGGAAAAGAAAAAAAAAATAAAAAAGTCAGTCACAAAGCGAGTTACATCTTCCCAGTAACATCTGCTAATTCTTTCAATTCAGAAAAGGTTTTTCCAGTTGCTCTCTATTGCCTCTCTGCCTAGTTGAGAAAGAAATTGACACTAAAAGCCATTAGAAGAGCAAATCCTGACCTTTATTGAGATAAAACAGTTAATTTTAGCCTTAAGTGACTGTCTTATCACAGCCTTCTCTAACAGCAGCTCTGCTATACAATTTTAAGTACCTCCTAAATCATATTTAGCATCTTTTCCCCTCCCAGTAAAGAAGCTGAAGTAGTAGTACATTAAACTCTAACAAAGATAGCATCTAGGTTGTTCTGTCTTGTGAAGAGTCAACAATGCTAAAAATAATTATAAGATTATATAATATAATAAAATAAACTGACCTGCCTAAATTACACATGCATTCATTTCTACTATGTTGGGGTATTTTAAACATTGAAAAAAACAATGCTGATCCAAAGAAGCAAACCACTGCATATTCCGCACGATGAGCCAGAGACAGCTTTTGGGGGAAGACACTTACTTCAGAGAGTCTACCTCCTGCTCATGTGAGGTACTATCCAAAAGCAAAGTGGCCCCAATGCATCCTCTGGGAACATAAAACCAAGGCAATTCAATATCCGTTAAAAGGTTTGGGAGCTGCTTGCCTAACTGCTTAATACCACATTAGTGCAGCTAAGCTGCTTCCCTTAAAAAATGCAGTAAAAAAAGAACCACAGGTATCTAAGCTTTACCACAATCAGACGCGTTAGCCCTGGAGAGCCATTCTGACCTCCTGCCTAAAGAGACTTGGAATATCACCCTGTAATTGTTGCGCCAAACCCTATCATTTGTTGTTAAAATCAAATCTGTCTTTCAGAAAGACAGCCAAGTCTTGATCTTGGGCATGTAGTAACATGTGGGACATTACACAATAGAAGATGATGTGCTGCTTCTTACAGCTAGGATACTTCACTTTGATAGTGACATTAAAATTGCAACAATTAACTCTAATGAAATCGACAATTTTGTCTTAATGCAATAACGGGCTGTAACATAATTAAGTAGAAGTTTTCTGAGTGCTTTTTCCTAACGTGCACATTCAGGCCTGTACTTTGATCTATAATTTGGCAAGAAAAAGAAAAAATGCAAAACGAGCGGCTTGGAAAGAGTATCAATAGCACTGCACACTTGGCTCTCTTCCTCCCCTCCTACCTTTGTTGCACAGCCGATGCTCTCATGAGGCCAGTTTCTCACTTTTGTAAGCAAGCTGTATTTCCATCTATCTTCCGTCAGGAGGAAAACACCTCCACACTAGGAATCTTTTCAAATACAAAGGCAGAGCTTAGAACTACCTGGTTTACCAGAAGTAAGGGACAGGAGTCTCAGACTAAGACACAAGCAGCTGAGGTACCAAAATGCCTTCTGTTACCATAGCATAGAAAAAACTCATTACCCATTAATGAAGTTTTGGTCAGGGTACAATTAGTACATCATCATTGTTCCCAACAAAGCATTTAAAGGACTTTACCAAGGCAGCGGGGAAGTCTGAAACAGACCACGGGCTTAAGCCAAACCTCTGATCCTCAGTGCAGTCGCTTAAGATCCCGCAGTCTTCATGCTGACCAGGGGAACCAAGAAGATGGAAACATATCTAAGAGCAGAGTCAGGTTTAACTAGAGCAGAGTTGTGCATAATTTCCTTTAAAGGGCAAAGGAGGAAGCTCATAAAAGTCACAAGCTTGGACAACAACATATGTATCCAGATTCTCAGGATACTTAACCTTTTTTCTTATAGAAGGGCTTCTGGTTAAGAAGATCCACTTTCCTATAAAGGCATTCTGCTGCCAGGTTTATGGAGAAAAGCTTAAAAACCACAACCTCAGAAATGTTTAAAAGTCTTCGAACAAAATAAAGTATCTAAACTAATTTTTAAACTCAGTTTTTTGAAAAAATCCTTATTGTCGATGTATAAATTCTCAGACCTACCAATACTGCAGTTTAACACTAAATCACAATATGTGCCATCTAGAGGGCACAGTCCAAGAACAGGTATGGGCTCACAATTTCTCCTGACAGGAAAGAAAGCAAGAACATGGGAGTAACCAAAGGGCTAGATCCATTTAGTTTATTTTCTGACAAATGACAAGAGATTTCTGTTATTTCGTTCCCACGAGCCAGTTCTGCTTCACTCTGGTTTCTAGGAGCAAAAGTGGGGACTAGAAGGGAAAATTGAGTCCCATCTGCACAGGCATGGCTCTAATCTTAGCTGTGTATCTCCTAAGACAAATAGTCACAGAGTTTTGTCATATCTGGGGTGACAAGCTCAAAAGACACAGCTCTCACTCAGAAGCAGCCCCATTCTGTTTCCAGGCACTCACATCATATACTTTGAAATAACGAGAGCTCCACCATGGACCACGGGCAATTTCCAGTGCATGCCAGAACCACTCAGTGCCACAGCCCAGCCAGCACTGCTCTTTTGGAAGATGGATACTCACGTTTACAGTCACCCACCATTCGGTACATTCCAGGGGCCACGGCTAGCACATGACCAACAATGTCAGAGGAAAGGTATCAGATAAATGGTTTGCCTTCTTCTCATGTTAGGCTTGATCCCATTTTAAAGGGTTATTACCTCCTCTCCTTGGCTTTTAACTGTTCCAGTAATGAGGATGCGTATTTTCTACCCTCCACTAGCATATCTGATAGTAGCTTTTTGTGCTAATGCCTCCATCCAGTAAAAACTCTTTTTCTTTGAATTACATGCCAGGACATTGACAAATACATGAATATGTCTGCATTACTCTTTTAATATTAGACTTGATAATCTGAGTGGGAAAACGGGCGGTGAAATGTTCTTGGCTGCTTCTTACACTATTCCCTTTGCATCTTCTGCTGGCTGCTGTCAGAAAAATTAGCGGACTAGTCAGACCTCTACCCTGACCTGAAACAACCCTAAACCTTTAGAAATCAGGACTCCTGAAGCTTCTATTTTGAGCACTATCTTTGCCCTATAATTTTTTTTAAAAAAAAAAAAAAAAAAAAGAGAAATGGGAGTACTAAATGAGATATTGAAGAAATCCATTCCCCATTAAAAAAAAAAAAAAAAAAATCACTGTAGTTAATATGTACGAGTCTGACAGATGCAGAACAGAGGGAAGGAAAAAAGCTGTTCCATTGTAAAATCCACCACAGTTTCTCTATTTCCACAAATTCTTTCCCATAGACTGTGCCTCAAAGCTGAGATACTATTTTTGCAGTTTAGCCCATAAAAAAACCTGTAAACAGAGTACAAAGTATGCACACAACCATAACTGCAGAAATACAGAATTCCTCTAAAAGTAAGATGATACGATGATGTAACTACCATAAGCAGCACTCACTAGCACAGCAGAGGTGGTTTTGAGAGGTGTGCAATCAGCACTTGTTCCATATTGAGAGACCTGCAGTGAATTCTTTCAGAGAACCAGCACAGAGCAATGCCAATACTCCCTGCCTTCCTCAACTGTTCTGAACGTCCTGCCAATAACCATTATTAGTATCTACACAGCGAAGCCATTTTCTGAGAGTATTCGGCTTTAACTGTGGATCTCATCTCATTTATGCATTTCAGGTAGCCAGTCATCTCTTTTATGGGCAAAGAAGTTAGAACACAGGCACTCAGCAACAGGTTCAAAGTTAATCAGAAAGCCAGTGACTAGGTCAAGAATGTAAGATAGAGTTATAAAATTGCTCCCAGATGATCTTTTAGTTTCATCTGGAAGCAAGCACTAAAAGTTTGCCTTTGAAGTATTGTGAAATTCTGTTGGACTTCAACCCCACATACATTGGGCTGAAATTATAAGCATTTTAAAGGCTAAAATTCAACATTTGTTTTTGATTTGTCCACCTAGATCTTGGATCATTTAATTCAATAACCTTAAGAATTAAGAATAGGCATATGTTTCCGATTACATTCCTCTGCCCCCTCAGCTTAGACCTTCAGAAAACAATCCCTATATATGTAATAGATCAGTGTCAGGATGATAAAAAGTAGAATTGTAACAAGTTGGGTTTTTTTTGTATGTGGCTCTTGGTGTAGTAGGATTTACACACAGTTACAATTCTCAAAAGAGAATCAACTTGTACAGTCAAAACACACAAAATGACACGTTAACAATTACTAAGAACTTGAATCTACTGTGGTGTTATACCTGTAAAAACGAATGCAGAATTTTTATATGAAGGCACAAGTGGTAGTTAGGCTGTCTTAAAATTAAGAAATATGTTTAAAATATCACTTGGACTTTTTTCCTTTTATTTAACAAAAGAACAGTTACTATTTTAATAGGATTCTGACAGCCTGACAAATGCTATTCATCAATGCTTTTTTCTTTAGAAGGGTACAGCTAAGGAAAAATCAAGTCTTCTCTATTGCAGTAACATTATTTTTGTGTTCCATCAGAGCCTTTCAAGCAGAACTTAAGATATTTTATTCTTAATTAATTGTAGCTGAATACTTCTCACATTATCTTAGTCACCATACAGAAGAGTAACCTCAAGATGGCGATATTTCTCCCTTTTTGGAGGCTTGGCTGACAGCTGGTATTACTGAAGCATTGTCCTTCATTCTGAAGGCAACGAAGTGGAATTGCTTTATCTTTGAGCATATTAAGGTGTAGCTGCCCCCCAGAAATTTCTGCATCCCCCTCCGTTAAGCGTTCTTAACTGCCATTAAGTCTCGCACCTTACAGTAAAAGTGAACTTCAACTAGAAAGTCATATTATTTCCAATTATTGAGAGCTTTCTGAAGTGTTTGTTTTCTCTTCATAATCTGAAGTCCAAAAGCCAATTTTTTTTTTTTTCAATTTCATCCATAGGTCTTTGTTTATCATACTGAAAATGATTCACAGAACAAAACTAAAAAAATGCGATAACACACAGGCTTGCAAAAATTATTGGATATTGAAGAAAAAAGATTATTGCTAGATCTGGGGGAAGAGAGAACTGTTCTTGTGAACCCCTCCAAGCCACAGGCAAGCCAGGCCTGAAGAATTTTTCAGGGAAGACAAGTTCTTTACATTCAGGATTTTTATTTGTGCTTAAAACCTTTGCACTGGCAAAGGGTGACAACACTGACAGGCTGTGGTCTGTAACATCCATGTACAAACCATAAGATTATGAGTCGAATTTGTGCAAAAGAGATATGAAAGAGCTAGTTCTAGTTCACAGCCTTACTTTCAGGCAGCTCCTACTGTGAGCAATGAGCATTACGCAGCTAGTTTTGGGAATATGAGATATGGACTAGTTTTCTCCAGGAGCTGATTCAGCTAGAACTCAAGTGATGGAAACTTACAATTTTGGAGTTTCCAAGGTCTGACTGTAAAACTGGTGTATGTCTGCAAGTTGTCTCTGTTCCCTGTACAAGGGCTCACCCTATCAAATATCCTCTAAAGGAATTGTCATGCCCCCCTGCTCCTCTGGATACTTCTGCTGTTTCTCTGTTAGCAGTTGTCTTGTTGATACACTGTGAACTGCCTGTGTTAACCTTTACAACTGTGAGAAGGCCATCTTTTGCATTAGAAGCAAACAAAATTTACTCAAGCCTGCCACAGAACAGTACAGCTGTATAGCTGTCATTTCCAGTTGCCCTTATGAAGCATGTATTCAAGGAAGTCTATTGCCTGATCATCTTTTGTTGTCTGCAACAGTTTCACAGCTTTTCTAAGTCTAGCATTGCCACAAGCCATCTTTCTTGTTTTAAAAGTGTGCTATACTATACAGGCTTTCAGGACCTTTCTTGTATGCAGCATTATTCAGATGCTTTCTGGTATAAGGTGTTAGGTTCTTTGACTTCACTTGAGTGTTTGTAGTACAAATTAGTAAAACTGCCTTCAAGTCCTGAAAAGATTTAGGAGCTTGCCTTAGCTAAAGAGGTTTTTAAAGTTTCAGCACCTTACTCTTAATAACATGACTGGGAACTGTTTGAAGAAAGCAAGCAGCTGAAGCATGCTTGCAATGTAGCAAAACCCTGTTGGAAAATGACACTTGGCACTAGCACCACATCAGGAATGCTTAGCTTGTTTAAGGACGTAATAAAATACTTGGAAGGATCAAGACAAAGAACCAAAAAGACAGGAGCTTCGTTAGTTCAGTCATAACCCACTTGTCTCTTCAGAGCCACTCACAACAGCACACAGGCAAGCTTTGCTCAGGTGATGTTGCCATTGTGTTGGGCCATGAGCAAAACAGAGGGAGAGCAATAATCCCCTCTGTTGATATTTTTATAATAGCAATAGGAAGATACAAAAGGTAGGTCAAGTTAAGCAAGGTAAGGATCAAGGCTGCTTCAGGTTTATTAGCTACAACCTGGATTCGTCCCACCTATGTTTAAGTGGCTCAAGGGATCTGAGTTGGGGAAGTTCTTAGGTGGACTGAATTGGCCGTTGAGCCACACATCTCACAACTACACATGAAGCTGAAGGCAATTACTTTTCTCACTTGGATGAGGACAGACCTGGGCTTGAGCATATGTATTTCTCAGTCTCCAAAGCTCCTCAAGCCTAACTGCAGTGTAAGTTACTGACTGCTCCGAAACTACTGTACAAAGTAGTCATGCTTTGGTGCATGGAGATACTGTATCACAGCTGGAGACCAGTGCAACAGCTGCTAAGCATCCCAAATTCCTGGTGAGGTCAATGAAGACTGAGGATGCTCCTCACCTCACTGGCATAAACCCACTGACAATAAGAGACAAAAGTCTTTGTGAGAAGGAAAACATCCCAATGCTGAGCAGTCATTTAGTCTACAGGCACTCAGTACTACTACATAGATATTCCAGTCACCAGCCACAGTACTGGAGGTAATTAGATCACCTAAATCACTACAATTGGACCTGAACTTTACCAAAATAACTCCCGAGTTTCCTGGTTCCTTAGCTTTATACTCTTGGTTTGATTCTTACTGCTACCAATTCAGACCGATATGAAGAGAAACCCAGTTTAAACGTCCTTAGATGTCATTAAGCTAAAAAAAAAAAAAAAACAAAAACAAAAAAAAACCCAAACAAAAACGGAAATACAGCAACAAAAAAACATTGGATACAGTGTTTTCATATTCAACAGAACAGAATGTACATCTAGGGCAATGGGGAATGACAGAAAAGGAACCATGTTGTTCAGACATGGGTAGCATGCATTTCTCCTGGGTAGAGGATGTCTGGCTAGTAATGCTTGTCTCCTTGCATCACCTGGTGCTTCTCCCACTCTCCTTATAGGCGTCTCAAGTCCTTTCATTTAGGAAACTGTAACTGCCTTCCCTCCCATTTGCTGCTTCCCAATGTTTCTTCCTGCCTAGTGGGCTTATAAACTCCAGGCACCTTAGTGAACTTTATTAGCAATAGGTGACTTTCTGTTAGAACATGGACAAAAACTGTTTCTAATTTAATGTCTGCCAATCCACAAAAGAGACATCCTTGAAAAACGTAAGCAAAGGAAAGTCCTCTATTTGAGGCGATGCTATGGAGGAGGTATAATAACAATAAAGAGTCACGTACCCAAGAGTGCCATTCGGAGAGACAGCACTGGAAGAGTTGCCTTAATTAGTGTTTGTTACATCTGTTGCCATGCTTATACTGCAGATGTGTCTTCTGCCACATAGTATCTAACAGCAAGGACGCCACACAGGGACTAGACCCAGGGAGTTGGTTTTTTGTTTTGGTTTTTTTTTGTTTTTTTTTTTTTTTAACAAAAACAGTTTGCACCATCTGAGCTTGAGCCCTGGGCGGCTAGCTGAAAGTTTCTATGGAATGAAGATCAAAAAACAACAGCTAGCCAGTAAACAGAGCCCTTTACATAACCTACAAAACAATCTCATGCTTCTCCAGCCCAGCGCAAGCAACAATGCCCACTGCAAAGCGTGTAAAAGCAGAGAGCCTGCAGTCACAGCCAGAGGCAGCTAGATGAGGAATCGCCTCCTTTACAACTGGATTCAGCACTCTGGGTGCTGTCTCACCAGTGCCAAGTAGATGGGGATAAATGCCTCCCTGGTCTGCTTGGGTATGTTCCTTCTAATGCAGCACAGAACACGGTTTGCCTTATCTGCAATGAGAGCAAACTGTTACCATAGCTTCTTGCCGTCAGAGCTGATACTCAGCTTACAGAGACTGGGATAGACTGATCTTCCCTGAAAAACAGCCAAGGAGTAGGTGAGCATGGGATATGGCCTACTCTAAATGATGCATGATTTGAATCCATTCCCCATGTAACCCAACCACCAGCACCAGTTGGTGTCTGGCTCAGGAGCTGTACTGAGAATACTTAAAATCGTCATCATCTTATGTAATTGCAACGCAATCTCATAGCTACTTTGTATGCTGAGGAAAGGCAGGCTCTCAGCTGCTCAGAAAGCAGGGCCAGAGTTCAATTTGCCCAGTTCCTATATGCTGTTGAAATACTGCCCTATGGTTAGTAGGCTTGTGCCAACAGAACCAAATCCTGTTTGCTCTTTACTGCGGGGCATTTCCCACACCTCTTGGCTAAACGCTCACTCTTTCTTCCACCTCCTTTGCTTCAGGCTCCAGCCAACTGTCATCCCCTGGGAACCAAACATTTACTGCATAAAAAAGCCAACACATAACAACTAACCTCTCTCAGTGCTTCTGTCAAGGCAACTGCTGCCTTTCAAGCTGATTTCACTGACTAATTAAGTACGGAGACACACCAGACTGCCAACACTGACTGGTGGCTGCAGCATCCATCACTCCAGCAGGATTCAATCTAATGGGCTAAAAGCTACAGCTTGAGAGCCCAGAACAGCTTGTTCACTGGAATGGAAAACCCATTGTTTACCGTGCTCTAAAATTCCCCAAGTTATAAAGAGAGAAAACAAACAAACAAACAAAAAAAACAAAACAAAAAAACAACCTACCTTCTCCAGCCTTGAAAACATTAATTATGAATTACCAAGAGAGAAAAAAACACCTGCTCCCCTTTTATCGTTAACATCTTATGTATTACATCTTTCAGTTTCTTTCCAGACATTAAAGCTCCCAAGGTCCTTCAGAGGTAGTTAAAATGTACATGGCCACCCTAAGTCCCATTTTCCTGCAAAAACACTTCATCGGTCATTTCCACTAGGGATAAAGTTTGTTTTCCTCCAACACGTATGTTCAGCTTCCTTTGTGCATGTGCACATGTATTTTGGATAAAGTGGCTTCCCTGCGTGTTTGGTAGTGCATTCTCCTTCCTGTTGACTGAGTAGTTCACACAGAAACTTTATGCAGAAAATAATTGTGAACCGTAAGATGTTATTTGTATGGTTTTTTACCTTCCGCAATGACTTAGACCATTGTGGAGACCCTTATAAACAGGTCAGAATCTAAATGGTGTTTAGTTGCACAAAGTGTAGACAACTAGACCAAAAAAGAGAAGGGAATAAGTCAGGGACAAGGATGCCATGTATCAAAACAATTTGTAGTGCCCCACATAGCTCCATGCTCACATTCTTACTCCAACCACATCTGAATTTGAAAAACAATTTCTCCTCTCACAGAGAGGAAATAAAGTCTCCTAAACAGCAACACAGATAACACTACTTATGTTTAAGGACACTAGATTGTAAGATTAAGGTTGTAATTGGCAATGCTTATCCTGATCAAATCAGTACCTCTGAACATGTTTGTGATAACAAAAATCTCAACAGAGCAAACAGAGTTTTAAAGAAAATATTTTCAGACTAAAGAAGGAAGGAAGAATTTCAATTACCCTATTTGACATAAAAGGACTAGAAGGCAAATTGCTGTAAGGACATTTAAGTTGCAGCTCTATTCAAAGAGAAACGCCACTGATGTTTACAGAATATAAAATGGAAGTTTCACTAAGTACTGAAATCTGACCTCAGTGTATAACTTCAAATCATTTGAGACAGGTACAATATTACAAAAGTGTATTTTTGATTCATCAGAGACAAAGATTTTACAATCTGAAAAAAACTTGACAGCCTATTTTACATATATATCCCAAATGAAATAGCAAAGATTTAAAAAAAAAAAAAAAAACAAACTTCTTTCTTGAGCTAGTAATATTGAGTTAAGCTCCAACAGAGTCAACCTCAAATGCTGAAATTTGGCTCTGATAGCTGCAGAAATAATTAGTGAATTTGGATTTTTAAGAGAAGAAATTGGAAAACTTCAGCAAAAAATGTCATGTTTATAGGGGTCTGTTTCTAAGAAGATAGCCAAAGAATTGCTATCTGGATTGGGCAGGTTGTCCTGGTTTCAGCTGGGATAGAGTTAATTTTCTTCTTAGTAGCTAGTAGAGTGCTGTGTTTTGGATTTAGGATGAGAATAATGTTGATAACACACTGATGTTTTGGTTCTTGCTAAGTAGTGCTTACACTAGTCAAGGACTTTTTCAGCTTCCCATGCTCTGCCAGGTGCACAAGAAGCTGGGAGGGGGCACAGCCAGGACAGCTGACCCAGACCAGCCAAAGGGCTATTCCACACCGTATGACATCATGCTCAGTATATAAACTGGGGGAGTTGGCCGGGGGGGGGGGGGGGGGGGGCAGCGATCGCTGCTCGGGGACGTGCTAGGCATCGGTCGGCGGGTGGTGAGCCAATTGTATAGTGTATCCCTTGCTCTGTATATTATTATCGTATTATTATTATTATATTATTATTATTACTACTATTCTATTTCATTTTACTTCAATTATTAAACTGTTCTTATCTCAATCCACGAGTTTTCTGACTGTAACCCTCCCAATTCTCTTCCCCATCCCACTGGGGTGGGGGGAGTGAGCGAGCGGCTGCGTGGTGCTTAGCTGCTGGCTGGGGTTAAACCACGACAGTCCTTTTTGGCGCCCAACGTGGGGCTCGAAGGGTTTGAGATAATAACAGATTAACCAGAGCGTGGTAAGGAATTTGTATGTGTTAACAATTGCTCATCATAATATTGATTCATCTGTTCTCGGTATTAGTCTACCTGATTTGCACCATGCTTTTGTTTTTGCAGTACGTGTTAAAAATTGGTGTTGGGTTTTGCAGTTTGCTGTGCTCTGCAGTGATCAGTGATGTTTTGCCTGGGAGATTTGTTATTAAAACACTGACCTTGAGCGCTATCTGGTATTTGGGTTCTGTAGTGAAGCCATTACTGTACTTCGGGTACCACCTCATGGAGACACTTGGCAATTATACCTCTTCCTCTGAGAGCTTCTTTATGGAGGAAATACAGAATAGCACGTTTGTTGTTTTCTTCTATGATGTTTCGTCCTTCATTGCAACAACTTTTCAGTATCTTGAGCATCCTTGGGTAGTTAAGATATATCTATTGATAGTTCTTGGGAATATTGTTTCAGTTTTGTCTAAGGTTAATAAGCACCTTAAGAATATCATCCAGAGATCTGCTCCAAGGCTGGATAGTTATGAGTGGCAGGGTGTGTGGGAGAGCATGGGCAAGTACCTGGGACAGTGGGCACCTCCAATGTTTTGGAACTTCACTCCTGAACAAGTGCAGAATCCTGAAAATCTAGTAAAGTATTTGGAAAAAGTATGTTGTCACCCTGGCAACTCCAGAGAGACACAAATCACTGCAACATGCTGGGGCCTGGCCCATGCTTACCGAGCCCTATTCAACACTATTCAGAACCCACAAGGGGAAGGGAAGGTCTCTGGATCTGACGACAAAATGACAGATGCTGTGGCTGCGCCAGCCCCTGCGCCAGCCCCTCAGGCCCCCACGACAGTCACTGTGGTTGCGCCAGCCCCCACAACAGGCACTGCGGTTGATCCAGAGAACCAACCCGTGCCAGTATCAGTTGCCCCTATACAGAAGAAAAAAATATACAAGGAAATCAGCTCGTTTAGTAAAAGCTGATGATGAGCCAGCGTCATCAAGAGAACAGGAGGAGGAAGAGGCAGAACCCATAAACGAGACAGTAACCACACGATCCCTATCCCTGAGTGAGCTGCGAGATATGCGAAAAGATTTCAGTCGTCGTCCAGGCGAGCCCATCATCACCTGGCTGCTCCGATGCTGGGATAATGGGGCCAGTAGCCTGGAATTAGAGGGTAGGGAAGCCAAGCAGCTGGGATCTCTTTCTAGGGAAGGAGGCATTGACAAAGTGATTGGAAAAGGGGTAAAAGCCCTCAGCCTTTGGAGGCGACTCCTGTCAGGCGTGAAGGAAAGGTATCCCTTCAAGGAAGATCTTATATGTCACCCAGGCAAGTGGACTGCCATGGAGAGAGGTATCCAGTACTTGAGGGAATTAGCTGTGCTGGAGGTGATTCATAATGACCTGAACAATGAGCAGTTATCCAAAGATCCAGATGAAGTCCAGTGCACACGACCCATGTGGCGGAAGTTCGTACGGAGCGCACCATCATCGTACGCAAACTCATTGGCAATAATGACCTGGAAAGATGAAGAGGGACCAACGGTGGATGAATTGGCTGGCCAACTCCGACAATACGAAGAAAGTCTCTCTTCCTCCCTACGGGCCTGCATCTCGGCTGTGGAGAAGTTGTCCCAGGATTTCCAGCAGTTCAAAGAGGACATGTCCTACTCCTCACCTGTACAGACCAGTATCTCAGCCATTAGGAGTAAGCGTCCCTCTCTTCAAGAGAGAAGATATAGTGGATACACACCACGGGCCACCCTGTGGTTTTATCTGCGTGACCATGGAGAGGACATGAGGAAGTGGGATGGAAAATCTACCTCGACCCTAGAGGCACGAGTACGTGAGTTGCAAGGAAAAAAAGGTGGTTCTTCCAGGAAAATTGCTGCTCCAGTTTCCAATGAGCAGTTCCCCAGACAAAGTAGAAGGGCTGATTTTGCTTCCGATCTTAGTAAAGGGATTTTCGATTCACATGTACAAGAAGTGAATAACGAATGCTATAACCAGGACTAGAGGGGCCCTGCCTCCAGCCAGGTGGAGGAGAGGGACAACCGGGTGTACTGGACTGTGTGGATTCGATGGCCTGGCACATCACACCCACAGGAATATAAGGCTTTAGTAGACACCGGTGCACAGTGTACCTTAATGCCATCAAGCTATGAAGGAGCAGAACCCATCTGTATTTCTGGAGTGACAGGGGGATCCCAAGAGTTGACTGTATTGGAGGCCGAAGTAAGCTTAACCGGGAAGGAGTGGCAGAAACACCCCATTGTGACTGGCCCGGAGGCTCCGTGCATCCTTGGCATAGACTACCTCAGGAGAGGGTATTTCAAGGACCCAAAAGGGTACCGGTGGGCTTTTGGCATAGCTGCCTTAGAGACAGAGGAAATTAAACAGCTGTCTACCCTGCCTGGTCTCTCGAAGGACCCTTCTATTGTGGGGTTGCTGAGGGTCAAAGAACAACAGGTACCAATCGCTACCACAACAGTGCACCGGCGGCAATATCGCACCAACAGAGACTCCCTGATTCCCATCCATAAGCTGATTCGTCGACTGGAGAGCCAAGGAGCGATCAGCAAGACTCGCTCACCTTTTAACAGTCCCATATGGCCAGTGCAAAAGTCTAACGGAGAGTGGAGACTAACAGTAGACTATCGGGGCCTGAACGAAGTCACGCCGCCGCTGAGTGCTGCCGTGCCGGACATGCTAGAACTTCAATATGAATTGGAGTCAAAGGCAGCCAAATGGTATGCCACAATTGATATCGTTAATGCGTTTTTCTCTATCCCTTTGGTGGCAGAGTGCAGGCCACAGTTTGCTTTCACTTGGAGGGGTGTGCAGTACACCTGGAACCGACTGCCCCAGGGGTGGAAACACAGCCCCACCATTTGCCATGGACTGATCCAGACTACATTGGAACAGGGTGGGGCTCCGGAACACCTGCAATACATTGATGACATCATCGTGTGGGGCAACACAGCAGAAGAAGTTTTTGAGAAAGGGAAGAAAATAGTCCAAATCCTTCTGGAAGCCGGCTTTGCTATAAAACAAAGTAAGGTCAAGGGACCTGCACAGGAGATCCAGTTTTTAGGAATAAAATGGCAAGATGGACGTCGTCAGATCCCAATGGATGTGATCAACAAAATCACAGCCATGTCTCCACCAACTAGCAAAAAGGAAGCACAGGCTTTCCTGGGCGTTGTGGGTTTTTGGAGAATGCATATTCCAAATTACAGTCTCATCGTAAGCCCTCTCTATCAAGTGACCTGGAAGAAGAACGATTTCAAATGGGGCCCTGAGCAACGACAAGCCTTTGAACAAATTAAACGGGAGATAGTTCATGCAGTAGCCCTTGGGCCAGTCCGGGCAGGGCAAGATGTAAAGAATGTGCTCTACACTGCAGCCGGGGAGAATGGCCCTACCTGGAGCCTCTGGCAGAAAGCACCGGGGGAGACTAGAGGTCGACCCCTAGGGTTTTGGAGTCGAGGATACAGAGGATCCGAGGCTGGCTATACTCCAACGGAGAAAGAGATATTGGCAGCATATGAAGGGGTTCGAGCTGCTTCGGAAGTGGTTGGTACTGAAGCACAGCTCCTCCTGGCACCCCGACTGCCAGTGCTGGGCTGGATGTTCAAAGGGAGGGTCCCCTCTACACATCATGCAACTGATGCTACATGGAGTAAGTGGATCGCACTGATCACACAACGGGCCCGAATAGGAAACCCCAGTCGCCCAGGAATCTTGGAAGTGATCATGGACTGGCCAGAAGGCAAAGATTTCGGAATATCACCAGAGGAGGAGGTGACACGTGCTGAGGAGGCCCCACTGTATAATAAACTGCCAGAAAATGAGAAGCAATATGCCCTGTTCACTGATGGGTCCTGTCGTCTTGTGGGGAAGCATCGGAGGTGGAAAGCTGCTGTATGGAATCCTGTACGACAAGTTGCAGAAACTGCTGAAGGAGAAGGTGAATCGAGTCAGTTTGCAGAGGTGAAAGCCATCCAGCTGGCTTTAGATATTGCTGAACGAGAAAAGTGGCCAATGCTATATCTCTATACTGACTCATGGATGGTGGCAAATGCCCTGTGGGGGTGGTTACAGCAATGGAAGCAGAGCAACTGGCAACGCAGAGGCAAACCCATCTGGGCTGCCGCATTGTGGCAATATATTGCTGCCCGGATAGAGAACCTGGTTGTAAAAGTACGTCACGTAGACGCTCATGTACCCAAGAGTCGGGCCACTGAAGAACATCAAAACAACCAGCAGGTGGATCAGGCTGCTAAGATTGAAGTGGCTCAAGTGGATCTGGACTGGCAACATAAGGGTGAATTATTTCTGGCTCAGTGGGCCCATGACACCTCAGGCCATCAAGGAAGAGATGCAACATATAGATGGGCTCGTGATCGAGGGGTGGATTTGACCATGGACACTATTGCACAGGTTATCCATGAATGTGAAACATGCGCTGCAATCAAGCAAGCCAAGCGGTTCAAGCCTCTCTGGTATGGAGGACGATGGCTCAAATATAAATACGGGGAGGCCTGGCAGATTGATTATATCACACTCCCACAAACCCGACAAGGCAAGCGCTATGTGCTTACAATGGTGGAAGCAACCACTGGATGGCTGGAAACATATCCCGTGCCCCACGCCACTGCCCGGAACACTATCCTGGGCCTTGAAAAGCAAGTCCTATGGTGACATGGTACTCCAGAAAGAATTGAGTCAGACAATGGGACTCATTTCCGAAATAGCCTCATAGACACCTGGGCCAAAGAGCATGGCATTGAGTGGGTATATCACATCCCCTATCATGCACCAGCCTCCGGGAAAATAGAACGATACAATGGACTGTTAAAGACTACACTAAAAGCAATGGGTGGTGGGACATTCAAACACTGGGATACACATTTAGCAAAGGCCACCTGGTTAGTCAACACTAGGGGATCTGCCAATCGAGCTGGCCCTGCCCAATCAAGACTTTTACGTACTGTAGAGGGAGATAAAGTCCCTGTAGTGCACCTAAAAAATATAACAGGGAAGACAGTCTGGGTTACTCCTGCCTCAGGCAGAGGTAAACCCATCCGTGGGATTGCTTTTGCTCAAGGACCTGGGTGCACTTGGTGGGTGATGCGAGAGGATGGGGAAGTCCGATGTGTACCTCAAGGGGATTTGATTTTGGGTGAAAATAGCCAATGAACTGAATTGTATAATGTTAGTTGCTATATAATACTGGATGTCATCACTTCAATGATTACTATGTGCCATATCAACAGTATACAGTAAGAAGTGCCCAAATTAATGAAGAATGAACTTCGAGGAAACCGAGCAAAGTGCAGCAGTGATGGAACCAGAACTGGCTTCAGCATGCAACAATCCAACACCACACACCATCTTTCCTGCCCTGAAGAACTATTAGGACAGATGAAACCCAAAGTCATGGACTAAATGAACTCAACATTTTAGAGGGATAGCCTATAGACTAAGGAAATTATATCCATGTGTGTATGTGTGTGTATATATATATATATATCTCTATATCAAAAGACTGGAAAAGTGGTAGTGATTAATTGGAATGTATTGGAAAGTGTAAGACCTGGGCATGATGTATATGGTATGGAATAAGGGGTGGATACTGTCCTGGTTTCAGCTGGGATAGAGTTAATTTTCTTCTTAGTAGCTAGTAGAGTGCTGTGTTTTGGATTTAGGATGAGAATAATGTTGATAACACACTGATGTTTTGGTTCTTGCTAAGTAGTGCTTACACTAGTCAAGGACTTTTTCAGCTTCCCATGCTCTGCCAGGTGCACAAGAAGCTGGGAGGGGGCACAGCCAGGACAGCTGACCCAGACCAGCCAAAGGGCTATTCCACACCGTATGACATCATGCTCAGTATATAAACTGGGGGAGTTGGCCGGGGGGGGGGGGGGGGGGGGGGGCAGCGATCGCTGCTCGGGGACGTGCTAGGCATCGGTCGGCGGGTGGTGAGCCAATTGTATAGTGTATCCCTTGCTCTGTATATTATTATCGTATTATTATTATTATATTATTATTATTATTACTACTATTCTATTTCATTTTACTTCAATTATTAAACTGTTCTTATCTCAATCCACGAGTTTTCTGACTGTAACCCTCCCAATTCTCTTCCCCATCCCACTGGGGTGGGGGGAGTGAGCGAGCGGCTGCGTGGTGCTTAGCTGCTGGCTGGGGTTAAACCACGACACAGGTTTTCACTGTAGACTGACTGTTTAAAGAAAAAAAAAAAAATCAACCTACAGAAGATCTAGAGAGCTGAAGGCTGTTTTGAACATCTCCTGCAATGGCTTACTTTAATATGGGAATTTTAAGGAACATTTACATATATTCAAGTGACAGACTCACTTTACCTTTTTTTTTAAATGGGACCCTAATTCCCAGTTACAATTTTGCAGCCAGAAAGTGTAACCAGTGGTGTTACTACAACAGGCAGTTAAATGAGTGCTGTTGCACTGGAGAAGAAGCAGGACATGGTCTGCACCTGGGGGTACATGGGAGCATGAGACACCATAGACCAGACAGGGAGCAAAGCCAACTCAGCTTCTACAGAAAAAAAAAAACATAAACAGGAAGATATCAGAGAATATCTGTAAGAAAGTAGTTTTGACTGAATATCTCCCTATTTGCTCCAGCCTCTCCAAATCTATTTCAGTCTCCCTCAGGTCAGCCTTCTTGCCTGTCTTCAGCTATTTATCATCCTCTTCTCTCTATTCTCTTTACTCCCAATTCCTGCCCCATCCTTCTGTGTAGTCCACTGTAATTTTAATGCTAGAAAAACTCAAACAGATGCAAAATACCCATTCTTATTTTCTCATCAGTTGGCTATACGTTCTCCTGTGTCTTCTTGTCCTGCATCTATCCTCTTCATTCAACTAGCAACCTGCACAAGGCAGCAGCCACCTCCAGTCTTTCTTTCTGCACCACCAGGTGCAGTGGGGATGAACTCTTCTTGATCCTCCCACAGTCACACTGTTGGGCATATAACAGAAGGTTGCAACCTGCAAGAGCCCTGACTGTGAGGGCCTCCAAGCAATCTTCCAGGGTCACGATCAGACTCTGTAAGGTGCCACTTAATAATGTCCACAGCTAGAAAATGAGAATGTCTTAGAAGACAGGTGTTTCTCTGATGAGCAATTATAAAACTACATTGAAGTGTTGCACATATTCATAATTGGAGTTTTCAAAGTCAAGAAATTTAAGATAGTACACTTTTCAAAAAAAATCAAGACATGCCAGCTTTTCCTGAAAATTCTCTCCTGCCTCAAGGATGCAAAGCACCATGCTGTAGGATGTATTCACATCCTTCCACCCTCCTGGTAAGGGCTGCTTTTCCAGTGCTTCCAGCCAATACGGAAAAAGAGAGCGCTGTTTGTTATGCTGGCTTCTAACGCCAGATCTCCACACTGAAGCATCTGCATGCAGCATTACCACGCTTTTGTAATTTCATCCACATTCCCGATCAAGTTGCAAGAGCCATTAAGTACAAATTCAGCTCTTGCAGAGCTCATTACAGGCAGTCTTTTTGCCGCGTGACTCACAGCATGAAAACGTACTGCAGATTCACAAGCATCAACATTGCAATAATCAACAGCTAGAGTACTTTTCTGTACTTTGTGCAGCTTCAACAAATAGAAGGTACTGAAACCCACACAGCAGAAATAACCAAATCTCCAATATAAGCACTAAACACACTTTTACATCTGTGCAAACACCACATATTACAAGGACATATCTTCATGGCCTGAAGTACCTCCCTCTCAGCAGTGTTTTTCCACCTCAGTTAATTAATACCTGTTAGATAACCAGAAATAGAAAATGCCTGGAAACTGCCTGCATTTGTTTACCAACTCCAGTCTTTGATAAAAATATAAAACTGAACTGAGTAAGTTTACTTCACAGTAAAACAAAGATAGCTTCTCTTCACTGAGTTTATATCATGTAATTAAGTCAAGGTAGAGGAGGAAGAGCTTCTTTAGAGAAATAAATTCCTAAAAGGCATAAGCAGAAAGTCCATGAAAACCTAGAACATCTAAGCACAGAAATACCTTCACTGGCAAAATCATCTGTTTTCTCCAACGGTTTTTGCTGCTAAAATATTTTTCCAAAGAATAGTATAGTATAGGACAATATTTCTTGAGTTTGTGTTCCCCAAGAGACTGCACACAATTTCTGAAGTAGGATACAGCTGAACAGTCCAGCCATTCTGAAAGTCTCAGCTTTTATATACAAGCCATTCATCCCCCCAGCCAATCTCCCTCCTCCCATGGTACCCTCAACAGGACACAGGATAAAAGGGTTACCTAGTTCTGTTTTCTAAGTTTCCTTTCCCTAATTTCCCATGCACATTTCTCACTTACAGAAATTCTACTTGTTAAGTGCCCAGGCCTGTCTAATCAGTCATTCAAAGTGAGTGGGTTCATGCCATAACCCAGACAGAAGAGTTATATCCCAGAGAAGTTCAAGCTCAAATAAATGCTTACTTGCAGAGCAGATTTGTATTTTCTTCCTCCTCTTCATCTAAAGAAAGACTGAATCATTCAGCTACTTCCCAAGAAATAGTATTAGCCTTGACCAGTGCAGCTGTGATTAATTTAAGGAGCGTGATAAAGCACGGTCAGCTCTAAGAGCATTTGATTGCAGAATAGCCCTACAATAAACATCTGTGTTACTGCAGAACGATAGGAAGAGACAGATACTCAGCTGCTATATATTGCCAATTGTATAGAAAACATTGAAATCAGAGCTGCAATGTACTGGAAATCTAATTGTTGTTTGCTTAATCAAGATCAATAACATTTGGGCATTTTATGTCTTTTGACCCTAATTTAGGAACACCCTAAATCATATGCTTTAGGGTCTACCAGGTCAGAAACACATTTAATTGCTGTGGTGAGCTAGGCCTACAGCTTTACTTGCTATGACATTGGAGCCTATTTCAATCACCTGCCTGGTGCCATCAGCTGTATTTCAGAAATTGTTGTCTCTGTTTTAATGCCCTAGATTGAGCATGAACAAATACACTTCAGCTCCTCATACTTCTCTCTACTAGCAAATGCCTAAATGCATGTGTTTTATAACACATGAAAAAAAGCACTGGGATAACTTTACTGTTGAATTTGTAAAATTCTCATTACTATCAAATCAGAGCAGATGTTTTTGCCAGCTTAGGTTTATTGAACTTGACTAGCAAATGGTTCCTTTTCAATTAAAAAAAGATCATTTCCATGGCTGTCTGCAGTGCTTAATGCAAATGAAGTAGCACACATGAGCTGCTGTATGGAGAAAATGAGTTAAATTTCACCAACAATAGACAGTAACCAACAATCCACTGGTAAACAAAACCACTGCTCTGTCACTAACAGAAATCAGCAGAGTATTGCTCTAACCCTGAACACATTTAAGTGTTTATTGAAGCTTGCAGAGCTGATAGGAGAATGTAAGCATACGAATCCTCATGCTTATATGGGTAGCTACTTGAGCTAAACACAAAGGCATACTACCATCAGACAAGAAGCAGGGATAGCTGTTCAGGAACCAGTCCTCTGCTCACAACTGTGTCCACGCCCACAGGTGTTCTTGAGACACACTAGTCCTGGGTACCTCCCCACTTTGCCATTATGGAAACATTGCATTTTATTACACCTTATTGCCAGGATCCACATACTTCACTGGTTCCCCATCAGATGGAAGAGCTTTCCCAGTCTCCCCTGCCTGCTCACTAAGTGCAGTGCTTTCAGCTGCCAGGCCTAGGTAGGATTTAAAACACATGAGAATCAGAGCTTTGCTCTAAGGTGGCTGAGAACTGAGCCTAAATTTTACATCAAGATTCATCAGATGGCATCAAGGCAGTGGAAGAGTACTTCTGTGAGAACATACATCATATCTACAGCACTAACTAAAAAAAAGCATAATTTTTGTTGTATCCTTTAAAATAACTCTCAGCTCTCTCTGCTGATGTAATGAGGTCTGTCCAACATTTTCATTTCAAAAGCAGTTTTGGATAACAAATCTCCCTCCCTCAGTCTTAAGGAAAAAACAGTCAAGTTTCTAGGAACAAAATCAATAGCATTAAAGGAGGACTGACTGGTGAAACATATAAAGGCGGTTTGAAAATTAGATTATTTTTTTTAATGGCAAGGGACTAGGCTATTAAAACTAATAACACAGGAGATATTAAATTTCTTCCCAGACATAACTGAATACACCAAATTGCAACACTAATATATTATGAATTTGATAAGTGTTATGGTATTTTTCAAGTAAGTTACTCAAATCACTGATGTATTTGAAGTATAGGTACTGTTCAAAACCAGCAAATTAACCCTTACCAAAGAAAAATTAGTGCTGAAACATAAAAGCAAAATCAGGCAACTTTACGTGAACGGGTGGCCTTCCAGAAATGAGCCTTTTGCATTTATTCAGTGTAACAGCAAGTAGGAAAATGCCCTCGTGCTAAAGAAGGAAGGATTTCTTGACCCACAATCCTACCAGCCCCACAGCTTTTTGTTCCTTGTTATTCCTGAGGTGGGTATACGAGCTACTTGCTGGCAGAGATTCTGCAACAACACAACGACACACCACCACCCACCTGTAGGAAGTAACCTCTCCTGCAACAGCTGTAACAAGCACTAAAGAGTATTTTTCATCAGAGACAAGAGATGAAAGACAAATGGGACAAGATTCATCAGTTCATTAATTTGCTGGTCTCTGATAAAAGAGCTGTGCCATGACCTTGACAAAAGACGTAAATGCAGATATTTTTCTCATATTCCCATAAAGCCATCAGAACATGCCAATACACAATCTGTACTTATATGACTTTGCAATTCTTATTTTCTGTCCCTCTCTCCAGAGCATGGATCTGTTACAGAAATCTTTTTGTGTGGTGTTCTTACAGTGTGGAGGGCAATAGAATCCAATTCCACAGCTGAGATTTCTTGCCCCTACAAGAATTAAAGTTAAATAACAAAAGCATAGGTAAGAGAACTGCTAAAACTAATGCATCTAAGTCCAGGCTAGGAACAGTTTGCTATAGCAGACTTGTTAGTATTAGATGTTTCCTGGCATTTTCCTGCCCACTAAGCAAGAGAAGCATTTTGAAGAACTCCAATCCCAGCGGAACAGATCAAGAAACATTATGCCTCTTGGCATTTAAACACAGAACAAGACAATTCACCTTTTTGCTGTTTTGGGGCTTGGTTCCCACCCTTCCCACTGTTGTTAGAGCTCTCCTGTGATGGATTAAGTGAGATGTTCCCCACATATCAATCTCCAGAAGAGCTGCCAAGTATTATTTCCTTTTCAAGCTTCTTTGCTTCCAGCACTCATAGTCCTTCTGTGCATTGTTTTAAACATCTCTCTATTCTGCTTTCTATTTTAATACACAGTACACAGCCTTTTAGCTAGTGATTAACACTGGAGAACTCAATATCTCCTCAGAGTGCATCCTTCCAGGCCAGGGAAGCAAGAATGACAGGCCACAAATGCCACCTTCTCCTTTGAAGAGACCAGGGTTTGGTCCTCCTCCATGGCCAGTGCTTTAAGAGGTAAATCTCAAAAAAAAAAAAAAACAAACAACAAAACACCAAACAAAAAAAAAACCACAAACAACACCAAAAATACACCAAACCAAACAGCTCTCCCCTCAGGGAGGCAACAGGGGCAAAATAGCACATATGCTGCTTAATGGAAAAGCAGTTTATGCAGAAAGTTTGCTAGTTCTTTGACAGGCAAACACACTTGTTGATTAGATGTCACTAAGAACTCAAGTCAAGAGCAGATGGAGGTCAAAGGGGAGCCCAGGTACTTTTTGACCACAATGTACCCTCCAGATGATGGAGCAACTCCTATTTTTTGTCTGCTTACATTCATCCATATTTATATGCAAGAGACAGGAAATCAAGGCCAGGCTACCTGTATCATTAACTCATTTTATCTATATATGGCATGTGCAGTTAATCAAAGAGATTTAAGACAAAAATAATTCTTTGACACGTGTTTGGGTGAGTGAGAGGTAACCATGGATGGGAGCACAGTCTTGCAGACTTGGTCCTGCTGGGCAATGAGCAGTGCTGTAATTCCTTTCCCTCCAGATATGGGGCTATCGAATTCCTCTGGAATTGCCCTGAAAAAGAAAGTGAGCACCTTCCTGGTCTGAAGCCAGGCCGCAAGTCAAAGGGGCAGAGAAGGAAAGGCATCTTCTCTGGGACAGCAAGTTCTGCCTCCACCTCGTGATCATTACTTGCTGACATTGGAAGAACCAGCTAGGAGTGAAGGAGCACATGGAGGGGCTTAAAAAGCCCCCAAGGAGCTGGAAAGGAGACTCATTACCCAGCACTGCAGAATCCCTCTCTGTCCATGCCTTTCGTGCCTTCCCCAACTCTGACAGGTTCAATGGCTCTTTGTTTTATGTCTGGAGAACGGGCACCTTTTATTGTCTACACAGAGATTTCCAGGTAAGAGGCTTATCAGTTCCAATTATTATTTCAATGGGAATTTTATGAGCTATAGAGAGCAACACTTGCTTGCTCAAAGTGTGGATAGCTGCAAGAAAACTGCTAACTGAGAGTTATTCACATTTATTGGTCTCTAAATCATTTCACTCTCATCAAAAGTGCTAGGTTAGAACATGACTTTATATTTACTTATAGAGCTCCTTTCATCTCAAAGGGATTACATCAGCTAATGCTGACATGCAGCTACCTCTGGAGTGTTATTTGGTTTCCGTAAAAGCCATGGAAACACTAACAGTGCGAAGTGTGAAATACAGTGAGAACAGCAGAAGAGTTGTGCAGGCTCAGACCAAGGGGCTGCCTAGCTCAGTATCCTGTCTGCAGCAGAAGCAATATGTGGACACCCAGAGAAAAGAATAAGGCAAGTACATGCCTTAAAAAAAAAAATAATATATATATATATATATATATATATATACACACACACTTCCTCTTCCAGCCTTCAAGTATTTTCAGTTCAGGGCATTTCCTGAGTCAAATCTCCTTGATTCCATATAAAAAACTTTTGCATCCACAGCTTTCTTTGGCAAGCGGCTACACGTCTGTCGCCTGCTGTGCAAAAAACTACTTCCTTTTCCTTGTTTTGATCGCATCTCGCACTAGCTTCATTTGCTGAGTCCTAGTTCTTGTACTAGAAAATAGTTTGACGCTTAAGGACACACTAAAAATGGGAGGAAGGAGAAAAGCTTGTCATATGTAGGGTTCTCTTTTTTTACCTAATAAGAGAGGAAAACAGACCTTGGCAAACCCCCCAAATCCTTTGAGAGCAAGTATTTATGCACAAATATTATGCTTTCTTAAAATACCAAGAGAAAAGAATGGGAGGGAAAATCCCCCTTCAATTACTTGATCTGAACTTTGGACAAAATGTTGCTTTTAACAGTCTCAGACACAGAAAGGTCTTTTTATATTCAGAATAATTGCCCAGAATCCCAAATAAAATCAGTAGCTGCTTACACCCCCTTCCAAGTGCCAGAATATGGATTCACTGCAGCTGACAAGAGGAGTGCCACTTCTTGACCCCACAGCAGCTTTTCCTTCCTTCCTTTCCCTCCCCACCAGCAGTGTGGGTTCAGTTCAATGGGCTTTACAGATAGGTCTGCCATAAACTTGTAAGCACTAAGCTGCCTGATTGTTTACTTACCGGCACCTTCAACTACTTCTTGACTGCATCATGAAATCAAAGTTTGCTGGAAAGGGTGGCAAATGCTCCAGCTAAAAACTTTCTGGCAGCACATTCTTTCTATGCTGACAGGTGCTGTTTATTTCAATTAGAAAAATAAATGAGTTTTTCTGCTTTAAGTTGGAGTACTACGGGAGGACTTGGAGACATCAGGAGATTCGAAATGTGGATATTAATTATGTGATATATTTCAATACAGCTCCTCGAGTTCTCAAACAGAAAATTGGCACTACATTTTCTCCCCTGTTAATAGAGGTGCTAACATCCTAATTTTGCAGGGAATGCAGATTACATTCCCTGTTACATTAATCACTAAAACACTGTCTTGCATTATGTATGTGCAGAAAACACAAATGATAGTTGTCTTGAAGTGTAGACTGGATTTTAGAATATTTCCTCCTTCCACTTTACATACGGCAAATTCCTTACATCGCAACTTGTAACTTGACTTAGTTGATAGACTACTACATCCAACAAATGATGCTTCTACTCCTAACTTTTCTTTACATATGAAGTTTTCTGCTAGAATAATTTAAAATGACACTAACCAAGAAAACCACAATGCTCATTACATCTATAGAAAACAACACAGAAGAGTAGAAAGTAAATAAAGCTGTAAAGCAATGAAGTGAAACTGGGAAAATCAATTACTGAATGTAAATAATAATGGCCTCTATGATTACGACAACTAGCTCTAGTAATCCTTAGTACAGTGTGTAGAATTTCAGAGCATTTCTAAAAGTGGTCCAGCAGGAACTGCCAGCTGGAAAGCAAGTTTGGATGCATCCACCTACATGCTAAGTATCAGGCAACATGTGGATAAAATACCTGCTCTGTCATGCTTGCAGATCTCCTGTATGAGCCACAGTGATATTTTAAATATATTGGCATAGCTACTAGCTTGGTTTCTTCAGCCACCCTTATGAGAAGTCTTGAAGTGCTATGTGAGCTTCACAGTTCACAGAAACAGTTTGGGATATTTAGAGATGCAAAGATATCATATAAAGCAAGTCTAAAAAAGGCAAATGGCTGTAAAGCTGGTGAATAAATCTTGTTTATAGTTACAATTAAATGTTGCCATAAATAATTCGTATTTCTCATGGAGATTTAAAAAAAAAAAAAAAAAGTAAAAGCCAGGTGTTTCTGCAGTTTTTCTTCAGAAGCCTAAGGCAAATCATCACAAAATGCCTCATCCTCAGCCCAGGGGAATAAACAATGTTCTTCCATGGTCTTTGACTCAATTCAATGAGCCAAAGCACTTGCTTTTTCACTTTCTCTTTTTAAAAATCCAGTATTTGTTCATGTCTGTATAGCACATGCACTGTTACAAACTGTGAAATGTTAAACATAAGCGATTCTGACAGACAAACCCTGGCATTACACTTCCAGGTCTTTACTGAAATTTGGCACTGAGCAGGGCTACTCAAGACAGGGGAGTATTTACCACACGAGTCCAACAGGAGAGGAAATTTCTAATACAGCAAGGTGAGCCTGAACTAGCATTTCCCTTCAACCAAACTTTTAAAAGCTGGATTTGCAAGCCAGTGCTGCCCAGACACACCTGTGCATCTTACTGCCAGTATTTGCCTGAAAAGACCTAGACACAGCATGACTGTGGATGTAGGTCTTGAGCTATTTTACAGCACATTACACGTACATTCCCATCCATTATTAGATTTTACCATTCTTCCCCTCCTCTTCCAGTATTAGTCACACCACCCCTCTCTGTACTTATTTTAGTACAAAATAAACATGACACTGTACAAAAAAGGAGACAGCATTTGTTTTGTTTTCAGATCCCATGAATCCTCTTGCAAAATAGCAGGGAGCTACAGCTGTGCTGGGATCCTGTGCCACAACAGGTTGTATCTTCCCAATAAAGTAGTCAGCAACACATTTAAGAAGTTCTGTCATAGCATCCTGTCCTAGAGGAAAATGATAGGGTTAGAATTTGATGTATCTGGTAAGCAGAATGAAAGTCTTTCTCAGCATCTTGGGCATAGCACATTCCTAGGTAGGGCCTCCAAGAGTTTCAGTAGATGTGATCAAGAAAAGGATGACTTTTTTTCCCCCGAGGTGTGATAAACATATTGATCCTCAGCATCAATTAAAATACCCAATATATTTTAAGGCTTTAAATCTAGATCCAATAGTATATTCACAGAGAGATTTTAAAAGCCATCAATAATCACCATTTTAATAATGAGTTTTCTTTTATATGCCTTGGATATATTTGGTTAAAGTATAAGATAAAGAGGAAAGAAAATGATGAGCTGGAATCGATTTGGAACAATTTTCCATGTCTAAAATTCCAGATTTTTTGCTAAGAACTCATTTTAGTGACAACTTGAGAACATTAAATTTAAGACTCCAAAGTATGTTGTTTCAAGCACCAGTGATTCGTTTTGACTTGCCTTCTATATTCCACGTAAATCAAAACAAGATGTTTTGACAGCATTCTGTCAAGATTATTAGTGGTAATTAACCTATTCCCATGAAATGTTTCAGTTTCAGCAGGAAAATGGAACTGTCAAGACTGTTGATGGCTCTGGTAGAAGCACTGCAACAAAAAGCTATTCTCTCTCAGAGGTCTCAGATGACTATTTTTATGTGTTTATACAAAATGTACTTCATCTGTCTGTATTGTGACAAGTATATTGTTACTGTGGTTAGCAGTGGATAGATTTTGTATTATATATACCAACCTATAAAATTTGACATTGTAAGGGAAGAAGCTTCAGATAATTTTTGTAGTTATGTTAATATCTGCAACCCTCATATATGCAGACTTCACAGACTTCCAAGGAAAAAGAGACAGAAGCAATGGTCTTCACCCTACTAGAAAACAAAACCAAAGACATTTCATTAGATTCTATTCCCAAAGACCACCCTTTTCTAAATTTTTATTACTCTCTTTTCAGGCTCATACTACAGTGTCTGTCTGGCCACACAGATTTTCAACACAAATATAGAAGACAGATATTTGGCAGCTTTCATAAATATAGACAGATACTTCATACTTACTGGGAAAAAACATAACGAAAGCTTGCAAGTTCCACTCAATAGCCAGCTCAGCTTCTTAAAAAATGGCACTTGCTTTATTTCCAGCCATGCTCGCAAGGGGCAGAAGTGAAGAGCTGAGTCCCTGGAGATGGGCTATGCATTATGCTCTCCCAAGGAGGAAGCTGGTTTTAAACCTTTACCAGATGATGCTGGATATGGATTTTTTGGCTGTCGCTTACCTGTCTTCCTCTATTTCACTCCTCAGCCTGCTGGCTTCATCCAGCTTCTCTGCCCCTGCACCTCTGTTTTACACCTTCATCCCTAAATTCCCCAGTGCAGACCACCTGCGGTCCCCATTGTTGCATCCTCACAGGTAAAGCACAGGTCTAGAAAAGACACCCTCACCACAGCCATAGATTCAGGAGAGGGAGTAATATTTTTCATCACTCACACAAATTCCTGAAATGATTACGTTGTCAATTCAGCACATTCGTATACAGCCTAAAACCAACCAGAATTATCAAAGATCAATACACACACACACAAACACACTCCCTGTAAATTTTCCAGGTTCAGTACTCCTGGTTCATGCTATTTAGCAGCTGCCCAGCTGCACACTCAAATATATGTGAGGTGAGATTCTCATGTCAGAGCTGATTTCACATAGTTCTGAATGAGCAAACTTTGCTACCACTGTGTTAGAAGCAGCTAGTCTATTTGAAACCTTTTTGAAGATGTGTGTATCCAAGAAGAAAAAAGAAATCTATTTGTGCCCTCTGTCATCTTCCCTTACACCAGGATGGCCCCAAGACTGGGACTGGAACCTGCTATAAAGCATTGTACATAAGTAAGGCGCTGCATGCATCTACATCAAAAAGCCAGAAGCAGCTTTTTTTTTGTTTCCTTTTTGAGAAACATGCTGGCAATCCTCAAGAGTAGGCGGCAGCACCACCATCAGTCAGGCACAGCTGTTCCTAAACAGTCTCCCCTCCATTAAGTTACCAAGTGCTGTCTGTCCTGGACCTTATAAAAGGTTGCTCTGCCCAGCACAGAAATTTTAACAGCAGGGAAAGAGTTTGACATTTTGCATCATTTAGTGAAATGCCAGACATCTGCAGGGTAAGAGAGGGCACTCAGTGTTCCCACTCCACTTTTTGCATCCTCTCATTGGTATTTGGAGTCAGTGCCCAGGCATCAGACCCACCCCGCCCCCATCCCTGCACTGTGGAGGAGGCAGCAGCTCTCCATTGCAGCAAATCATCTGCCATTTCTCCTTGATGCCATATTCCCCCTTATGTCCTCAGACTGAGACTTTACAAAACATGCCTGTAAAGATTAAGGTTAGAAGAGCCTTAAATGTGATGAGACCACCCTTGGAGGCCTTGCAGTTTTAAGACTATGGTCTTAACTCATTGTTTTCCTGTTAGAGCTGAAGGCAGTTGCCTAGACAACAAATCTGATTCATCAGCAGTGAATTGTCAGGGCAACCGTCTCTGGCCATACCTGAGATGTACTGAAGAGCACTGTTGTGCAGCAGAAACAGCTGTCAGACATGGAAGCCCACCCCAAAACCACTGCAAGTTAAAAAGGTAAAAGCTTCCACTGGAGTATCTGTTTTTTAAGCCAAAGATGGATAGTTTGTACTTGTTCCTATCAAAAAACTGAGTATAGCTACTTCACATAAGGAAAGAAAAATATTTTGGCAAAGAAACTAATCCTATCTCAGCATACAATGTATCCACATAACATGACTATGTACAGCCCTTCAATGGTTTGTACACAACATCCTTTGTTCACACTATTACCATCTTTTTGGGGGATATCACTGATGTAACATGGGAGGAAGTTCACTGTGTTGTTTCATGGAGAATTTGCTCTCCATTTCTTGTTGGCCTACAGCAAGGTATGTGTGTTGATTTCCAATTTTAAATATTTCTTCCACTGTCTTTTCTTTTAGAATATTTGCACTTTAAGAAAATTAATACAAATCCCAAATGTACTGGGGGCAGGGGGGATCATAGTAACATGTAGTCATCTATTATTTAAACTACTTTATAGGCTCTTGAAAATATTTGAATTTTTTTTTCTCCAAATTTAGCCAGTCTTATGAGATATCAATTATTAATTTCCCCAATGTATTTCAAACAGTACAATCATAATTGAATAAAATACCCGCTTATTCTATTGGACCAAGTCTCTCAACCAATAAAGAAATCGCATAGCACAAATTAGAATACTGACAGAGCTCTTGAGTACATATTTTTGGGTCCCTCACCTGCACTCTGCATGCTGCACGTTCTCATATCTCATCTCTCTGGGAAGTTGATTAAGGAAGAAAAAAATTATAGCTAAGAGTTTGATTTTCTCTCCACAAACTAATGCAGATCAGAAAAACTTTTCCAGCTCCAAGATCCAAAACCTCTCCCAGTCAGCACCTTCAGTCTTGGTTTCAGAGTCTTACTCAGACTTGTTTCAGAGTTGTACTGCTGTGCCTGTCCAGGTTATGCCAGACTCCCTTATTTCTATATCCGTTTCATCCAACTCTATACTCCTTTTCCTAAAAGTGTCCCAGGTGCACTTGGCTATCTAACCCACAGCACCAAGTTCACTGCAAAGACTTAAAGAGGAGACACCTCATCACTTAACTGCATAGAATTAAAGGCAGGGGTCCACATTTTAAAGTGTATTTTTGCTATTTTGATGATGTGGGGTTTGGGTGGGGGTTGGGGCTAAGACTTTTGTTTTATTTTACTCTCCCAAATTTCTGACAAATTCTGCTCTCTGCTAAATTCCCCCATGGCCCTGCTTCCAAGTGGCCTAAAGACAAGTCTATAAATAGATATTTTGTTCTTTCATACAGATCCTATTCTGCTATAACGGAGAATTTGGATTGAAATGTTCTCATTTGATCAGGGACTGCACAAACTCATCAAAACTTCTGGTATTAAAGTCTCTGTATTTTTAATGTGAGAGAGAGGCTGCTTTGTGAAACATTTTGCTATGGAGTTAGGGAAAATTGCCACATTCTAGACTAGCTTCACTTGCTACAATTTTTCTTATCGCTTATCATTATTTGGGTGTCAGGATCCTATTTAAGTCACTTTCAGTTGCTCCAAAGTCCATTACAAGACGACCAGCAGGGCTGTCAGGGCTCAACCATTCACCCTTCAAACATAGGGTGATGCTTGCAAGTAGGCCTCCAACAGGGCCATCTGAGCAAAGCGTACATATGACTGTGACTGTATGATTTCCGATTGCCCCATTACCCTTGGTTCATTCAATAGATGTCAAAGTATGAAAAAAAACAGTATTGCTGGGAGTATCTGGCTCTTTCCAGCTCTGTAAGAAGGATATACTTCAGAAATGCTCCCTTGCTAATATGGACAGGGAGAAGATGTGACATTTCAAGTACGGCAGCGAAGCAGTGTCCCCTGCCTGTACATAAAAAGAAGCCATTCTGCAATTGCTGTGGGGCAGACTTCCCTGGATTTCCAATGGTCCAGACTGCAATTTAAACTAAATGCTTGAAACCCAGGCATCTGGCAAGCCCAGCTCTGAAAATGCTAATCAGACTATGCTGGACACTCAGCGCTTCCCTTTCTCTGCCAGCCTTTGCCAATATTGCAAAATGACTGCATAACACAAATAAATGTTTCATAATAAAAATGTACCCCTCCAAGCCCCTTTGCACCTCTGAGCCTCAGGCCAGCTTGGTGTGGCCATAGCTTTTCTTCTGGCAGTGGGACTGTCCTCCTTCCTGTGTGCCTCAGGCACTCCCGGCACCTGGGGCCAACCTGGGGGATTGGGGCATTCTGCTTCAGAAGCAGTGATTCTTGCTCAAAAGCAAGATTTCTGCCTAATATCAAGTAACTTGAGTGTCTCAGAAAAGCATATGCCTACTTACAAGGAACTCTTTTTTTTTTTTTTAATACAATAATTTTCTAGTCAATATTTTGTTGCCCAGTGGAGTACAAGAACCAGCTATAGCATGATGTCCTATCAACCAGCCTCAGGAGCTGCAGGCAACCAAACACAGCATCAGCCACATCACTCCTGCTGCATGCCACAGGTCAGAGGAACCGTTGTGCTTTCAATTCTCCACGAGGACCTGTGGCTATTTTTATATTTCTCCTTCCTAGCTTGTGTGTGTAAATATCAGGCTTATGTTTTCTTGATTGGAGGATCTGGAATGACACAGGAATGAAAAGCTGTATGCAGTATTTTAAGGTGGCCAAGGAATTTCAGCACTTCTCTAAACACATTGGGACTTCTTCAGCGTTCAGCCAAAATGTTACTAATTCCCCACATTTCTAAAATGCTAGATTTCCTATTCCATTATCTCCCCCCCCCCCCAATGGGCTTTTTGTGTCAAGGATTCTGAAGACTGGTCAACTAAGCTCACTCACAGTATGCCAGGGCTATCATTTGAAAAACATACCTGGATTTGTTTAGCAGACTGATACTCTGCTTAAATTGCAGCTTAATCGGAACAAAACTGGAAATTTGTTATGTAAAAAAAGGGCCAATAACTGAAAACTTGTTGACTCAACCATGGTTAAAAAAAAGTAAATTCAAGTGACCTGAGTTTAAACTCAACTCATCTGAAAAATCAAGTCAGAAAAAATAAGCAACATCTCCCAGATGAAGCAATTACTTAATTAGTGACAGTAACGTAAATAGCATCTCATCAGTTTGCTGTTTAAACATGTATATCTGGCAAACAGGTCTTGGTGAGTTGAGAGATACATTTATGACAAAAGATAACTGCTAGTAACAGGAGCCATTTCACATTCATCATACAAGAGAGTAAAAGCTGAAAAAATATTTCAGAAGCATTTCAATTCTTTTGTGTCAGCTAAATCAAGCTTTTTTTTTTTTTTAATGTCATCAAGCCTTGAAGACAAAGACGTGTCCCTTCTGCCTGCCCCAAGATTTCTGCCTTTTGCATTTAAAAACTTACAAGGTATTTCAGGATGAATGTATATGTGAGTTATCTTCAACCTCTTCCTCATGACTTAGTAACAAAGGACTTTTATGCAGCCAGTGCAGAGTTAGAGACTGCTCCTTTGAAGTCTAAAATATACTGAAACCTTGACCAAGGGAATAGTACTTTGCAAAATCTACGCCCTGTGGGGTGCTTATGAAGAAAAACCTGCTGGGACATAGATACCAGAGTGGTAATAAGTCCACAAAAAATTTTTGGTTCAGCTGCTTTAACTGTCCTGCTCTTTTGTACATGGTGTAGGAAATGCCTGGCATTTTACCAACATCAAAGTCAGCCAAATCAGATTCAGTTACCTACAGCAACAGGCGTATTAAACTGCTTATACAAATCCCACATGTCCAATTCACAGGATGCAAACCCCACCCTATGCAACAACATTTTAAAAACCACAAAGTTTGTGCTGAGGCCAATGTGCCACATGAGGACAACACCACTAAGGACAACAGAGATAGCCCAGGCCGAAGGAGGTAACCCAGTTTCCACCATTCTTCCTCTGCCTTGTGGTTTAATTCACCCAGCTGAAAACTTCACTGTGTAAGTATTCAGAAATTGGGAGGCAGTTTCAACTCCTGGGCTTGAACACATGCAATCTCATACAAACTATTTATTCATGTTCCCCAGCTACATTTACTTTCATCCAGCACTCATAAAAATCAGTCTCTACTTCTGTGTATTTTCTCTGGTTAGACTAACCCAGCCGAGGTGCTTGCACAAGATCCAGCACAATGTGGCTCTAGTTTGGACAAAGTGTTTCCGATGCCCTTTAACACCAGCCAAGGGGTATGCGGTCACAAGAAGTGATGGAGGTTTGCCTTGTTTTTATAGCAAAATGTTGCTGGCTAGAAAGCACTGGATAGGGCTGCTAAAAATGTCTGTTTTAGCAAGAGGGACGAGCAGGCTCAGAATTAGTTAAATTACATACACTTCTGCACTATCTTCACATTTCAATGTGATAGTCTCAATTACAGATGACAGTTACTATTAAGGGAAAAAAATGCACAGAGTACAAAAAAAAATGTTTCTGGATCTGGCAGGTCTCAGGAAGAAATCCCAGCCCCGTGCTAGCAGCCACCTCGTTCTTGCTCATGAAGGCTTGACCTGCAGCGAGAGGGGAAAGCCTGCTATGTCATTAATCACTATATCTTTCAGATATATTGTTCTCAGAAGAAAAGCAATTAATATGGAGGCCTCTGAAAAGTAGGAGCAGCACACCATCATGCTTTGGCATGATTATGACATAGTTGGACAAAAAAGCCTTTTTTTCCCCCCTCCTACAAGAGCCTCAGGGAATTCCACTTCCTCTAAGTAACTCATGCAATCTACATAAAGCTATTTTTTACCACAGGCACTCAGTGCTGTGTGACTGAGTACTCTGGAGTAACACTTCTTCTTGGCAACCAACCAACTTCTCAGGGGCTTGCTTATAAAACAGGCCCAAAATGGGGGGAAATGTGCAGGAAAACTGCCCAGGACTGGCTTCCCCAAAGCTTCACAATAGCCAGAGAGTAAAGGATAGTCCATTTTCTGCAGACATATTTCCTAACTTTCCAGACAACTCTGCTACAAAGAGTGCTGAGCAATTTCAGCGATGGCCTTGATGTGCACTGAAGAGCTGGCCTGCCCATCTTCTGGTCCACGGGACTGCTGAAGACACGGACTGTATTTTTCATGATGCAAACATGATGTACAAGATCTAATTTCCAGATAAGAGTAATGTTTTCTGATGAGTGCCTTAAGTCAGGAAGTAGGAATAAGGTGTATTTATTCAATTAAATATAACTTTGAAATGGATTTAATCAAAACGTGAAGGAATTATGTCTTGCAACACCTAGCAAGGCAGCTGAATATGACATATATTGGCAGGTAGAGGGGAAAAAAAAAAAAAAAAAAAAGAATGCACATGCAGGGTTTGAGGCAGGGGAGCTACCTAAGCTTACGGCAGCTGAATACTCAAGTAGGATTTGGTTGCATGTTTGGGAGGAGGGTCCCCCATTCCCTCTACCCCCTTTGGTAACAGGTATTTTGAGAGTGGGGGAGAGGAAAGGCGGGTGAATGCCATCAGCACCTGTCCCCACCTGATTTCCTAAAGGAGGTGCTGGTCTTTCGTTTATATTTCCTTTGAAAGAAGCACTTAGGATGCGGTCAGCACTCCCATCCAGACAGATTTCACAGCAAAGGACAGCAGTTGAGAGCAGAGCGCAGTTTGCAGCTCTGCACATAAGCACAGGAGGAAATCTGGAATAAACTGAGCCTGTTCCAGTTTCTGGAGCCAGGTCCTTGGGAGACGGCTTTGCTGGTAGCATCTACACTGCTACACATGGCAGTCCCTATTTGATGGTGCCTTTTCCTGCTCATGCTCTATTTTAGATGGTGTGGTTAAAAGGAAAGAAAAAGAAAAAAAAAAAAAGACAAGCTCACCCTCTGCACACCTTACATCTGATACTTTTTCTACTGTATTGACAGAGACCATGTGCCCTGGGAAGAGAGGAACTATTCAAAGAATAGTATTGCAAAGAAGAGTCCCAGTATGCATAGTTCCCTCCCTTTTCTGCAAGAGAGTTCATTTAAGCTTCTCCTGGGGTGACAGTACATGCAATGTAAGAAGGGAGCAAAGAGTGGGGCCAGCATGGTCCCAAGACCTAAGAGGCATTTCCACCAAAAGCAGGCCTTCCTGGGAGAGCCTGTGCAACCCATCAGCACCATCACATGCCATCACCAGCATGCTGTCAGTTACTCACCACTATGAAATCGTATTATTTCAGACTAAACTTAAAAGATAAGGGACGCCAGTCTGCCATTTCCAACAGTGCCCAGTCCTTGGCATTTTGGAGAGACATGAAGGGATCCTCCCTCCTGTGCACTCTGCCATACAGTGTCTTATGCTGGGTCCTGGCACTCCCTGAGCCCCCCAGGCCCCACCAAGCATTTCCAGTTACTGCCACCTGCGGAGCTGGGCTGCTGGCACAGGGAGCGCTCCTCCTCCTCGTCTTACCCAGGCCAAGGCAAGCAAGGAAGCGTGGCTCTACAAACTGCAACACAACAACATGTCTATCCTTATGAACTAGGGCTTATTTCTGAAGTGAAATTAATTCGATTTGCCCTTTTAAAGAAAAGAATCTTACTTGATATTTTAAAATATTTTTAATTAAAAGAATAAAAGGATTGGGGTTTTTGTTACTAACGAATCAATAAGTATTTCTAATTAAAAAACAAAACAAGGTCAGTCATTATGTAAATCTCCTGTACTACAGAGATGCCTGGCTGCAACCCTACCATTGCACATGCAAGGCTTTCAGCACTGCAAAGCTGTGCTCCCTGCACAACCACCACAGGGTAATACTGCTTCAGAACATGATTAATATGTCAAAATAACAGCTCATATTGCTCTGGCCAACTGTCAGATAATATGCTAGTAAGACAGCACGATTTAGTTCAGAAGGCAATTGAATCCTCCATGCGACAGCTCAGACAAGAGCTAAACCAAGTGAACAGCTGTGGAGATCCATCCTTGCTTTCTCTAGCCTTGTCCACAGCTAAGGTGCAACAAAAATAATACCTGATTTTTTTTTTTTTACGATGGTACATCACCAGGGATGTAACTGCAGTAAAACTGGAAAGAAAAGACAAGACAGTAAAGTGGCAGAAAAAAAGAACACAAAGGAGAGGACTTGAAAGAGATGGGAGGAAACAAAACCATCTTCCTAATCTCTGTGTGTGTTTAAAGGCTTATTTCCCTGCACCAACACCTTTCCAGACTGAGGAATGAGAACATGGTTTTGGCTAAAAAAGGCTTATCTAGTGGCCCTAAAAGTCTCCTCCGATACTCAGAGTGCATCTGAAAAACACTGAAGGAAAGGTAAAATTCACAGTTACAAGACATGCAAGATGGCAGAGATAGCATGGAGCACGCTGGCAGCTCTCAGGAAGCATCACAGTGTGAACTTCACTGTAAACACTGTAAACACTGTAATTCTAGAGACTTCTCGTCTTTCAACATATGATAAGAAACATCCCTCCTACGCCTGGGTGAGCAAAAGACGGACAGCGGCTGGTTGATTTCAGCAACCAAATTCCCTAAAACATACTGGATAACACTTCTTGCTTCTTCAGCAATGTTCTGTGTCTTATATTATGAGATTATTTTTAAATCCATAGATCAGAGTACTCATAAGCCCATCTGGGGCCAGGACAGAGAGCACGAAGCTGCAGTTAAATGTCAGCCCACAAGGCTGTAACTGAAACAAAGCTGAACTCAAATTTAAACAAATTGGTACCTCTACAGCGAGGTGTTCCCCTGGTACCTCTGCTCTTCTCACATCTTCTGGCAGAGCTAGGCAGCGAGGCCACCATCATGTATAACATCCAGGTGAAGCTGAATTTTAAGTTATTCTAACAGGCATTTAAGAACAGTCTCACCGTATCACAGTCAGTGGGATCTGAGTTCGTATTTGAATAGTTCATTGCGTAGGGATGGGTTTTTCAGTTGTCTCAAACAAAAAAATAAGTTATAACTTATAGACCTGTTGTAACTTATGCATGGAAAAAAAATGACAGTGCGTAAGTTGTGACAGTGCATAAGTTATAACTTATAGACCTCCCGTAACTTACGCATGGAAAAATTTGACAGTACATGTGGACAGAATCCAAGTAACATTAGAAAACTTTTTGCATAATTTCTGCACTGTATTAAAAGCCTGAATCTTAGATACTTCAGAAAAGGTTCATTAAAGGACTCTAGTATTGTTCTCTGCTAAATAATCTGTTTTAGCACTCCCTCTCTCCTTGCCTATTCTTATCAAAGTCACCTACCGTGACTTTCCAACTACCTACACAAGAGTGAAGAGAAACTTAGTAAAAAAATTGTTTCCTTGTATTTTCAACACTGACACACATTATTTCATTTAGCATAGACAGAATTCAGAATTTATGTTCAGCTGCACCATGACTGAGATGACATCAAAAAGGTAAATTCAGATGTTACAGCTGTAGAAAAAGAGCAATTGTGGTAAAGAAGCCAGAGACCTGCAAATGCACTCAGAGCCTCCTGCCACTCCTGGAGCATCATACCGCTACTGGAGGCACAAGCACTTTTATGCTGCTCAGTACATAGAAACAATAAATGCATAAAAATACTAGCAGCTGCTCCTTGTTACAGACTCTGGACCAAACAACCAGCCAGGCAGGTAACTGATAAGATGCAAACTAATATTCTTAGCAATATTCTCTGCAAGATTCATAAGATGCACAGAACAGGGATTTAGACACATATTTCAAATCATGCAGACAACCCCACAGTTTAATGGGGCAAAGTGAAAGCAAAGAGAGATAATTGTCAGTGCCAAAAAAATCAAGCTGAGTCAAAGATAAATGCATAGCTTCCTCTAACAAGCAGGTTTATCACAGCAGGAACAGCACTCTGCATCACCCTGCACCCACAATCCCAGGCAGTTCCCACAGCACAGCTCCCCCAGGATCGGTGGGAATGCTTTGCACAACGTAGCACCCATACTTATTAATCAACGATGAGAGCTTATCTAAACAGCTGTGGTTTTGTGTACTGAGATGGGAACAGACACAACTTGTCTCCCACACGTACAGCATCCTTACATTTGGCTCTTAATTTAGCATCTTATTGGATTGCATTAACAAATCTACAGCACAATCAAGACAACAGAAAAGCCTCGCTGCAATGGATAAGAAAAACAAATGCTTCTGCTTTTGCAGACGTTTTACCCTAATTACATTTTAAAACTACCTATTAGTCCATACAGATTTTCCAGTGAATGCATCAAATGTACATAACATATGATAAAGACACTACAGTAAACAAAACAGAGTTTGGTCACCACATTTGAGCTTCAATTGCCCGCCCAGGCACAGACATGTTCATTCGGGATGCCTGCAGTCCCAGCCTGCCTAGGAGGATGCCTGTTGGACAAATTTTGGTTTCACTTGCTCAGGAGCACAAGAGTGGCTACCTGCAGCAAGGCCAAGTGTTTCGCTTTGCCTTATCAGCGGCCAAGAGCTGGTGCCCAGAGGAGACAATAAGTATCAGGAAAATATCACTGCCTTCCCTCCCAGCCTCCCAAGCAAAAGGCAGTGTATTTGCATTTAATGATACTGTATTTAAGATGATATATTTAATAATCCCTGTAGTCAGACTGAAGCTCAACTCTAGGAACTCCAAAAATCATGAACAGAAATAGCTGTGGCTTAGCCTCAGCTCCCTTGCAAAGAGCAGCTCACCTGTGCCAGGAGCTGATGGGAGGAGTGCACCTTCACAGAAGATACAACTCAGACACTGACAAAAGCAATGTAATATTATATGGTTGCTCATTATTTTTCATAAGAGAAAGCAAATAACGTCTGCGTGATACAACTCCTTCCAAATACAAGTGGACAGTGACAGCAAAAGCTCTGCCTTTTAACAAGTCTGGAACATGAAATCTCAGCTCTAATTTAAGGCCAGTTCTTATTTTTCAGTCCCAAAGCTCATTTTCTTGCTATATATACACGTATATTCCAAGCACAAGTAAATTGCCTTGGATCTTAGTTCATCCATTGCTTCGGGAATCATTTTACATTTGCAAAAGGATGCATGAAAATAGCCCAGAGTCTGATATGAACATCTTTGACTGTAGTATTCAACATCCCGTTGCTCCTCAAGCTAATCCTCTTACTGTGATTAGCAGACGAACAGAAGGGTTGTAAGGAGGGACTTAGATGGGCTTTGGCCTCAACCTGGGTTCATAGCCCAGAACGGCTCCTACGCTTCTTGTGTGAGTGGCCCAAACTGAATTTCAAAATCCCCACTAATTAAATATATTTAAGGGATTTCCAGGAAAGAGAGAAGAAAAATAAAGCATGCCAGAGAGAAAAAGAAGTTTATACTGTGTCCGCTCAGGATGAAAGGAGTGAAAATTTCAGGTGGTGGTGGCGTGGGTGATGCACCTACTGGAAAAACGTGGCAGTGTGTCTGTGCACACCGAAGAACACACCTGGGAAGCAAACCACTGCTGCCTTTAGTGTCCAGGGCAAAATCACAGTTTCTAAGAGAAGGTGACACTTACCTATCAGCGTCTGGATTTTAGTCCTGTTTGAAGCACAGTATGTCATGCAAGGAGAGTTACTGCAAATACCTTAAAAGCTTCTGTTCACACAATATGTTGGAGCCCAGCTCCAGTCCCAGTGCTTCCCAGGTCCCTCTCAGTATTTACCTATTACTCACTCGTCGCTAGTAAGGGAAGACTATAAACTATTCATTATTTAGAAGGCTTCATCTTCAGAAAGCTGCAGTGCGCAAGTTAGGTCTTCTGAGATTCATTTAGACCCATCTAATTACAACCAATGAAATCCACTGACCACACACATCATTCTTGGTAGCCAACAGTGATTCACATGTACATAAAAATCAACTCACCTGCTCTATGGTGAGCCATAGCAGCTCTTTAATAATGAACAGCTACCATTTTCCCTACTGGCCCCTCTCTTATTTCCGCCTTCAAATTTATCTGCACCTTCCCACCAAAAAGTCTCTTCAGGTCTGAATACACTGCTTCATGATATAGATGATAAAAATAACTTCATTCTGAAAACTAGTTCAAAACTATTAGATCCTGTTACAAAGCCCAAGTTTCATTATTTCTTCCTAAAGCTAGCCAAGTTACATTAAAAAGTAGAACACTTAATTTGTTCCACCAAAGATGTTAAAAAATATGGTGGAGTGAGAAATTAGCTTTAACCAGCAGCTTCAGCTTAGAAAAATCCATGTGGTTGCACTTCAACAGTACTATGTGGGGGAAAAAAAAAATTCAAGAGAGGAATAAAGTACAAATGCAGTTTTATTATTAGGAAATGGAGCATTCTGCAGATAGGCAAAACAGTCTGTGTTGAGCCAGCCTCTCCTGAAATGTCTGTCTATCTGATTAATATCCCTTGCTGAGTCCCTCTAGACAGCTTTCTTACACAGCCCCAGACCTGCAGAGAAGCAGAGCTCCCTCAGCTCTCTGGGAACACTTTTAACCGGCCAGGTAAGTTCCCTGTGTTTTGCTAGGATTTTAGGTTACAGCTCTGCCAAATAATCTGCAAGAACATCCATAGAAAAGCCACATTAAGCATTTAGGAATTGGCTTTGGTACTTCAGGAGTCCCAGCAGAAGACAGTTGAACAGGATTTTTGAGTAGCATTTTAAAGTTGGAAAAGTTTAACTTCAAGAAATATGTTTTAAAGGATTGCCAGCAAACTCTGTGAAGACAGGAGTAAATCTAGGTAAGCTTGCACAATTAACCAAGAACAGATCAATAGTTTAACATTAATACCGATGTCATCAGTGCCCACAGGGGCTATAAGGAACTATTCCGATCCTACAAAACATAGCTGTTTGTGTTCACAGACAGCAAAAAATGCACAGCATGAAGGAAGATGCTGCTGGTGGTGCATGAAAACCATGAGATTTCAAATAAACTCGACTTTCTGAAAGAGAAGAGCACTATCTCTGGAACAACAGCATCTAAGTATGACTAGAAGACTATTGCCCACACACCTTGTCTCTCTAAGGACCCACAAATTGGTGCAGGAATTTGAAACTGACACATTCACCTAAACATCAGGTAATTGGTATGTTTGACAACAGTGTGGCAGTTTGTCAGAGTAACGCAACCATAACATGACATAGCACCAGTAGGATAAAAGGAATCAAACACACATCATAGCAAGCTTATAAAAACAAGGAATTAATTTTTTTTTTTTCAAGCAAGGTAACTCACCTGGTTGATTGTCCATGTAGTAGACTCCTAGAAACAAATTACAATTTAAAAAATACTTTTGAAATTGATTTTGAGCTAATCTGTTGTCATTTTACACGTCAAAGACCTGCACTCTTCTGGGAGCATCTTTGTTTTCATACCAACTGTTGAAGTTTTCCCCTTTTCTTGACCTCGGCATCCAAGCATTTCAGATCTATCCAAGTGTTGGTTAACATCCCTTTCTTTTACAAAGACAGGTGACTGCTGGCAGAACTCAGTCTGGTCATCTCAAAACCCCATGATATACTCATTTTTCACAGACACAAAGAATAAACAAAACTTGACAGGTATAAATTGACATTATTTGTTCTCCTGGGGCATTCAGGGTTAGCCGGGGCACCAGGGATGCTTTCCTGTGCAAACAGCAGGCCCTTCTCCCCATGGACACTCACCAGGATGTCTCTGAGATGGGTAGTGCTCCATGCCTGCTGGAAGTACTGTGCTTGCCACTAGCCAGGAGCACAAAGACAAAGGCAACAGGCTTTAGGGACCAGCTGCAACCCCTGTTTCAACCTTCTCTAGGAAGTGATGGTTATGGATATACTGAAACAAAGATGAACATGACCACGTGAGGCTATGGTTTTAGCCCAGTGGTATGACATTTAAAGTGGACTGACGGACCCTACCTACTTGGATACAGAAAAAAAAATCAGTTTTGGCCTTTGCAAAGAATAGAATGAATTGAATATTAATGTGTTTTCTTTTGTTGCAGAAACACCCCCTAAAATCAGTGATGAACAAGCTTCCCCAGACTCCACCAACCTGCCACAGCCACGTGCACTGCCGCTTGCCAGCCAGCTGCACATGCAGCACCTGCCACGTGCCACCATGTCAACAGCCAGGATTGCTCATCTGTCTTGATTCATTTCTGAAGGGGGAAAACCCTCTCTGTTGGTTTTCATCCATGAATGTTATTTCTCAGACTTCCTTAGTAGTGACATTTACACAAATTATGTATTGGAGAGAGGAAAGTTTTCCTTTTTATGATAATGCAGATCGTGAGAGACATGGTTGATTTTTCTTTAAGATACACTCTAATTCTGAAAGCTGCAGCAAGAGCACAAAGAGTATTTGATAGCTCAGAGCTGCAATGTTCAATCTTCCTTGTACGGTGCACACATTCAGGCACAGAAGAGAGTGTCAGTTTTGTGCCCCAGCACTGAAGACGAGGCACTTAGCCTGTATTTTAGACATGGTAACAAAACGCATTCACACAGAGCATGTGATAAGACCAAAGAACAAGGAAAGAGAAAAGTGCTAATAAGAGATACCAAAGCAGCATTTCTTATGGCATGTCACACACCATTCTCTTTATGGCCATTTATGCTGGTTTCCTATTGCCCCCTTCTATCCTGAAGAAATGCTTGAGTTGTCTTTATGGTTCAAGAGAAACACTGAATTAAGGTATTACGCATAAAGCTCTACAGAGGCCTTGGAACTTTTATAGAGGTCTACAAATATGCTAACAAAAGATATGTATGTTTTGTTTCTGTTTTTCTCTCCATCTTCTTCTAAAAGAAGTCTTGTCACAAAATTTCTTAATGACAATTTGTTAATGAGCTCTCCGACCATGAAGAAAGATGACTATCAACACAATGCTGAGACAGTTTGCTATATTGCCCTTCACTCTTCATATTTAGAGAGTATACTGCTCACCCCACATCTTCAGAAAGAAAAAATTACAGTTTTAATAGTATGCCTTTTAAAACCAGTTTAACTTAAGAATTTCTGCTAGGCTGCCCCCCCCCCCCAAAAAAAAACCAACAAAAAACAAAATACATTTCTGTCTTGGAACTAGAATTATAGCTGAACATGTAGGGGAAAATGGTAGATGGCAACAGCATTAATTCCACATTTCACTTCAATAGCCACCTACCCCAGAGCAGATGTGATGCATGGAAGCTCTGCATTGTGTGATAATACCTTTAACCACTGAAGTTCTCCACTTCCTTTCACTGGTATTTGAGAGAAGTAATATTGTTGGTATTGAGCCAAAACCAGAAATACCCAGAGCTAAATTGCAGTGAGACGTGAAGGAAATCTAAGGTTGATGAGGAGGCAGCCACTAAACAGGGGAATTACCTTTTCAAGGTTTGATGATGTGGATTTCGGGGATCACAGTCCAATTCTCAATAGAGAGTGCAAAGTCTCACACTACCATCCCTGCAAGTGGGCCCACTGAAAACTTCGGATGGGGTGTCAAGTTTTACACACTAGTGAGGTCCACCGATTGCTATGGCCCAGCTTGCACACTTTTATATAAAAAGTAGAGAAGGAAGTGACTGACAGCACACAAGTGGCATCTTCCAAGCTGAGTTGTCTCTTAAGTGGTTGCCCCTTTCTTATTGTAAATTCTTAATATGTTACATACTATGGATAAACTGAAGATCAGCTGTAATATTGATTTCCCCTTAAAAACTTACCCTTCGCTTTCATTGCTCAGCAGCTGGGCGTGATATTTACTGCTCCAAACACAATTCTTGGCTGTACATGAGCCAAGTAGGTTTAAAATATTTTCTCAGGCTACTTCTGTTTAAAAAGCTTTAGAATTTCTTCTTCAGTGAAGTGGGAGTTGAAGTTTCCTCTCTCACACCTCTCTGCCAGGCTGTCACAAGCCACCACGCAGTCTCTGGAGAATTTACACACCCTGAGGATGCGCAACCAACCAACGCGAAACGTTCATCCTGAATGCAGGAGGATGCACATGAACGCACCCGCAGATCATTCCTAGTGTCTTGTCTCAAGGAAGGAAATATTGTTCCCAAACGCTAGGTTCTACTATGTAATTGATATTATGATACTTTATTATGAAAGAAAAATAAAGAACAGATTTCCAGCAAACTAATGCACAACGTTGATACGTAAGTCCTCATAAGTTTATCCATTACATGAATGTGTTATTCTGGCCTACACTTGAGGGCTGGCTGATTCTATCCCTCCTTTTGTCCCATAGAACAATTTCCAATTCTTGCACCCCCCCCAGGTGCTTTGTCCAATGACTACAGCTATAAAGGTATCTACTCCAGGAGGAAACACTAAGGACACAAGATGGCAGAGAAGGGAAGGGTGGTAGTGGCTAAGGGACTCCCCCTCCTCAACCTGCTTCCTCAATGTGCTACCTCCCCTTAAGAGCAGACTTAGTAATCACTATCACAGAGTTTGAGGGCACCACGTGCCGTCCATCTCCCTGACGGCAGATCAGCACACAGGGCTTGAGATGGCTCTGCAGTGAACGGAGAGAGGAGCTGCTCTTTGGTGTAGTCAAAGTGCGCTTGCTGCAGCAAGCCTAGGAAGGTAAGAAGTATACATGCTTCAGGAGCTCCACAGCTGCTACTTCAAAGAAGAGAAGGAAAAAGAAATTACAGTTTCCCTAAGAAAGCCTTATTTGGATGAAGTTTGGAGGACAACCCCTATTTACTCATTTAATGACATCATGTCCCAGAAAAGATCAAGGTAGAGGAGTTTAAAAACCTTCAAAAATGAGATCTAAGATCGAAACCACTCCAACACCATGACCAAAATACGCAGTCACAGCTTTTCAACACAGGATAAAAAAGGCAAAACAGAAATAGCAGCTTCAAAAGGGAGCCACGAACAACGCTGATATCTGGAATAGACCAAAAAGATAGATCAATAGAAAAAAGTTTTTAGCTGTCTCCAACAGTTGAAACATCCTGGGAGTAAGTTCCCCAAAATATACTTCCAAATGCTAGTAGATAAAACCTACATTAATGTGGTAATTCGTGAGCCAGGCATAGCTGCACTAAAGCCCTCCAGGAAAAATACAGAAAATAAGTATGGAAATGGAGCAAAGAGGTAGGTAAGAAAAACTGAACATATTGGTCTCAGGAAGAAATGTGAGGAAGAAGGGAAGCAGCTACAGCTTTTACTGCCTCCACAGTTGGCATTTTGTTGTGGTTTCTTGGGTTTTTTTTGTTTTTTGTTTGTTGGTTGTTTTTTCTTTTTTTAAAAAAAAAAAGGCAAAACTAATATCTTCATTCATGCATAGGTATAATCTACAGGTTACCCGTTCCTTCTCCTGCAAAACTTTCTACTGCTCCTGCAGAAAATCTTTCTGGACTAGCTGTTCAGTTGTGACCCTCCTCCTAAGAACTGTACATAGTCCACTGACACCTGAAAAACCTTGCAAAATCATGCAGTCCACCACTGCCTTGCACAGTTTTTCCAATTGCGTACTGCAGATTCTCAGTCTGGAGTATTTGCCTGTATATTCGATTTCAAACTGGTCTCCTGTGTCCATGGGCTGACTGAATTCTGCACACTTTGCTAAATTGTGCCTTTCCAGAGCTTGGATTCAGCTACATCCATGGTATCAGAGCTCCCTCAAGCCTTCATGAGCACCATTTTGTACTTCAGTGGTCAGATTTGGGTGGCATTGTTGAGAGTTAATTTTCCTGTCCATCTGGTCTCCAGCTGCTGGAAGTGCTATGAAGGACTCCGGGTGGCCCAGCTCACGAGAATGGCTTGTCAGTCTTATACCAGCCAAAACCTATTCTCCATTTTCACCCTTCCTATTATATTAATGACTCTTCTCCCTGAGCTTCCATTTCCCACCAGGGTGTGATGGGAAGCGCTGTGTAAAACCCCCACTTGCCACCTCCAACTCCAGAGAGCGCCAGCACGAGGAATCTTCTGAATACCCCATTTTCTGCTGCTCATTTCACTCCTGATGCTGGATGTTTTCAGTGACTGCTTGGCTGCAAGTTGCCTAGAGGAAGTCAACTTCACACAGCATTCAAGTCCTACCTGATCAGTGCTGGGTACCACCAGCAACTGCCATGGCACAGAGCAGAGCTCCTTAAAAGTACAATTCCCTGCATACAGACCATAAAACTCCTACAGGAGCGCATCAACCCAGAGAGAGAACTACATGGTGGCTCTTACGACATTTGAAATCGGCGAACTGGGATGGGTGAACACTTCCTGAAGAGCTTGATGGGGAAATGCTCTGCTGGTCCCCCGTGCGACATCCCCAAGAGTGAGGTGCCTGCACGGCCGCTGGACAAAGCTGGGGGGGAGGCAGCGAGAATGGTGATGGGCAACAGCCCAGCTGCCAAAACCTGCACCAGTACTAAAAACCGAGAACATGAAAAAGGGCAGGTTTGGCTCTCTGGAAGACAGGCATTTCTGTACCCCTGGGGGCCACAGGCATGGTAAGCAGGTAGTGCATTGCTTAGGAGGAAAAGAAACTGAATAGGAAACCAGTAGTAACTGTACAGAAAACAGTATCACCAAGGGCAGAGGGTGAAAGAGAGGCATTATCTTACTCTAGGAATTAGCCGGCTGACTCCAGAAGGCCTGAGTGTTTCTAGGACCTTGAAAATATCCCCAGTTTTTGTTTAAATTGCTGCCTATCCTCTGCTTTCGGCTGGCAACAGTCAGAGTGACGAGGAGGAAATTATCACAACAGCACCAAAACAGGAGGAAAGCAAAGACATGCCCTGAGATAAGGCTGGCCTTTTAGAAAGGCTAACAAGGTCAGACATGGAAATGCAGTCAGTGTTTGGACTTGCTCTTCATTGTGCAAACTACCTGCAGGAATGAGCAGTGGTTTTCCTGTAGAGAAATCCTGCACAGCAAGTCTAAGGAAAGACCACAATCACAGGGCCAAATGCTGAGATACACAACAAATGCCAGATAAACCCCACTAGAAAGTCTGCGTGCTGCACGCAGGTGTTTTCATCTGTAAGGTACATGCTTGGCCATTTGGCAGAAAGGGATGTAGCAACTCCCCTCTTTTCCATGGGTTTCTACCATCATGCACTTTATGGAGTCCAGAAGCCGAAAACCTCTGTTTAATTCCCTTCATCTGATTTTATTGACGATGAGCATTCTTAAAATGATAGATGCACTTGTATTTATGGGAGGCAGTGCCTGCTCCCTCTATAACTGCAATGCTGATTCATGGAGGCCAACACCAAGAGGAGAAACCTGAGCATGCATCCGGAGGAGCAGTTGTCAGCTTTTGCACAGTGCTTGGCTGTTCACGGTGCTGCCTCACATGTCCGTGCAGACAAGTGTGTGCCTGAACCCCTCCTGGTCCAGGGAAATAGAGGGGGAGGGACAAGCAAAAAGCACAGTGATTTCTGCAGGTCACACAGTAATGAGTAACAGAGCTAGGAAATTGTAAATATTATGTTTTTACTAAACAAAAAGAAAATATCAGTTATGCTTTCTTTGCTGCCAGCTGATGTTGGAGGAGCGCCAGCCCGAAACACCCTGCCACGGAGCAAGGTACCCTGAGAGCAGCTGTGACATTCTGTGGCCACTGGTGAGGAGGAAGAACCCAAGCATTATCACTTGGTCTCATAGGACTCTTGTAAATGAGGTAAGCATCATTAACTCTGCTTTCATTAACCCTGCTTTTACAAGCAGCAGCGTTTCTTGCCCAAGGTTACAAGTGCCCGTGAGGAAGGAGCAAATTACGTTATTTAACTTGACTGGCAAAGTTCCTACAACCCACTACCCTGAAGCACAACTTTCATGAAATCTTGCAATAACTTCATTTTTCCATCCAAGCCCCAACAGTCATGTAAGTAGTCATGGGACGATCTCAGCCTACAGGGGCTTTTGTGTGAGCCTGCAGGTCAGAAAGGCATCCCGCACCCCACCAGAGCAGAGCCTGGGAAGGAGAGCCCATGTCCCCGGGCTTTGGCACCCACCGCAGATGCTCAAAGATGCTCAAAAAAAGCACATCCCGTCCCCTTCCCTCCCTGGCAGAAAGTTCCCCCAAACCTTTTTTTCTGTCACTACTCAGTGAGACCAAAGGTAGGGCAGCGAACCTGCTCCAAATGCAAATGACAGCCACTGGGGTTTTGGATACAAAAGAGTTAGCTCCTTTTCCTGTCATGGGCCTGGGCACAAGAGGGTGTGGGAGGACAGGCTCAGTGTGCGAGAACAACTCTGCACCATTTTTCAGAAGGGAAGACTGTGAGTAAAAGCAGCGATCACTCCTCAGCCTCTGGCACTAGAAAAATATATATAGTATGCAGGCATCAGTTACGGGGCTTGGATTTATTAGGAAAAATCTCAAAATCTGGAAACTGGCCACCAAAAACACAGCATGGGCACTGAAATACTGCATTTCTCCCTGCAGATGCAGTATGAAATCCAAGCAGGGTAGACACAGAAGTGCAGCACACCTCCCAGGTGCAAGGCTAAATGAACAGCAATCAGCAACTTCTCTGTCATGGGAAGGGAAGACTGAAAACTGGAGAAACCAAATTTGCAAGCAATATACAGGGTTAAATCAAAGGTAATAGCACTGGGAGAAAGCATCCAAGATGAGTTTTTGTGCAATTTCTGGATTGTTCACTGTAGGCTTAGGATATCAAAACTGCTGCAAAGTTGGACTACATGGGACAGACCTGAGCACTACAGGGGCTCAATGCTGCTGTTTCTGAGGACATGGCATCAGATGGAAAGCACCCTCTGTGTGGGAGAATACATGCATAAAACATGGCTTGTTGTATAACTCAGCTTTGTAAATACATAAACATACACACTTTTTTTAAAAGAAGACACCATTTCCCATTGCCACCACTGTATGCATCTGTATATATTTTGTGCTGAGGCAGTTGTGAATGTACTGAAAATGAGAGAAACTCTCTAGATGCACATATAAAACCATATAAACCCACAACACCTGAGGAGCGTGGGTGACCACTGAATATGCGTTTAAGCACTGAAAACCACTTCCAAAGAATATTTTCTTCAGAATATCATGGTGGCTTGCAGTAGTGATTCAGCTGAGATTGCTAATACTGCTTAGCATCTGGCTCCATTTCAGGTGTAGCATTTACACAGACAAAAAAAAAGTATGAAGTTTGTACCTTTTTTTTTTTAATCCAGGCTCAAAGAACCTGTCAATGACAACCATGAATCACATAAAAGCAAAACTAATGCTACAATAATTTTCCATTCCCCGGAAGAAGAAAAACATGCACACATAGTTGCGTCTTGTTGCTGTGAAACATGGTTTGAATATTTCAGCTGCCTCAGCGAGACACCTAATTTCAGCCCTCTCAGCTCTGTGGTTCCTGGGCTGTACACAGCATTCCTCATAGCTTTCGCTTGAAAATATCAGTCTTTAGCTCTATCCTGCCTCCCTGGCCCCTACCTTTCCCAAGCTTTAGTTTATATTTGTAGAAAATGTCTAGGTGCTGGCTTTGAACAGTAGTTACTAGAGATCACCTTTCAGAAGTCTAGCTGCCAACTGCTCAGACAATCACTGCATCTCAGTCACCCTGCTCAGAGGGGACAACCCCCAGAAACCTTTGTGTTGTACTGCCTTGGGGCTGGGAGTAACCCCCAGTCCTGACACAGCCGGCTGAAACTACCACCCTGGGGTTCCAGACAAACGCCTGCTAAACAACAGCAAACGCCACTGCTTGAGTCGCTGAGAACCGGAGTGCCTCAAGTGTCTTTTCAGACTGTAAAAGCCAGCATCAGTAAAGGTTTATGCTTTCCTGAAGAGGGCTCTCCGTCTCAGTTTATATAAACAGCTTGCCAGTTTTACAATATCAAGAAGGAAAAAAGAAAAAAACCAACAAACCAAACAAGATAGACAGTACCTGTTGTAACTCCATCTACTGTAAGACATGGTCCTGTTGCTGCCGACACCATCCATCTCTGGCTCAGCTACAGCACTTCCAGCATTGCTTGCCTCCCGCAGGCGCCGGCTGCCAGGCTTGGAAATCAAACACCTGCCTGAAGACAGGCCCACCGCGGGGATGCGGGCAGACGCCTCTGGCCTTGCACAACGGGGCCAAAATTCACCGCCGAGCGGCAGCTTCTCATCAAGCTCTGGATGCACGGAGCAAACCCACTGCCCGCGCCGGAGAGGGAGGGATGAAGAGAGGGGAGTCTCCCCCTGCTGAGGGGACCAGTGGCAGGATGCTCTCAGCCACCCGACAGACACAAAGGCGCTCAGGTAATAAACTGGAGCAAGGGGTGCTAAGCTGCTTAAGAGATATTCAGGGAAGCTGTGCTCAGGAGCAGCAGCTTGCATGCCTCCCTGCTCCAGCACACACGCTTTATTTATATTTATTTATTCTGGTTGCCACAGATACGGGTCCATCACTCTGACATCAGCCATCTCTCACCCCACCGCGGGTCCGGGGTCTCGCCAACGTGATCTTCCAGGCAGACAATGATCACATCCCCTGAGTGCAGGGGCAGCGCTGGGAGCCAGCCGCGGTCAGGCAGCTCCGCAGGATCACCTCCCCGCTGGGGACACGGCCCCACTGCTCGTCCCACCGCACCACCCGCTGCAGCCCCCTGCATCTGACAGGTCCGTGTACAGACTTCTCCAGGGGTGACTTGGGACTACAGAAAAAATGCTTTGCATACCCCACTTCAGTTGCTGGTTTTGCACAGCGCACAGCCTGTTTGCCCCAGAGCAGGGGGTGTCAGCATGACATCCATCCAGCCTCAGCGTGACTCTTTCTGAGTGCAGGTCTCAGGCATAGGACCAAGAGCCAAAGCCACAGTTTGTGGCTCCTGCCTGCATTTCCCCGGTGGGGACCCACAATGTTCAGTGTCAGGGCCTGTGCTGAGAACCTGCGTGGTCCTCTCACAGAGGCATTTCTCACTATGTCTCACCATGTCTCACCTCTGCCAGCTGCAGGCAGCACAGGGTCTGCTCTGCTCTCAGGTGCCCATGCCTGCCCACTGGTGGAATCAGACCTTGCTTATTCACCGAATATTTTCTGATCAGTTCTGATAACCTTAATATGAGGGGACTGTGCGACAGCAGTTCAAACTGAACCATTCTATGCACACACACACAAAAAAATCTTCCTTCAAATTCACTTATGGTTTTCCTTTCAGGAAAAAAAAAAAGTTCAGCAGAACTTGCATAGCATCTCTGCATTTTTAAGCTGCTTTATTACAGGTCTGCCTTCAAAACTGTGCCATGGTTTCTTGTATCTCCTCTTAAAATATTTGCTTGCAGTGAAGCTTCCCCAGTGCCCCACATTTGTGAGTCTGGTTGCTGAGATGCATGGCTGTGCAATGACAGGCACACGGAGACAGCTGGATCGTGGCCCATCTGGACAAAACCAACAGAGTTTGGTTTGGCACCGGATCTCAAAAGCAAGCCTTACTGACAATGCTTGGGTGGATGCTCACAGGATGAGGAGGACATCTGCAGGGTCAGGTGTAAGGCAGGCAGAGGTTTGCTCTTTCCACAAGCTGGTTCAGAGCCTGCCCAGACCTTGCTATGCACAGATGTGCTCAGGACACTGCATCCCACTCATGGCCCCAGGGCACCACGGCCCCCCACCATGCTTCACTCTCGATTTAAGGAGTTCACAGCTTCCCCAATGGCCCCATAACACCATGGGTGCAGGGAGCTTGCTGAGAGGACCTGACTACACCTTGACCAAGAGAGAGTGCTACCAGAAGCAGTGCCAGGTCAGCACACGTAAGCCCCCAGCGTGACCTGGGATGTCCGCGTACACGCATAGGGGGCAGGGGGACCATTTTCAAACCATTCCCAGACAACCTCGGCTCTTTGGCCTGCGGTAGCATCTCCTGGCCCCTTCCCCTCACTGCAAGGCCAGCCAGGTGCCCAGCCCTGCTCTTAAGCCATATGATGCACTCCCAGCTCCTAAGGGTAAGAATCTCCCAGTAGAAACGACTAAAAATCCAAACATACATAAATAAGGACTGGAAGGACTAGGTTAAATCAGTCCTAGTCCCCCATCTCACAAACAAATGTATCTGATGAGTGGTCTCAGGATGAAGCTGCAGAGGCTGGTAGTGAAGAGCTCCTAGAAGGTCCTAGAGCTCCAGAAGGTAGATGAAGCTCCTAGAGCTCCACCCTGCAGACAGACCAGAGACCTTCCTGTTTCTAGCTCAAAGGTATTCATGGACATCTGATATCCACTTGGGTCTTTCACCATTCAGTTCCTGTAGTTCCAGTTAATCCTCTTTCTCTTGGAATACCTGCCATCAATCTTTTCATTTCCAATCTTTATTTTGGGAGGGTGAATGGGCCAAACCCTTAATCCCTTCATGTCAGGATAGGCAGAACCAGTCTAAGAGCTTTTTCATGTGCCAGTTTTTAATCCAATCAAACCTTCTCTGAATATGGGTGATATTTGGCCACACTTCTTTCAAACAGGGAAAACTTCATCTGGGTTTCCTCAAAATGGCATTTAAGTTGCCCAAGCCTCATTCCTCATAACTGCATATATCCCCATGAGGTTATCATCCCAGCTCTGTTACAGATGCTAGGTGTTTATGTTTACATATAGACAAGCACGTTCCATTTATCTCCTGTATAACCTGCATTGAGTGACCTGGATGAATATAACAGGCTGGAAAGCAGAGTTAGTCCACACCACATCTCCTCCACCTACCCGCATTTGCTCACTGCTATGCTCATGCTAAGAAAATTGTAAATGGGCCAAACTGAAACCTGACCATTTACTTGGCTGTTGGATACTCAGGCCAACATTTTCCACGCTGGAGCAGCTGAAAATCACCCCTGACAAGCACCTGCATCCCAGGGAAGCCTCCGTCAGAAACAAACACTTCAAGGCACATCAATTAGAGCAAGGAGCACAAGTTAGGTGCCGGAGCACAGACTTTCCCTTCTCCACATACCTCACCCAAAGCATAGCTCGCTGGCACCTCAGGCTCCTTCTCACCCATCCTGGACCAGAGCATAGAGCAGGAGAGTGCAGCTGTGGTGGCTTATGCTGAGAACAGGGGGAAATGCAGTTGTACACCCAGAGTTGTCTTGTCCCAGTGGCCTCATTTCCTCATATTGTTGTTGTCAATGAAAACTGTCCTGGCATGTGAGGCAGGTGGGGTTGCAAAGATTTCGGGTTGCCCCTGCGAGCCTTATGGCAAATACACCTCTCCACACAGGTAAACACACCAAAAACCAAAACCCACATCCAAGCTACCAAGCAGAGTATCATTTTGGCAGACCGGTGCTTTGAGAGCTTGCCTGTGCCAGCTTTGGAGACCCCCCTCCACGCACATTCTTGGACAAGAGGTGCTCGAAGAATTAAAAACAAGTGCAAGCTCTGCTGCACATGTACAACAGTTTTAGACCCCTCAGAAAAATACTCCGGGTGGCAGATTTACCCTCCTAGGACACAAGTGTCTCCCTGCTTCCTGCATGTGGATGGCAAGATCCCTGAATGCAAAAACCTCCCAACTCCTCCTCTCGGGAGTTTCTCAACTCCTGTGTCACTAATTCAAAACAAACGCTAATGACTTTGACAGTGAACCCTTTGCCTGTGATTAATTTTGAGTATCTACAGCTCCTCCTGGGCTGCGGCTTTCTTCTGCAAGTCTCCCAGCTCCACTTCTGCCATCTGACCCCGCAACTTGCGCTGCTGACATTACTTCAAACTTGAAATTTTAAAAAAAAGCTTTGACGGAGAAGCTGAGGCACTCATAAGCTTGTGCAAGGTGAAGAGACACAAATCAGATCCACACTGGAATTCAGTCAGAAAGAGAAATGTTTTTCTTGCCATTTGCTCTGCTCTGCTATCAGTGCCACAAGGCGTGTGTCATCATGTGTTTGTGTCTACACACATCCAAAATGAGTCACGTCTGCTCCCGGTTTCAAGAGAATTTCCCCTGCACCCACTGCAGATATGGGGCATCTCAAAGCAGGACAGGTTTAATCCGGGGGGAGCAGGGGGGCCCAGACTTCTGGATTACAGCACGTTAATGCTGGAGCAGTAATAAAATTTCAGTTCTTCATTACAAGCGTCTGGAGAGCCACACCACAGAGCGACCATCCCAGTGCCAGCTGGGAGAAAGTTTGGAACTGAGCACCGAGAAAGCACAAAACCTTCCTTTTCTCAGTTGTTTAGTATATGGCAAATGACCTTACCACCCCAAAGAAACATGATCTGAATATTGGCTTGAGCTGTTGAAATATCATGGAAATTAAAACTGACAGCAACGCTGAGCAAACGGATTGTTCTGCATTTTTCATGCCAGCACATACCATGCTGCAAACAAGTGACAAAGTAGCTGCTGAGTCACTGGATGGTGCCTAACATTTTTAACAGTGGGAAGTCAAAAAACCCAACACAGAACATCTCCAGATTCGGTATTCTTGAAAACAAATGAGGTTTAAGGGTACATTTTGGGATCCCCAGACAGAAGATTTTCCAGCAAAACATCATGATCCACGACCAACCATCTGTCCCATCATCAGGTGCCTGCGGCTGCAGAAGCCGCCCCTTTGTTACAGCCCACCCGAGTCCAGAGGTGAGCTCTGGACAGAGACAGACAGGTCTCTGCATCTGTCCAACCAGAAAGGCGCTGGCCACAGAGCCGACTACGGCATTTGCTTTCCTGCTGCAGAAACCCAGCACCAGTGCAGGCATGCTGATGAATGAACTGCCAGGATCTCCCTTTGCATCAGACAGGGCTCGAAGCTGCACCAGTCAGCACTGCTCAAGTTGTTTTCTAGCCCCAGCCATGAAAAGTTCCTCAATGAGATTATGAGTCCTTCAGCACTGCTAATTAGTGCTTATGCAAGCAAGGATTTCTGAAGCCCTTGGGGCTGCTGCTGGAGGGGACGATGCTCCTTGCCTCTGCAGGCGGTGCCCTGTGACGGGGACCTGCGCCGGGGCAGCAGGGCACGGACTGCCCCTTCCCTGCTGTTTTGGCAAAGAAATTCCCTCCCTCTCCTCCTCCTCCTCCTCGGAGGGGCTGCCCATGTTCAGCCCCGTGGCCGGCCAGTCTCCAGGTGATAAGATGAGGCGAGGAGAGAGTGAGGACAAAAGGACTCAAAGACCACAGGCAGAGACCCTGGCCTCCTGAGCACCATTGTGAACTGGGGCTTTTTCAGAAAATCATTGTAGCGTGCTTTGAGACACCTGCTGCCTGCAGCACGCTGCCAGGGGGAGACTGCCAGGGTGATGTTTATGAGATACTAGCAGGACACTATTACAACCCAGCGTGCGTGTCAGACTCCAGAGAGACCTCAGGCTGACTCGAACAAAACAAGCATATTCTCCTTCAATAACCAGACAGATTTAGGACAGCAACAAGAAAACCTCAGAAAAAACAGTTATAAACCTGTTTGACACCTGGACAAACACCCTTGCATCCCCCTGCGAATAAATATCTGGCCGCACTAAGAAAGAGACTTGGGTTTATACCTAAGCCCAAACACAGTGAGCCCCGGGGTATAAGCGTGCCCCTGCATGAGGTCAATAAAGCAAGTCAGCAGAGCCCTCAAAGCTACCTGTACCCTCTCCTGACAGATTTAGGAATTAAGAGCCTCAATCATTTGTCAGTACCACTTGCCGTTCCTGTGGACTAAAGGTACTTGGCCAGTAGCAATGCGAGATGCTACACGTGTCCACAGGTGTGGGAAGAGCCCCACAGAGCCCTGCCTCCCCACACAGGGCTTTGCTGCCTTAAAAGAGCGTGACATGCCTGTGAGAAAACACTATATAAATTTTACAAAACAAACAAACAAAAAGCAAAGACAGGCTGCAAGGTACATTATGTCTACCACAGCAGAAGAAAACAGCATAAAGCATCTGTGCTGCTGGAGAGCGGCTAGCTGTAATGAGGAGAAATGCATACCAATGGGACAGGAGTGGAGATTCCAGGCTACCTAACATCTGTGCCAGGGACTAATAAGCCAGTGCCTTGAATAATATAATGTTTTATACTGGGGAACTAGAGAAGGAGGAATGCTGCTGTTTGTTTTTCCACATGCCCTCATCTTACCCTGCCAAAGTAAAGCTCATGAAAGTTGGCTTAACAATTTTGTCTGAAAAGAGGATATTTACATCCTGAAGAGCATCTGGCATACTTCTGTATTTCATCTTCCTTTCAAAGGATAATGCAGCTTCTAAAAATTCCCTCCAAGAGTCATTACAATTTTACTTTGCTCCCAATATAATAAACAACTTCATTCGTCAGTCTCCAAGCACTTTACAAAGAAGCCAGCATCACTATTTATATCTTACAGAAAGGGAACTGAAGCAGCACAGCTTTCCCGACAGCAACTGAGAAGCCACGGCAGACACCCATACTGCCTGCAGTCTCCCGAGCCCCGCTCCAGCGCCCTGCGCATTGCCAACGCCCCCAAGTCCTACGCGTGCAAGGACACCGACCCTCTGATAATCTCTTGCCTGGAGGTGTTTAGAAACCTGTCCTCCTTCCTGGTGGCCGTGCAATCCATGCTTGTTTCAAAGTCCCTCTCTTTACAAATACCAAGGAACCGGTGCTGCGCTCACAAGAGCTTGACTTCTTTCTTCTTTTGTGTGATTAGAAAATCACTATATTTACTCTATATACTTACATGTATGCTATATTTACTCTAAGAAAATACTATAATTTACTAAACCAGAGAAAGTCCATAGTAGCATGGGTGCTGATCTGTATTTTTTAGCAGACACTGCCTTCCTCACAGAGCATATTACTGAAAGGACTGCATGCTGGTTTCATCCATTTGTACACTCCTAATTGTTAAGGGAATCTCTTAGTAGCTCGTTAGCTCTTTTCATCCCTACTCATCTCTGTAATACTTGCTAATTTCCCCACATGTACAGAAATTCTTGTACTTCAAACTCAAGATTGTGCTGATAGACAGTTATAGCAGCCTTCAGCAAAGCATTGCTCCATTAATATGAGTAAAAAATTAAACATGAAAATTGTTTTGACCATTCAGAACTTTCCTTGGGTTAAAGAAGGTACAAAGCTGCTCTGGACGCTGATACTACATTCAGTTGCACCTCCCGCCTTTGGGGCACTAGCAGCTCCCCGATGTTTACCTTGGGCCGCAGCAGCTCCCATCAGCCCCGAAGCCCCCCAGGAGCCAGCTCGCAGCTCTGCTCTTCAGGAGAAAGCACAGAAAATTTGACACAGTGCATCTACCCAGCCTGGTGCTTGCTGCACACAGGCTTTGCATTTCAAAAAGTTTTGTTTCTATTAGTTAAGAGGCCCTCATGGTGCTAGGCTGTACCTGAGCACGCGATTTGAGAAGGCAGCGCTCTGCTCATGTAGATCTTATCGTTCACATGGACCAGTTAACAACAGAGGTATAAAAACTAGAAAAAAAAGTGGGGAGGACAGGGGCAAAAAATGGCATAGGAGAGGGCCCAGGGGAGGCAGAAAGGAAAGATGCATAACTGCAGCAGGCAGCAACATGGAAAGAAACTGGGCAAGTAATGCAAGACCCCAAGACACCTCTCAGGTCCAGCAGCTATGTCAGATGCTTCAGCTCCAGAGACAGGTTGTGAAGAAATCATTCCTGAGTTTTAGAGGACTGAAAGAGGGGTTGAAGTTATCCTTGTTCTTCATTAAAAAAAAAAAGGGGAGGGGGGAAGAAAAAAAAGTAGCTCGATTCCAGTCCCCATCTGCTGGGGGATTTTTATATTGCATTCTGGACTGGTGTCCTCATATCTGTGAAAGAAGTTCCTAGCTTTACCAACAGAAATTCAGGTTCAACAAAAACATGGTAGCTTTTTTAAACATATATATTTTTAAGAAGCCTAGATAAAGCAGTTACTGTGCCTACAGTAATCCATATCACTCACAAGGAATAGAAGTAAAAATCTAAGCATCAGAAAAGATTAACAACTTCATTGCAGCTAGGTTGCAGCACATAGCCCTGATACATGTGCACACAGCAGCTGAATGTATTTATAACATGGCACAGGCAAAGAGAGGTGCTGCTCTCAGCTGACCCCTGCCAAGCGCAGTGCCCATGCTCTCCCCGCTCTCTTCCCCAACCCCCAGAGCTCCCGCGGGTGCCGAGCACTCCCCCAGCAAGCTCGCAGCCAGCGCTTGCCTATGCACACCGTCTTCCAGAAAAATTAAACCAGATAATGTCCTCGCTGCTAGGACTGAGCTCCAGATGGGGAGGCAAAGGAGCATAGAGGATGTCCCATAGCAATAGTGAGGTTAAGACCGAAGGACGGTTTCTAGCAGGGAGAGGATGCCGGCTCTCAGCACTGCCTGCCTCCATCTGCCCTGCGAGATGCTGGCAGTTCAGAGCCGCCTTCAAACCTCGGGCTCCTGCAGGAGTGACAGCATTGGGCAGAACCGGGTCTTATAACCAAAAGGTGTTTTAAATCCCCGCCCTGCACTGTACATACCATTCCCCTTGCTATTTATTCCTCCACGGTTCCTGCTGGCTTCAGCGTTCAGAAGCAAACTGTTAATGCTTCCTTTGCTTGTGTCCTCAAACACAACTACTGATGCTCCTGCAGATTTCTGTAACTACTACAGACAGCAGACAAATCAGATAGCCAGGCAGCCCTGTCCTTAAAGCAGTGCAGTAATGAGGACTGTCACTGACTGGCACCTAATACAGGAAATTTTAAGCAAACGTAATCTTGCTAGAGAAGAAACTCAGCACCAGGAGCATTAAAGCAGGGCTCCCCCTCAGGTTTTTTAAGTCTGCATCTGAAAGAAAAAAAAAAAAAATAGCAAATTAGCCAACTTACCCTTTTAAAAATTAATTTTAAAGCTTAAAAAATAAGTTAACATTGTTTAAGTGTCATGGGAAACTAGGATTACTTTAGGAAGGTAACCAAACAACAGAACCTGAAGTACATAAAAATATCACGACTTTAATTTGAGGGTTTACAATGAAATCCAAGACAGGCACATGCCCACACACCCACATACTTCAGGCTGCCCCCTCTGCTGGGGAAGCGGGAGCTTTGTCACATCAGTGCAGTGACACAAGCCAAAAATGAGGTGGCCACCACACCTCAAACAAATGCCGTCTTCAGGAGAGCTGAAAAAAAGCACCAAAGCCCCACGCAGCTGTCAGCCCTACCACATCTCAGGGGGGTTATACAAAACAATGGCAGATTCATGCTGGGAAACATACACCCCAATCACAATTTCTGGCTTTTAAATGTCATTCTGACATGAATAACAATTTCCAGATATGGAAAAAAAGCCACTTGATCCTGCTCTGGCTGAGAAGAGCTTTGAATTGCAAAATCCTTCATCAGACCATAAAACTAGAGCAGAGATTTGCTCTTGCTCAGGGCGTTGATTTCAGAGGACCCATATCTGAGTATTAAGTAGCAGAAACTTTTGGCAGATGATCAGTTGGAAACTAAACTGAAAGCCTCATAACGTACTGATTTCCTGTTCATCAGAGACCGAAGTACCTCCTCCTTCCAAACACAGGGTATAATGCCTGTTTCATCATTCACCTAAAAAATCTGAACCTGAGCTGCAAACCACCGTTCGTCTCCTTGTCATCCTGCTCGACAAGCTGCTTCTTGCTAATAAACAACCAACTCTTCTGTAGCGGAAAGTAGCATTTAACAGACTCAAAAAATATAATTAAGGTACATAATTATCCCCTTAAAAGACATTGGTTGCACAAGCCACTGCTCCCAGTTACTAGTTTCCCCTTTCTGGATCTCCGATGAACTTGAACCAGCGATTCGAGCCTGGCGTGCCCCAGGCAGCTACCACAGTCTGGTGAAACTACATCCTTCTTGATGTGCATGAGTGCAAACCCGACACCAGGGTCTGGCACAGGCGCTCCGCTCAGCTGAAGCCATAAGCTGCTTTAACTGAAAACTCTGGTTTTAAAAGCTCTCTCAGGAACATGTTTTAGAGGCCATACAGATGTCCCATCGAGGTCCAGAGCATGCTGCCAGTACCCCAGCCAACGCCTTCAATCAGTTGAGGGACGCATGCACTTCACAGCTCAGGCTGCAGGTTGGGTTCGGTTACTGTTGCGATGGGCTGGGTGTGCAATCGCGCATGCAGAACCAAAGGTACCACGTGGCGGGTGTTTGTCACAGTCCAGGTGGAAAGGTTTTGATAGGTTAGACCCTGATGCGCATCTTGGGTTATTCCAGTTTGGGTTCAGGGCAGCTGCGTTATTCACTACGGCCAGCACCCTTCATCCCAAAGACACCTCTCCAGGACATCAATTATAATGATATTCTTACCTATTTTCCCACAAGTATCAAAATGAGAATCACCAGCAATTTCCCTCACAGACATAACAGATTTGTGCACGTGTTAGACATTATCATCAGATTACTATCGTAATCTTACTATCATCAGATCAGGTGGGAGAACTTTTTTTCTCTTTTAAAACAGAGCTCTTGCTCCATAGGACCTACCTTTGTCAAATGCTGGTCTTCTGTAAAAATCATAGGACGATTAAAGTTGAAAGATGTGTCTAGAGATTTATTATTCAACCTTCTGCTCAAACTGGGGCCAGCTATGAGGTCAGTCAAGGTTGCTCAGAGCTTTATCCAGTAAGGTGTTGAAAACCTCCAATGATGGAGACTGCACAGCCTCTCTGGGCAGCCTGCCTTCATAGTGGAAAAGTTTTTATATTCAGTCTGAACCTCTCATTTCAACTTTTGTCCTTTGTCTCTCACCATGCACCACTGTGGAGGTCCTGGCTCTGTCTTCTCACTGACTTCCTTGCAGGTACAGGAAGGCTGCTGTTCACCTGTTTCACTGCTGGTGTCACCTCCAAACATGGTAAGAGTGCACTCTGTTGTCTCCTTCAGGTTACTGGTGAAGTGTTTAACATGACAGGTGCCAGGCTAAACCCCCGTAGCATTCTCTTTGTCACTGTACTCTACTTGGAGGCCAGCCCATTACCCTCTGAGTCCAACCCACCAGTCAAGTTTTTTAACCCATCTGGTTGTGCATCTACCCAGACCATAAGGTCCTAACTTTGATACAAAAACATGGTGGGAGAAAGCAGCAAAAGCCTTACTGAGTTGAGGTAAAACACATCACTGCTCTCCCCCCATCCACAAATTCAGTCATGTTATCATAGATGGCAATCATGCTGGTCAGGTGTGACTGACCCTGGTAAATTGGTACATTTGTGTGAACCGTTTCCAACCACTTCTCTTATGTGCTCAGAAACGTGTTCTTGCAGGACTTGCTGTGCAACTCTCCAGGGACAGAAGCGACGCTGACTCCCTGCAGTTCCCTACGCTGCCCTCCGGGCCTTGCTTGAAGATGGGTGCAACACTTGCTCTCCTCCAGTCACCAAGAATTCCCCTCATCTCCACTAAAGATGGTCATCAAACACAACCAGGCAGCCCTGCAAGGACATCAGCTGGTTCTCTCACCACCTTGGACAGAGCCCGCCAGGTCCCGTGGATTTGTATGGGTTGAGGTCTCTGAAGTAACCCCTTCCTCAATCCTCATCCACTGCTGCTGGCTCCTATCCCCGTCTCAATCCTCAACCACTGCTGCTGGCTCTTCTCCTCATCGCACCTTTTCACTAATCACATGGGCCTGGGAAACGCAGTTGGTCAAGACTGAGGCAACGAAGGCACTGGGTACCTCAGCCGTATCTGTGTCTGCTGTCACTAAATCACTCATCCCATTCAGCAACAGCCTCCTGTTCTCCTTGTTCAACAAGTCATACATAACTCTTGAAAGGCAAAACCAGAGAGGAATAATCTGCAGCCTATTAATTAGTAAATAGTCTGGAGGAATAAGTCAGATTCAGTCCTAGTAATAAGAAGAATCCAATAGTAGTTGCTAAGGGATTGCTCTGATGCTTCAAGTAGGAAACAGGTGTGTATTCTCTATTTGCACATCCAGAGACCTCCAAAGACATTAGAAATAACACTACTGGGAAGAAATCATGACACAGCAGCTCCGGGCAGCAACGATGGAGCCCAGACCTTAGGTCGTGGCAGTGACAGATGCCTTCCCAGACACTTTACAAAACCAACAAAACGTGCTATTAGACTCTGGCAGATGTTGACAGCATCATGAAGTTGGCTATTGTAATGAGGATTTGAATGATCTCAAGCTGGTTGTTCAAAATAACGATAAACAGGAGAGGTCTCACTGCCTTTAATTACAAAAAAAGATGAAGTTAAACTTCATAAAGGCTACCGGAGTAGAGAGGTGAGCAACATCACTGTGCAACTTGCACATTAGGAATCCACGAGGCAAGAAAAAAAGTACAAAACATTCAGAATTCACGAGGTATTCTCCCTCCTATTTCCCAGAAATACAACTAGCTGAATAGATATTTTAAAAGCAGGATTAGGGAAGAAGAGAAAGTTACAGCAAGCACACAGTGCTTTACAAAAACCTTGAAAAGGTTTTGTAGCCCTCAGAATGACCGAAAGTCAGCCTTTCAAATGAGAGGGATGACCGCGCAAGTAGAAGTATCAGTTCACATTGCCAGTACGGTACTTTATACTTGCATTAAAGCACTTGATTATTTTGTAAATAATAATAATAATCAGCTCAAGACACAGAATGGCTCAGTCTCAAGAGGAAAGAGATAGGACAGAATGCCTTTTACAGTCAGACAAAAAGGCAGCAGTTCAGGAATACGACATTCTTCCGAGAAGCAATGAAGGACGGGCAGATTTTACAGTTTGCAGGAGAAACATTAGAGCACACATGAACTTTTACTGTTCTAAAGTCCCAGCAGGTGTTGCTTGAAAGTTGCAGTAGGAAGGAGAAAAGCATTAGAACTTTGTTTCACTTTCCAAGGTCAGCACCACGTTCGGGAGATTTCCCTGCTCCTCAGGGAAACGCCAGGACTAGTGCCTAGACGAGAGGGACTACATTTTTCTCATGCTAACAGTAATCCTCATTTAGATGTATTATTTAGCTGAGCACAAAGTGTTTATACATAACTTTCTGACTGCAAATTGTACATGTTACTAATGATATACAAATATTAACTTGCCTCCTGTATTTGTACTATATTTTAATTAACATTTATTTAATGTTTTAGATTGCAAGCATCCTTCCTCCTTTTCACGCTAATTTCTTCAGAACCACTATTTATAAATTATTGTTTTTTCCCTAGTAGCTACTGACCATCCGGATTTTAGAGTTCACAGAACAAAATACAAAAAAGTCTGAAATAGCACTGACACATGGCCCCGTTTAATTATAGATCAACGGCTTTGTTATGGTTCTTGTAGTTCATTCCTACCCTGCTTGTAAAAATAAGAACTTTAACTCTGTACAAGGGTTTTGGTAAAAGCAGCACTTAAAAGCCCTTGAAATACGCATGTATGTCTACCGGTAGTGACATCTTGTGGTTGTCAATAAAACAGTTCCCTGTGCATTTCGCATTTACAGCAGAATTTATTGCAGACCCAGTCCAGGGCCAGAGCAGCCTGGTGGCAGCACCCCTCCGCCCCCAGGGAGCCGCGGGGAAGCCCTTTGGACACCCCATCTTTCAGGGGCCGTGCAGGAGAGCGCAGTGGGTGAGCACCCAGGGGCTGCTACAGCTTTGCTTGAACTTTCCCTGGCCGTAGTTAGCAGTTCTCTTTAGCCATTTCCCCCTCCTTATGCCTTCACCTTCACTTCACATGGCTCTTACCACTGCTTTTTTTTAATCCCACCTTTCATCCCTTGCTTAGAGGGGGATTCCCTATGCAAGTCCACTGCTTTATAAATAAAGAATCAGAACAAAAAGATAATCCACCATTTTCTCCTAGCAGATCCTTCTACAAAAGTGCTTGTCTTCCCTATTCAGTTTTTTACAGTGAGAACAAAGCTGTGTTATGTTTGCATGGTGCACTGGATATATGGTCCCGGATAAGTCTCAAAACACTACTTTACAAAATACTTTTTAAAGCATATAAGCTATTCACATCACCAGAGTAAGTTCATTTTTTTACATTTGTCACAAGAAATGTGAGATGCATTCAGAGAAGTATTTGTACCATACTATCGCTCTTCAGCAGTCCAGTTCAAGTGAAGTGAAAATGGTCTCTAGTATGCATTGATTCATGCCTAGGGCTACTAGCCAAGGAACTAAGGTTTTATCATTGCCTCTACTTGCATTTTTGGTGCCCATACTTTGCTATGGTAACTTCCCCCTCTACCATACTTTCCTGTCAAAAGCATTTTTAAAAAACATAGTAATTTATTAAGTGCTAACATCACTACAAATTAGCGAGTACCAAATACTGTATCCTAATACCATTCACAGAATCCAGTTTAAAAAGTAGCTGAACAGACTAGTATTTGCTTTCCAGCAGCAAGACGATGCCTTTAGTTCTGCATACTACTCGCTGGCTGGCTCAGGAACGTTACTAACTGTATTACATGCGTTAATGCAATTTAGCTTTTGTGTGGGACATCATCTGCCCCTTATATTTAATCCACAAAAGTCCCTCAAACTCTCCAAAATAACTGCAGTCTTAAAAGTCTAGTAGCACACCCACAGAAAGCAAGCATAGCACGCATTCACAATGCTGTTTCTGGGTATTATGCTCTCCTTGTAGTTTAATCCATTGCCTTTTCCACATCTGCTGCTTCTCATTTCAAGCTCTTCACCTTCCCAGCTAAAGGCTAAGACAGTCCTACCCATTCTCATTTCTGCACCCGATCTGTTGCATGCACTCAGGCTAGAACACATTAAAGTACCAAGGCTATTTTTGTTCTTCTGCCCTTCATTATCACTCCTTGATGATTTTGATGATTTTTCCTATTTCCTCCTGTTCCTTACATAGCCTGAACAAAAGCCTAGAAAGTTCAAGAGAGCGGCCTAGACAGCCACAAAGTTTTAAGAATAAAAATTGATACCTTTCACACAAGTGCTCCCGTGGTCAGAGCTCTATGAGCATATCTGAATATTGAGACCCTTCACAAGTTTTCTGGCCTTACAACGCGTCCCGCACAACACAGGGATTAGGACCTTGAACATGTTTCTACTCACCCCCACGTAAAACCCAGAGCCTGCTTCAAGCCTGCAATTTTAACTTCGCTTTCCAATAGAACCAGGTAAGTATGGCAGAGAAGCCGTATTTACAGAGTGGTAAGCACTGCATTTACCCTCCGGGATGCTCTGAGCAAGAGCCCATCTTCACAATTTTAAGCCTTCAGGTTTTGGCAAAGACTGCCACCCTGCAGCAGGTCAGCCGAGTAACGGGAACCACCACCATGCCCCCACATTTCTAGCTTGAGTGTTTTTCTAAGTTCAGTTTGAGTGTTTCTTCTACCATGGGTTTGGAACACGAGGGTAATCGACTTCCAAAATCTCTGCCTAAATCAAGTGAACAAATGCATTCCCTGTTTAGCAGAGTCCTGAGCTTTTCCAGGCAACAAACTTGCAAATACTAAGCACAGTAACTTTGGGCAGTGCTTGGCTTGTGGTGACTGACTTCAAGAATACCCTGTTTGGAATAGCTCATTAAAGCTTTGTAACTGGATTACGTGGCAAGGCCAGTCAACGATGGCTACAGCTACGCCATGGGTGAAATGTCACAAACTGACATCAGAAGTGTTAGCTAATATTTTTGTTTGAATCCAGACTTGAACTTTATCAATGATGACAAACCACAAGGCCATGCATAAATCGGCTTTCCTTGACTTTAGTGGGTGTTAACTCCTTCCAAATGTATTTTGGTTTACTAACCCTTTCACAACAGCTCATCTCATGACATGCTCCTACATCTGATCGCCTCTTGCCCGAGAGCCCAAACGCTGCGCAATTCTACAGGGCCAACAAGACTAGCCAGTGCAATGAGGAGGTGGCGGAGGAGCCTTCCTTCTTCTGCAGCAAGAGAGAGGGCACTGCGCCAGGGTGCACTGCACGCTGCATCCTGCACGCTGCAAGACTCTGCAAACTTATTAGAAAAATGAAAGGAAAACAACTTTGACAGGAAAATCATCCACCTCATACTCTTACACAGCTCTGCAGCTTTACCACACTAGGTTAGTTTTAGCCTGCAACAGAAAGGCTGTGACCGATTGCAGACGCACAGTTCAGGCAGATGCCCAGTGCAACAGGCTGGAAACAGACCAAGCAAATAGTCCTACCTTCTGTTTATCTCTTTTCTGTACAATGAAGGTAAGTTTATGGCTACCACCCATACCAGTGGCTCCACTCCCCCTGAACAGGCCATGCCACAAAAAACCAGCAGATTTTAGAGAAGGTGATGTAATCCTCTGGAAATTCTCCTCTTCACCCGTGTATGTTAGTTAGCACACGAGCACTGATGCAGAAGAGTTGCTTGGTCAGAGAAAGCAAATGCATTACCCAGAGCAGGCCTAAGGAACTACAGTGTATTTACATGGAAGTAATTCTTCCCCGATTCTGGGCCACCCATAAAACTTCACCAATTGCATAAAAAGGCTTTTGCCTATGAGCAGGTCAACCCTCCTCATGCAGTGGAGTAGCAGCCTCAGTAGCGTGAGATTCCAATAAAAGGCGAGATACTTTGTGCTTTGAAGCAAAGATCCAGACACTCCTGTGTGCTCTAGGAGGAGCAGGAGGTCATTTGTGGATACATTTTAAGCACCCCAAATTCCCGAACTGCGATTTTTAAATGGTTTATGGATGCAGCCTTGAACTGAAGTAACTACAAACATAGGCGACAAATCTTAAGCATTTCTTCTGCCAGGTAAAGTCATAAGACACTCTCTCTCAGGTTATCAGCTAAACTGCTATCCTACAGCAAGGTGGCAATGTTGTAAATTCACAAATAATCCAAGGGATATAGATCAGGGCTACTACTTTTGAGAAGAACGACAAGGTCCCTATTGCACTTTGCAAGCTCCACACTAGGGACAGAAGCGCCATTTTTCACCATTACCTTCAGGTACAACAATTAGAAAAGCAAATCATTGAAATACCTTAAGCTGTTTTGAACTCACGACCACCCAGATCACCATTACTAGCCAAAAAAACATATTACTTTTCTAAATACTTACTTCAAGTCTGAACAGTAGGATCAAAATGCCTACATTTAACAGCTCCTTAAAGCACCATATATGAACCCATCTCAAAAAGAGACCACAACACTACATGAAGATTTCCCTGCACATTCTCTCCAGCAGAACCCTTAGAAACACGTGCACAGGAGTATATTGTTGTAGTTAATAAACTTAGAGCAGTCTTCCATAGCAGCAGCTGGTGGTCCCACATCTGTTTAACTTGTTATGAAGTTTACCATGTTTACAATGTGGCTTAACAGATAGGAGTAGGTTGCTTAGCATCAACCACCTCAAAGCTATTCTGCTTTCCATATGAGAAAAAGCAAGGGTGTGGTGCTCTCCACCCTCTCTATGAATTACAGAGTTACATATTAAAAGATCTACCTATATAACAGTCTACAATTTTAAAACCAATCTATCACGAGTGAAAGATTAAAAAAGGAAAACACTGATGAAACTTAAGAGATATTTGCACCTCACAAATTTAGTCTTAACGCACATATGCTGCCATTTGTTGTCTTAACTCATTCTAATGCCACATAGTTAAGTTAGTGACTTAACTCCAGAGCGCTTTACATATTTAAGAAAACACGTGGTGTTTGCTACAGGCTGTAATTGCTTACATTTGACTTGAAAAATGTAATCCATCTCCCAAATGTACTTCCACTGTAATATTCTTGTTTGAATCTTCTACACATTATTCATAAGTAGCCCTTCATCAACCAATAACTTTATTTAAAGGGGAGTGGGGGGGAAGCTACCCACTCTCTCAAAACAGTATTACACAACCTAATCTAAATTACATTAAAAAAACCCTTAAATTCCTCTGCTATGCATGGTACTAATGTTACTTCCAGGTTTAATGCTTTGCTGTTGTAAAGGTAACTGGAACTTGTTTAAGCACTGTTTTCTCAGCAGACATTTACAGATTTATAGCAGATCACCTGACAGCAAGCTTACCCTGGAAACACAAGAATTGTTGGTGGGACCACTGACTACATACTTCAAGTCAAAACAAACAACAGCTTTTATCATGTATCATGATTGAAATTGAAATGGCTTTTCTTAACTTCCAAGCTTGAAGACAGACACGCATGTCTGCATGACCTACCTCCTAACCAGGTCCCATCACCCCCTTCCTCCCCCCACCCCAAAAAATTCAGGTTTTGGAAGAGAGTCAGAAAGAGGCAATGTGCTTACCCTCAATAATGGTTAGATCATCTTTAATTCTAGCACCTGAATTTATACAAGGGTTTGCTTAATAATCAAGTTTCAAAGAACTGCTGGACACATTCAGTAAGGTGACAACTGTGCAATACCACTCAGTATTTCAATATCAGGGAACATACTCTTGAATTGTTTAAACACAATCCACAGAACTCAAAATTAAACAACCATCCACAGTTTAACTAAACGATCAGTTAGAAGTCTTACAGCTTAATAATTCACATAATGGTCAGTCTTTAGAAAGGGATACTGAAATTCATTAAAACACAACACTAGATTTTACTCTATGGGTGTGTTGGGCAGGCACATGATTGGCCATTCTTGGGTACAACTGGAAGAATAAGAAGTTTACCACAGTTTGGCAAATCCCACATTTTGTCAGTTAAGAGTGAACTGTGAGAATTAAATACTCATCTTTACATATACACAAGTTATGCTGTGAAAGCATATTTGCTTACAAACATATAAAAATACTTGTTAACTAGTTTGATAAGAAAATAATGTATAAAAGTATATAGCAAAAACATTTAATCATCTCTGACAAGAATGGAAAGATCAAATTCATTTTTATATCACATGAAACAAAAACAGCTAAAATTTTAGTTTTCCTTAAACCCTTACCCAGAAATACAAAGGAAGACACAATTTCTTTGCAAATAAATGATGTGAAATTTCTTAGTAAGCTGAAATGCCTCAATCCAGAATGAGCTCAGGTATTTGGCCATATCCTAATAGTAGTAGTAATCATCCTGTAGCTGTTCTGGATTCATAAAATAAATACAGTAGACTGTTTTGGCCACTGAAATAAAACTGCAGCATAAAAATGAGAGATGAAAATTTTTGCTGACAATGAAATTCAGTGTAGGTTTCTTAAGGCTAGCTGAATACTCAAGTCTAATTTAACTGAGGGCAAAAAAAGCCAATCCACCCCTTTTTTAAAAAGTATTCTCTATACTTCAATATAGGTCTTTGTAATAGCTAATGAAATGTCATAAGTAAAAATAAATTAATTCACAAGATACAACTTATGCATGACTTCAACACCTTGTCCTACACGGTTTTGTTTCATCTCCTTTGCGAATAAAACTCCACAAGGTGCAAGCTCTTAAGGGAGAGAAGGAAGGAACTGTGGTATTAAAGAAGCAGCCTTAGTGTTTTGTTTTGAAGTCTGCCCCAGGATGACTGAGTCTTCTTCAAGAACTATTCTGCCAGCTTCTTGGACTAAGGCTATTCTGGTGACCACTTTTAGGACATGCACATATAAGGCTAGACCAATACCAGAAGTAATGTAAAATGATGGAAAGAAAAAAAATAATCTGGCAGTTGATAGCTTGGTTCTTGGGATTCTCAGAAAATAACACAATGGCAGCCTTTCTTGTCTTTTTCTTTCCGTGTTGGCTCTGGTGAAGGAGGGCACTCTTGTTCTTGAAATTTCCTGGAAATAGATATTTCAAATTAAATCCATAGAATCATTTTCAGTTAAATAAAAATAAATACTGTATTTATAGTTACTGTTTTTACATTTTTATAGAGGATGGAATTACTTTTGACACTCAAACTACTGATTAAATGAGTGATTGGTTTTTTGGGGTTTGCTTTTTTTTTTTTAAGAAACAATTTTTTACAGAGGGACAATCTCTGATTTAGTTTGACAGGCTTGCTTACTAGGTGATCAATAAAATCTGAGAGATTAAGGTGAAGAAATTCTCTTTTAAATATATATCACATTCACGTAAACATTTTTCTAAATATACAGGAATATTTTATGATGGGAAGCATTGGTCGAAGTTTACAGGTAACAGCACGCAGAATTTTCTCAGCAATTTCCCACTACAGTTCAATACATTTGCTGTACCTATCCATTAATGTAGGGACATTAATAATTATCGGGTCTCAAGCTATCATACCTGATAACTCTGACAAGTTCATGGAAAGCTTGGTCTACATTCAATCTGATTTTTGCTGAGGCTTCCATGTATGTTACTTTAAGTTGTCGTGCTAGCTGCTGACCCTCCTCTTGTGTCACCTGTAACAGACATCAATCATTAAGTTCAAGGCTTCTGCAGGCCCATTCATATCAGTAGACACTGCAAATACATGTTAAGGATCTGTTTCCCTCAAGCAGTAATGTTTGAATAGTTTCACAGAATAGTTTCCACGCTGTCCACGTAACACAACTGGGAAACAAATCCATGTAATACATCTTTTCAAATGCAAGTGAAGACTTTTTTAAAAAAGTTTCTCCAATAGACAAAGACTGATCCTCTAAAGAATTTCCCTCACTGCAGCTGCCTCATCTTCACCTCATTTCTGCACAAGACCAAGTTTGCCTTCATAGGCAGACGAGAATCCCTCACTCCTCCTCAAAGCAAGAGCTTCAGTGCAAATCTGCTGGATTACTAACAGAACTGTGAATACTACTGCTAAATTCCCCCTCTCCCTGTTCCAGCCACATCTAGAGAAAAAAAAAATCAGAGTACTACTTTTAAAACAAGAACTGATGTTTAGCTTCCAAATCTTTTGTATAAAAATCATTTTAAAAAGATCTATTTATGACACAGAAAAATATTAATACAGCCAGTTTTAAACATGGCTTAAACTACAAGAGATCTAAAAATCCATGAAGCCTTCAGGCTATCCAGAGAGATGAAAGAAACCCTGTCTACCTCTTGATTCCTTGGGACAAGAGAGGAAAGGGAGATGAAGAGGAAATAATGAGCGTCATAAAGAGTTGGTAAAAAAAAAATTAAAAGTGATTAAGCAGAGGGCAGGAAGCTAGTGGATCATTATAGGAAGAGGAATAAGCTGGTCACAGGGCAAAACCAGAGGAGATCATTTTTGGATGCAGTAGAAAGCAGCGAGGTCAGACAACAGAAGGTCACCCTGAGCAGTGCAAGGCATGCGAGGCTTCAATGGGAAGGTCACCCACAGGGCTGGAGAGGAAAGGGCAGCTTTCAGTGATAAAAGGAAGTACAACAGATCTTGCCAACACCGTGACTAGTGGAAGCAGTGTCAAAGATTATGCTGCTTTCACAGAAAAGTGTTAAACCAGCACGTAGAGGACTGATACGGCGAGAACAAAACAAAACAAAACAAAACAAGGCACATTTCTTTTTAATTTAGTTTTGAAAAGGCACTCAGATATTCACTTAGATTAAGAAGCTACACAGAAAAGGAAATAGATGGAAACAGAAAAGCATCATTGGGAACGTTCACCACAGTGCAAGATATAGAAGTACTTTTTAGCTTGCAAAATACTTTAAGAGCTACACACATGGTTTGAACTCCTTCATGTACGGCATCTCAACACGTTTGATTCCTCTGTCCTTAGCACCCCCACTGATATTATATTCATACATTTACTGCTGAATTGAGCGCTGTTCCCACTAAATCCTCGTGAAGCTCTACAAGGAGCCCCCAGCGCCTTGTGCCATTACCTGGAGTAACTCGGGATGCATCCGCTGATCTCAAACGCTCACAGAAACCCTACATTTATTTCAGTGTTACTGCCATCTGCTGAAGCCAAAAAAAACCCAAAAGACAACCCAACCCCAACATCAACTACTGGAGCTGCATTTTTAAGAGCAGGGCACAAAGTGAGAATGACTGGCTTCCCTCAGTCCTCCACTGGTGTCTGAAAACTGAATGGTATTCAAGATTTTTGCTCCACTAGCTGGAGCAAACCCATTTCTACCTTTCACCCCCAGATGTTGAAATATTCTTATTCCAAAACTTATAAAGGCTACATTTTGAGAAATATTCATAGCTATTTTCTGGCACGTCAACGACATTGCAGAATCCCCCAAAGTTTGCATCAGGGCTTCCAGAACCTTTTATACATCTCTGCCTCACTCACCAGACAAAAGCAAGTTAAAAGTACGGATATAGCAGTTTTCGCAAAACTAACCCCCTTTATTTTTCTTCATGCCTGCACAGTCTACTGTAGGCCCAGCAAATGAGAGGCTAAAGTCTAATAAAAATAAATAACTGGGAAGGAATGTATAGTCCTGAGGAGAAACTGAACCCAGTCTTTAAATACATATGGTTACTACTTTCTTCATTATTGTATCTAAAGCACAGAGCTACAAGTCAAACTAACACTGTAATAAAGTTAAGCTAACTTCCCCTGTTTTCTGCATTTAAAATACTATAGATACCACATTAAAGCCCTTATTGCATTTGTCAGAAGCTCTGCAACTGCTTAACTCCAAAATAATCTTTTTGTCAATCTTACAAGTATATTTTCAAGTAGCTTGTGGTCAGTTTCAGTGACCTCAAAGTCAGTTTAAAAATGAACGTTACAGAAGCATTTGCAGTGCCCAAGCTGTAAATTAGAGGCCAGAACATACCAGCTCCATTTTCATAGCTCAGGGAAACGTAGTAAGTACCATAGAAATACTTGAAAACAAAAATAAATTTACATCTTTTTATTCTCCCTTCTCAAGTACGACAACCCTGTGTCATAACAGACTTTCAGTAAGTGTGATGGGTGAGCTTATTAAATGTCACCAGCAAAATAAAACTTAAATCCTTTTTCTTCAAAGAACACTATTTTATTTTGACAGAAGTAAAGAGAACCACAGATTTCCTGGTAGTAACGGTGTGTGTACATGCATGTGTGTTGGTTCTGCAGTGAAAATCTCTTTGTTTTGGTAAGCTTAAGGCTGAATACAAATAGGAATCACTTACAATGCTTATCCTTGGTTTTAGGATATTTTATTGTTTTTGCATATCATTCATTCACTCTGTTCAGACATTTGGTAAAAGTTTCTCAAATTAAACACCATTATAGAATATAAGTGAGCAAGTCAAAGCCAGAAAAGCTTATTCCACAACTCCCTAAGTAACAGTCTTCTTACTGAAACAGTTTCCATCTGAGTATCTGCACGAGAATCCTGTGAACATCTCTCACACGGCCCTCCCTCTTCACTATAGTATCTGAGAATTGTCAGATATATCTTCGTTTCCGAAGTTTCTATTCTTTCCTCCACCTAAAGCAACTCTACAAGGCTGCCTAACCTAACACTGCATCTGTATTTTGCCTGGATACTTATGCAGGCTAAAAGTCACGTTGCACTCGCATCAGCAGGTAACAGTTAAGTGCTTCCTCAAGTTTGAGTCCCTGTACCTGTCCACCCCATGGAATAAGCCATCTCAGGTCAAGCCATTTGTGAAGCAGCAAGTCTGCAAAACCAATATATTAACTGCTTGTTTGTAGCTTCTAGGCTGATGCTGATCAAGGTCAAAGCATGAGGCTGCTTGCCTGGGATCATCAGCTTTGCTCATCATCTGTCTGTACATAAACTGAAGTCACCTGGATCTCTTTAAAACCTTGCTTTAAAAGTACCTAGCAACACAGATGATCTTAGCACTAGGTCATTGTATTAGTTCAGTCATGATGCAAAAGCAAAAACTAGCATTTAATGAAACCCAAGCACTTTCCTGTTGCAACTTGGATTTTCCTTGAAACCCTGCCATCTGGGGAATGATCAGACTTGACCCAGTTTAAGCCAGCAGTTATCTACAAAAAGTCGTACATACCCTGCACTGACAAGTCTACTCCTCCATCAGTAGTGGTTATTACTAAAACATCTGGTGCTCTACTGAATTGTCTTACCGTATAAACATCCAATGTTGTTTGAGTTGTATGGAATTAACCCATTTAAGAGAAAAACTCCTACACAGCAGTCTTCAATCTACCTAACATGTAGATATTGAGGACTTTGCCTCCTATATCACAAAGGCCACAAAATTATAAGTAGTCTACTTAACTCTATTTATCTATAGAGTTATTACTGTAACAAATTGCTATTCCAAACTTCCTCTTTCACCTCTCTTCCTCTAAAAACACCTGTGAGTTGACCTATAGTATATTACAGCCACAACTATTTTAGACTACACCTTTGGTACGCTCCTAACACTTCATCAAGATCATGCTATCATCTGTGCTCTTCTATTGTACAACCCAGTTCCTGAGAAACAGCTGCCACCAGAGAAGGATTATTAGTTACACATCATCTGCTTCCAAATTTATGGTATCACGATAGTACTCTGTACTGTGTTCAACTACAAAATACAGTTACTTGCATAAAGGTGTGGTCAGACCCTTGAGATATCCAAAACTTTCATACATGTTTAACTCTTCTGGGCTCCAGGAAGATTTGTGTGTTGATTTTGTGCCGATCAAAACACAGATTAAATTACTTCCTTTAACTTAGTTTTATACTCTCAGAGGTAGTACGTGTTCCCTTATTTCACTGAGTTGCCTCCTGTCTTTCAGGAAAAGGAGGCAGATGCCTTGTACAAGCAGTTTTGCTCTAAAAACTCATACCCAACTTCAGAATTTAAGTAGCATTTATAAAAATTCAGGAAGCTGAAAATATGTACATTTGTGATTAAACAAGTTTAAAAGAGCAAGACAACTTCTTGCAGAGCTGCCAGATAAGAGAGTGGACCACAGTGTGACCCACTAGCCTGGCTGACCAGGTTTACAGAGTAACCCGAGTGAGGTTTGACACACCAGCGGACCAAAAATGCAGAAGTGCAGAGCACTAGCACTTCTCACGTTTTTGCCTTCAGGTTACAGCCTGGGAACGCCCCACGCTTTCACTCACCCCAGCACTCCTAACTGAGGTGAGGGAGTACGCTCGTCTTTGCCCGCAGACCTCCCATCATGGCTGCCTGTGCAGCGAACCTGTAGCCAGAGCAGGATGACCTTGCTTGTCAGGCTGAAGTTTTTCCATACTGGGAGAGATGTGGTGGCAGGACTAGTTTCCAGCCAGATCAGCAAGCTGGTCCAACTCACGGACTGGATGTCTGCATCGAGAGTTCACGTGACGGAGCAGAAACAACCCCACCAATGAAGCAGAGACTCTGGCTGCATTTAACATGCAGCTGATAACATCTAACTGCTTGCTGGTGCCAAAAGGCGAGGTCTCACTTTCTTCCCCCCACCCCAACTCCTCCCTGCTCTGCTCCGAGCCACAGTCCCACCCCTTCCCCATGCTTCGAGTGCTGGCACTCAATCTTTCTGCAAGCTGATTTAACTCACACAGGTCCCAGAAAGCCACTCCAGCTCATCTGTTTTTCTCTCTGTCTGAGATGATTCAACTCACAAAGTGCTTCAAGTCAGAGCTAGGGCCAGCAAAGGAAAGAGCGGGAACGTGAAGTCAAGAGGGAGGGGAGCCTCTCCCTCCTGGGGATTGACTATGTCAGCTCAGCATCCCCAAACCATTCCTTCAGACTGACCTAAGGCCAACTGAAACACACCATGTGAGGGAGAAGGGGCAGGGAATAGTTAAGAACACGTAACTAGCTGTTTCAGCAAAGCTAGAAGTGCTATTTCAGCTACATTTATGAAGGCTGTCTAAGCCCCAACTTATAATGAAATTCACAAATCTACAAATTTACATGTAAATTGTGTGAATGATAGTACCAAAAGTTATGCTTGTCAGCATCTAATCAATTAGGGCAATTAACGTAGCCATAAAAAGCAAAAGAAGCTTTTGAGGACAGATGCTTTTATTTGTGTTCAGATTTAAGCAGCAAAACTGGGAAGTTAAGCAATCTGAACACAGCTGCTTTGAGCTGGAATGTGCACCAGCCCATCACCATCTGAAAAAGCAGCAGGTACAGAGGGACTAGCAGGAGAAGAGGTGACAGGCACCTCTTCCTGTAAGGGAGAAACAGATGCTGTGTAGTAACAACAGGAGGGTGGAGGAGAGAGAACAAAGTTCATAACTGTTTCCAGAAATGGATCTACAGGATTATCAGCTACATTTGCAGGTATCCTCTGAGAACTCGGGCTGACAGCAATGATATTATCTCCCTCTCAAAGCATATGGATGTTTGTCTTTCAGCAAAAACAGTTTGCAGAACAGTTCAGTTTCACCTACGTGGTTTCCATGCCAACATTTGTGCATGAGATAACGTACATTATGTTCCAGGACCTGCAAGGTTAAATTTGGGAATTTTGATGGGGACATGATGGTAACTGAAGAGTGAAAGAGTTTCGCTTCTGTCTCAAGGACAGGCTGATAGTTCTGTGTATGTGTGAGTACATGAAGTTACTTCTGATGAGTTTGTGAGCTACTTCTGTGAAAACTTCTCTTAAGACATTATCTTTCAGCATAGGTTTTAATTTTGTCATGACCTTTCTACTCAGATTCTGGGGTAAAGAGGCTGTGACAATCAAGGGAGCACACTCAACAGAAGCTTTTTTTGTACTGAAGGTTTTATGTAGTATTCAAGAACTTCATTCAACAACAACATACTAACACACTTAACTCTTTCATGTTATTTGTTTTGAGCCTAATTTTTTCTTGTTCCACCCACTGTTTTTTTTGACAGAGAGAAGATTTTATTTAGCAAAGAAGAAAACCTATGCAAGCACTTTTGGACAGAAACTAAGTCATGTCCTGGTACACAAATCTGAGAATATCTTATTGTTTAAAGCTGTGTTTTCCTTGTGAAACTTTCAAAATAATTACAGCAGTTTTAGTAATATTTAGTTTACGCTTAGATGAAAATCAATCATGTGTTTGCTACCAAGCTTTAAGAGTCATCTTACTGTCTCAGGAGAAAATAATAAACTTCTGAAATAAGTTGAAGAAGAATACAAGTTTGATGTCTGTTCCTTTCCTGCTGATGTCGTAAGACTATTCTCATTTCAGTTCAAATCAGTTTGATTCATGAAAATCAAGAGTAAATAGGGAAAACAAATTTAAAGCGCCTTCTTTAAATCATTCTAAACAATCTTTAAGCTCTCTTACAACTAGAGGTGAGGTTGAAATCTATTAGTTTCAAAGCTTTAATTTTAAAGTACATAAATACGACAGTAATTGTGTTCCTGTACTTCCAACTTTTAAAGCTTTAAGTCAGTTACGCAGAAGATGAGTGGCCAAATAGAAAACGGCGAATGGCTACTCATTTATACATAACGTCAGTGAACAGTAAAACCAACAGCACTGAAGTCTCAGGATCATTAGAGCTAGTGCTGGAATGCACTCTGCTTGGCACAGCGCACTATGGTGAGTAACAGAATGGAGGAATTAGACACGTTCATGCCTGAGTAATCAAGTCATGACAGAAAGCTCTCAACTCTGTATGTGCATAGATTTGGTCTCAACATAACCCCACTGAGTCAGATGTGCTGTATGTGGAATGCCATCATGCTTCTAAGATTCAAGTATAGAAACTAACTGTAGTTGTGTTTGTTGCATCTGAATTAGTTAGTATGATATGATTTTTTTTTTTAAATTTGTTTCTTGTTCCCACTCTATTTTTGGAAGGAAAACTGTAAAGTTTCTAGAAGAAAGTAAGCAGTAACTAATAGCAAATTAATTACCTGTCTTTGGTGGTCCAGATCTGCTTTATTCCCAACTAGAATCATAGGAAACTCATCGCGGTCTTTCACTCTAAGAATTTGTCGCTGAAACTTATAGATTTCTTCAAAACTGTAAAAGAATAAAGTAGAGCATCAGTGAACTAACTCATAGATTCTCAGGTTCTGCAAAAGTTCAGAAATGATGAGTCACCTATTCAGACTTGCCCTGCCATGCCACACAAGCAGACAGCTGCAGGCACTCCACCAAACAGTCCACTGTCACAGCATGACCAGTTAAAGAATCATTCAACACTCACACTAAAAAAATCCTCAAGTTAACAGTGTGCTATGCACTGGACTTAGGTGGGGCTGCAGGGTAAGCTAAACGCTTACTGTGTCTTGATCTAGACAGACCTGGATGCCAATGTGTCACAGAGAATTGAGCAACCACAGTCCATTCTACAAATATTGACTTGGGAGTTCAACTCTGGCTAGAATATTCAAGCTACAGTCTAGAGACCCTGGTGATCAATATTTCAGCTGGCAACCTCCACAGCTACTTCTAGGAATTTGGGGGGGAAGCTATCAAAGCTGGAAAATTTTATTTCTTCAACAGAAAAATGGCAGGCTAAATGACCAGAAAGCTTTCCAGTTACCAACTAAGTTACACCAGATACTGATGCTGTTCAAGCAGTAAGGAATATTCCAGCAGTGCTTAAAGGAAGGTGAGCAATTATTACTGCATATCTGATAAGCTCAATAAAGGAAGATCACAGCCAAAATATTCAGTGATTGTCTGTATATACATGGCAATTTCCTACTCTTACAATGATCAGGAGCTACCTGACTGAGCTCCTAAAAAGATGTTTTCATCTCAACTCTGCAGTCAATCAGTTATGCAGGTTCCAGTCAATTCATGGGAGCAAGCAGAGTGAGCACTGCCTGCAAAAGAGTGCAGAGACATACCCTGAACTGGATACGCCCATTGAAAAATCCAGAGCCAGCCACTCAACATTGACAAGCACACAGCAAGGGGATGTTTCTAAAAACTGATCAGACATCATAGCATGTTGCCCTTAATTGAAATTTCTGTCACTTCCAGGAAACTAGCATTCTGGACTGTAATGAAGTGCTTGAATAGAGTTGGGTTTTTTTGTGTATGCTATCAAGTCATCTGTTGCAAGAGACAGACACTTTCAATAAGTGAATGGTTTTAAAATGGGTTTTCATCAGTGCTGAAAGAGCATCACAGCACAGAACTGAAGAGTGGACACATACTTAATATTTCTATTCGAGATTATTTCAATAAAGGATAAGCAGCAATTTAAGATTAATTACAACTTGTTTGTTTTAATAACTTGACATCAGGCTTACCTTCCTCTATCAGTGACTGAGAAAACAAGCAGAAAACCCTCCCCTGTCCTCATGTACTGTTCACGCATGGCTCCAAATTCTTCTTGTCCTGCTGTATCCAGAACTGAACATAAGCAAAACATCGATCACTACAGTGCATGTTCTTAGAGTACAGACTGAGAAAAAAAATCCTTCCTAATAGGATATTGTGAGAGCCTCTCCTGTACATCATAACTAAGCAGAAATCACTTTCCACAGATAGTTGGATTTTTGCTGATTCCCAACAAGTTCTTGGACTGACTGAACAATTCAAGACCTACCAAACAAACTGAACAAAGTTTGGTGGACTTTTGCTAATTCACAACCAGCTGAAACAGATGGAAAATGCTTAGAGAGACTTGGGGATGGGGGTTGGGATGGTTGCTGGTTTATCCTTAAAGAAATCACTGATAAAGGAGAACTGAATCTTTTGAAGCGAAGCATTTATATTGCACTTGGGAGAGGCAGAACACAACACTCAAGCAATGTGTTTTTCATTCCACCATGTCACCCAGGTAACTGCCAGGAGTTACATATATTCTCCTAGTTTTGTTGGCACTAAAGCTTCGGGAATAATTCTTTAAAAAAAAAAAAAAGACCAGTTTACTTTAAAGAGAGACACTTACACATATATAAGGCATGAGCACTTCAAATCCTGGGTGTCTCATTAATAAAACAAAGGTAGGTAGCTTTTATCAGCCGCACGCTTACATAAAAACCACATGCTGCACAGCTGTTTACCTGCATTACATTTTATGGATACAGACGTAAACACAGGCACTGACAGCTACAGGCTGTTAGTACCATGCTTTAGCCAGGCTACTTACTGTCCAAGCGCGCAGCTCTTTCATCTATCACACATTGCTTGGTGTAGGAGTCTTCAATCGTTGGATCATAATCCGTAACAAAATAGGACTGCAGAAAATAAAACAAGTTTGTGTGTAAGACAAGCGCATACAGGACACGCATCAAGTAAGATGCTAAAACTGTATGCTTGACAGCTCGGGGAAGACGAGCAGGTTTTACCCGTGTACAACCGCTTGCCACTTTATCCAAAAAGATAGCAGGTAACTGCTTTCCTATTACTAGTAAACACTCATAAATTTTAGAAGTTACTAACAGAGTCACTGAATTTACTGGGTTCTACGGAATTTCTAGAGATTTCTGGTAACTCCTAGAATTTCCCAGCAGGAATCCCTAGAAACTTTTAGTTTCTACTGGCTTTTAAGGTCTCTAGAAACTGCTAAGCTTCTCTGACCTGGTCGGGTTTAGAAGTTTTTTTGGAATTCTCAAAAGTTTTCAGGATTTCCTCCCCCGCTCCCAGAGCCAGTAAATGCTATGACGTGCCAGGATTTTCCCAGCTGTTTCTAGAATTCTCTAGCAGTTTTATAACAATTTCTAGCAACAGCTCCACGCAGAACAAGTGGCACTTAGTTTGTGAGCTGAATAAAGTTGACTGGATCGTCCTTGTTCCCAGGATTTCTCTCCTGGTTTTAATGACTTTAAGCACAGACATCCTCCAAAAAGACAACTCCTGAAAGCAGAATAAGACATGAAACACCTGTGTCACCCATTGCCTAAGCACGAGGCTCCACCAGATACTGCCAGTCTGTACGCAAACCGCAGAGCGAAGCACATTCTGGTACACATTTCTAGAGACTGGGTGACCTGGTATTGAACGCTAGGGTAACAATACTATCCGAAGACGACAAGTTTAGATTTGAAAGGATGAATTTTTAGCTTGCATGCAGTCATAGCAAAGTTATCTTCACCCAAAACTAAAGCACATTGGCATAACAAATCTAAACTCTGATCAATTTCCTTGCCCTCTGTGCTCAATGCAGCAGGGACTGGGGATGTGTACTACCCTGACTGTTCAGAGATCAAGCACATTGGGCATGTAGGCACCCAGATGAACGCCACAGGAACTGAAGGAGTTTGTTATTCGGTTCTGTAAGCCAGTAAGGAAATAGGAATGCTTTAAAACTACATATTTGCTCCTAGGAAGCAAAAAAAGGGGGGTGGTGTTCTTGCAGTAAGATGATATCACCAAAAATAGGGTGCATCTCCTTATTCATGTCAAAATTAATAGTTCTCACTGAAGCATCTTACCAAAATCAAGTTAACAGATGTCATGGTAGGGAAAACAAAAAAAAAAAAAAAACCCACAAAACAAAAACAAACAAAAAAAGAAATAATTGAAATTACAGCACTAGCCCACTAGCCTTCTCCAGACACATCACTGTCAGCGTGGATTACAGTTAACTCTGTTCTTGCAGGTACAATTTTATTAACGTGATTCTATTTGTTCTTGCCCAGTCTGGAGGTGCGTCCATGAGGGCTGGCTGCAGTACTTTGTCCTGACTGCACCCAGCTGACCCCCACCATTTGGACATGTCTGCGCTAGGTTCCTGGTTTAACAGCATGGACTCCCCAGCAGCGCTCATCAACTGAACTGCGGCTGCCTTACTGGGAGGAACGCACCACCAGTTGTAACACTCTTTACCAGCTGTGTATACTATATATAACCTATGCTCATATACCACAACCTCACCAGCATGCAGTTGGCTACAGGAAGAGTATGTACAGGTTGCTGTTGATCTATTCATTTCGATCTGGCACCATACTGAAAAACTACTGACCCCTAGAGCAGAGACACCGAACAGCTCTGCCTATCTCCTTTGCATTTTAAGTAGACATTAGTAAACTGTCCTCTCAGGATACACCTACACAGTAGTCTCAGTCGCTCTGCATCAACAGCATCACTGTGTAACCAGCCACCTTTATGTAGCAATAACATTAAAACAACCAGGTTCCTCTCTGAGAAGGATAAAATCCTAGCAATCTGTCCCAACAGATACTTGTGACACAGGAGATGCTACAATTCACTCCTTTCTCACAGTGTTTCATGTAAGTCAAGTTACCCTTTTATGGATAAGAAATGTTTTCTCCCTTGTTTTAGAACATTCACCCAGGCTAAGCAACCTCCCCAAAACCCCACCCACACAAAACAAAAAAACCCCAAACAACCCCCCGCCAAAAAAATTCAAACAAACCAACAGGCATAGGATCCTAAATGGAGCACACAAACAAACGTCAAGTTTTCCAGCAGAAGAGTGCCTATTTGCAGACAGCAAAACATCTCACCACAGAACAAGCCCCCTGAAGATGCTGTTCCAACTACAAGTTGTCCCTTTACCTTGCTTCTCTGAAGACTTAAAGAGGGAAAAACCACAGCCTTCAAACTGTTGTCTTTTCTTTTGCCTGTATCTGTGACTCAAAAAGCCTTATCCAGGAGTGTAAGAACAGAATTCTGGAGGAATGAATTTATTCATAAATTCTAAATTAGGTCTCAAGTCCTCTGTGGCCTTTAACAAGCTTTGAAAGATGGAAGAGAATTTCACTTATGTGAACATAAAAACGTGTAAATAGAATCATTTACAGAATCTGACTTTAGAAGGGAAGATCACAAGGAAGGGAATTTAAGTTCTACGTTTCATTAAGGAAACAGAAAGTGGTATTCACAAAAAAAAACATTAGGCGACTAAAACGTGGTGTTGCTATCAGTATATCTAGAAATTCAAGGTTCTGCTTTGGAAGATAAAGCACGCATTTTGAAGTTACTCCCTATCCTTCTCCAGCTTCAACTTTCATTTCTCTGCCCTGCAGAATTCAAAGTTACTGTCTGACCCTTTACATCTATAAAGCAGTAAAGTATGCCAAGTTTTAAATAAACGGGAGAATTTGGAATCAATTTATTTCATTCTCACGAATCAGTAGACCACCTAAAGCCACAAGTTTATATCCAACAAGGGCAATATTTTTCACTGAGAGAGGTCAGAAAAAGAAAACCGTAATAATCTCAGAGGCATTCTTCATATTTTCCTTATTATCTGTCCAAGAGCCAAGAACTGCAGCATGTTCTGTAATCTCCAGGGCATTTCTGCAATTCCCTCCACCCTTTTTGGTTCCTTTTTTGTTTGTTGTTTGTTTTTTTTTTTTTTTTAAAAAAAAAAAAAAGAAACTACACACAAAGCAAGAGTGCCAGACTAGGTGCAGAGACATGGAACACTGGTCCTCCCTCAAAAAAAGGGAACAAGACTAAGTCACCCTGATCCAGCATCAGCCACATCTCAAATTCAGAATAAGCAGATGCCAGAGCTCCCCCATTTAACAAGCCTCTTATGAGCAATTTCTTCCCTCCCATGGAGCTGTGCTGCCAAATCTGCTGTCACAGCCACTACAGGAGAGGTTTGCAAGGCAATTAGCGCTGTGGTTTGCCTCCAGGCACTGGACAAAACTAATGTGCCTGAAATAGCTGTTGGTTTTGAAGGAGTCTTGGCAAATTGCACTGGGACTATTTGCCACAGGGGGCATGTCAACTACAGCTTGCAGGCCTTAGTCAGGGTTGATTTACAAAAACTAGGTATAGCAGATGCAGTATTTATCAATCTGAGCAGAAATGGACCTTACTGCTGCTGTACAGTCAGTGTTTAAAGAATTAAGGGATGGCAGAGTATATCCTGAAATACTCCATGAGGCTGTACCTTGAATTCCGAACGGCATCCTTCAATGCTTGGAAGGTGCCTGCACACCCAGCAAGCCCAAGACCATACACCAGTGTAAGTAGCTTTGTAGAAGTCAAGGAGTTTGTGGCAGAACTGCTTAAAAGACTAACAGGAGTGCAATTTCAGCAGGTGCAAACCACTGCCAACCTACTGGTTTTAAACTGACACAGAGTCCAGACAAATTAGAGGAGCACGCATATGCTTAGCACAGCAATGCTGTGTGATGCCACAGTGTTTGAATACCCAGGCCTGCCTACTGCTGTCTCCTTTATGAAAGCTGCCTGTGCAAGCCCTAACACTCCAAAGCAGTTGCCCTGCTAGACTACAAAATGCTAGAAAGCTACAGCAGGTGTCTCAGATGCCAGCTGGTACAAAACACACTGGAGCACTCTCTAGGGTGACCCGTTACAGACCAGGTTGTCAGATCCACTCTTCTAGGAGCAGTTGAGTTTCTATGACAAATCAGAGGAGTAAGTCTCATTCAATTGGCTCCACTGCCGTTGGCCACTGCCTGCAGGAAATAATTAGAAGAAACTAAACTTTTTCTGTGAAGATAGTAACTTGAACATGCTCTTGTGTTACACCACTCCCTTAATCACTAGCAAAATCAAGGCTCTTTCCACCCACCTCCTAGAAGGCAAATGAGGAGCCAAGCCCAGTACTCTCATCAACCATTTGATTTACCCAAAATATTACACAACGAGTTTTCTAGGTTTCCTCTTTCTAAGACTGCTGAGGCAATCAAGTCCAGAGATGGGAAAGCCTGCCAAGGACACAAGCACTTTTGCAGAGTGGAAAAAAACCAAACAAACCATCCCCACACCACCTACATGACTTGCAACTGGGCAACCCACCACCACAATCTCTTCCTATACACACACTTGTCATCTTAAAATGTATTTCAAACACAATCTCCTGACCTTCGCAGGAGTTTCTACTTGCGGTGCCCGGGAATGATGACACTACTACACTGAACACTGCTCCAGCAGTCTTTCTCCATTTAAGGTAATAGTAATCCCTAAATCATTGTTGCAATCACTCAAGTCTTTTGGCAAGGAGAACATGTGAAAAATCTGCTTTCAGTTTACCATCTTTCCCCTTGGTTATGCTGCCTTTAATATACGTAAGGGAATTCCTCCATTAGCTGGACTCACTTACAAGCTCACAAGTCCCACTCCATAAATTAATAAAAACAACTACCTAAGTGAAGACATCTTAACATAGAAAGATGGAGAACCCCTGTGAAGTTTCACAGCTCTTATGCAGCTTTTCTTATTTACTCTTCATATGGTCATCAACAGTCCACAAGCTGGAAAGCCACTGAATTACTTTCTTTTGCACCAACATTTAAGTTTTAATGAGAGAGAGAGAAGTCAGATGCTATCAACAGGGAGCTGCTATAAGCTGCAGTCCGTAGGCTGGTTGCATGAAGAGCACACAACGAAAGGCAGCCCAGCACAGTGAAAGCACACCACTATAAGTAAGTTAAAGGAGCTATACATGCCAAAATATATATTCATCCTTGCTGTGTCTATAATCTCCATTCATATTTACTAAATATACACTTAATATTTCAAAGAGTCACTAGTTGCTTATTTAAATTTTTTCCACATGTTTAAATTTCTGGTTTCAACCCAGTGGAAGCAAGGAAATAGAAGAGTTTCCACCCTCCAGCTGAAGTTACAGACCAGCTCTGGATTTAAATAACATCTACAATTTCAGCATTGCAAATAGCCCCAAAATCCTTCCCAGCTATAATTTCTAAGTCAGAACTTAAACCAAACATGCTGGTGAATGCTACACACCAAAGCATCAGCTGCAGACTTGAGTACATTCCCAAATACCTGACATACATGATCCCAAGACATCTCCTAGGTTGTAAACGCTACTTGACAGAATATTTCTTTTGGCAGTTTCTCCTTTGACTACTACTAACATTATCATCTCTTTTCTAGCTTCTTCCTTGTTTCCTCCGCACTTCACCAACAGCATTTGTCTGCTTCTGTCCCACTCAACCGACATAAAGTCCAATTCAGGATCTGTAGTAGCATGTCTTCACACCATGGGCATAGAACAAATAACGGTATCAGCTACAGCCCCATCACACACCACATTGATCAGATCAGAAACACTTAATTCAGAAAAAGACTGAAACCTGACCAAGTTCTCTTTTAAATACCTTTCTTCATGTAAATTAGTATTTCTGACATTTGTTCCAAGTCATAGACAACGTCAGTGCCAGAATTTAAGACCAGAACTATAGTGCCCTGGCCAGTTAGTAGGACCATAAGCGAACACCTTTCTGTTTGAGGTACTTGGCAACAGAGTAAAAGCTTTCTCAGACCATGAATTAAGATCTAAATGACTGACTGCATAAATCAGTTTGTAACCTTCACTGCTTTACTACCCATGGAAATCTTCCAGCCTCTGCCTTCAGCTCTTCTACCTAAGAAGAGTGACACAGCAGCCAAGTCTATACTAACATGACCACAGCATCACATTGTGCCCTCCTCCAGGCTGCAGAGGAGGTTAGAGACCCTTTCAAAGAGTTTTAATCTACATTTCCGTCCCTGTCCCTAGAGGAGCACAAACAGGTTCAATATCACCATAGACATGTTCCTAGAGGGACAGGTGGCAGTAACCTGCCACCTCGCTCAAGCACTACGCTGGCCTGGATCCAGAACTAACCTGCCCAGCAGAACCGGTAATTAAGCAAAGCAGCTGCTAGGGCCTCAGCACCTGAAAAGATTAACTGAAGAACCTCCTTTCACACAACAAAGGAGGCTCCTCAAGTAATTTCTTTAGAAATATTTGAGTTGGCTGGCTAGCAAACAAGGGAAACATGCAGGAAAAAACCTGAACTGACTTCTGAAAGCAAACTTAAACCCAGACTGCATTCCAGAATAAAGGAACAGACACAGCAAAGCATACAAATTTAGTATTTTGCAGAGCCCATGTACTTGGGTCACCAAAAAAAAAGCACACCACTGATGAGATAAGTATTTAACAAGCTTGTCAAATTGTCAAAGGCTAACATATATATCCCCAAGAGCAGGTGGTTCACTAGGACCTGGTATTTCCACACAGGTCTAATTGGTTGGTGTTGGGGGAGGAGGAGATCAATGCTGCTGGGGTCAACAACAGGGAGCACCACCTCTGCAAAGGACTCAGGCACTGCACAAAGCGATACCAGAAAACTGCAGGCGCTACTCACAGCAACCCAGCATTGCTTTAAACAGAAGTGCTTGAGATAGCATCGAGCATGCTTTGCTGGCATAAACCATCACACTTTGCAGAACAAGGGGAAGTATTTTGGTGTTGAACATTGGGGAGAGCAGGGGACCAAAGGTCTAGAATTACACTGATAAAGACCAAACTGCAGAGATAATGAATAAAACACTGGATCATAAAGGCCAGGTGTATCCTCCTCCAATTATCCCATATTCATACAAATCTTTAAGTGTTACTTTCTTTTAATTATACAAACAGTAAGAACACCTATTCCTTTCTTCCAATAAATATAAATTAAAACTAGTCAGCACTTGTAAGCAATCAATGATGCTTCCCTCAATTTCCACTACTTCCAGCTGTTCCAATGTATACTGCCAGCGTTGTTATGGCTATCCAGGGAAACAAATGTCATTTGTAACTACAATTACTGCAATTATCCAGTGATGTGAAACACTTGATAATTTCATGAACAGTGAAAATTGAGACACAAAGAGAGAACAGGATTAAACCGAAGAAAGTTATAGTAAAAGAAAGATGCTGTGAGCCATATACAAACTAAACCCTTTGGAAATTCATACACAAGTTGAAAAATTCTTTTATTTGTTCCTGAAGAACTAGGATTACATATAATACTGATATTTATGATTAAGTACATGCTTAATCAAATCTTAATGGTTCTGCTAAAGAAAATCGTAACAGAGAATGCAAAGTTCTTGAATAACCCATGGTGGCCTCAGAGTGCCTCCATTAGATTATCCCGCAACACAATTTGAAGACGGAAGAGATAAAAATCTTAAATTCTGAATAAGATATGGTAGGTTACAAAAACAAACATCTGACTTGGTTAAATATAGGTAAGTCTTCCCCTTAACTTTTTATGCAATGCAAGGATTGTCGAGAGCTTGTACTTGGTCTGGAAATACTAAATGCATGAGTTAGTCCTATTATACAGCCACATATTCTCTCTCCCTCTCTCCACTCCCTGCCCTTCCATATACAGTGATCACTGAACAAGCACATCAGAAAACCAAAACTATTGGGAAATCTGTGTTTGGTGCACTGGCATATTTATTGCACATAGCCACATATAACACAGCTCTTTTCTTTATAGGCTTTGTTGTGGTCGCTACTCAAAGTACCTGAAAACAAAACTGACTTTGCTTCCCTCACAGGTGTTGGGAAACATGAGTTAGAATGTGGGGAACAAGGGGAGAAAGGGTATAGAGGGTAAAGCGTCCTCAATCTAAAGGCTAATATACATATCTGAATTCTGTCTATGCACCTTTAGTTTTTGTATTTCTTAAATGAAAACTTAAACTTCATATCCATAAACACACTTGTTTCCAGTGATGTTTCTCTAGATAGCCATACGCTAGGAAATTCCACAGATTTCATCCACAGATCAGCAGGACAGACTCGCATTTGGGATTTAAGAGCCACACTCGTTTTGGAGCATCAACTTATCATACAGGTCACACAGTGGACTAAGACTCAGGAAGATAAAAGACTGAAATCAAACTGACTTCTGTACTCTGAAAGGGAACATCCATCAGCTCTTTACACCTTTCAACACTCATAAAAAACTGCCTTGTTAGTTTTTGGCCTTCCCCTAATAGCTACTTAAAATAAAGCAGCTTTGCCTTCTCCAACCCTGCCTGGGCTGCAGCAGCACAGGAAAGAATCTCCCTTTTTTCCTCCAGCAAACCTGGCACCCACAGCATGATTTGCAAAACAGCTCAAGCTTACAGGTAGCAATCTGGGGAGTTTTTAACTGCTAAACAGATAATTACAAGTTTCCGTGAAAAAACTAAGAATCCACCCAGAAACAGCAGATTCACTTGGGGAAGTGTCCTTGAAACAGAACTAAGGCAGTCTCTCAGTGCATGCTCAAATCAGAGAGGTTTCAAGAATAAAACTATTACAACTACTTTATTGAAAAATATTACATGCCTTTTTGCTAACATCCTGCCAAGCTTAAACATACTGTTAGGGTAACTCTTGTAAAGTGTTAATGCAGCCTCAACAGTTGAATTATGGACAGAGTGGGTACTGGTTACATGCATATAACAAGAATACTGAAGAGAGTAGGTTTTTTTAATATATATTTTGAAATGCATGTGAACATCTTTTTAAATACTATCTTCCTTTAAAACAGCAGATTGATACTTTTTTTTTAAACAGCTTTCCCATTTTAAACTCAAACTGAATCTGTACTGCACTTACGTCTTCTTTCAGTTACCAGCTTACAGCTCTCCACACTGTACATCAGCTCAGTATTAGCAGCTCACAAACCTGTGAACATTTGTCTCCAACTCGTAATTCTCAAATTTCTCAAAATCAAACCACACCAAACACCAAGTACACTCACACAGACACCTGTTGTAGGCAATACATGCATTAAACTTTGGCCTCTTGAATACTTCCTGATGGTACAGTTTTCATTACTCAAAATCAGAGAATGTACACTTTCACTGTCTGTTAAGGCTTCCTTGTAATGCCTTGAATTAATGCCTTTTAATGCCAGTAAGCACCTACAAAGTTCTTTGAAGGCGGCTATGCAATTCCTCAAGTTGAAACATGTCTGATTATAAAATGTACTCTATGCTGCAAGTGTAGATGAGTCTTGATTTAATTTCATTTTTGCTTCACAGTAAGTGTGTCCAAGAACTATGAATGCAGGAAGTACTTCATCCTCCTGATCTTGGCCACTTGCAATTCCAGGAATGTTTAAAATATTAGCTACATACTATCTTTTCACCCATAAAATTTTATCAGGTTCAGACAGTTTTCAACATAGTAGCTCACACAAGCTCTTCAGGACAAACTCAGTTTTTACCTCAAGACGACAGTGATATCTTTTAAAAAGTGCATATCTGATTTTAGGATATGTGTATAACCAGATAATGAGGACTACAGATTTAAGTGAAAAGAAAGTAAGGTTACTCAAAAAAATCCCCTGGTGGGGCAGAAGTAAAGTTACTGAAATATCTTTTCTCATACATATGAAATCATTAGAACACCTCGAGATATATAGTGTAATGTAAGAGCTTTTGATTTGTAAATATAAGTACAGTAACAGGGTACAACTTACAATCAATTAAAATAGTTCTTCAGTAACTTAAACCTAACTAAAATACAGTCAGCAAACTTCAGGTTAGAGGCTATGAGGAGCCCCATGTTTAGGGCATTTACAGTCCATTAAGAAAGAAACCATTTCACAACACCTTGAGGAACATACTGGAAGAACTGAAAAGGAGATTAAAAAAGTTAAATCCGGGGGGGGGGGGGGGGGGGGGGGGGGGGGGGGGGGGGGGGGGGGGGGGGGGGGGGGGGGGGGGGGGGGGGGGGGGGGGGGGGGGGGGGGGGGGGGGGGGGGGGGAGAGACTCTTGAGGAGAGCGTAGGTATTCATGTCAAATCAGAACCTTTAAAATAGGTTCATATTGCAAACAAATTGCTTGTTAATGGGACTTTTCAGATCGTCTAGCCTAGGTTTGGACATTTGGACCCATACAATTACATTAATGCAGTTAAGAAGTTTTTCTAGCCCAAACAAGCCAGTAAAACAAAGCCCACTTCAACAACTCTAGTGCATTTTCGCAATGTTAACTCCTACTTCACATTTTAAAAACCTGAAAAATATTTGAGCCCTGGGACTACCACAGCAAGCTAAGATCAAAAATTTCTAAGTTAATACCTTTCTTATTCTGAAAGTATAAGTAAAGATCTGTTTTAGGTAGTAAAAACCTTTTGCTACTACTACATTTCAGTTCTCTACCATGCCAGACGCTATTGTCAGTTGGATAGGCTTGTAATAGCTTGGAAGCAGATGCGGCTTGGATATATTCTGCTGAACTGTGGTCCAGGTAGAGAGCCTGAGGAAGGTAAGTCCTCCGCGTTCTTCCTCTTAAAAGATTTGTTTAAGATGGACTAGTTAACCTGGCTGTATCTCCATTAAACCCAGAGCCTACAGTTTTTCTAGAATAATTCAAGTTAAGATTAAATATTTGTAGAATAGTATTTCACAATACAATTGAACTACATTAACAACTTCCTGCCAGTGGAAGAGGGAGGTTTTGTTATCCCCACTCCAGACCTTGTTTGCAACACGAGCAGGACACCAGACAGCTCAAGTGGCTAACTAAAAATTTTTAAAATCCCCCACCCAAGTAGTCAACTACAACCACCTTTAAATGTCCAGACACTCCAGAAACTCACATGTATCACTAAAGATGCCCTTCCCCCCAACTCGTATGTATTTTTATTACTGTGTTTATTTTTACATATATATAGGTGCCAAACAGGGACCGAACTAAAAGAGTGAAAGCTTCTAGAAGTTTTCATCATACCACTTGTTCTGTTTAGAAAAGAAAGAGACACAGTATCATTAGCACATATGTAATTAAAAGTTAAGATGACTCTTTCAGAGCCAGTAACACAGCTCATGTAACTATGAGATCACTGTAGTCATAGATAGCAATACACTAGTTCCTGCCCTATAATTTTTTCTTTCTATTGCCACAGTTAATACCACACAGAATTTTTGAACGCCAGCCTGGACAATATCCAACATGAAACATTCACTTCATTAGTGAAGCCTGGAGTACTTTATTTTTTTCAAAGATTTATTGACTAATCATTAGAAGCTAGTTATTTAGGGAAAAGCTATAAAATAGCACTATATTTAATAAGAACTATCATGTCAGAAGATAAGCACAGTTCTAATAGCTTTATTTGCCCAAATTATGTATTTATCCAACTCCAACCTTTTGGCCTGAGACTAGATTGTCTAGACTCATTTTACAGACTACAGACAATTACTATAATCTTTAAGTTTTGAAAGTGCCATAACCAGAAATGACAAGAATGCTCAAATGGCAGCTGTGTTATTTAGCCATCTATTTTTATTAGCAAGGCTAATTAACTATACTTACTAGCCTTCCCCCCCCCAAAATCCTTGTCCAGCTAAGTAAAATACACAAAGCAGTTATCTTTTTGAGTCATGAAAATTTTAAATCATAATGAAAGAATTGTTGCCTACCTATGATATACTGGCAAAATTCAAATAAAATTAAAACATACTAGGCAACTTCCCCTTAGAAAAGGGTATCTGAACAGCTTGCAGGTGTCAAGCTATCAACAAAAAGTTCATGCTAAAAATGCTACAATGGTGATAACATGCTAAATACACACTTTCAATATGGCAGGTTCTTAAGTTTTCCTCATACCACAACAGACACAGCCTGAAAGCCATACCAAACCAGGCTGATCGACGCAACGTGTGCGAGCCCCACACCGCAGTCCCGCCAGCTACAGCAGCTCAGCAGTTGGGGTATCCGCTGTGCCCCAACACCAGGTATTTTTGCACATCCGTATCAGTCATCACCCTGTATTCTAAGCTGAAAACAAGCTTTCTGCCTCCCAAAACCATTTCTCAGAAGTTTGTGGCTAAGCAGTAAAACCTCAGATAGGGGGAGAATTTGTACTGGTCAACAAGTGTTTTTTCCACATGACCTGTACTTTCAGATTCAGCAGCTCCTGGCGGGGCTGGTGCGTGGGCTCCCACAAGGACCAGGAGGGAGAACAGAGCACCTACATGCCAGTCACTCCTGAGTCCAGCAATAAGCTCTGTAGCCTTAATGACCCCTCCGCGACAAGAAGTTTTTCAAGAGATTGACATTTCAGCATCAGGTTTTTAACCTAGACACATTGAGAAGAAGTATTTGTAACCTTAGTTTGGGATTTAGAGCCAAACAACAAAAAGCTTATCTTTTGCCTTGTCTCTAACCTAAGGTGTCAGGTTAATCTACCTAATTGTGAGAGTAAAAAGAAGGGAAGAGGATCTCTTCCTGGGAAGAGCAGGCTGTGTAAACCTTTTTATGCTAGGGACAGCCTGTTCAGATCTTCCTGGCACATAAGCAGTCCCTTTGTTTTGTTTGACTGCTTGGGCGCAGCATTCAACAGATCCAATTCTGACAGAGGGGAAGAAAAAAAAAAAAAAGATCGGACTTGGTCATTGTCCACCTAACTTAGCAGAGCAATGTGATAAGTTACTCCATCTTTGAAGCAAGACAGAAATCCTACCTGATCTCAGCAGAGAGATACCTGACACAGATTTCAGTGATGCAGGCTGACCCAAAATCATGATGAGGCATGATGCCTGTCAAAAAGCACAAGTATTTTAAACAGAGGCTAGTCCCACAGATGTAGACACTACTGTTTCATAAGTAGTGGTTCAAATTAATACCACTATTTTCAAAAACTCCACGTTTTGATAAGAACAAAAGACTAGAAATCCAATATACAGAGTTCAAGGAACCTGCAGCGTGGGCTTATTTAACTGAAACGAAGCTTCAGCTGGACAAACCACTTTGAAAAAAAGTAGTACTGAGTATCTTCCACCATAGATACCAGCAGAGTACAATGCTTTTCTTTCCAGCCTAATCAGTGCTTGCAGAGAAATTAAAGTCCTTGGAGAATGTCTTCATAGTTTCTCTTACTACTGCCAGCAGCAGATTTCAAGATCAAAGGTTATTACTCCTTCACGTCTGACAACAGTGTAATTCAGACTGGTTTTCTCATCAAGTGGTAAGTTGCAGTACATGAGTGCATGTACAATCCAGTGCATGAGGATTGTTTATAATAGGAAATGTAGCATTTCATTTCTGACCTTTCAGAAGCAAAGCCATGTGTATTGAAACTTTTATGTTAGAGACAGTTAGTTTAAGTTCCTAGAAGGAACATAAGATGTAATAAAGAAAATTTTATCCCAAGTAGATGAAAAAACAACAAGCAAAAAAAGCCCAAGCCACCAGACTCATGGTTTGGAAGACTTAGAAGTTACTGTTCCACGTTTTGTGTCAGTGTCCCACAAATCAACCCAAACATACTGTCCTGCAGTCCAGGCCCTATGTTTTATTGCTCTTTGAGATCTGTGCCCATGCCTGTGCTACACTTACATCCATACCTCAGTGGCACAAAGTTGCTCAGAATCAGTGAATTCACTTTTAAACTAGAGAATTTGCAGACTAACACCTGAAGTTTATGTACAACCTAACATTTTCTGTGCACCTCACCCCCACTCCGTACTTGCTTATGCTTACCTCAAGAGTATCAAACCGGGCAGTACCTATTTTACCTGAATTGGTTTTACAGTGTGCATGAAGTCGCATCAACGTATGAATCACACAAGCAAGGGGGGATGCTTTCCTGCGGAGTGATGCACAGATGGCCACTCCCTCTCGTTCCACCAAGCAATCCCCCCCCGCGCTGCACACAGGCACACCACAAGCCAGTGCGGTGGTCACGAAGCCGAATCGTTTCACAACAGGAATGTTTACCTAGGGGGGTTGACAGAAGCAAGTTCTTTGAGTGGCATTATCCTCCCAATTAAGGAAGGCTTTAAGAGCATAACGAGACTGATATTGTCGCAACTTACTTATGGGAAAAAATATGTACAGACTCAAATTCCAGGAGATCAGAAACTATTGAGTGGTTTTAACGGTTGCCTAATCCAGACAACGTTGAGCAAGATTTCTTAGCGCAGAACTGGTTACAACCACTGTCTTGCTAAAATTAGCTTGGTAGCTGACCTACAGGGAAAAGGAAGAGATCCTAAAGCTCCAGTAAGCACAACTCTTCAGCAGTGCCAGAATTTTCAGCCTCAGCATCTTTAAAGTCAAAAACAGTGAGCATCAAATGGAAATACGCTTATGTTCTCAAATTTTATTAAAAATGCTTTTGCCTTCAGTATTCAGTCCTACATATTTAAGCAAGCACCATTTCCATCTAAAAAAGAATATTAACCAGCAAAACATTTGCTTATACTAAAACCAACCACAGCGTTTCTTCCCCCTTCGTCTCTGCACCTGCAGGTGTAGTAGCACTCTTAGTCAGCATCACCCCAAATCACAGGGCAGGGAAACACGTAGGAAACTCAGAGGGAGCTTATTTTTTGCTTGGAATTATCATAAACACCACATGGAAACAGAAAAAAGATAGAGATAACCAACATTACTTAACATCTATGGCATTAGCAATGTTAGATTAATATTTCACATGACCCTTTGAGCTAGAGGACCTAAGCAGTTAGGCGTTTAATCCTGGTCTTTTATACTTTTTAGAGAATTTATTATCTTAATAGCAAGGACTATTTTACCTCAGTGAGAATATAATATAACCTCCAAACCAAGTGCTGCTATAACTAAGGCAAAAAAAAAAAATTAAGCACATCTCTTGTAAGGCACTATCCTCATTCAATTAACAAAACCCAGAGACACAGTATGCTAAAGACAGGTGTTAGCAGACTTGTTCATGTTAAGATCTGCTTCACACTGTACAATGCCACAAACTACAGTTTTATGTGCAAATACCTACTTTCACATTATGAAAAGCCACATCTATTACAAACCACATCAAGAAACTGCAAGCAAACATTCAGCTGAGGTGCTACACAATCAAACACCACACACAGTCAACAAATGTTTTTACAGTATGGCCATTTATGGTAGCAGTTAAAGAAGGCAAATGAAAGACTGGAACAGTTTTACACCAAGCAGCATCACTTCCCATGGTTGAAGCTGATTCTAGAGTAACAGATAAAAACACTATTGCATTAAACACTACATCCATCGATGATCCTTGTTGTTAAGGAATTCACAGTTTGAGCCACAAGCATTTGTTAGAGTCACACAGGACCTTAGGATCACTGGATAACGAGGCCTAGTATTTTCTCTCTAACATTCTGTTTAGCATATGTTAGAGCATGTTCCAGCATAGTTCTCTACCCCACAGTTTCTGAGTGAGGGTTTCTCCAAGGAAGGAGAGCTTAAAGATTAAATTGAGAGCAAACACTATGGACAGTTTCATTCAGAAGCACACAATCTGCTAAAAGGAAACAGTGCTTTATTTCTTGAAGAGCTGGACGCTCAGGCAAAACCTGAGCTCTCCAGTGGAGAGCTTTTCTCATGAAACCATGGGTGTTGCAGTTCAGTTTGTTGTTTGAAGCACAAGTGGCTTCAAATATTAACCTAGCCACACATGCTGTGATAGCACAGCACCGAGACAGCCATTCTCCACTCTTGGTTCCATCATCTAAAGCTTGTAAACCCAGCTTTGGCTTAAGTAATTGGCTAGCAAATTAATACTGCAAATAGTGCTTTAACATCAAAATGCTCTTACCTCCAGTAGCGCAACTCTCTGGAGACTACTAAATGAATCTACAGAACTGAAGACCATTGAGAGAACACAAACCCCATCAAATCTAAGAAATGTTCATCCTCCTTTTTGCACTCTTCCCTTGCGCTTTACCTAACCCTTACAATGAAAACCTCGGGGGAACCATCTGCGCTGCAGAGGACACAAACCTTCTAATTATGTCTTTGCTGGTGTCCCAAAGCTTAGCAGACTCCCCCCAACCGATGATTGTTCCTCTCTGTTGATGGCAGCTTATTCTTTCACACGCTTTGCTTTAGGGAAATGCCCCATCCCAGCTACAAGAGGGCAGAAGCACTGCCAGTTTACCTACAACAGATCTCAGCTCAATTCAGTTAAGCAAAATATTTTTCTCCTCATCCTTTTGCAACATTGTAACTTTCTATGCTTATTTAAACAGGTTTGAGCCCAGTTTTAAGTTGGCATTTCTTATTAAGAGGAGCACAGCTAAACCTTCAGAGCCACCCACATACGTCCACAAAAAACTTCAAGGACAGCCCTTTACCAAATTTCACTTGAATAGATTCAAGTATTCTCTCCCTCTCCCGCTACTCCTGTTTGGAATAAAACACAATCTTGTATTTTAGCAGGCTTTCAAGTTTTAAAGGAAAATAAGGTATGCACACCACTAAAAATTTAAAGCCTTTGTGGTTCTCCTACACCATACTCATGTTGACCAGTTCATCATCCCATCCTCAAGACCAGCAGGCTTTTGGATTTTTAGGCTCGTTAAAGGTGTGAACTTAAAAACTAAAGGTTCAAATTCAGATACTTCAGTTTAGTAAGAGCATATAGTCAAGATTTGCTCTGGGGGTTTCCAGCAAGGTGATTTCCCTTCTGTCCCCTGTGTGCTCTCATTCTTAAAGAATTTACATAAATTCTCAAATAAACTTGTTTTCTAAACTTGTGAGCTGCCATCAGCCTGCACAGAGCAGCCAGATCACCTGATTTACTTCATTTGCATTAGAGGATACATGCTGACTTCTCTATATAATATTCCTTTACTGACATCAGTTGAGGAGAAAAGCATCACTACCTGGAAAACACAGGTGCACATCGTATGAACATATGTCATGAAAAGCATTGGTAAACATAGTATCTAAACCATGTACAAGTATGATCAAAGTGAGGAACGACAAGGGCTGATGAAAAATAACTCCATTATGCTAGTCATATTTCTCCACTTAAGACAAGTTGGTTCCACTGCCTGCTGCATTCTCTGATTTTATGATTACTAACTTGTAACAAATCTCCAATGAAGTAAGCTACTTTCTTCAGGACAGATTCTGTGAACAGCCACTGTCATAAACGCAACCCAGTAATTTGTTCATTTCTCAGATACTTTGCCTTTAAAAAAAAGTTACACCAATATTCTTAGAGAAGATAGCAAGCTCAGAAAAGAGGATAGTAGTATGAATCCAACAAACAGGACAGAAAGTATTAGATTTCTACACAGGCTAGTAGTGACTTACAAGGAAGATCCTTTTTGTTTATCGTCTTAACTTGACAAATTAAACTTACACTATGAAATGCCATAATCGGCTACACTCTGCTAGTTTACAGTCTTTCAACTTGAAAGGTCCCGTAAGATTTTCCAGGAGGAAAGCTGTTACTCCTGAAATGTAACCTTACTCTTCTTTGCTGCCTTTCAGATGCCTTCAAAGCAATCCATCCATTCCCCACCTCATTTCTGGAGGCCATAACCCAAGCAGAGACTGATGCTACAGTGCAGAAGGCACAGCAACAGAAGAATTAGCCATCCCATGCAAAGTGCAAGAAGAAAGAAGGCAACCCAAGAGGTTCTGTAGCACGAAATAGAGCAATTTTAAGAGCCCCAAACAAAAACATTAGAAACAAAACAAATTCAAGTTCTCCTCTCTCCAAGCAAGTTCACATTGATAGAAACTGAGCAGCTAATAAATAAATTACCTGAGCCCAATTCATAACACGTACAGAAGTGAGGAACTCATACCAAACTAGCCAAATTCATTGCATGCCACAGCCGTCCAGTACTAAAACAGGTTAGCAGCACTTGAAAAAGTGGCTTTATCGTACATCTAGCAGGGAAGACAGCTTAAAACATCTTGTCCTGAAGGAAAGAACATACTCCATCACCTAAAAGCACTCATTTTCATTAAGTCATCTATACAGTAACTTCTAAATTCAGAGCAGGGAAGAATATTGCACATTACAGTTTGACAGGCACACACAAAAAAGTATGACTTTAAATAAGAATGTCATTACTTGATTCCTTTCTTGAGCAAAGAACTTAGGCAAATGCTTTGTTTGAAGGTATGAAGAGGCAGCAGTGCAGTGAATGCCATCTTAAAAAGTGTGAGCGGTGTGCAAAGACCTTCAATTTGTTTACTTTCAGAAGACGGTTTCAGAATGCACGGGGTTTGATCAGAGGGGTTTTGTTGTTTTTTTAAAAAAATCTACTGCTATTTCCGCTCCCATATTCTACCGAGTAGTGATCTTGTGGTAAAGGGCATTCAGTGAAGAGGAAAACAGAGTGTGGAATGCACAGGCAGCCAGCCTTCTGCACCGAAACCACAGGAAAGCACATTAGTTTCTCTCATTTTTATAGATTAGAAACAGGTTCTTCAACTTCATCATACTTAGAATAATGGACTATTCAGTGTTGTTCAGGTTTCCACTAGTCACAGGTTAAGTCTCCGGACAGGCAGTACATCAGTAGGACAAGTAGAAACCCTTCAGAAGACCTTATCTTCTTGCTGGTTTAACTTGCACGTAGCCAAGCGTGAACGTAACCTCTGAATGCGCATTACCACCAACGCAGCTCTGTCAGCTTTTAACACACAGCAAAGCTAATGTTATTTACAAGGGCAGGGTGGATGCTACCAATTAAAGGCAAGTAGTTTCTCTTTAGAGCTTTCTTCCAGCATTAGAAAGTATTTTAATTTAAATCGTAAGTCTTCTAGACTCATTTCCTGTGCATGTGTTAAAAGCAATCTTTCATAATGGCCAAAACTGATTAGATGGGCTGTATGTATTACAAACTTCTTGAACAGAATGAAGACCGCACGAATGTGTTGGTTTTGGGGGTTTTTTTTGTTGTTCTGTTTTTGTTTTGTTTTGTTTTCAGAAAGAAAGCAGAGTTGCAACAAAGTCCTCTACAAATATGTTTTGGCACTGACAGCCTATGTGCTTCAGGTTTAGGAAACGATTGTCAGATCCTGAGGGCAAGACATAAGACCAAATCTAGGGATATCTTCCTATGAATCGCTATGGTAGCCCACTGCTAGGAGAGCAGGCTGCCACTGGTTTGCGACAGCACACAATTAAAAGCACAAGTGTGGAAGCTGACAAAAAGCCAGTGCTCCAGCTCAGAGGTGTTCAGTCAGCAATAACAAAACTAGGATACACACAGGTTTTGCCCAAGAGAATCAAGTACTGGGAGTCCCTTTCACTAACCGCATTTCACGTATTTTCTAGACTTAGGAGAGACCAGAAGTATAATCTATTCAAGGAAGAACTTACAGAAGGATGATAAATACCTAGCTGAACAGTGTTAGGCAATCACATTAGCATCTCGTAATAACTACTAGCACTGGGGAAAAGCTGAGATACTTTTAAATTTCTCAGGCTACTTGACTGGCATGGAAGTACTCATGTACAAAACAGCTAGCGGAAGTACATGCAGTGCAGTAAATTTTTTAAAGTTTTAACATAAACTGTTCAGCTGTTACAAAACTCAGTCTCAATTATCTAGTTTGAAGCAAGTGGCTGCAGCTTAAATTATTCATCTTCTGAAATCACCCTGAACAAATTCTTCCAGATCACCACCTTCCCTCACACAGGGAGGAAGCCAGCACCTCTTTCAGGAGATCATGTCAAGAGATGCAGGACTTTTCTTCACAATATTTGCAATTTGAAGAAATGCACAGAACACAGAATTTCAAGGCGCAATTTTAGCTCTTAAGCTAGAAAAATCCCAAACTCTTAAACCTTGAGTAAAATCCCTACCTTTGCGGGATTTCAAGACCCCAAGTCACAATTCCTCTGAACAGCCAGCCAGTCAGCACAGGTCATGTTTTCAAATTCTGCTCAAAGTGAACAATTCTATTATTGCTTTCCTTTTTTGGGAGAAGACTTCTGGTGTGTCAGTCGAAATATTCAAGTCCTCCCACAAAACAAGTCAAAGCAGCTATGGAGGAGGGGAAGCCACTATGAAAAATGTGTGGAATGTAACCTACTTGGAAGAAGGCAGATAATACTGGGAGACAAGGAAGACGACTACTTCAGATCCGAGGCTCTTTTCCCATACAGTCCCACCAACATAGATACTGGGCAATTTCAAATTTGCAAATATTAGTATATTCTACAAAGGCTGATGAAATTTACATGACTAAAAGTTAGTTTCACAGACAAAAAAAGAATTCTCAAATCCTTCAAGTTACCTGATACACACTATATCCGTTCTAATGGGTGCAAAAACTTCTAGACAGCAAAAGGAAAAAGTGACTTTACTTCAAAAGCTGAGCTTTGAAGTGTCTTTTTTGAATTGAAAGAAGTTGACATGTATGCATCAATATATTTGAGTGTACCATTCCAGCAAGACAGAAACAAAGCGGAAACTCCAAAGGAGACAAAACATTTCTATAGTTAGTAGATTAGGCCACAGATGCAGGAATTTAGAAATTTTTCAGGCTTAAAACATCCTTGTTGAAAGTAAAACACTCATTTAAAAATGTCTCCTCGCACAAAGTAATGGCTCTCAGAAGTAATACCCAAGGGATCAAAGAGCTAACCACCGACAGGCAATAAACTAACCTTCAGGCTTAGTGGCCTCAGAGATGCACAGTACCTACTGTAGCTAGACTAACCAGAAGACCACAATAGTTTGAAGCCTCAGAGCTGCCTTGATGTTTCTAGCTGAACCTGAAAGAAATCAAACCTCTTGCTCCATTAACTCATCTGACACAGTCTGAAGTCAGAGAGAGTTCAGCTGAACACTCTCTTATCAGATAACAGGACTCGCTCATCAGTATTATACACAGGAGGCATTTTGCAAGTCTTCTTGTGTTTGCTCTACACGATAAGAGCAACCACTCTTAAGTCTCATTCTCCATCTTGAGCAGAGCTGGAACAGGTTAACTTCCCCCCTGTTGCAGAAGGCTTTATGCAGTTGTACACACACCACCTTCAGTGGTTAACCTGCTGCAGAAGTTGCTGCCTGTCCCATCCCTCCCCCACGAGCCCTGCCTGCACACGGGTCTCAGCATAACAGCGTTGGTCCACACTACCTACAGAGAATGTTACCTCGGCTTTTGCGATCCTTTTTACAGCATCACCCCCGAAGGCTGAAGTGATGTAACAGAGCAAGTTATGAGCCACGTAACTGCTAAAAGCAGAAGCATCCTAACTTATCTTTACTGCTGAAGACGTGTTTTTATGTAACATTTAATGCTAAAATCATGCTCAAGAAGTTACACTAAGCAGCCCAATTCCTGTCTGATGATTTCTTTCAGAGAGTGCCTCCAGATGATTAATCCTCCAATAATTCAGGTATGGAATACAGCTTAAATGTTTAGTTACTGCAGCAATCGAACAAGATGAGAGCTTTAAGGTTTAGTACTTTGGCAGTTGGCAGTATCACCTCCATAACATAAAATAATATTGCACCAAAAGCTAGAGAAGTAGTTAAACCATACACAAGATTGTACAGCAGTTTAGTATACTTTTTCCCTTAGTTTATGGGAAGAGACTTCTGGACTTGAAAAAGCTAGAAGCACAAGCATCTGAACCAAAGCTAAGCAGTCAACAGCGCTGGTGGTTGGTGACAACCTGATAAGAGCCAGCATCAGAAGTAGCAAGGCAGGATATTCAAAGGGGTCCATTCACTGGATGCCACAGGCAGAACTCTTAATTTCTAGGAAAAAAAAAAAAAAAAAAAAGAAAAAACCCACCACCACACACAACCTACCCCTATAGAGACAGAAATAAGATAAATTTCCACAGTTTAAAACTTCTCATTTTAATACTCTCAGATGGTAAGGCAAGACACATTTGGCTTAACGGATAAAGTTGTTTTACCTTGCTTATGTGCTAAGAAGGATTTTGGCCTCACAGGTTTACTTTCAAACTTGAGGGTCTGGAAATTGTTTATCATGGCATACAACCTACCAACAAAGTTTTCCAAATTCACCCCAGCACTACAGGAGTGCTGCTGAGCACAGGAGGATATCGTCTCCACCCACGGTATTTTAAGACTTCAGGCAGGATCTCAAGTTGAGAACTCCCAGCAAGGTGAGAACCTGGCTCACGGGGAGGAGGGACATCAGTTAAAGGAAAGTCAAAGTATGGGAAATCAAAATGATACAGCACATATATTTGTGTCTTGGAAATCTCAACTGGGGCATGTGGTCAAGATTCAGATAGCTTTGTTTGGAGTCTAGGGGAGGAAGGAAAAGGATGCAAGGATAGTACATTTCTGCAGGACTTTCAAGACAAACAACTAGGAAAAAAAATATCCTAAAAAGCAACTGAAATTGCAAGACAAAATTAAAAGACACTTATAAATACATTATTTGTATTGTTGGGTCATGCAAAGCCAGAATCCTTTTAAATACATCACCATTACTTATTTTTTCAGGTTAGATTTCTTAGTGTGAGCTAGTAGAGGAAAACATTGTATGCATTTATAACAAGACCTCTTTTCTTAAGTAGTAGAGCTGGTAGCACATACACAAGTATATTATCAGAAACTACTTTGTAAACACGATTGTAAGGACCTTCATAAAAGGAGAGACAAACACAGAAATACTATTAGGAAAACAATTTATAAGCCCCCTACCTCAAGCAGTGCATATCACTGTAATCCCATTTACTTTCCTTACATAGAATTAAGTCTAATAACAGAAGTTTAGCAGATCACTTTTCTACCCAAATATGCCAGATTTTTCACACAGATTTATTACTGGCATCCTACCATTTCATGGTCTACTCACCACATAAGAAGCAAAATATTCAGATTTGCTTGCAGGTTTATAGATTTATAGCTGCTTAAATGAGGAATGCTGAAGATGCTCTGTATGAGCTGAGCAAGTTAGTTTTGCCAGGAAAACTCAAAACCGTAAATGCAGTGCTTTTAAAATTTCACCTTTTCCTAGCAAATATAACTAGTGACTCAACATATTACATCCCTAAAGATACAGAATACTCAGAACAGGAATGGAAAAATAATTTCCTTATAAGTTTTGGGGAAGCTCAAGTTCATTTTCTGGCTTAAAAGACTTGAGGAAAGTGACACAGATGATAGTTATGAATATGTGTACCTAAGGTTAATCTGCTGAGAAATAACACTTCTCATAGGTCTTCTACATAAATATCTTTGCAAAATAATTTGCTTATTAGTGTCACACTAATTTTTTTCCTTGAACTGTAGCATTTTTATCTGTCAGTGCTAACATCTAGTTAATTATTAATGCGCGCTGGTCCTAGCAGCTAGTACTTTATGCTATCTTTAATAGCGTCCTTTTGCGTACATTCCTACCGTCTGAACTCACTCCTATCTAGATTCACCAGAAACTACAGTTTACTTTCTGGACACAGCTGAGAAGCGGGTGCAGGTCTGGTTAAACGAGCCCGACTGCCAGATGAAGTTGTTTGCAGAGCCACACAGTGAACCAGACAGGGTAACCGATCCCGGGTAAAAACAGTCCCTGGTTATTTTTAACTCTGAGTGCTTATGGAGTTTCAGTGAACTAGAGGGAGTAAATAGCTACAGTGGTAAATTGCTGTGGCAGCAGAGGGACCTGTTGAGCATTTTTCCTTACTGGTAGTACTAGCTTAGCAAATTAAACCCTCAATTACAGCAAAGCCCTGTTCTTCAGGCTTGAAGAGTAAAAATGTTTCCCTAGCCTTGTGCCTCCCCACTGGCTGTTCCTTCTAAAAAGCAAACAAACGATCAACTTGCCCTCACTTTCAAGGCCCTTCAGTCTCTCCAGCTGCACCAGCACACTGCTCCAACCTGCCACTACTTCAGCACAGCCCTTGCTTTCCATCGCAGTTCAGGGAGCTCCACACAAGCCTCTGGAAATGCATCTTCTCCTTTTCAGTCCTTTGTGAGCTTTTCATCTGAGCACATTTGTATGTTCCAAAAGTCACCACAGACCTCAATCATCCAACAGGATCTCCATCTGTAAGCAGAGCTTGCAGCGCTTCCCCACGTAACTAGAGAAGTGCACTACAGCCCTCCTCAGTAACCCCCACCCAGCTCAGGTTTGAGGCTCTGGGTATACTTGAGGACAGCTAAAGTGCAAGTTCTCCAGCCTTTCCCTTTCCAGGGGCAGATAAGAAACCCTGACCTCACTTTAATGACGGGCAGAGTTGCATACAATGCTTGATTAGCTGCAAGATCAAGCACTTCAAACGTGAATACGTGACCTTCTTTAACTTAATCACGAACAGCCTGTGCACTGCATTCCAGGCAGCCCTCTTAGAAGCAACTAGTAAAAGCAAGCAATCTATTAAAAAAAAAAGTAATTTTAATCTCATGGAAGTTCCATCTAGAAGCACTACTGTGTATCAGGCAGTTTACACACTGGGATGTGACTAGCTTAAGTATATGCATGGTGTGTTGTTGGAGGAGAATAAGTAAGAAAAGGTAAAGCAAACAGATTAAGTAAACATCCTTTTTGTCTGCTACTTCAAGTAATTAAGTTATAAAGAGAGGAAAGCAATATTTTCTTTTGTATTACCCATTCCCACAGAGTGCCTTACAGGGTATCCCCAACCCAAGCTGCAACCACTCTTAAGCTGTGAGATAGAACGTAAAAATGGCAAAGAACAGAAGGTAAAAAGGAGACAAGAAAAAAATTTGTTCACGATCACATGGCATACCTCTCTTAGTAAAGGAAGATACAGTTCAAGGCAAATATGTAGGGCCTCACTCACTACACAGATAGAAAAAAAATTCACCCAGGATCCAATTCAACTCTCTAAATTTGTAGTAACAGGCTACTGCTATATCTGTCAGCATTTCAAAACAAAACTGCAGCAACTTTGTAAGGCAAACCATTTGCCAGGCAAACATTGCCTACCAGTATTATTTACAATTAAGCTTTTCAATCTGGATCCCACTTCGTTTACCCCTTTCAGTAAAAATGTGTCTTGGTCGATCAAAGTTACAGGCAGAAATCTTTGGGCATGTTTTATGCAAAGCAACTGGGAAAAGTAACAAAAAAAAAAAAGGAGCAGTTACAGGTGTGATTTCCGTTTCAATGCTGGTTTTACATACTTCTTGAAATAGAACACATTTATAGCAAGTGTTGCATTTACCTGGATGTTACATTTTCCTCTGACACTGCTTATGGCCATAACTGAAGACAAGACTACCAAGCCAGTGCAGTTAAGCCACCTGAATGGCCAGAACCAACAGAGAAATTATCCACTTGTGTCATACCTGTCTAGACCTGAAGAGTGACTCATTTAGGAAGGTCTGCAAAAAACCTAGCTTCCTACCAGGTAGCCAGAAGACTGCTACATTTCACTTCATGAAGCTGGTATTTACCTTTGGGTACATCAAGGAGCTCAGTCCCATTTCCAATGCCAGTAATGCTTTCGGTAAATGCAGACAGGTTGCGTAAGGTATACGAACACAAGCCATTCAGGTCCTTCAAAATTCTCTCAATATAAGGGCTCTACTTATAAGAGCTACCCTCTAGCACCACTACTGAATACTGGAATTCAGAGCTCCAGCCAAAACCAGAAGCAGGAGCCTCTCCCTCTAGCACGGGAAGGAGGAACAGGGCTATGGGCCAGCAGCTGCCTATTCATCCCCAAGAGTGCAAAGGGCATGCCGGCCAGTAATCCGGGAAGCTGTGCCAGCACTCCTTGTGCAAGTGGCAGTAGAAGACAACCTGATAACCAAAAAGTACGTCAATATTTACTTGCTATATAAACTGCTGCTAGGGGTTAACACATGGAAAGGTGCTTTCTGACTGCAGTGTGGTTTAAGTTATCCCAAAGGAATTTCACTTTGGGAAAGGACTGAAAACTCCTCAAAACCAGAATGATCAGCATCTCAAAATTTAAGCACTACTCCCCATTTATGCCAGCTTTTCAACCCAGCTCAGTTCTACCCTATATGTACATTAATACACAGCATCCCTGCTGGCTAAGTTACAGTGCATTATACCATTGCTAGCTATACTGGAACACTAACATGCCAACCAATGCTTCCTTCTTGCCTGCAAGTTAAGCCTGAAGACATCTACTACACTTCCCAGGCTGTAGTATACAACTAACCGGAACTAGACAAATCTTTTGTTTGGTAGCAGTGCTCTAGAAAGCAAGGAGCCAAGCAGTTCCAGTTTCACAAGAAGTGCAACAAGCAGCCCTTATTATTCCAGGTGACTGCATCATCAGAAGTGCTTTGTTTTGATTAGGATTTTTATTTCCCACCTTTAACCTCAATAGATGCCAACAATCGGTTGCTCACTCTCCTAAACTGTATTTTGTCACCTTGCGTTGCATTGTACTACTTACCGTAAGAAGGCCCCACACTTTATCAAAATGCAAGCATACCAGTCCTAGCGTAGCCCTGCATGAATCTGCAGCCTGGAATTCATGGCATTTTATTCCTTTGATTTTCTTATGTGCTTACTTGAAGAACATTTTTTTTGACGGTCAGCAACGGTTAGTCAGAATACCTAGAAACTGCAGAGGGATTTGCACATCCCCCAAGTCTAGCACACAAAAGTGGTACACTAAGACATCAGGGTCTGTCAAACATTCAGCACGCCAGCTCAAACACCAGCTGCATTTTCAGTTGTTGCTTTTCAATCTGCTTTACTACTCTATTTTAGAGCTTTACCATAAAATTTAGAACAAGCTATTTTCTTGCCCAACAGCTATATCGGAGATCAAAGATACTTTGAGATAACCCAACCTTCAGCTTTATTGCTAGTTAAGGAGAACTAACAGTCTTGTGAAAGTAGCAGCCTGGAAAAGGAAAAAGGAAAAAGAAAAGTCTGAACAGCTGCTCACCACCCATCTGCAAGTCATATATGCTTGCTTTCAGACAAGCGTCTGATATTAACATTAAAGAGTCAACAAATCTACATCCAACTTGTTTTACTCACTAGTTAGTAGAACAGTAAGCTCAGCTCCAATCCGAACTTGTTACTGACAGTTTAAGAGCAGTAGGAAAAATATTTTATTTTACAAGTTTGGCAGTAAGAATTAAGCTTGTAAATACAGCATGAAATCAGTAAACAAACAAAAAACCTCCAAACACTGAACCCCTGCGTACATTTTATATCACACTAAGTGTTTTAGCAGTCTCAAACATGTTCATGCATTACTATAGTTAACATAACGCTGATTGATAAACTAAGCTCAACTCAGCCACACTGAATTACATCCAGTCAATACCATCTCAAGGTTCTAGTGACATTTATTAACTAATACATTCTTGTAAGTCACCAAAGTCTGTGTATGCAAAAACATACACGTCATTGTCACAAAACAAAAGCTATAGTTTTATTAAGAGGAAAAACAGTATTAACAAATACTTTTTAAAATTCTGATCAAAAGCATCCACTATTTTGTGGAGCAGATTTGAAAGAATCAAACATTAGTGGCTTTCTTGCTGTACACTGCTAAAACTAGCTATACGTTGTTCAGTTTAACAAAAAAAAAAAAACATGAAGTGAATGGCAACTGCAGGACAAAAAAAAATGCAGAGGGTGATTAGGTATTTGCTAGGCTGTATTCCCTTTGAGCAAGGAAACCTGAATATTACAAAGGGCTGAGTTAGAAGGGAATGTGGGGTATTTTGTGACAGACCTCTGCATGACAGCTGGAGAAAAGCTATTGTGGCAACAGCTGTGTGCTCTGCACAGCTCACACTCCCAAATACCTCAGCCTGCTAAGAGGCCAGTTAACTGGCTGCAATGCATTTTAAAAGTTTTCTGCCTCTTGGGATGCGAGCATGATGGATTATTTGTGCATGTTATAAATAAGAGGAGGAATGCTTAGTTCCATCGCTTACAGAATACTGCGGTGTAACGTTGAACTACCATTCACTACTGCTTTCCTAAAGTTTAGAGCTGCGACAGATCCCATAGACTCTCCTCTACAATTAAAACGTCTTCACTTCCTGTCTTAACAGTGCACAGACTCGACAGCAGTAAGTTCATATATCATATCCTGATTCAAAGGAAATGATTTTATATTCCCAGGATGAAATCGTGGCCCACCAACGGCAGTAGTGAGCTGTGTTTATCTCCCCAGAGGAAGAATTTTGAGGAACACACCAATCATCTAACCACTGAAAGCTCTGATCTACTAATTTGTACTTTAAAGTTTCTCCAAGTTGTTAGATGATGATCTGGAAAGTGAACCCAAGATCACAAGCAATTACACGCAAGTGACCAGTTACATCTCATGTACCATTCCTACTGCACTGTACTGGTTAGCACAATGATGCTGAACCCAGTACGTGAAAGAGCTTTCATTGTACGACACGGGTTTGCTCCCTCCGCCTCCTTACAAAAACGTTGTTTCAGCTCAGCTTGAGGCACAACAATCTTCAGGAACTGATACTCTCGCACACAGGACACCGTGCACAGGAGCGCTTTACGTGCTGATTGCTGCCATAATAAGAGTCCAACCTCAGCCATTACTACCGTTATAAGAACGGATGCTATCTGCTTCCGCACCAACACCTAAACAAGGCTGGAAAGGATGGATGCGCTGTGCACAAGTCCCAGAAAGCTGGCAAAAGAAAAAAGATGAACTGGTTCTTCCTACAACCTTGGTTCCTTGTTTTCTGCATCTGAAATGAAGGAAGAGTTTTCTCGTTTTCAAATATGAACCCTCCTTAGTCTTTCAAAGATAAAACATAAATCACAGCACATGCTTTCCCATGATATCCTATCACCACAACAGTCTTGTTTACTGGAAAACAATCAGCAGCACTGAAATAAAAGCAAGAGTAACTGTACTGAAGTACTGATTTACCGAAAATTAAATACAGGATTATAGGAAAGCAAGATCAAGTGTGGAAACATCTGCTAGTATCAGTAAGAAGAAACTTTCCTTTTTAAGCTTCAAAACTGAGTTGGTGACAGGCATATTTTAAAGCCAAGCAATAAAGAAGCAAAAGAAGATTTAAATCTTTCACTGACATCAAGATTTGTCACGTGGCAAGAGCTAGTACTGATCCATGTCTTAGTGAAGGCAACTACGAGTTTGTCACTTAATCCTAAGAAATCCATAAAATGAAGCATGTGACTTGCTTGTAATCAATTTTTAAAAAGTTTGGAGCAGTTTCCATGCAGTCTTAAAAGACAAAAAAACATATTTGGCAATACACTTGCCATACAGAAACTACAAAAGTGGTTGCATGGCATTGCACACGCTGATAACATCATAAGTTTTAAGAGCTCAGGAAGATACTGTGGTATATAAATAATACACCAAGCCTCATCTCTTATTGTCCATGACTACGTAGCAACTACGTGGAAACAATACAAGACTCTTCTCTAAGGCACCTGAGGTTCTGTTCAGAAGGTCTTTATTTCCCAGCTATTTCTTGGTTTTGTTAGTTTGGTTTTGGGTTTGTTTTGGTTTTGGTTTTTTTTTTTTTTTAGAAGGCTGAATTTTCTGCTAAACATCACTTTTTGGTAGTGAGATTTTATCTCAAGGTAAAGCAGCTGAGAGGGCAAAAATATGTAGATAATTTAATACAAACTGACAATAAGTTGTTTTGAAAAATTCACCCTCAACATGACAGCTTAACGCTACAGTGCTGTTCCCTCACCACTCTTTCAAAGTGAGCTATTCCTTTTTCTGCTATTAATTTGAAGAGATTCTTGTATGTGACAAAGCGGACGCAGGTTCCTCTTTTGCTGATATTCGCTGGAAGACAAGTGTCAGTCACAGTACTTAAGCCAAAACTTTTATATCTACTGGGGTGTAGCTCAAGCTTTTACTTCAAAGAATGAATATCTACCAGCACTCAAATATTGAAATTATCCAATACTCAGCAGAACCTTATGGCTATCAAAATAAACGGACATACCAAGGCATCAAGTGTGACCTTTGCTTTAATTTTTGTTAAAGATGTAATGAGACAGGGGGGGGGGGGGAAGACACTTTTTTTGTGAAGTTAAAATTATACCAAAGCCCTTAACATGGCCAGGGTCTCCAGAGATCCATTTGGCAACACTTTCCAAGACAGCAGCACCTCAGAACTGAACATAAGCCATGTCCAGCTGCACACATTACTGTCACAGCCAGTTTAGATGTCCAGAGGAAGACGCAGGCAATACCATCTGAGGCAACAGTACCACGTTTGAGTGAACGGCACTCTAAACCAGCTTCAGTCAAACACAGCAATTAATTATCTCCATATACAAGCAATGAGGAATTCAACCCACCAACGGAGAGGACTGCAGTTGTTCTAGCCCCATCACCTTCAAACAGACCAGCGAGTCAGTACCTGACCAGCTATCTACACATCCGACAAACGAGGCACCTGCACAACACAGATCTCCGTTCCATCTCAAAGGCACTGTTCAAACTAATTTGCAAAAAACCAATTCTCCTAACGTGTCAGTTATTTTAATGTCCTGTACAATACTGCATCTTCTAAGCATTCTGTATCCAGCACTTACCCAGATTTTGAAACTGCTGGTTTCTATGTAGTTACTTAGTCTACGCTACAGAGCTTAAATTCTCAGCAGAGTATCACAGCTAATGAACACGTGGATGCATGCATTAGTGAAGAAAATCTGAAGTAAAAAAAATAGTCTATTTGCTATCAGGTCATCTGTTCTAACAAAATATTTTTTGAGAATATCATTTCCCCAAGCGTTACAAGACAAGTTTGCCGTGCTGTCAAACAGCCTATCTTAAGGGTAGGTAGAATATCACAGCCTCTCCTCGGTGGAATGAAAGAAAAGAAACAAAAAGTCATTCTCTCTAGATTTGCTCATCTGCCATCAGCAATACCAGCAAGCAGAACCCAAGTAGCTGTCTCCTCCTTCCACCACAAACAGCCAGAGGTAGATTAATAACGCTCCCATGACAGCGGTAGAAACACTAAAAGCAACAGAGCAGAAGATGAAAATAAATAAAGGGGGTATGGCTGAATTAGTGGCGTAACAGGAAAAACGACTCTTCCTCGTGAGACTGATACGCACACTTGACATCACCTATTCTGTCATGTATTTTACTGGAAAGGAATAGGAAAAAAAGTTCAATTATCTAGAAGTTGAAGTGTCAACAGCAAGAGCCCAGAGGGGCGGCGGGCGGCGGCTGCTCAGAGCTAGCGCGGCGGGCCCCGCTCCCTCCGGGGGGCGGCCAGAGCTCCTCGCCCCTCGCGGGGCCGGCACAGGAGGCGCCGGCTCAGCCCCGGGGCAGCTGCTTCGGAGCCGGACGCCAAGTGTCACTGCTGCCCCGGCCGCGGCCGGCTACCGCCACCGCGCTTCCCGGGCGGAGCGCAGGGCCGGACCCCGCCCGCGCCACCGGGAGGCCACCGCTCGCAGCGCCCCGCCGGCCCCGGCCGTCCCGCGTCCCGGCGCCGTGCGCGCCCGGCCCGGCCCGGCGCGACCCCACCCCGACGTCCGCCCCTTCCCGCCCTCCAGAACCTTCCCGGGGGCTCTCGCCGCCCCGGGCGCCGCGCCCCAACCGCCGCCCCGGGCCCCTCAAGGTCACGCCGCCGCCTCCCCGCCCCGGCTTCCCGCTTCCCCGCCCGGCAGCGCGGCGAGCCCCGCCGCCGCCAGCCCGCGGCGCCTCCGGGAGCTGCCGCCCGCCGCGCCGGCCCCGGCCCCCCCCGCGCTGCGCGCCGGGCAGCGCCCAGGCCCCGGCGCGGCGGCCGGGCGGAGTCGCTCCCCCTCGCACGCCGCGGCCCCTCACCTGGATGAACTGGATGGTGAGCGCCGACTTGCCCACGCCGCCGCCGCCCACCACCACCAGCCGGTACTTCTCCTGCCCCGGGCCGTCCCTGCAGCCCGCGGCCATGGGGGAGCCGAGCGGAGCCGATCGCGGCAGCGCCGCCGCCGGGTCCGGCGCCTCTCTCTCTCTCTCCCCCCTCCCTCCCGCTCTCCTCCCTCCTCCTCGGCCCGCCGGGGCTGAGCAGCCGCAGGCCCCGCCGCCCCTGCGCTCCGCCGAGTGCGCCGCCGGCAGCGCCCCGCCGTGCGGTGCGGCAGCGCCGAGCCCAGCGGAGCGGAGCGAGCACCGCCCGCCCCCGCAGCCAGGGCGCCGCGGCTACAAATGGCCGCCGGGGGGCGGTGCCCGCCTCATCGCCATGCTAATGAGGGCGGGCATATGCATGAGGGGGCGGGGCCTGCCCCTCGCCGCCCCGGCCCTGCGCTCCGCCGGCGGCGGGAGCCGGGGCGGCCGGCGAGCAGCGAGCTCACGGGCCCGGCTCCTCGGCACCACTCCTCTGTGTTTGTACCGTGCGGGCTCTCCCTCCCAGCAGGCGCTAACGAGGTAATTACCGATTTCCTGACGGGCTTTCCTGGGGCGCCCGTCCTCCCGCCGCTGAGTGCCTCAGCGGCATTAATGAGCCTCTCTGAATACCCACGGGGTGCGGAGGGAGGTGTTACTGCCCCTGCGTGCAGATGCCCGGCCAAGGCACAGCGGGGTTTAAAGCCGAAGCTTCGTTAATGTCAGGCACAGATTCACCAGGAGGGAAAAGGGGGGAAAAAAGGCATAGAGCCTTTAGCCCTTCCCCACCCGCCGTCAGGTCTTCTTGTGACCATGCCCCTGAGTGGGCTTCCCACTCATTTAGGCCGTTCGGATCAAGGCCACCCTCTCCCCCGAGTGTCACCCACCATGGGGTGTCCCAGTCCCACATTCCTCCTTTTCTGTACACCGTCAGAGCACTCTGGTTGCAGTCTGGTAAAGTCACCTTGGTCCTTTACATCTCTACTACCTCTTCTGGCGGCAGACTACTGCTTTCAGTAGTGACCTCCCTATTTTGGTAATAATTTACTGTCCGACATGTTTCTGGACATCCAAAACACTAGGCAGGTGGCCATTGCAGATAACAGAAAGAAGCAGAACTTTTGCTGGTAGACCTACTTTCAGGTAATTCCTTCTTCCCTTCCTCTCCCTCTCCCCTTTTAGAAAAGAAATATAGCAGTAAAATCATACCATTTTTACATATATAAACATACATACAGCCTTTTGCCAGCACAGGACTGTCAGTTGCGATCGCGTTCCTGAATGGCATAGCTCCACCGACAAGTCTGTATCACAGACACGCTCCTCCCACCTGGAAAATAACAAAAACAGAAGTAGTGGCCGTGGCTTTGTTGAAGGCACTTGCCCGGTACAGCGCTGCAGCTGCGTGGGGCGGCAGGGACAGCCATCCAGGGAGCCTTCCACCCAAGAAACCCAGGCTGTCTGCACTGACGCGTGTTCCAGCTCTGCAACAAACGAGGTGAGGGTCCCGCAGGCAGGAGCCTCCTTCCCTATACGGACCTGCTTACTTAGCTGGCTGCCTGACGCGGTAACTAACAGAGAAATAACATATTGTGGAGCTAATTAAGAACTAACATGATACCATATATACACATGGGGTAAATCAATGAGGTATCCGTAATCTTAACTCTACCATTTCCTAATTTCTCATGCTGAACTTTGCAGTTCTTGCACTGGATTTCTCTGCTTAAAAAAGCAAAACTGTAAAACCGAAAACAAGATAATAAATAGCATCTTTCAACATTCATTCTGGCTCAGTGGAAGGGAAGAGCATTCGACACACAGGAAACAAACCGATAGCTCGTCAGTTAATGGGGTAACTGTATGAGAGGGAGATGAGGGAAGCACTTTGCCACTGGGATTCACAACTGTATTTTGGAAGAGGAATGCCAAGATTCAGCCCCCCTTGGTTTGGTATTCTTCTGTAGTGATAAGCTGCTTTTTCACATCTGTTTCCTTATTGCCCTGGTTGATCAGAAATAAGGAACAACTCACACAGGAGAGAATCCATAGGCTAAGATTTTCCAGTTCGGAAAAGAGATTAGTGAGTGGGAGATATAACAGAGATCTGTAAAGTCCTAAGCCGCACAGAGAAGTTGAACAGAGAAAGTCTCAAAATAGCAGAACTAAAGGACACCCAGCGATAGTATGAAGGAACAAGTTTAAACAAACAAAAAAAGATACTGTTTTCCGCAGACACAATCATGGAACTGTGGAAGTCGCTGCCACAAGGGAAAACAAAAGTGCATCTGAGTGACAAAAGGTTAGACAAAGTCACAGGGCATAAAGCAGCTACTAAGCACAGCGAGCAGGGACACAGTTTTGACTCAGGAAGTTTCTGAAACACTGGCAGCCTGAAGGCGGGTTGGCTATGAGAAATGAGTTACTTTCCACGCGTCCTGGTTCTGGTGCTCTCGCCTACGAAGCACTTACCAGCCACTGTCAGGATCAGGAACCTGTCTGAGTATTAAGCCAGCAGGACAAGCCTTCTCTCCTAATTCTTAATTACGTTCTCTAGCTTAAGAAAAAATGAAGTGCAGACTATGATGAAGTGAAAACAGAAATTGAACTGCTGCTAGGTTATCAAGTATTGGGTGTTTTTTAATAAAAATACAGTTACGATCTCATAGTTGGCTCTTAGTACAGTAACCACTAAACTACATTGTCAGGAATGGCACTGACGTGCAAAGCAGATTTTAAGTGAGTTTTAAGAACACGCTGATCTCTGTGCAAACTGTTGCAACAGGATATCTGATTTCTTGGTTTAAAGATACATAGAAAACCAAACATTTTTATTTCCCTTATCTTTTTTTAGGTTTCAGTTTCATTATATATCCTTTTAAATAGCTATTCTCACTGATGTGGCTATCCAATCTTGTGCATTCTACAGGAAAATTGTGTTGTTTTTTTAAACAACACCGACAGATATGTTAAAGGATTAAAACAATTAAGACAATCATCCATTACTTTAAAAAAGACTATTGCAAAAACCTATTACTGTTAAATTCTTTGCATTTGTTATTTTTGGTAATGAAATCCAGTTTCACAAATAGAGTGATATTCTTGCAAAGCACAAGGTAGTGATCACAGAAAAACAGGAGATGGACAGCAATTAATGAACAGCATTTTTTTTTTTGTCGTTTTATAACTGCATCCAAAGACCCCAGTAAGAACTGTTTTCTCTTTGTTGTATAAATGTAGGTGGAGGGAGAAAGTCCCAAGTACAGAGATGTTGTAGCCTAAAACCTTGGGTGTTCAAACATATATGCATAATAGCAATTTTATACATGGAAAGAGTTGTCTTGTACTCCCTGTGCTGCCAATGGACAGAAGCTGGACCCTCCAGAGGATGGTACCAGGGCAGGCAGGGCAGAACCAGCGCTGGAAGTGCCAGTCTCTACTCCCTGAGCCCTGGCAGAGACTCGGCACCTTGCCTTCCCTCACCAGCAGCTCTTGTTGTGAGCCCTGGTTTCAGGAGACAAGGGGTTTACATGTGAATAAAGATGTGGAGATAAGGATACAACACATGCCAGGTTTCATTTCAGGATCAGCTAACCTAGGAAAGGCTGAGTGGTGAGGTGCCTAGGAGGTGAAGACAAGAAACTTGTGACTGATAGGAGGCGGCAGGGGAAGATGATTCAAAAGGGATTTTGTATGGTCCACGCAGTCAGGAAAATAAATTTTGCAGCACCAGTTTGCATATCCCTAGGGAGGTAGAAAACACAGGGTTTCATAACAGAGAGGAGGAACTTGAAATACCAAGACCTGAGATGATGAAGACATGACCAAAGTTTTGATGAAATGTCTGGAAAAGAAAGTACAGCTTTTAGAACCGTTACATAGAAAGAAGCTGCGTCATTTCAGGTCTAGCCTGAATATGCATATTTAAAAAGAGACAAAATCAAGAATGACATCCAGATGGCAAGCTTAAAAGAAAGAGCACCATGGCGCTTTATATAATGACAGGGAAAAAAAATATTTCAGGAAGTGCTTGGGGGAAAGATCCAGAACTTTATTTTACATTGGCAGCCTGGCAAAGATGTGGGTTTGGAAGGTTAGAAGACGTGTATGCAGTAAGTGACATATTGAAAGCTAAAAGTGCTCTGTGAGAACATAATAGCTTATTTAAAAGAAAACTTGTTCACAGGCTTATCACAGAAAAAAGTTACAAAATCTCTGGGACATGAGTCAGCATGGTAGGTAACTTTAACACTGAGTTCCTCCACTAATTTAGGATTATATGTACACTCAATGGTGGCACTTGTTTCTTTACCTTGTTCAAGCAGGCCTTAAACATTCCCAGTACTGTGTGGATATTGTGACCTAAGGAGATCCGTGTGCTGCAGTTCCCACCAAGAACTCCACTGCTGACTGTAAGAAGATGGGAGGAAAACGGGTTTCTCAAAGCCATAAAACAAGAAGCTAGGGAGAAAAATTATAAACAATTTGATTTTCCTTGGGATAAGAATGTAAGACCTAATTCAGAATAAAGCAGGCAATAATTTTTCCTGTGTATAAAAAATGTGAACTGTTTGTTACACTTATAATGAGCACCCAGAAACTAAAAGAAAAGATAAGCGATTTCTCCTCAGACACACTTACCAGTTTCTATCTGAGTAAGAAGTAAAACTATTTTCAGCCAAGTAGCTACAGCTTTTTATAAATGTTCGTCTATTTTTGTATCTACCTATTCCAGTAGCCTGTAGTAAACACTTCAAAATGTGTCATTTTCTCTGAGGCTTGAAACTGATCTACAAAGGATAAATACTATGCCCCCCCTCCTTTTTTTTTTTTGCTGTAATTTGTAAGATGGGCTTGTCAATTTTTATTAATTATTATGATTACTTTAGCAATTCAGATGTGTTTATATCCAGTAGTAATTACAAAACAATAACATCCCAAGAGAAAAGAGTGAAATAAACTGTGTAGGAATAGGATTTTTAGACAAGATTGTTTAAGTTTATGATGGTATATGTTTTCCCTAACACTTACATAACTGCACTGAGCAATTAACATGTGGGCGATTTTTTTTTTTTTTTTTTTTTTTTTAGAGAATACACCAGCATCAGTTCTTTAGTGAGCAGGTCAGGTTTTGCACACCCAGGCATTCAGGCAATCCTCTAGCAAAGCTAGCAATCCAATCTTGATTTTTTCCATATATATTTAGATGTTAGGTACTTATATATTTTTACATATGTATTTATTTATATATTTATTTTGTGATATTGCTAGGATAAAAAAGTAGCAGGAAAGAAACCCAAACTAGTACCTTTTAGACCTTTGCCATAGACCCTAAAAATGTGAAAGCGAGCTCAAAAGAAAATTTCTCCACAAATCACCTCTAAATCACTACTTGCAAGAAGACCCTTACTGTCTTGGAAAGGAGACTGTACCTTTTCTGGTCTCTTTCCTGATAAAGTGAGTAACTAGGGATACAACCACTGGTTGTGATACACAGCAGAAGCAAGCTGGGGGCAGATGGCATTTGTTTGCTGTTCAGCACGAGGGCCCTCCAGAGCAGAGCGGCCATGTCCATGCTGCCCTGTGAAGCGTGGTGCCTTCAATCCCTTACACTGCAAACCTCTTTCCATCTCCTGTGGTCACCACTGACACATCTTCCTCGCAGTATGGGACCGCACCAGACCACTCCCCGGAGGCTGGTGAGCCCCACGTGTGCCCTCAGTTGCTGTTCGTGCCCCTTGCAGAGAGCTGCCCGAGACCATCACAGAGGTCTTCATGGCATCTTCTGAGACCTGTCTCTGGGCTGGAGGGATGGGGCAAGGCCAGACCTTGCTGGCTAGGGGGCCCCCAGCATCCCAGAGGAGCTTGCGTTATGGTGCCCATGCCTTGGTGGATAACTGCATCCACGATTTCCTGATGCAGGGGCCATATTGAGTGCTGTCTCTCAGGAGCAGGCAGCTGCCACACAGTGCCAGAACGTTATCCTGGTGAGAGGGCTGCTGCAGAGCCCTGCAGCTCCTGATGTGCTGCAGTGAACCCGTGGGTTCAGGGTTGAGAGCTGAGGTAACACCTGCAACTCTCTGTCCCCATGCTCGTCTCGGTGTGCGTCCCAATTGCAGCACATGCCACCTGCATGAGAGCAGTTTGGGAGATTTGCAACCTGCCGGGCTCATGTTCACACCCCAGCGAGCTGCCCCTCTCTCATGTCGCACTGCGGGAGAGCCCCCTCCAGCCTGACGGTGCTCGGCAGCCAAATACACTGTGCCCACCACCTCCACAATCTGGGGGGCTTCAGGTGGGAATGAACCAGCAGTGCTGTGAAAGACAACCCCACAAACCACAGCTGGATTTCCTTGGCCAGAAAATGAGCTACCTTGATCGAGCCACTTTGTGTACCACAGTATGACCAGAGCCTCTGCCCTGCACAAGACACAGAAACTGGGGTTTTTTTCTTCACCGCCAAAAGGCTAAACATGGCTAGTTTCCTTTCCCCTCATACAGGATATAAGAAACTTCTTATTTTCCCCTAATGCTCGTAAGCCTATTTGCTTTCTTACCTTTCTGATGTTTCCACAGGGTGGTGAGAGAGAAGCAGGATAACAAAAAAGATAGTTCTTGTGTAGGAAATGCCTGGATATCCAAACCAGCCTCTCAATCTCAAGCTTGGGAACAGCTGGATTTTCACACACCTTTTGGTCATGCATGATCCTGCTGCCCCAAAATGGAAAGAGGCAGTTAGCTTTTACCACCTGCCCCAAGGAACCTCTGCCATTCACCCCGTAAAAAAACTGAGGGTTTGTGGGCACATCTTAGTTGGCTTCTATTGCTTTCCTGGAGCTGGTAAGATAGTGCAGGCAAGAGAGCTGCGATGCCAAAGCCATATTTCCACTACTTACACAAAGCTCCCACACCAGTCCTGCTCTTCTAGATCCACTTAATTATGATAGTTAGGCTTGAATAGAGAAAGAAAGGGTGAGAAATTACTTAGGTGGGCTGGACTAAATCAGCTGGGTCTGACAACAACTGTTGTAAAGTACATGGTGAGCAGTCTCAGAGGCATTGGTGGTTACCCTCAGCGCTTTATAGAAGACAGATGAGAAGTGCAGGAGACTGAAGAGGATAAACATGTTAAAAAGGGAGAAAAGGAAGAGTAGAGAATTATGGATCAGACACTCTAATCTCATTTTCTGGAAAAAGTATTAAAACAAATAATTAAACTATTTGTAAATACCTGAAAGAAAACAAGGAGGTAACTGACAACCAATATGTTCTTCTCCAAGAACAAATTGTGTCAAATCAAAATATTTTTCTCCTATGATCTATTAACAGGCATTTGAGTAGGAGGAAGCAGTATGCGTTATATATATCTTGATTTTAGTAAGGCTTCTGATACTGTCTTTTATGATGTGCTTAAAAACAGGCTAGTTCCCCGTGTTGTGTTAGGTGGCAGCACTAAAGCGGAAGCAGGGCAGGTGGGAACACTGGACTCGGTGATTTTCCACCAATTGTTCATTGACGAAACTGAGGATAGTACCACACAACTATCCAGAAGACCTGACCTGATCTAGTATTATTAAATATTTCAGTAATAACCTCGATGATGAAACAAGAAAGCACATGTCCTACATTTTCAGAAGCTCCATGCTGGGGAAGAAAACAAGACTTTTGAATGACCACAAGAATTAAAGAAAAGTTCTAAAAAGAGAGAATGTAATTCAGAAACAACACATGCATTGTTCTGTATGTAGACAAGAATTTGTTAGTTATTTGATTGCAGTTAAGTATATGAGAAAAGAATGAAAAAAAATATTACTTTCCCCTTCCCTAGTGCTTTCCCTCGCTTCCTGGTATTGTACAACACCTGAGCTTGAACTCCCTCTTTTTACTTATATACTTTCAGAATTATCCTTCCTTGCATTTTCTTTCTCTTGCTAACTTGCAGTGTAATTTCCACGATAAAGGCTTGTATTGTCATTTTAGTATAACTCCTTAGTATGATGACCTACATTTCATTTTCTGCATGTTTCCTTCTTATGCTGAGATCAAAGGACAGCTAATGATTGAGGCACTCCGGTCTTACTAAAATTCCTGTCCTCCTTTTGCACTAAGGTGGTGTGTGCTTGTGCTTCATGGCATTTCTGTAGCAAACTGCCAACTCTGCTATTTCCTATAAACTCACTGTTTGTAAGGGCACTCACTTGCAGCCTCATTTCTATTTCCCTTTACCCTTCATGACCCATTCCCATGGATTAATTTTCTGATGCAATTTTTCTAGAATTCATTGTCCCAGTATTTCTGTACCTCAGCCGGATGCAGAGAGCTGTCTGGTTAATTCTGAGAATTCTAAATCCACACAGGACCAAAATGCACTAGGAATCGTTTACTGAAATGCATGACCTTGAAATAGCATAGTTCCATAGCACAGATGGAATTTACCAGATGTCTGAGACTACGAAATTATGAGATTTAAAAGATTCAGTACTTCAGAATGATTTAAACAACTGAGACTGGAGTATAGGATAGAGATACTGGAAGTATATTTAAACAAGCACATTTATACACGGATCCATGATTTTGGTGCCCAGACTAGTTTACCCACCCTGCCTCTACAGTGTGCACTTACCTGTGCAATGCAGGTACATCCTGAGGACAGTGAAAGGTTTGCTCTTCATTGATACGAAATGTGGGGTTCTTCCTTGAACCATCAGAACCGGTCTGGTGGTGATAAACCCTCTGTTGTTGGCTGTCCGATGTTTTGTTCTTCAAGATGCCACGTTCTGATCTCTTAGTGGCAATTGAAATGACTGAAAATCCATATAATATGGGATCAGCATCTAGCCAGAAGAGCTGTCCTTCAAAACACTCACATGATCTTTTAAATTTCCAGTGCTAAAAACAGGGCAGTAAGGACTTGTCGTGGTTTAACCCCAGCCAGCAACTAAGGACCATGCAGCCGCCCGCCCACTCACTCCCCCCCGGTGGGATGGGGGAAAGAATCGGAAGGGTAAAAGGGAGAGAACTCGTGGGTTGAGATAAGAACAGTTTAATTACTGAAGTAAAATAAAATAGAACAGTTAAATAGGTAAAGCAAAAGCTGCGCACGCAAACAAGGCAAAACAAGGAATTAATTCGCTACTTCCCATCGGCAGGCGGGTGTTCGGCCATCCCCAGGAAAGCAGGGCTCCATCACGCGTAACGGTTACTTGGGAAGACAAACGCCATCACGCCAGATGTCCCCCCCCTTCCTTCTTCTTCTCCCAGCTTATATACTGAGCATGACGTCATGTGGTATGGGATAACTCTTTGGCCAGTCTGGGTCAGCGCCCCTGGCTGTGCTCCCTCCCAGCCCCCCGTGCACCGGGCAGAGCACGGGAAGCTGAAAAGTCCTTGACCAATGCAAGCGCTACTTAGCGACTATTTAGCGGTACTTAGCATCGACATTGTTCTTGTCCTAAACCCAAAACACAGCCCCATACCGGCTACCAAGAAGAAAATTAACTCTATCCCAGCTGAAACCAGGACAGGACTCTTCACCTAGGTGGTATCTTAAAACAGTACTGTTGTTAGCAATGGGGTTCGTACAGCAAGGTCCTGTCTGCAGAGAGTTTCACAGATACATAAACATTATTCTTTCTCTGGCTAAAAGCTGCCTGGGAACATGAATTTCTTTCAAGGAGATATTTTTCCTGTCCCCACTCTCTTTTTCATGCATCCTATCACCGAAGTGCAATGTTTCTTCATACTTCCACGGTTCCCCAACAGGTGAAGCTTCCCTTACTATTTCGGTCAACTCTTAGCTACTGACCATGGTTGCCTATTAAACATAACAGGGCATCTCTACTGCTAGTAAATAAAGGACAGGTTAATCTGTCTGTGTTTTCAAATGTCACAGCTTGCTGAAATCACTGCTATGTCTTAGTGAAACTCTGTTTTCTCAGCCTGCAAAAAATTTGCCTCAGCATTGTCATTTCATCATGTAAGGGTTAGTCGCGGGTGAATGGGAGAAGGTTCAGCAGCTCATTTTCTTTGGACATGAGAATTGAGATGCCAATGTAAAAATCCTGTAAAATGTGTCTTTTTCTCCTGTTTACCATTCTTCCCATTTTTTCTTCCCATTCTGCAGGCAACTCCTTGTTGGCAAACACCCTCTCTACTGATTTCCTCTGCTAGTCTTGTCCTCGGATTCCTCCACCAAGTCCTGCAGCCTACCAGTCTCATCACACCCCCTGTACATCTCAACACACAATGAACAATGAAGTCAACTCCCTTTCCATCCTCTTCCCCTCCTTGACAGGCCAAGGACCTCCTTCTCAGGATATGGGGTATTCTGAGGCACTGCTGAACGCCAGCTAAAAGACCTGGAAGGGTGCTTTTCCAAAACTCAACAGACATACACTACCGAAGTGAAATTGTTGTTTTCTGGCTTGGCCTAATTTAGGTATGGGGAAATAGGAGTGGAAGAAGAATTGCTGGAGGTGAGAAAATAGGCTGTTTCAGAGTTTCAGCAATTCCTCTTTGTCTTCTTTTCCTCCTACATACCTCACGGAAACCCTATATGCACAGCAGAATACCCTATATTCAGAATACCTTCTGTTTGGCTCCAGAGGCACTTGAGCTTTTGGTTCAAAGGTGATGTTAACAGACTTTGCCAAATTTGTCACATTTTGACCAGTGAGGCCTATTGCCTAAAAGAAGAAAAGCACTTGTTCAAATACGTGAAATTATTTGGTACTGAGATTTCAGCTGAGGAATTAACATTTAGTTTTTCATATTTGTACAAGTTTTTTTTTACCACAAATTTAAAGAACCAGTATTAGTGGATCACAGCAGTGGATTCTGTACAAACATGTCATAAGACCCAGTTTCTGTCCCATGGAAATTACCGTCTAAATAGACAGAAGAAATATTATTATCCCGTTCGCAGACAGGGCATTCAAGCACAAACACGCTAAGGAATATGCCTGAGGATATGCAGAAAGCCTACATCAGTCAAGTGAGCCATACTGGGGAATAAACAACACAAGCCCTTTACTTACTCTTTCTCCAGACACTCTGTATCTTCCTTTAAATCAGCCTATTCATTCACCAACAGCAGCACCGCAGGTGAAGGAGCTGTTGAAGTAATAGGTTTTCTTTTTGTTGTCATTTTTTATGTACATGAGAACAAGGGACTGAAGTCAATATGAATCAAAGAGATCAATATATCTGCTGCAGGAATTAAGTAATTTTATTTTTTTTTTAAATTATATTATGCTTGTTTATGCTCTTAAATCACTGAAAATCAGAAACTATCTGAAAAGTGAAAATGTACTTACTGGTTGAAGAATGGGGAAATTAAGGTAAAAACAAACAGGCCAGCTTGATAACAAGTGCATGATAAACAGACATTTTACTGAAAAGGAGACTTTTCAGATATTTCCATGACATGTTGTTGCCACTTGAAATGTGGTGCCTTCTGGTGCTGTCTCAGAATATCTGGCAGAACATGTTGTATGTAATCAGACACTATTTTTTCAATGTATAATTTTTTTTAAATTCTGTCTTCTCTGATAAGCATCGTGCAAGACATGTTCTATTTGCTAAATAATTTCCTTCAGAAAAATTGAACAAACGCAACTCTAGGAATTTCTGTTACTAGCAACTCCAACTCCCATTTTTAAAAGTCCATAACACAATAAAGCAAAATTTTTAAGACGCTTTGGCTCACTATCAAATCTTCTGTTAAAGGAAAAGATAGGAGAAAAAAAAAGTAGTAATCACACAAAATAATAATGGAACAAGTTATAATAATCATTAAACCTACCATTAAATCTAAATTTATCTTTCTATTAGTTACATAGAATAAACAGTCACCTTGAGGAGCTTACACTGTGAGCCCACTGAAATGTGGGCATTCACTACTCACAGAATTCACTCCTGTGCTTAAAATGGCACTTTCCCTTACTACCTTGTAGTAAATGAATGCTAATCAGTAATATTCCAGCAAACTCTCACCCAACTAAATAATTTCTTGGTTCCCCAGGTAGAACTTGTGCATGGACATTTTCCAAAAGCATTGGCAAGGCTAGGGGCTTGATTTTAACCAGCAATGTCTTAAAAAGCAAAGGACAAAAAGGAAAACGGTGAAAATGAAAATCAGCAGAGACAATGCTAAATAACACATTCAGTGGTGATGAGAGCATTTGTAAGATATCTGACCCTGAGGTCAGCACATCTTCCCTTGCCGTGGCAGAGCTTGTGCAGGAAACGGGCAACTTTTTCTCACATTATCACGTCAGTGGGGAGCCGTGTAGGGAAGCGCAGAAAGTGACCTGCAGTTTTCCTGGGTTCTGGCATCAAGTCTAGTGCATTAGATTTGCACTTTTTCAAAACAGCTTATAAGACACAAGCAAATATTTGCGCACTTGGCTCCCTGCAAATGAAAACATTTAAGTTTTTGCTTGAGCACTGCCTGCTAACGAGGAACGCAGTGAAATAGGAGTGGATCAGGAGATTAAATTCAGCCGTGCTGAGGTTCCTACAACTGCAGTATGCACTGCTGTACCATTTTGAACTAGATGCAGGCTGGTTCCCTGGACTGAAAAACCGTGCATGAGGTTTGAAGCTCTGCCTTCCTGCAAGTTGTCTTTCCACCTGCCACATCTCACCCCAGCCATCCTCTCCGGTACAAGGCCTCCCATGCACAAGCTTTTTGCTTCTGATCCTATTCCTGCCTCACTCATTCCTTGTCCTTTTCCAGGTGACACCGTATGCCTGCTGTCCGGGCCCCCTCCCAGTGCTGGTCACAGATGGAGGCAGAATGAGAGGCTTCACACTACAGTCATGGCAGGTCCTCTAGGAGGACACCCAGAGTGAAGTGGCTCTTCCTGGTCAACCCTTTGCTTGGGAAAGAAGATAAAGGCATTGAGTTTCTGAAAGTCTTTGTCTCTATAATTGCTTTGTCCCTTGTCAGCTGAAGACTCTGGGCCAGGGAGATGAGCTCGGACTAGTGGGTCAACCAGCAGCAAGATGCAGAACTTCAAAATGAAACCTGGTGGCACTACCACTGCACTGTGCGGTGGTTGCCCCTCAGAGCCTAGTGACCTCTGAGTCCCACCAGCCAGCAGACAAGCAGGCTGTGGTGGACAAATCCAACACAGGCAAAGTTGCGATCCTGAGGACATCCTCCAAACCTTCTCAGTTTGGACTGTACGAGCCAGAGGTATCATTGGCACATCCAGGCACTGCTCTCCGCAGGTTCCCTAGCTGACAAGGCCTACTCTCCTACCCAGTGCCCATCCCAGAGCACCTGCAACTACTTAACCCGCAAGGGCTTAAGTAGGCCTCAGTGGACCCACCAAGACAGATTTACAGACATCCTGGCAGGCTTCACTAGAAAGCCTCATGATATCCATGTTTTCCCCTCCTCCAGCATCAGGTTCAAAGGGGATGCTGAAACCTTCTTTCCAAGCAGGATCATTCACAGCATAAAGTGGAAGAGGCTGAAACCCCTCTGTGCTGTTGGGTGATGAAGCCATACCCACGCAACAGTGGAGAACAGGGCTAGTTTAACCACATGCTATGAAATGCTATGAATAAGTAGAATGTGCTTTTTTTCTTTGACCACAATATGGCAGGTCCTGATTGACAGACTAGACACAAATGTGCAAACTGCACAAGCTGCACAAATCAGTGCAGCCCTGATGACTGCTGTGTCCTACACAGCTTCTGCAAGGAATCGGCTGAGCCTTTCCATCTGGACCAGGAGAACAAGGACTAGTTTCTTCAGCAGCTTTATGCCCATCTTCTGTAGTCTGTGAGTAGCTGGAGAAGCCAGATGACCTCCTATGTCTGACCATTAATGGGGTGAACTGAGCAGGTTAGGGAGGAGTTCAACTAACTGTACATGACTTTTCTATCTCATTCTGTTTCCTAGAGGAGGGGTTTAGGTTTGCCTGCTTTACCCACTCCCTCCCCAGGGGACCTCAATCCACACTTCTGGGCAAACATGGTTACTCTGCCTGTGTCTGTCCTGGCCCTTAATGTCTTTTTTGACCTTTTGAGCATTCTGGCATGCGGCTGCGACTGCTGCCTCCACAACCCTAAGGAAACATCACAGGCTGAAGGCTATGTGTTTTGCTGGAGAAAAATGCGGCTGACAAGTGGCTGTGCCATGCAGTTCAGGAAAGGGGGGAGGGTGAGGAGAGATCTGCTTGCTGTCTGCTTCTTGGGAGGCAGCAGAGAGAGTGGCAGAGGGAATAAGGCTGTGTAAGCAGCTCGTATGGATGGGGGAGTAACACTTGATAAGGGCTGGAAAGGCAAGGGGTAGAACCAGCTGGCTGGATCCTACAGGACAAAAGAAGCACCCTTTCACCAAGGAAACCTTCTTTCCCCTTGTCCACAGTGACACAAGACCTTCTGTCCTGTCCTGTTCTCTCCCTTTTTTCTCTCTAGAGAAACTGGCCATTTCCCCATTTACCTAGGCTTTTGGCCAACTGCTCTGTTTATGGAGTGGCTGTGCCTCTGAACCTCATGAAAGGCCATCTGCATCTTAGATGTTATTAAGCCTCTCCATTTTGTGGAGAGATGCCCCAGTGGTCACCATGTGGTATGGAGCCTGCTGCCATTTTGTGTCCTTTCAGCCTACACCTAAAGAGATCTCTGAAGAGAGGGGGACACAGCAGACGTTACTCTTCCTTCTGCTCCAATAACCAGCCTATCTGGCACTTCTTGGGAGCATAACTCAGTGGCTCTAGAGGGAGCCAGAAACTCTCCTGGCAGAAGCTGCAACTCGTACCCCCTGCCAATTGCTCGAAAAAAGAAATTCATAGAAAAGCAGCCCACTTACTCAGGCTGGAATGAGAAGCACTGGCACAGGGGATCGCTGGTGCAGGCTGGGGCTAGGAGCGGACTGAAGAGGTTTCCTGGATTTGTCTTCTCTGGGGGACTCTGTGGGGTCTAGAAACAGGATCCAAAGGATACCTTCTCCTTGTGACTCTCCTGCATGGTCTGTCCAGAGCATGGATATCCAAAGGAGTGTCTGATTTAGTGGTGTACTCTCACTGGAAGATGTGTTCAAGGTGTCCGTACCACATCATAACATGGGGAACAGCTGCCATGTCACCACGCTGCGTGGTTCTTTCCTCAGGTCTTCAAGGACATGGACACCTTGAACTTGTTCTCATCACCAGCTGTCAGCCTCCTGATAGTGCTGCAATGCCATTTCCTTCAAGCTCTAGGTTGCTCTGCGCTGGCTTTCCTGGAAGAAGAAAAGGATTGATGTTACCAAACAAAAAAAAAACAAAGAGAGGTAAAAGAGATAGGTGCTTCAGCAAGGGGGACAAGCAACAAAGCAGGGAAAAGATTAGGCAGGGGAAGTCTTAGGAAAGAGGAAAAAGTGAGTTGCAAAGGTTAGAGGGCTAACAGTCAGCGGGAAATACAAGGGGCCTGACACGTTTTGGGCCTTTGTACATCCTGAAAAGCACCTCAGAGCGTCACAGGATCTCCCAGAGAACTTCAGTCCATGCTGGAGGATTTTGTGATGGTATGGCCCACTTGCTGCTTTGAACACGTTAGGAGTGGGTGCACAGTAAGTACCCACCTGAAAGCGGTTTGGTGTCCTCTAGAAAGGATGTAGTCTGCATACACCAAAACTGCTCTGTGGTCCAAACCAACAGGCAGCACATGGGGACAGGCAGCATTTGCTCCAGAGCCACACCAGCACTCTAGATCAAACTGCATATATATCTGCAGCTGATGGCTGGCATTGCACAAAACACAAACGTAGCTGCTGCTGTAAGGAAATTACAAACCAAGGACAAGACCGTGAGTGATACAGCCTCGAGATTAGACAGAACAAGCAGACTCCTGATTACAGCTTGGCACCAGATCAGATCACAAGCACAGTCAAACCAAGTATTGCCAGGAGTATTAGCTATCCCCAAAGGCACGGGGAGCAGGCAAGTCTGTGGCTTCAGCTGCAGCCCGCAGCAGTGAGGATAGCTGGCCGGCTGTGGCCAAGGAGCCTCCTCCACGGCAGCAGTGTGCACAAGGCAGGAGGAGACAAGCCAACTTGACCCTCAAGAGGGACATGAGAATCACATCACACATCACATGACCAGAAGTCATTAGATGATGCAGCCAAAAGGTGTGGTTTGTTCATCTTGTTTGGATTTACCTAATGTTATTGAAATGATAGAGACTCGTGTTAGTACCGGCATTAAGCTTTTTACACTTAGGCCCAAAGTGATAAAGAGACTTTGGCTTCCAAATACTTTCATCAAGCCATGCCTTCACATTTGCTGAACATGCTTCTTAGTTTGTTGAAAGCAAGATTTCACACTACATGTTTTACCAAACTTCTTTATAATTCCTGCTCTGAGGAAAGTAAAGTAATTTCTCATTTCATTGTAGGAAGTCATAAAAACAAACCTGTCATTCATTCATGCCCTACAGGCTTTTTAGACTCTTGGCACTTGTCTTACTATTGGAGAACCTTTCGAGATAATTGGGCAATGAAGCGTTAATGCTTTCCAGGGTGGGGACTGAGGGACAGACTGTTTTCCAGAAAGAAACAGAACAATGTCTAATGTAGACAAAACTTCGGGTTTGTTCTTTGTTGACCTTTTAATGTGGCATATATCTGAGGAGGGATTCATCCTCACCGCTTCTTTCTTTCATGTCAGTCTGGATTTAATAACATGAGAGGCATATTGCAAAGACCATCTTTTCTTGCCATTTGGGAATGGGTCGGACACGGTTATAATCATTACATCCACGAGCAGCATGATTGTATTAGTTTTGTGTTTCAGTATATAAAAAAAAGCAGCCCTAGGGATAACAGGCAGGTCTAAGTAATGTACACATAACATATGGGCTCCTGCTGAGTATTTTTGACACTCCTTAACAGTGAGAATTAAGATCTATGGCTCTCATCTTTCAGCTGATAACATCAAGACAGGCTGCAGTGACTACACAGAGCCTTCCTGAAACCAAATTGGTCTCTGAGCAAACACAGCAGTTCATGTGAGAACTACTAAATAAGAACAATTTAGAACTGCAGCTTAAACTGCAGCGTATATAGAAACAAGCACTATTTATTGCAGCAGATGAAGCGGTAGCTGATAGTTGTCTCTGACTTGGTTCCGTGATAAAGGGTCACACTTTTATTAGGGATACGGACAGAAACTACCAACAGCAGCTCATAGCTATGCAAAGAGGTAATCTCCGGTGGAAAAAAACCCAACCGTCACCAAATAATTAATCTTGCATTCCACTTGTGATCTCTCCCACACAAATGGGGGAAGGTGTGTCATGATTCAGATCACTGCCAAAATAGCACGACGTGGCATTTCTTAGTTTAATTGTTTCAACAGATCATTTATTTTTTCTGTAAGAATGAGTTTGATTTGAGTTCTCATCCTTGAAATACCAGGGTGAACTTCATTAAATGCAGTTTACCTTTACAAATGACTAACAAGACCCCCAGTGCTGCGGGAAGTACAGCAGACTGCACACTCTCCAAGCAGCTAAGCCAACACCACACATTGCCAGTCACAGCCGTGCCCTCCCGTGTCCTTCAGCACGTGTTCAACATAGGACAGCAATGGCCTGAGGCAAGAAGAGAAGAATGCTAGCAAAGACCCCTGAGAAGGCTGGATTTTGAGGGAGAAAGCCCAGGGGAAACAAGGTGACCCCAGTACTGGGAATTTGAATCAGACAGACTTCTACCTTCTACCTTTTTAATCATGAGCCTTAAGAGACTGCCCCAGGAGTCTCATGAGAACATCAACATGCAGCACAGAGAAGAAGCCCTTGCATGCCTGCCACACACCTTACTCACATATATCATTTATTCATTTCTTCAGTCAATGCTATTTTTTTCCCTTAGAAATGTCAGAAGTGGCTTCTTATATTAGTAGTTTCAACTCAGCACTTACATATTAGGGATGTAGTAAGTATTTTAAAATAGGTTCATAATAAGTTCATAAAACCTTTGTAAAATGCATTCAGCATGTGCGTGTCTTTTAAGTCAGTCTGGCTTTCTCAACAGTAAAAATGAAGACAATGAATCCCGAGTTAGAGAATTAGCTGCTTAAAACACTGGATACACATCCAAGGCACTGAAATGCTTTTTAGAGAAATACACAGGTGCACATGTGTGACTACAAACAAGGTACTGGGTTTTCTAACCATGCAGTTACCATATTAAAAGAAAAATACATGGCAATACAAAGTCAGTTGTAGAAACAAATCAGAGTAATGGGCTACAGTTTCCCAAATTTTTCTGTACTGAATGATAAACATGTATTTGTACCACTCACTGATACACTACTTTGAGATTAAGATGATTTTGATTTGATCTCAGTGCTGGGTTCCTGGTCTCAAAGTATCCATGGCAAGCACAACGAACAAGGAAGTTGCAAACCACAGCAAGGTAAGCAAAGTACTTAGCAATTCACCCCAAGAGTGCCGTTTTATCTATGCCTTGTTAAGGGACTAATGCAATACTGATCGAAATTGGTGAGGATTTTACTACAGAGTTAATAAGAATTGTGAGCTATGAACTATGACAGAAAAAAGGGCTCCTGCAGTCACTATGGAGGGCACATGAAGAAATAGGAAATAAATTTACTTTTTAAGTGTCCTAGTGTTTATCTGAAAGTAATCTGTAAGTTCACACAAAGTGCATTAGTTTTCTGTAACTGATAAACAGAGGCAATTCCCTTTCACCTTTACACTGAGATAGCCTTCCACTGCACTTCAGCAGGGCAAGCCACAGGTCACAGGGAAAAGAAAATTTCTTCAAGGCAACTAATAATAATAAAATAACATGATAAATATAGGCACCCGAGACAGAAGGTAGTCTGTGGTCCAGCAACTAACCTCTGTATTTACTTAACATTTTTAAAGGCCAAGCCTAGGAGAAGTGAAGCAGAAGGACTGAGATTCAAGCCATACATCCTTACAGGGCAAAGCCTCCTGAGTCTTTCAATTCCAGACAGCACCTACCCAGAAGGTAGTTTGCAGTAGTTACTAGTGATGTTGGACTTTGCCCTTCCTTAAATAACACATATAACAAACATCATCAACACAAATAATAGCACCTTCCGCCCCACCCATCAGCTGCTGAAACAGTAGAAACAAGAAAATCAAAGAATAAACCCACAGCACATGTGGCAACACTGAACAAATGTGAAAGCAGAGCTGCAGTCTGGTTTGCAGTAGCCCTTCACCTCCACTTGAAATCCTGGAACAGACAGCCATGACTTAGCCAATATATATGTTAGGGATAAAGAATGGATTCACTTACACAGTATTTGCAGTGACAGTAATTTCTTCAATAAAAAGCAGTTCATGCCCACCCTGTCACAAATCTCTAGTAAATAGATTCTATTTATCTCTCCACCTACTTCTTATTCCTGTCTTCTTTGACACTCATTATTCCCTCCACAGTTAAAAGTCACAGCATCTGATGCATCGCTTTACTAGCACTCATTTCTTCAGTTAAAATCTCACCAGAAACATCCCTCACTGCGAAAGCTCAATCACCACTCAATAGGATTATTTCTGACCTCCCTCCATGGCCTCCCAAACCCCTCACAGCTCTTCCTTCCTTCATCCTAGGCTGGTCACAGTAGAGCTTTAATAGCAAGTAATTTTCCCCTTCACACTGTCTTGGAGTCCACTTCTTTCAAGGAATTCCTTTGCTGGCCTCCTGCCTTTGTGTTCTTGTTTCCCAGCTTCAGTGACTGACACAATCTCACTTCCATCATCACTGCCATTTCTCCCTTTCTTTCCTTAAAGCCTTCCTAAGCATCTCTTCTTGCTGAAACCCCATGTCTTTGCCATCATCTCCTTTCTTCAGCTGCAACATGCTAAAATCGAGATTTTGTTCAAGCACTTTGAAGACAGAATTACAGTTAATGGAAGTTTTTTTAAGATCATAAATGTCTAAGATCGGAGATCATATATCAGTCTAATACAGTGTCTATTAAAATGTGTCCTCAAGCTACGTTTGATGCATCTGTAAAACAGGAAATAGGAATAACACAAAGGAAAGGGGTAATTGCTGACAATTTCCAAGAGCTGTAGCACATAAAACATAGAGATGACAGTAGTCAAGGTTAGACTTGTCTGCCTGCCCCTCATAGTGAGATTTTGTACTGAGCTCTCCTGATGGTCATCACCACCAAGAGGACAGAATGGGAACCCATCATCCCATAAACTAAGATGAATAGCTAGTAGGTGTGATGGGAACATCATTTGAGGCTTGCAGTAGCTCATTTTCCCTAAGCAAAGAGGAAAAAAAGGTATTGTGCATCGGAAAAGTAAGAAGGTATCCTCAGGCTTCTCGTACACTGTTATTCATGCACAAACTGTATCCCAGGGTCTTTCCTTAGGTGTTACCAAACCTAGAGAGAGAGAACAAAATTTAAAAGCTCAGGATGTCACTAAAAGCACCGTAAGGGGAGCAGTGAAGGAGGGGAACAATGGAGGAAGGGACTGGAAGGTAGAAAACAGTGTCACAGGTTAAAGTAATTTTAAGTAAAAAAAACCCAAACAACAAAAAACAGGGAGTGGGAAGCTAGTGAACGTGGATAAGAATAGAGTTGAAATGTAAAAAAAATGAACCGTGAACATCAAACTGTTCCAATATCTAATATATGATCACTCCCATCGTATATGTATATATATGGGAACAAAGCGAAGACATCAGAGCAAAAGAAATGGAAGAGTGTAAAGGAGACAAGAAAGTCTAAATGAAGTGTCCTTTTCAATATTGAACCATTTCACAATTGTCCCAGTTTCGCTAAAATAGATCATTACAAGCAAGTAGCATTTTCCAGAGGGAAGCTGGTTAGTTTAAAAAAAAAAAAAAAAAGAATATTATCAGCTCTTGCTATAAACAATACTTGTCTCTGTGCCCAGATATTTTGCCTTTGGGAGCAAAGCAGGTTTTCTCCCCCCATCTGCTGTTCTTGGAGAGATTTTACCGTATTCCCTCATGGTGCCTCCCCACGGCTCCAGTGGAGAACTTGGTGTAGTCTGGGGCTACGGATAGATCACAATAAATTTTATAGAGAGGAAAAAGAGATGACAAATCTGGTTCTAGAAAGTTAGCTTTCAGGTCATCCGCTGACAGGTTCCATACTACTGCCAGATTACTGTTTTAATTAAGGTACTGCCTAGGAATATCAGACAGAAATTAGAAGTCTATTTCTGAACACAATGTAGAGATAAATAACACAAATTTCACCACTTCTAATAAAAGAACAAAAAATGCTAGCCAAATCCTGTGCCCAGCTCAGACAGTTTCAGGGCAGAAGCTCATAGTCCAGGAGTTGGTTCTGAGGCAGTGGAGACACCAAACAGAAAAGGACAACAGGGGCAGGCAAGAAAACAGGCAACAAAAAAGTGAATGAACTCTAACAGGAAACCAGGACTTTGAGGACACAGCTCCTTATTTGCTCACCCTCTGTCTTCTAAACGCTGTGACAATGGTCCCCACAGTACAGTTTGCCATAGGGCCTTTTCATTATTTCCATCTGGTTTTATTCAGGGGGAGTCACTCAAGAGTTAGGTAACACAAAGTAATATTATAGGTTATGAAAAAATCATGATAGAGTTCAAATTTTAAACAGACTTGCAAGTGAGCCTTGCCCTTACCTCTTCACTGGAGGAGAAAGGTGGAAACTTGTATTGCACACCGCTGATAAATACTCACCTGATGTAATAAGACCTGCGCTAAATAAACTCTCAAGTCAACCACATTTAAGATGTTCACTGGAATTTTCTGCTTTTCTGTTGAAGGGTCTTCTAACTTTTGCAGTTCATTCAGTATGAGGTCCTATAGATCTAAAGACATTATATAATCTTCCTGAATTACTTCTTCACTATTCATCATTTTTTCATACTCTGGTAGATTGCTTGTCCTCATTTTAATCAGTCAACTCATCCCACGAGTCAGAATCTGTATAAATGTCAAGTCAATACTTAATTCTGTTAAGGCTGACATTGAAAACCTTATCTCATAAACCAAACTACATTTTGCAGTCTGGGCTCTGAGTCAAAGTCAGATGACATGAGGGAAAGCTCAGAGAATCGGAAGAAATTCCTGGAACATTCTGTAAGTGAGTGACAATAAATTGCATGTCCCACCAAATTCCACCTCAAGTAGATCCCTGCCACCCTACACTAGAGTGTACTGTCAAAAGCTTACCATTTCCAGTAAATATTATTGTATTTTAGTAGGGACTTAAGGGATATTCTGCATCCATTAGTGGCCTGCTCAGTGCTGAAAGGCTTAATGAATTGCTTGAGATATCTAGAATAGCATATTATCACTCACTTATTGGAAAAGTACCAGGCAGATTATCAAATTATTATTTTTTTATATATATATACTTAATTAATAAGTAAGGAGACACTGCTTTTAATTGCAGGAAATATCAGTAATCATTAAATACATAGAGATCACAAGCCATAGAGAAATGAAAAAGAAACGTATAAAAGCGCCTTCAGACAACAGTAGCTCCTGAATCTACAAAGATTTTCTAATTTCAGAGTGTCAAGAGGACACCATTTTTGTGATTTGACAGGAACAGAAGAGTGGAGACTTGCACTCCTGCTTAGATGTTTGCTGGGAACTCAGTCTCCCAGCATGATGACTTTTTTCTTGATGGTTTAGATAGATGTAAGATTGAATTTACAGCTAAATTAGCTTCATAATATTAGTAAATGAGACTGCACTGCTCTATATTTATAGTCTTCTTGGAAATGTGAGATTCATCTGCTCTTTCCGAGACAGACATCAATGAATAGACTAAGAACTCCAAGCCAAACATTTTCCAGAAAAAATAATTTTATCTTTTTTTAGGTTCATATTATTTTACTTATTTTAGATATAATCAAGTGGAGGCACTAAAAACATGGGGTTTTGAGCTGCTGAGTACCCTGCATTTTCTGTGAAAGATACGCTTAACTAAGCCATGTAGGATGCATCCCTGGATGGGACCTGTTTAGCCTCCAAGAAGTAAGGAACATTTTATGACTTCTCACAGCCCCCTGGGACTGCTTTACAGGCACTAGTAAAGAACATGCAAATACGACAAAACAAAACAAGAAAAAGCTGAGCTGGGAAACATAATAATTTCTCATTCGAACAGATCCCACAGCAGAGCAAGTGCAACCTTTAAAAGTGTCACCACTGGACCTGGGCATTCACCTCTCTGCAAAGTGTCCCCTCTTCCAGTAACTGTTGGGCCCTGTAACTACTAACTCAGGTCATCAATATCGGGGGAAAGATTGCCATTTTTAAAAAATTGCTTGTTTTAAACCAAAACCTAAAACATTAAGACAGATTCATAGACTCATAAAAACATTTCTCAGATATACAGGTCTTCTGGTTTTGGCATGGACTTCAGTAACTGAATTCCCAAGTAGTCTTGAGGCGTGACCGGAATGACTTTGGCAAGCTCTCCTACCCTGAGCAATAGGGCATGAATTTTTACTCCCTCAAACATAAAAAACCCCTCTACTATTGACTAAACCAAAGCCAACACCTCCCTCATTTTTTACACATCACTTACTCAGAGGAATAGGGTTGGGTTAAATTGTCCTTGCAGTGAGGGAGGGGGGATGCAGAACTACAACAGAAAGGGGACAAAAGTCATTATTTTATTATTCTCCATGCTGGCAACCACACGCCCATTGCCCACTATCCTGCCTTCAAACCCACATCCCGCTAGGGTGCTGCAGAGCGCGCCTCCAGCCCGGGCCAACTTGTGCTAGGGGGACTACACGTACTCCCCTGCATCAGAGCATCATTGGGCTGTTTTTGGGTTTGGGAGAGGGCAGAGGCTGTTTGAAATCACAGTTGCCTCTCCTGAGCAGTGAGATTCAGAAGGGAATTTTTTCCCCTAAGCAGGACACTTTAAGAGGATTTGTAAGACCTGTTTAAGAAAATGAGGAAGGGTCCTCACCATTCTGCTTTTTGTCTTGTGATCCAGCAAATGAAATACAACTTAACCCTAACCTGTAACTTCCAATTTAGACCAGTTTCTTTGATGTGCTTCTCCCTGAGGAAGAGAAAGTCCAGGCTGCCACCACGCTACGAATGATGAGAAGGTCAAACACGGAGCTCTTGCAAACCTGCACTGCCATTCTGCCTGCTGCAAACCAGCTGGCAAACGTGGAGTCGCTGAGGGTTAAAGCACACTCCAGGACACAGGCTTGGCCAACTGCTGTTATCCAAACAAGTTGGCAGCAACTCCCTTTTCCACTGAAAAGAAAGGCTCCTGTGTTAGGTTTGATAACTTCACTTTTCATTTAGTAAGTCTCCTCAGTATGAAATGAACTGAAATGAGAATCCTGCATTATGGACTTAAAGCCATCAGCTTTTTCACTGATTTCAATGTTTTTTAAATTATACAACAGAGTACCTGAGAAGTACTGGGGTGGAGTACATTAGGCCTTAGGCAGCACCTGAGAAAGATGGGTTTCTAAGTCAGGTTCTCAGCTTGATTTTCTTCCTGCTTTTGAGCTGCTACATTCACTGACTCTTGTTTTGCTTAGCTTTTGTTGTAGTGTCCCCTCAAAGGATGAAGTACTCCACGGAAGGGTTGTCTCCCACTGCGTACGTATGGAGCCCAGGAAGACAAACTTCCATCCAGGTCTTGCTGAAATACAAGTAATCAGCCAGTTTGATTGTAGCTGGGGATATACCCCACTAAAACAATGGGATATAAACACTGACCTCCATTTAGAATGGCTTCAAGAAAACAGTAAATTCCTCTTTGAAAGCTGATACTTGAAATAATAATCTCCAAAATATAGCACACAAACCCAAGCACAAATGCTAGCCTGGCTAGAAACCTGAGTGTGGCAGGAGGTGTTTGTCCGAGTCCTGCCTTGGGTAGGGCGGCGGGTCCCTGGGCACTCACGCACACATAAGTAATGCAAAGGAGGGGCACAGAGCAAAGAGAGAAGGAAGCTCACTCTGAACAAGCATGGCAGCGTAATCATGAAAAACACCCTGGTGAGCGACAGAGGGTGTTGGCTGTAAGAGCATGGGCTGACAGTTTCTGCTCCAGTGGTTCTCCTGTGCTCAAGGAAGGACAACTGGCTTCTCAAATAAACAAGATCTGTTCCTAGCAGTACCTCTCTCTTTCATCAGTTTCTCTTAAGTGAGACAATCAACAAGATCCTGATTTTTTGGCTAGATATGCACATCAAAGAAGTATCAATATTAACAATGCTTTTTAGTGTAGCAGAAAAAGAAATGTCAGAACAAATAAGCCAGGAAAGATACACATGTGCTGGTTTGTCCCTGAGTGACGGCAAAAAGCAGGTGGCACAAATCCCAAAACCTCTCTATCTAGAAAGTTTTTCTCCCTTGATTATATGCTGCACTGTGACTTTTATTCTGCCTTTGCTGCATCAACTCACACCTGATCAGTCAAAAAGAAACAATACTGATTTTCTGAATCCATGAACACCAAAAGCTCTCCATGAGCATAAAGGAGAGCTGCAGAGACACCGTGCAATTCTGCTTCCTTTTTTCTCCCAGCAGAACAAAAACTAGACTTACATCCTGAAAGGAAGAGTCACCAAAGGGCGTGCTAGGTGACCTAACAGACCTTTTACATCTCTAACGTCTGATTCAGTGCAAAGAATGCAGACCTGTGAATCATGACACTGAGCTGAACAAGCAGTGACATGGTTGGAGCCAAAAGATCTCCAAACATTTCCACTCTACCCAATGCCTTATCATAAGCATATAATGAGCAGAAAAAGATGATGTGTTCGAGACAGAAACACAAACCAGAAGGCGGTATGCCAGCCTGATCACTCCAGCGGCATGTTTCCCTCCAGAGGTAGCAGTCTTTGGGCTAAAGACTGCGTGGGCAGGGGATGGAAAAGAATCCCAAACTCGGTACCTCGCAGGTAGGCGGAGGGTCTGATTCACGTTGTAATCATTTGTAACAGCCTGCAGCCATAAGGCCAAATACTTTCATCTCCTCAGATCTCATAAGCTAAGCAGTGTTAGCTGGATCAATATTTGCAGTGGAAGGTCTCCAAGTGGCACCAACGCGGGCAGGAAGTGATGATGATGAGAGCTGGGCTCGACCCAGCGCTGAGCCAGAACCGCAGGATGAGGTTTGGAAGGAGTTACTCTGGCAGTGTTACCACTTCTTACACAGGGCTGTAAAAGGTGGCCCTGGTGATGCGGGGTCAATAAAAGCACCAGGCCACTTTCTCTCTGAACAGGGTTTCCTGATACCCTGGACAAAGTCCAGCCTATGCAATTGCATCCTAACCCCTTGCCACAGCTGCAGCTGGAGACAACACGGATTCTCCTTGCTAGCAAACCCCGTGTGGGTCCCTGGGCTTTCAGTATGTGCTGATCTAATGCAGTCCAGAACCACAGCGATCCGCAGTTCTAATTAACTTTACAAATTTAACAGGCTAAGGCTGCTAAACTTGGTCTGAAATCTCAGACTGATTTCAATAAAACCTAAGGATATGGTTAAGGAATGCAGTGGTTTTCTTGAGCTGTTGTCTCCAGTTAAAAATAATGTGCCGATAGATAATGCTAAGTTTGAAATAAGGATCTTTTTTGCATATGCTTCAGCCCATTTTGTCTATTTTTGGGAATGGCCAAAGAATTCAAGACTGAAAAAATAAGTACAAGCAAAATACAGTTGTCTCCTTGTTACTGAAACAAACACTAAGTCATATATTATCATTGTCATAAAAAAGACTTCATTGGGACAAAGAGATTCAGTGCTACAGCCTGCAGCAAAGATACCATTAATAAAATAAATCGCATCATTCACAACTACAAGTGCTTCACTTTAAAGGCAAAAAATAGGGAGAATAGAACTGTGTGTACTTGGATGAAACAGTACAATCTGTATCAGTGCACTGCACACGTCAACACTGCTCATACAATGAATAAAGAGGAAATGCAACACAGTCAAATAACTTTATTAATCTTCTGCACAATGACCTTTTACTAAACTCATATAACCAAAGGTCTACATGCTATATAACCTATCAGATCGCTCCCCCATGAATAAATAAAAATCCACAGAAAAAATGAGAATGAAAGCTCAATTACTGGTATCTTTTAAGGCTGGTGAGCAAATATTTCAATAAAATATAAGATGACTTGGGGCCAAATAGGAGCACACTGAAGTTTTTCAGCATAAGAAGCAAACTGATACCCCTCCTGTTAATACCAATTTCATCCAAATTTACATACTACTTGAGGTTTTTTTTTTTTCTTCATGCAAATCAGCAGGATGGAAGACAGAAACCCAAGCAAGTAGCCATATAGAGAGGAAAAATGAATACAACAAAGATGCAGCCAGCTGACTAACAAGCACCTCAATACTGACCTGCCAGTCAGTCCATCCATAACTCTAAATCAGCCAAAATGATGCTGCTTGCCCAGAGAAATACAGAAAGGGAGCTAGAAAGTCTTATAAAAGCAGAAAGAAAGCAATGTGGATATGAGCAGGTGATGGAGTTATAGAACACAAATATGTAGGAAAGCTTCATTAGCTCTGCTGTGAACAGAAAATTTGCTTTTCTCAAGGATTTTATGGTTATGCTTCTCAAATGAGAAACCAACAGGCTAAATCCTTCATCCTGCTAAGGAAATTTGGGGGCAATATAGAGTAAAGTATAGTTTTAAACAAGACTGAGGTTCTAGCATAGGGCACCCAGCGTGCAAGTAGACTTTTTGGTGCCAGCCATCCTACAGCCCCTTCAGAGAAGGAAGATATGGTGTGACAGGAGCAGGGCTGATCTGAAATGCACCATGCCCAGTCTTCCTTTAGCACAAACAATTTTAAGTACACCTGAGGTTGATTTGTTTTGGACAGCAATGGTTCTGAATTGGAGAGATGCAATAGTCTCTCTCCATTAGTTCTGAGGTATGGACTGGGACTTACCCAACATTGATTTGATTATTTACACATGAATGCTGTGAATGTGAAATCTGTATACAAATACTCTTTAAATACTAACCAAACTCCCAGACAGCTCACAGACACACTCAGAAGCAGTCATAAAATATTAAAAAAGTCCAGAAGAGTTGCTGAGAAAGTGGGATCAAATTGTCAAAAGATGAATGTGCTTGAAAAGAAAGCTCTGCATGAAGTCTTGAAGGCATAAGTAAAAGCTGAGGGCACACCACGCTCTGCAAAAGATGCCATCAATTAATTTTCTAAATGAGGAAGGTTTCTAAACTTTTCTAGATGAGCCCCATCAGGAGAAAGAACAGGGCAAACACAACCAATCTTTCCTGCCTTGCAGGGATATAGGGAAAGAAACAGTCATTCAGATATGTCGGGTCTGGGGCACTACAAGCACAGCGGCACACTCACGTTGTGTACCCGGCAGCAGAGGCAAGGACACACATGATGCAACTCACGCCACCAGAATGGCTCTGCTCTTCACCTGACCACCTGGTCCTGGCAGAGACCCTTCACAGGAGTGTTAAGAGCCCCCACCCTAGAGTAAAGGAGCAGCCAGGAGCATCTTTATGGAGCAGAAACAACCCTCCAAACCTCATACCCTCTCCACAATAGGATAAATATGTTTTAGCTGCATTGGCTCCAGATTAATTAGAAAAATAAGGAATAATTAAAACTGATTTTAAATCAGTAAATCAAAGAGCTATAATTACGTGAATATATATGGACAACAGATCTGCTATAAAAGGGCCTGATTCAAAGTCCATAAGGAAAGCTACTTCAACTAGCACTCTTGACAGCAGCATTCCCTTTTGTAGCACAGAAGAGATGCGTGGCTGTATTTAGGATATCCAAGCAGAAAGCCCAGAAGCAGAGTAAGAACCAAAGAGTTTTTTATGTCAACAGAAAGGTATACTTTCTTCTCCTCTCCTTTCTTCTTCTTTACACAAACACATTATGCAGTGCCAAAAAAAAAGAGAAGGAAATGAAAAGAAAATGGATCAGTTGAAGCCTCCAGGAAAGATAACCTTCAAAGGAAATTTAGCGGAAAATTGAAGAAAATAAAAGCTGAGATTTCTCTTGTACCTCATGGCTACAGAAATAGATAAGTAGGAGAAAGGGCTGCAAGCAGCATTGCTCCTTTTTGTGACAAGAGAGAAAGCCCCAGATATATTCAATCAATTCCAAAGGGAGAAAGATAATGAGAAATTAGAAATACCCATGAATAGGTTTGAAGTCTACTGCTTCTGGACACATATCATTGCCAAGAACATGCAATTTCAACACAGATGAGAGAGAGGGAATCAAATGATCCATACATGACACACTTAAAAACTCACAGAAACACCCAAGCAAACTTTTAGAAGTTACCAACGTTACCAAACCTCCATTAGGCTTTCAGAAACTTTTCCCTATTACTACAGACATATCTGTGAATAAGTAAAAAAACTACTATTACATCTACAACCCAACACTCCTGAGATTGTGGCATCTGACTATAGCTACACTAACGACCAAAAATTAACACTTCGTTCCACCAGCTTGTTGCTGCCTGTATGGGGGAGGGAGAATCTGGAAAAGGAAAAAATCACAGGAAAAATCGGAGACAGAAACATTTAACATTAATATTTCCATTTGAAATTAACATCAATTCCAAGATACAGGGGTTGTTTTGTTTTGGGTGGGTTTTGGTTTGGGTTTGTTTGGGTTTTTTTTTTTTAGAATACAGGCTGATCACTGGGTGAGCAGAGGGTTTGGGGCAAGAACTCCGGTGTTCCCTTGCCTATACCGTCTTGATTTGGTGGCAGGGAGAAAGATCAGCATTTTCTAGACAGTTTCTGGGCTAAATTAATTTGCCTGCTATGGCGGTGTGTCCCTGAAGTGGGGGAAGTCTGCTGGAGGGTGAAGAAGGCAGAGAAAGAAACGTGAGATTGCCTTTAAAATGAGGGAGGAGGAGGAGGGATTAGCAGAGCCCAGAAAACAGGCGCTGCTGGTTTGTGAAGGGGGATATCCTGCCCCCACCCCCTGCCTGAGACCAAACCGTCCCACCGCTGGGCATGCTCTGGTACTTGCAGAATTAAAGTTGATCCCAACAGCAGGAATCTTAACAAAGGGTAGCCATGGAAACAAGGCACTCCTACAAAAAAAAAAAGGCTTTTCTGCAACATCAAGGGAGTTGCTGGTTACACCTCATTCTCTCTCACGCATTTCCACTGTAAACATGAAAAATTAAGCATCTGCAGTTTTAAGATGACATTTGCAAATGACCTGAATCCTTCAAAGCAGTCTCATCACAGATAAGGCACCCAGTTGGAGAAGGAGTGGATACTCTTCCGATTGTCCAGCTTCCTTCCATGGATGCCGGCCTGTGATCAGCATTGGCAGTAGTCACACAAAACAAATAAATCTTTAAACAGTAAGCTACAGATTAAAAGCCTGAGAGGCTCCCCTGCGACCCATGCAGAAAGAAGAGCATTACAGAGAGGGCTGGAGACCGGTGGTGCAGAAAGTTAAGTCACTGGAGACGTGAGTTCATATCTGATGCATGGGTAGAGGTGAAACGGGCTTACGGCCGTCAGACACTTCAGGGATTTGTTCTTACTGCAGCACTCGCACCGTAGCCGTTTCCAGATGATCACAGTCTAAGGACTGGAATAATGTATGTGCTGTAGGCAGAAACAACTGAGGTTCAACAGCAGCGCTGTGTGGAAATCTGTACTCAGGACCTGCTTTGTCTGTTGTCAAAAGTACCGTAAACTACCTATCATCTGTGGGTTTAAACGCCAACTATGCTAGTGAGATTAGTGTAATACTAAACCTAGAATGGACCATTTCTGCCGCTGACCAGTGAAAGACATGTATTTCTGCTTCTCCTTATCTCTCTCAGAATCAGATAAAGTGTCTGCACCTGCTGGTAACCATCCCTCTAAAGAATGCAACTACATATTCCCAGGGACATCCAGAGGTATATAAGCAGTACGAGGACATGTGCTGTAATGGACAGTGCATATGTAGAATAAGGTATACTGCCCCTGATTTTGCGAAATCAGAAAGGGAAAACATGGGCAGTCCACTCTTAGCTGTCATTGATGGGAAACCAATTTCACGCCAGTGTGATTAGAAAAGAAGTAGCTGTTCCAAAAAAATAGAGGAGTCAGTTGTCGTCGTTATGAATCTGCTGTTCCTACTGACAGCACACAGCGCAAAAGAGAGAAACACAAGTCATTTTGGCAGCAGCCAGCCCTACACCATGACCTGGCTCAGCTCAAAGCACAGGAGAGGAAAAACGCAAACACAGCTAGAGGCCTCGAGCAGCAGCGCTCTCCATTTCTTTCATAGGCACAGACAGTATCATTGCGCACAGTGCAGTCCTCGAGGGAACTGACCATCGCATTCACTGACTCCAGAGCTGCCGCTGCTCAGGACCTCAGGTGCATTTGCCTGGTGAAATAAGAATAATTTCATTTAAAATGTACTAATATCTCAAATCCAACTGGCTATGAAAAAGGAACGCTGCCACAGGACTCCTACCTTGTATGAGGCATTGGATAAGTAAAACCAGGTCCCTTTCTATTAAAAACAAAGCAAACAATAAAGCCAACAATGTGGGTGCGTAAATGGATTTTCCCCTACAGCTGACACTGAATCTAAATTAAATTAAACTGTTTTCATAATTTGCGACCTCTGGTTTCTCCATAATTACGATGTTGTGAAATGAGCAGGAACAGCTAGTATATACCCACAGGGAAGAATTACATTTAGTGACCCTATAATGATCCAGGATGAAGAAGATGCAATAAAGGAACCCACAGTATTCATTAATGAATAAGATCAGTAAGAAAGGAGGAAGCTAGAGTTAATGAATGTATATAGGATTTAGATGTAGAAACTTCAGGCAGAAGTAGCCAACAGTTTTATGCCAGCAACAGTCTTAGCCATAAAACACTTCATTAGAGACAATCATCTCCTGAAAAATCCCCAAACTCTCCCCATCTGCAGAATGCTGGACAAAAACTATTTTAAAAATACTTTACCTTTAAAATACGATGTAAATAGATGTTATTAGCTATTACACATGAAAGATTCTGCTAAAAACTAATCTTAACCTCATCTGATTTTAGAGTTGCTGCTTCCATCTGTTTTTCCCTTGCACTGCTGAACTGTCTTTCTGTTGACCATTGAAATTAAAATAAGCTCTCGGTGATACTGTGTTCTCCTTTTTTCATCCGCTATTATTCAGGGTCTGTTCAGTGTTTATTAAAAAAAGGTATAAGCAAACCACTAAGACAGGTGACTATGGAAAATTACAGAATTACAGAAAGTTAGAAGGAATTTCCCTTCTTACACACAATCTTCCCTTGTTTCTTTCTCACAATCCTTTGCTCCTTGGAGAAGGAGAATGTACATAATACTAGGTAAAGAGAAGGCAAAAATCATTTGAAGCTTATATTATGGTATTGCTCAGATAACCCAGTCATAACAGATGGCACAGCATGTCATGGTCCAAACATGTCTAGCACATGTTACATACATGCCATCCCTGTCTCCATAAAGCTTATCTGACAATCTAGATAAGACCGAAACACAATTTTATGGTGGGAAGAGCTCATCTAGTTAACACAGTGTTCTGGCTAAAACACAATTTGAGGGGTACCTTTTGGGAAAGGCAAGTTCCCCTTTGCTGACATAGTTTGCACTAATTAAATTGCGGTTGCATATTTGCACCTGTGACTGATCTGTACCAACAAAGGTTTTGATTTGTGTTCACGTTTTGACATGCAGATACAAAAGCAGAGAATAAGCTTTAGCCTGCTCCGGCATCATTAAAGAATGCAATATTCCATACATGCGAACTCTATCCTGCCTACTTAACACTCCTACCTTACAGGATTAAATATACATTTGCGTCTAGTGAATAATTACGTCTGGTATCAAAATTTGATGGTGTACTCCAACTGCCTGATAAAACCTGAGAGAAGGATGGGCATCATAGCTGCCATTTTCTTCAAAAAGTCCATCGCTGAGCAACTGCATGAGAAACCCGTCTCCTTACCCTCAGGGACTAGGCATCCACCAGTGTTCTGAACTGATAGAAAAGATCAATTATTCAGAAAATAGTATTCTAAAGAATTTTCAAAAAAATCTTATTATTAGAAAATGATTCTTAGAAAATTTGAATTCTTTCTTAGAAAGAACCTTCTGTCATTACAAACAGTATTATAAGCAGCAAACAACTGGATGATTAACATTTTCATTGTGCATTAAAAACTCCTCACTGATAACTGAAGAAGGTAAGACTTCCTTTAGAAAAGTTTAAAGCACATGCTTTTCTTATATTCAGAGCTACCAAAAGAAGTTAATAAATATCTCAGAGACTAATTTCATCTCTCAGCAATCTGCTAGATGAAGAATTGCGAAGCCATTTATTTTGCAAAATCCCATTAGTTTTTGATAAACTCTTTCAGATGAATGGTAATTTTGAATGATTCACCTGAACAAAATAACGCACCCACACTTTCAAAATGCCATTGGGGTGAGGTCAGGCAGAGAATGAGTCTGCCAGTGTAAATGACAGCATTTGTCTCCTGTCAGAGTCCTTCAATTTGGGCACAAAAAGTACTTCCATAAGATTACTTGCTTGACAGAGATCGAGCAAATGGATTGATTTTTAATTTTCAGGAAGTTTTCAAGGAATTTAGAATAATAGATCCTTTTAAAAAGCTTCAGATGCTCTGAGAGTACTTGGGCCTGTGTGTGCATGGGGAAGAGCACCTCCCTATGGGTTCTCCTGATGTAGGAGAATCAAGAACCACCCTTCTCTCAGTTATATATTGTTACATTATGTACAGCTGTGAACAGTTGTGGAAGTAAACATACAGTACCTGGGTTTCAAAATAAAACACAGTCCTTGGCAGAGGCCTCTCATCCCCTTTGGATGAGGGCTGCAATGCTTTTATCTAAAAATAGGCTTTCCAGACCAAATCAACCACTATACCCTCCTGAAACACACTCCTAAAACAAATCAAATGTATTAATTTAAAATTCAAGCCTGCATTAACCCTCTTCAGCAAATTTGCAAGTGGTACCAAAGGTTGGTTCTAAGGATATCAGCTAAGGCCCTGGCACCAATGCAGCCAGTAATAACTGCTATTACAACCATGGGTAGTACCTGGCCTGTAGATATTATAATGAATGCATTAGAGGGAAAACCATTTACGACCCTCCCATTGCCCTCAGATCCCTTCCTCCTTGTCCTTCTCTTGTGGGGAGCAACAGCCCAGACCCAGCCAGCCCTGAGCCTCTCGTACTCCACGTTTCAAGATTCTATCTTGCTTATGTTCCTAAAAGCTCTAAGCTGGCTCTGACTGGGATGCCAGCAAGCTTCCTTGCCACTTCAGGACCAACCTCTAGCAAATGACAACCTTCTTTGTCTTGCCTTATCAATAATCTGATGTCCTAGTCCCAAATCTGGCACTGAAGAAAATTGAATTAACAGTCAGTTACTGCATTGCTGACATTGCAGTGTGAAGGTGCATGAGGTTTTATTTCCATGGATCCAAACTGCAGGGCAGAGATGATCATCAGTCAGTTATTCTCAAGCTCAGATCCCATTTTTATCCCATACCTCAAATTCTGCATGGAAAGAACTAACACAAGCACCATTTCTCTAAGTAGCTGCTTAATTTATGAAAGCTGAGATTTAGTGGAACTTCAAATAGACAGGTATCTTTTGCCCAGTCATAAGCACTAGAATTAATTTAAGCCACAGGAACATAACATATATACAGCAGTCAAACAAAAATGCATTGGATTGCCATTGGGCAATCTACGCGATTCACCTAGATTTTGAAATGGTTACATGGAGCTCATCTATGTGAATGGCACCATTTCAACATACTTTTCAGATGACTGAACTTTATATGGTAATCTATAACATTAGAGCTGTATCACATTTAAAACTGTCATCAAAAAACGTGAAGAGACAAGTGACTGTAATATCTGCATCACTTACATCACCCGGGAAAACTTTTATCACATGATACAGACCCAATCCGCAATATAACTCTGTTATCACTGTCATTCACACTTTTGGTGTAGTAATGTCTTAGGGCAGAAGCATTTGTGAATGAGCACTACCAGGAGTTTAATATACAGCATCATTTCTTGAGATGTCATTGCATTCCCAAGCTCCCAGTCAATTAAAGGCAATTTCAGGTTACTTTAAAATCTATTGTATACTACAAAACATGAAGTTAAAAAGCCACACCTGGAATCCAAATAACTTCAGTGATCAGACACAATGCATTCTAGGCTCCAAAGTGCATACTCCCTTACTTTGGTAAGATTTGGACACTTCAGTAGCAGAGGACAGTGCCACTAAAGGATTCCTGAACACTTCAGGGATACTGACATTTTTTATGAAGGTAGTTGAACACTTCCAGGGATGGGGCATCCACACCTTCTCTGGGCAACCTGCTCCCGTGTCTCACCGCCCTCGTCACCAGAGGCCGTTCCCTCAGCCTGCCCTTGTGTGCCGCATGCCCCGGCCCCTCACCATCTCGAAGGCCCTGGGCTGGGCCCGCACCCCACGCATCAGTGCCTTTCCTGGGCCGGGGAGACCAGGCGGGGACAGAGGAGTCCAGGTGCCATTGCCAAAGTACCAAACAAGAGAGGAGGAAAGCATTTTTACTGTTATTTGCTTGGTTTATTAGTGGTTTGTTTGGGGTTTTTTTAAATAGGGGGAGGAGATGGGGGATGGGAAAGAAGGGCTCACACCACCAGCGGCAATCAACGCCGTAACTGTTGACGCCAGGAGCTGGAACGGGTGAGCCCACATTGCAGTCAGGCACGGAGGCTGGGCTGCCAGCTAATGGAGGTGCGGCAGCTACTCCGGGCACTCCTGCGACGCCAGGCACTCCTGCGATGACATGTAACAGGAGGGTTGGGGGTCCCTCAAAGGGATTGAGACGGGCACTTGATACAGCCCTCTGGAAGGGCATTTGGCCCTCTGCATCCAGGGACGCGCACGTGATTGAACATGAACAGCCTTACTAGCAAAGGAGCTTCCAAAGCCAATGCCTAGTAGATGACGGCAGGACTACGGCATTTGCCCTCCAAAAGTGGCTGTGCCTCTGTCTATTAAAGATGAGACAGACTCGAAAACAGAGCTAGAAAACATGCTTTCACTACAACAAACAAGGTATTGCACAAGTCTTTTCAGTAAAAGCTGCATGGGAGCAGCAAGACAAGCCTGCCAACCCCAGCTTGCAATTATTTATCAATTCCCTTTCCTTGGCCCATGGGAAAGGTCATCTGAAATACACTAGGCTGTCCCTCTTGCACATTGGTCCTGCTACTGCTAAACACCACTTCAGGTACTCAACTGTTTATTAGCTTTTGTGTATGTCAAAACCTAGTCTTGATTTGCTGAGAGCTTACTGTCTTCATATTACACTATGGCAAAGTGAAAATCATAGGATAAAGCTGGCGAAGTCTCTGTTCTGACAGCTAGCTGCTTACCAGCACTTCTTTGCAACATGTGCACAGCCGTCCAGCTCCCACTTCTGTCTTGTTGCACTCACCCAGAGCTTTCTCTGAAACCTGACTCAGCTCAGTTACCTGCCCATTTATTGACTAGGAAGAAAGTGGGGACTGTTGACTAGGTTTTCAGAAGGAGAACAGCAACTGAGCTTTCGTACAGAACCTTTCACCAGTAGATCTCAGAAAATGTCACAAAAGTGGCAGCATATCCCCACTTCCCAGCTATGAAATTGAGGCCCTAAGGTGATTTCCTGGGCATATGAGAAAAATTGTGGAAATCTGTCATTCTCAAGACCTACTTCCATGTACCATCCATTAAATACTGCTATAAAAACCAGTTACAAGCTTTAGAAAACATGGTTGCCCCAACTACAAACCCCAATAATTTCCAAGAAAACTGGTAATGCAAAAATACATTGGTAAGAAAAAAGCAAAGGTTAAACAAGATTTGCAGCTTCATTATTTATGTGCTTTAATATATGTAACTTGGGAAGCTAGGGACTACTTTATGCTTCCAGAAATATAAGTATATATTTGTTAGGGCTTGTATCTTCATGCTCTACAGTAACACATGAGGAATTAGCTGGAACACACACAATTCCTGATTTTTCACTTAATTAACAAATGCATTCCATAGTCTCACATGATCTGTATTTTCCATAAATAATAAGATTAACTGATTAACTGATAAATGTCTTCATCTGCTTTTAGCATCTGCATGCTGCGAGAACAGGTTTCTTTGGCATTCCATACCTCTCTCAAAGTGACAGTGTTTCTACGGCAACGTTCACATTTATTAAGGCTAGATATAGTATCACTGCTGAACTTGTGCGCCTGAAGTGTAAGTGAGAACAGGCGTAGGAAAAAAACACCTGTTCTTACTTATGGAGTAGGCATACAAACGCTGGAATAATTATATCTCTTGTTAAAGATGCATTAACATAGCGTTACATGCTTTAAAATACAAGCACTAAAGTATTGACAGGTCAAACACCTTAAGGTTTAAACAGCTTATTTTCTTGCACCTTTATAAAAGTTTGATATGGCATTAAAAAAAAAATCTTGTATAGGAATCCAAGGCAATTCCTGCTAATCTGAGTAAAAGGTGAATCTGTTTTCCATGATGGAAGCATTTATATTATATAGGTGAACTATAAGAAACAAAATTTCAGTTTTGTCAATCACCTTGTTGGTCTCTATATGTCAGAAAGTTAGGAGAGATATAGCCACTTGTATCACGGGACAGTACAGTATGGCACAGGGAGCTAGCTACCATACTTAGGGCAAAATTGCTCTTTTGAGACAACCTCTACCAAGTCTATGTCCGATGAACCAGAAAAGCAGAATGCTCCTACAACAGGGTTTTTACTGACAGGTAGGTGCTATCTGAGCAGGTAAACACCTCTCTGAATGCAACCCAGTAAACTGGGGAAGACTGGATTTACAGAAACAGGGGTTTCAGGAGCAGGTACAGTCAGCGGGACTCCCTGGGCACACATGTAGGACCTTGCAGACAGTCTGAATCAGCTAGTGATACGTGCTTTGCTGCATGTGCCACCAGTTACAGATTCAAGTGGCCTTTCCTTCTTCCTCACCTAGCTCAAGGATGGATGAAGGGTGAGCTACAGGGTCCTTGAGGATGACAACATTTCAAAGAACCATAGCTACTGTAGAATAAGCATTCACTCTTTCTCCTTAGGAAAATAATACATGTCAATATGGATCTAATTGTAAGGAGCCAGTGAACGCCATCACTTTCTACATGGTGACAACATCAGCTGTACTAACCAAATAACCTGGGACACTTGCCTTCCAGGCTGGTATCAGATCTGTGCATAACACACAATAAATTAAGTGGACCATTTCAAGTTGCAGTTTTCAGATATTAGAATATTGTAAACAAGGAGAGATGTTGCTTAAGACCTAATGGATTGAAGCCTGGAGCATAACTCCCATCTGGTACAAAGAACTGTACATCTGGTCTTTGTGACAAGATGTCTCATCATGTAGAGTGGCCTCCTACTGACAGGCACAGGAACAGCCTGAAAGATCTCAGAGCATGGGATAATGACTAGAGCAGGCAGCTACTTCTCTGCCAGCAGCCACTGAATGAGGTAGGAATGACATAGATAAGTTAATGGTTGAAGTGAAGCCTGGACACCATCTTGGAGATAAGCTTTGATTTGGTCTGACCTGTTGCCGTTCTGGTACTGCATGTTCAGGCTCAGTCTTAACTAGGAATGAAGCTGGCACCAGATCCTGGTCCCAGGTGCACATCACACGTGCATACAGACCTAACTGCTGGAGGTCCTCACAGCCACGTTGCAAGTGAGGCACCGAGATAGTGCTCTGGTTCACAACTTCAGCCCGGGTCCCACCAGGAGGAAAACTGCTTTAAGTTCAAGTGTATACCACAAGACTACAGCTATAGATGCAAAGCAGATTCACACCTAAAACCATGTGCTACATTATTAAAACAGATGAACGCAGTGGGTTTTCATTGTGCCCACAGGTCCCACATTCTTCTGTTTTACAGGTAAAAAAGAAAGTACCCTGCAACAAGCTGGGACATCTCTGAGGTGACAGTGCTACCCTCCAGAGTTTGAAGGGGCTTACCCATGCCTGCACCATTCATTCACTATTCCGGGTCTCGAAAAATAATTTACTGCTAAATGGTATATGGTTCTGCATATGAACAACCCTTTCACGTGTTTCAGTAGGCACAGCTCAAAGAGGAAATTGGCCCCACTGAATTCAATGGATATTGGAAAGAATGACAGAATTTCACTTGAAAATCAATTAAAACAGGGATGCCTATGCAACACGTCATGTTAGTTTTGGACAGTATGTGAGATCTACAGTTGCAGTAACATAAATATTTAAAATTAAGGAAGGAAAAAAGTACACGTCATGGGGAATCTCATCTACAGTGAAGTTGTTATACAGCAGTTATTCTAAAAGATCAGATTAAAAACTCATTGCTGCATTTTGAAATTCAAGTGATCATTTCTGTAAAAGAAAATGGTTTCCTAACCTTTCTAAATACACAAGTTAGATGTCATTTACAAACTTTGGAAGTAATTAAAATTAGAAGCATGATGAAATTCTTACAACTCTTTATGGTCTTGTAAGATCTTAGAGAAAAAGAGACCACATTTTTAATGAAAAGATGTTAGTGTGACCATCTGTTGTAAAAGGCTAGACCTTTGATCAGATATTACAGGGAAAACATGAAACATCAAACCTGAAAAACACTGTGAATAAGATGTAAGAACAATGAGACCCACTAACTCTGCTCTTGTGTTGGGGCCAGGATAACAATAGGCTTAGTTTGTTCTGCTTCCCCTAAACGAAATTCCAGTGAAAGAAAGAACAAAATATGGACCTGCAAGCCACAGAAACTGCAGATTTTATACCTATGTAAAATAACTGGTTTTGACATCATCGAAATTCATATAACTCAATTATAAAATGTCTGCAATCTATAGCTATAAGAATTATGCTGATCTTTCAACACAAAAGAAATCACATTTTTGCTAGCAACTCCATTCTATTCTTGGCAATTGTGGATCATTCTGATGAAATATACTGCACTAATGCAATCAAAAAATGGTACACAGAGTTTGGAAAAGGTTAAAATTACAAGCTACAGAATACACAAAAAAATCAGGAGAAACATCTAGTGAAGTAAGATGGATATTTATGGCTCTGCTCAAACAAAAAATTGCCTAGATTAGTATTACAAATGTACAGGCAAAGTCACAGTTAGAATTTCCTGAATTTCACCTATATCCCTCTCTTAATGAACTCATTATCATGTCTTTCAAACAGGAGATTCTCCCTAGGCCAGCTGTATAGAGCCAAATCTATCTCATTATGCTTTACATAGTAAAATCTCTAGAGAAAAAGCAGTGTTCAAACAGATGCACTATATTAGTAATCTGAGCAGCCAGCATCACTGTGCACTGGTTATACATAGCTAGGCAACCTGAAAATATACAAAAAAACAACTGGAAGTGACCCCAAGAATGGGCCAAAATTACCCTGTATCGCTTTTATGATGAAACCTGCAGCACATCCTTTACTTTCTTAACACTTTTTAAAAAAACTCTAAAAAAAATTTCTTATGAGTTGTGAGACAGCACCCCCTCGTGTAGCAACACATGAAAATGCAAACTTCATAAAATACCTTAATTTGTGACAAAGTGCAGCTAACTGGTAGGTATTACGATGTAGATTACCCAAGATGTGGATTAACTGGCTGCATCTTTCCTCAACACTCCAGCTGCAGCTCTGTGCCAAAAAGCACATCATACAGAGCAAACGCCCCTCACATGAGGCTTCACATTTCTGAGAGTTGTATAAAGCTGTCTCTACAGAAACCACTTATAAATCTTTTTAAAGCTGAATATACAAGCTATGTTCCCCTATGGCCTGATTTATTTTTGTTTTATATTACCTACCTTCATGTTTTCTTGGGAATGACCCCTTCCTCTCCTAGATAACAGAGTTGCCTATATCATGCCTGTCATCAGATAAACATTCCTGCTTCTCATGTATCATCTAAATAGGACAGAAATATAAATCCTCATTGGGCCCTGAATAAAGAAATCTGGCCCTGACTTGCAGCAGCTCTACGTTAGAAGCGGGGATATAGGAGAAACCGGCTTCCTGCTACGCCAGCACTGCATCATGCAATGACTGTCTAAAACTTTTAATGGAAAAGCAGCAAGTTTTCTTGCTCCATTTACTCCTACTGGGAATTTATTCCTGTTCTTATCCAAGTTCCTGAAATCAGAGTTGTGGAATAACACTACTTCACCCAAGCATAGTGTGTGCAATACATACTTACTGCTGCACAGAAAATAGGTTAGTGACCTCCTTGTACAAAGTTTTGAACAACACAGCATAGCCACACCTATACACTAGCTTTTACTAAGTTTTGCTGCAATGAAAAAGCCGTAAGTGGATCCTAAAGTATGATAGTCTGTGTAAGATATTCCTTTGTACGTGCAGAACAGTTCTCTAGTATCTAGGAAATGTTTTGCACCCTATTAATGTTGATGAAACACTTCAATATTACTTAATTACTTAATTACTTAAGCAATTACTTAAGAGTTCCCATTCTCCTTAGAACAGCAATTCTTAAAGTGACCAGTGGTGCATCTGTGGTTCTCAGGTCTCCTATTTGCTCACAATTGCTAATCCTCATGGAAACCACGATGATCATACATCAACTTTCCTCCTATTTCCCTTCCCCATAAGTGGTTATGGTAGTTGTCACAAGTACAGTTTTTTTAAGCAGTGACAAGGGACCGGACCACACAGGCCTGCCCAGGAGTGGCTCAGACCAGTGGCCCACCACTCTCAAAGGACACAACTTGAGAATCCTGTCTGTGGACACAGGCAGACACAGAAAATCTCTCTCAGTCAGTCTCTCACAAGAGCTATTTTAGAAAGAGGTGCTCTGAACCAAAACCAGTCTATTATCTGAGCTACTGAGCAAAAGCTTAGCCAAAACACAATAAGACATATATAAAAGGATAGAATTTCATCTCTGAAGTATAGACATGAAACATGCATCTAACTTTTTTTAGTGTTCAGGCTACTAAAAAAATGCACACCACCAATGAAAACTTCCATACAAGACCAATTCTTCAGGAGAGCTATTGAAAAGCATGACAGGTGGAAAATGAATCCTAAAGTCATGGCAGATTTGCTGAACAAAGTTCTGATTGCAAACGATGTCCTAAACAAAGTTAAATTACGTGCCCTCCTAACTGACTGTCACATGAAATATGGATATCTGCACATGCCAGGATGTTTTTCTATTCTCCAACGAGGACAGCAGATTGTGACTGAAACAGGGCTTGGATAACAGATACTGGAAGATATTCTCCTTCTCCAAAAACATCCTTTCCTTGGCTGTGGTCAGCAAATCCATCTCATTCACACCGGTCAGTATACACACAGCTATGACTCAATCTCTGTTAATGTCCTACTAATCACAATGTCTTTGCAGAGATGAAACCATTCATTGGAGTCCTCAGATTTTCTTCTCTTTTGGTTTGGCTTAAAGTGATTGGAGAATAAAATCCTCCCCACGTACTTCTAAGCGGCATACCAATAATTCATAGAATTTCACAGGAGAGCACATACAACAAACTCCTATGCTTTTCTCCCATCATTCCCCCACAAATTACCAAGTACTAAGCAATTAAGATCACATTCTGATTATCTCTACTATATCCTTGTGAATATGGCATAACTTCACAGAATGCAATACAACTGCTGTGAGATCATGTAGAGACATAACTTCATTACCAAGGCAGACCTGCATATCCAGAGCTTCAGCTCCTGCTGGTATCATGGGATGCATGAGTTGGAGCTTTCATTAAAAAGCAAAATAATGGCAAAACCAAAATAATGGCAAAACCAAAAAGGGATTTCAAAACATGCAAAACAAACAGGTCACTCAGCAAAACCATGTTGTGCTATCTTACTGATTTACTGTCCCTAACACCTACTGGAGTACAAGAGCTGGATACGCCCCACTATAGCAGGTAAAGGTTTTAAAACTCACATCGTCATAATATGTCCATAATATCTACTATTTATACCTGAAACATACATTACTGTGACCTGTCCATTTCATGACCATATTCAATGCTCACAGAAGTTCACAAGGTAATCAGAGCCTTCAGAAGCTACTTTAAAGTTTTTTTCTCTGCTCAGACAAACTCATGGCAACAGCCTTGCTTATCTAAGACGCCTTCCTTTGTGTGAGGTGTGTGCCTATGAGAAAATAGTAAAATAAACACAGCATATCTTTGGAAGTCACATATTTTCAATCTAGGATATTTAACAAAAGACATAGCCTTAGCAGGTGTACAGGCTTGTCTGTAAGAGAGGTGTGCACACTGGAGTACAGCAACACAGACTTCAGTACTGTTAGATACAGCATGGCTTTGATGGCTAATGGCTTAAAAAGTAACTACTGCCAGCAGACTTCTATTGTTTTTACGATTTTTATGTACTAAAAATTCAGAATTGGACAGCTGCATCAGTGCAAAGTTTTAGCTGTTGACAGATCTGCCACATTTTTTACTATGGGCAAACTATTTTCTTCTAGCACCTAAGCTTAAGACCAGGATTGGAATAAAAAGTGAACCTAGTGCTTATAAGAACAGACCAAAGCTAGCTGGCAAAAAGTAGTATTGGGAGGATCAAGTAATGCAATATTTATACGAATGTCACTTATTAGCTCAGTTTTTGCATTGTACTTCTAGGGCTATACTTTAGCCAGATAAAAACACAGCAGCCTAGACTCTTTCATTTCAGAATTTACATGTGTGCTCCTTCCTGTGCTTATTCAGAGTGGAAAATAGGTATTTTCATCACTGAGATCTTAAATGTTTCGGGAGTCAGCTACTCGGGATACTAACTCAGTTCTCTTCTGTCCTACTAGAGCAGGACGCAGCTGTTCAACTTCAGCAGCAGGACTTTCTGCCAACTGGAAGAGTACTGTTGGTTCTGGGGACTCTTCTGTAGAATTAATTGCTTGCAACAACTTAACAAATTCAGAATTAATGCTTAACAGATTCAGCTAAAAGTATTTTCAATCTAATGGTTATACGTTTTAATCTACTGCTAATTTGCATAACATTTAGTAGCCAAATGGTGTTAACTCACTTCCACATCCTGACCTGACATTCACTCACAATTCTTCCTTTTCCACAGTTCCTCAACTTGGTTCAATTCACTGCAAGATCATAATCAGTCTGAATCCTTCCTTCCTGAGCTTACACATGTGGCTAATGGCTGCATTCACTGAAAATACTGCTTACACTGCAACAGCTTTAATATTGCACTTGGCTGTCTTTTCTGTATTAACTGAAAAATAAGAACACCAGCAGCAATGTTTTGTTACTCATGATAAAGCTACAAGGAAAGCATTTCAGAAAACAAGTTTAAGGTTTACTACTTGCTGGAAGGAGCTGAATTTTGACAATCTCTTTTCTGATATTACAAGCTTGTCTGTGCCAAGTGATTACATTACAAAATGTAAACCAGTTAGGACTGAAAAAAAAGTTATAAACTGACTGTTTAGAAACAGCCTTTGATTTAATTGTCAAATATCTATATTCTGCTAGGTATACCAGAGTATTTTAAGAGTTATGATCACACATTCCCACAATTCAGACCTAGTCATTATTGTAAACACTTAAGCTACTACACACTCCCACTTTCTTAGAGTATCAAAATACCCCACCAGATATTCAATACTGATCAAATAAAACAAGAGTTTATAATTTACAGACAAAACAGTACTGGCATAATTTGTTTATTGTACTGTGAGCATCAGTATATATTAGAGACAAAGAAAACATGACTTCCAGGACAAAGAAAAAAATCTGGAGATTTAAAATTTTGCTCAGTATCAATCATGGAGAACCTATAAATTCTCTGCTGGAATGCTTTCAGCTCAAAAGCTTGGCTTCTACAATTACAGAACACTGAAGAATATAAGATGTTCTGGATCCCAAAAGCCACATACCTAAGGTTAAATTGTAAAAGACCTGAAAAGACATTAGTAAAGTTTATAAACTTGTTTTCTTCTGAGACAGATTGATCTTGTCTCCAAGACTCAGGGCCATTCCCTGTAAGGAAAAGAAAGAAGACATTCATGACACAGATACTTCAAAACAACTTTATCTATATTAAAATGGAAGTTCCATATACAGAAACCTATGAAGTTAGTGGCATGGAAATTAAATTATTTCTAACTGTTCAATTATTTATATACATTATATACCTTTATATACATTATATACCTTCTTAACACTAGGTAAAGGCTAGATTTGCATATATTATTGAAATAATGAAACTTAAATTTGAGCTAGCAACTGCTAAATCTGTTATCAATACAAAAGGCAGAAAAATAAAAAAAGTAAGCCTTTTGACCTCCCACCAGTTGGAAGTATGCAGCCCCTGAAGAAATTACAACTGTCAGTCCAGTTACTGAAATTCAGCTGTTGAAAGTCGCAGTGCTGATACTAGCACTCAATGCACTAAAGCTATAGAAAATAATTTAATCACAGAACCGTATTAATATTGCATAGAAACTGAAGAAATCTCAAAAGAAACTGCAGAAATAAATCCACCTAATCAACAACAGAATGATCTTGAGATGAAACTACGCTGGCATACATAATTGAATGCAGTCTTATGTAAAAATGCCACTGAAAACATACCAGAAACATTAATTAAACCACTCTGAAATCTTTACAATGACATCACATGAACTAAATGGTTTTATGTGATGAATGTGAAAATTATCAGGCAGTCCTTTATTGTATGCTGTTTAAAATACTTTTATTGGTACACTAGCTGTTTTGTTATTAAATAGTTCCAAATTTTGTACTTTTTTTTAGTCAGAAGGTAGAAGTTCTAAAAAGCAGACTCATAGATGTACCTTTAGAAAATAATTCCACTGAAAGACTCTGGGGTTTGTTTTGTTCTTTTTAAAAAGAACCAGTGAACAGCAGTTACATACATAAAATTTCCTTGTTATATGAAATTAAAATGGATCATGGAACCTTGGGGAGCATTTGCTCTTTATTTAAAAGCAAATCAAGTATACTATCCTATTTGCACTGCAAGAAAAACTTGGCCCAAAGGCCTATTTTATGATAATGCACTGGGAAAGAAGATGTACAATGTGGTTTTAGGGTATGATTACACCTAATTAAAAGGCCATTCCTTCCTCACAAAATGTGTATAAGAAAGTTTTTTTAAAACTAAGGCTGAAGTTTCTATACTCATCTTCCCTAAAAATTTTCCCATTTACCTAATACTAGAAACTGAGTGATGTCCAAAAATTTGCAAGTTTTTTTAGAGTGCTCAGTACATTTTCTTAAAAAGAACAAGGAGAGACAGTGCTCTAAATAGAAGCCAACGTTACCTGACTCTTTGCACGGATTCGTATGTGACCAGTGACAGGTGCCTCTGGTCCAAGATGAATTGGCTTTTCAATGCTGACATTTGCAAGTGCATCTTCTCCAAATATGGAACGTGCATAAAGATTGGCCGCCATAAAGCCACAATAACCAGAAAGTGCCTACAAAAAGCACATTTGAACTCTTTAGAAAGGCCAAAATCCTTTAAATACATTTCAATTCATCCTACGCATAGCTAGGCAGATATCAGTATTTAACATTTAAACTTCTGTCTTTGCATACAACTTTTTTTAAAATGTGAGAATCATGCAATGGGTAACAGTGGTGGACTTTTTCTAAAATTAATATTGAAAGATATGCAATCTACAATATTCATCACAACAAGGTAGGATGGCATTTTCTGGTCTGATTTAATGAACAGCAAAATGGTGAAGAAGCTAAATAGTAGCAAAAGCTACTATACCTATTTTGGCTACTATACATATATTAGCTAATAGCTATTATATATATATTATATCTTAAAAGCAAATAGCTATTGTGTATATATATTTTGCTTTACAACAAAAACACTAAATTGGCAAAAGAAATGTAAATTTTAACAGAGAAGGAAGGAACTTGGAGCTATCAAAAAACCGCACCAACCTGTAAAAAATCAAATCTGTACTACAGCTTAGCTACTACAAATTAAAACAGACATTCTGATTTTCTAGTTGGGCAATAAATAGCTGAAGTGATTAAGCAACACAGAATTTTAATAACATTAACTTGCTTTTACTCATTTCAGAGCACTCATTTAAAAACTTCGAAGCATATGTACTATTTCATATTGTAAACAAGCCTCTCCAATAATATTTATAACAAATGCTAAACAAATTAAACAAAGCACAGAAACTAAAAAGGGTGTCTAGAAGTTGTAAAGCAAATAGCTCACCTTCTCTGGAGTCAGGCATTTCATATTGGTTGACTTCAGTATGTGCTGTAAGTATTCGTTTAGATCAATGATGTTAGTATTCACTGTAACCTTCAAGAAGGGAAAAAAATGGTAATTATTTTAATTAGCATCTCAGGCATTTCTGAAACCATCTCTTCTTCAGGGCTCTATAAAGAAGATTGCCGCTACATTTCCCCTTGAGGAACACCACATTCAGTAAGCTAGCTCCAAATCACATTATGTGGTGGCATCATACAAAGTCTTCACCTCCTGCCATCCACTTGTTAAAGGATGGGAATTACATGCTAGGACCATGGTTTCCAAGATGTATTAGGTGAATATGATACTCTGCTGAACACATAGACTCCCTACAGCAAATAGTATACTTCTCGTCTGAATATAGTTTACATATTGCCGGCACAAGAAAAAAAATGGTATCTAGTCCAAAAGCTTGCTTTTAACCAATGATAAAAATTACTTTCATATTTCCCTTCTAGCAAAAAAGCTCTCTGGGCTGTTTTGGCTTCCTCATAATAGGTATTGCGGGTCTTGTTTAAATTGCTTTTTACACATCTTTTAGTAGTTTACAAACTGCTAAGGCTTTACATATTATGGATTAAAATTTATTGCTTTCAAGTTCCCTTTGAGGGAACTTAAATCCCCTCTCAAGTGAATACATGTAAATACATGTAGCAAACAAGGCTACAGTTTGTGTACAATATCTCCCATTCTGTTTTAGTGTTTCTACTCTATGTTGCTCTGTTGCATGAGATTATCTCCCTTAAACCCTTTTTTAACAGGTCTGTAACTAACAGTTTGGGCACCCTCTAATACTAAGCGTACCTACCATTTTGTTGGTCTTATGTAGCATCCACAACCACGCTGTATGCTACAGCTGTATTGCAAAGTAATAAAGTGAAAGATGTCCCTGCCCACAGCAGGGGGTTGGACTAAATGAACTTTAAAAGGTCCCTTACAACTGAAAACATTCTATGATTAACAAAAACACCAAGAAAAAAAACAAAAGACAACATAATTCAGAACTGGAGAGGGTAAGCAGTATGACTAATTCTGCAGTCTCAGCATAAACTTATACTTGTTGCTATCTCACCTTTGAGCTGAAATACAAATCAATCACCAAGCAATTTGCACACCTTCCGTACAGGAGGTAAAGCTCAATGCACATACCTCTTTTGTAAGAAAAAACTAGTTATTGCATCACTAAGCTTATGAAACAGATAAGATAACAATAAGAGAATGAGTTACTTGAGGCCAACATCCAATGTGGATGTTGAGTGAAGTTTATATCACAAGAGATAATGTTGATGTAATGAGCTGATGTAGAAACAAGAAACAGAATTGTACGTCATTCAACAAAAATCCCAAATAACATACAAAAATTAAAACTAACTTTGTTTTCCCACTCAAATTCTGCCCACATCTGTCTGAACTCCGCATCCGTACAAGAAGCAGGCTGGATGTAATCCATGATGTCAATGTGAATATCACTGAGAACCACACAGTTTCTGTCGCTGGCTGCTCCAGAGACATCATACACTGCAATATAAAACACAAACCACCTTAATGTTTAAAACAAGTGAATTTGCACTAAATAAGAGTGCTCAGTTACCACCTGCCAGTTAACACTTGCTCAGTCTCATTGCTGACCTCTGTCCTCTTCAAGTGCTTTACCCAGTTGCCACAGAACTTTGAGTTAACTGTATTGGTCTTTCAGGCAAAGCCGCCTAGCTCATTTCAAATTCAGAGACTTGGGTTCAAGTATCATGCTGACAATCATTCTAAAGGTAGCATGCTCTACTATGATTTTAAGCGAAAGTGATATAAACTTTTCAAAAATCATTACAAAATATTCATACACTGTAGACCATTTAATTTTCTCTTCCAGTATGAAGTGTTTTAATTATTTTTGAGCTCATTAAGCAGTGAAGAAATGCTACACATTAATGTTAATTTTGCACACTGAATTGTTTACTTACCAATATTACCAAAAATTATTCCATTTTCTGTTGAAGCAACTTTGACATTAGCTTTAATGTTTGCAAAATCATGTGGAGCAAGTGTCAGAGGAGAAGGTTTTTCAACAAGTTTCAAGTCACCTGTGTAAAGAAATTGGGAGATGAGGATCGGGGAACATTAGCAGTACACAATGAGTTTACCTTTTGGAACAGAATTTTTTATTTTCTGTCATTCAAGTCTAATGTCTACAGATTGCACTAAATACTACAATAAAGGTATTAGTTGATTTGGAATTTTTTTTGTTTGGTTGGTTTTTTTACAGTTTGCTATCTGCAAGACTAATTAATTTGTATGACATTAAAGATTTCAGTTAAAATATTAGTGTATTCACCCAAACCCCAATGAAAACAAATGTTACTGACTTAAATGGGCTTTGGATTGAGTCTAGTATTAAATTTTAAACAATCAGGAAATGGTTAATTCTACCTTGTGTTTTAATCACTAATAACATAATACCTAATCCTACAGTCAAGTGTCTCAAAACCAAAGTTCAACGTCCAGTATTACATGCACTAAGCTATTTATAAACAGGTCAGAGTATCACCTTGATTTTGAATGTAATTGCTCCCAGGAAACAGTAAGAGATGTATTTTTCCTAATCCTTTAGCAAGCAATTGTAAAAGACTCCTTAGTTCTATCAAACTGTGCAATTTGAGAACACAGCATGAAGCGCATCAGCTCTACACACGAGACTGATGCATCAAGTCAGTTTTTGCAATATATCTGAAGACATCAACTGGGAAATACAGAATTCCACTTTCGTTAACTGATAAATAGAAAATTACAACCTATTAATATATTACTTTTATTTATCTCCATCATTAGTCTGATCAAATGATTTACAAAAGATTAGGAGGAAGCTTATACCCCTCCAGTCACATTTACATTAATTAAAAGTATATAACATGCATTCTCCTAGTATGTTGTAAACACATTTCAACTCCTGACTGCGAAAACAAAAGATAACTAACAGAAAACTGATTACTGTTCTTGGATTATCAGCTCCAGCCCCGCCCCCCAAAAGAAGCTAATGAAGCCTCAGTATTGTTCAAGCAAGCCTCTGGTACAGCTGTTGGTACAGGGAATGGTTTCAGCTGAGTAAATGCAGTATTTAAGTACTTCAGGCTGAGTGCAAGAACCACCTAGGGCATATGGCTTTCTGTTCCCTGACACTTGCTCCATCCCAGTTTGGATTTTGTCCTCTTGCTCTATGGTAACAGCACAATGGGGAATAAGTATATCAAAAAACCTGTCCATATTTCAGGAAAAAGAGAGAAGGGGAAATGGAATGCTATTTTTTTAGTGAAAAAAGCATGAAAAAGTTCAAAATCTGACTACAGTTTATATCATCAGATAGTATTGTCAATGCCAGTTGATACAAGTCTTCCACTTTCCAGAAGAAAAATGTATTTTTAAAGGCATTCAAAAACGTCCTTTGAAAATGGCAACTAGCTGGCATAAATTTGTAAGTATTTAGAAGTGTTTCAGAAACTCCTCACAACTAGGTGCCCATCCTCAGTACCTCACTGCTGCCCAACGGTTGCTTTGTTTCCACCAGTACTCCTTACCTAGCGTAGCTAGTTCTAGTGTGCAGTTCTGCAGGGTATCACTGGTCTGGTTGACCACAAGCACATCCAGCACAATGTCATACTGATTGACGTGGACATATGCTTCTGCATAGACAGGGTCCGAGAAACCTGTCAGTTGAGTAACCTGTGAAAGAAAGGAGTTTAAGGTATTTTTCTTCTCCTAAACCAGTTTAAAACATAGAAGCATGTCAAACAATGACAAAAAGTAAGAATAAATTACAATTAAATCCATTACTCTTTAATATGAGCCTCCAAATCAAGCAGGTGTGCAAAGATCTTTTAATTTCACAGAACTAACTTACTAGGAAGAAAAAAGGGAAAAAAATAAAAAGAAAATTGGAAAAAAACACTGCAAACAATCACCACAAGTTTTGTCTAGAAAATAGTATTTAAAGAAGCTGTGATGTTTAGGAAATCTAAAGTTCATGCATAAGTCTTCCAAAATAAACAGATTTCATCAATTTATAGCTAAACACACAGTGACGGTTCATATTATTCATACAAGTAAATTTAACTGCATCCTTTCTTCACATGGCCTTTTGCGTACACACTACAATTATAAAACCTTTCCGGATGAAATGTATTCTGAACTGAATTCACTAAGTTCCTAAAATATGGACTGTAATGCCATTTATTCTTAAAAAGATCAGCAGGACTAAGAAATGCTGACTTACAATGAAAAGGTAACTTTAAATAGTAAAGAGAATTCATCCAGACTTTTAAAGAATAAAAGTCTGGTTTTTTAACCCTACCTAATGAATGAATTAAGTTTTTTTTTTCTCTTTGGACCTTCTCTGCAGGTCCTGGTAACGAGCAGCAAAAAAAGTATAAAGAGAAAAACGAGGATGCACTGCACTTGGCAATAGGATATGGCAGCCAAAGAAAGAAAGGGATTCTTAATCACTTGTGACATCCTTGCTCTCTTCCCTGTGAACCTTACCAGGCTCTTCAGACCAGCAAACAATCTTAATTTCTTCTCCATATCCCACCAGCTCAGCACTCTCCAAGTCTCCTCCTTATTCTTCCCCTCCCATGTGAAGAAGGTAACAACTTTAAGCACAAGGGCTTTTCTCTTTCTCCTGATCCTAACGAGGAAATACCTCGGTCTTTTGAATTAACTAGTATAGCCTGGTTCATGAGTTCCAGTCTGCGATTCCCTGTGCATAAGCAGCACAAAGTGTTTATAATTAAAATACTGACTTTCACCTTACCTTATTAAGTTTGGATGCAAGAGGATCAGCAGCCTCTTTCCTCTGAGTGTTTCCCATTGCTGCAAGAAGGCTAAGCTGAAACTGGTCTTCTTTTGAGCTCATTTCATTTTTAGCAGTAAGCTGCATGAAGGAAATGGGATCATCTGGCTGAACCGTCACATTCCTCTTCTCAGATTCTTTCTGCAGGAAGAGAAATATTCAAGCACTCACAATGAATTCAGTTCCTTAGCACACAAACACAGTCAATAATGGCTGACTTACACACAGTCAAATGGCGACATTTCTTCGCCAGGAGACCTGCTTCGATGTGAACATTCATAAAAAATTCCAAGTGTTTATGGTTACACTTAGAATAGCTCACCTTCTGGGAAAGTTTCTCCTCTTCTAGCTTGGCTGACAGCATATGAGAGAGGGACTGCCTGCATTCTTTATTGAAAATATCATTCATGAGAGGAGAACATTCTGACAAAACTTTCAGACACAAGGAAATACGATCCACATCATCATCTGTAATCGGCTTCTTGGGAAGAGAGGACTTTCCCAAATGGAGAATAGTGGCCATCAGCAGCATAGCTTCAGCAATGAAGGACTGAGAATGGAAGGAGGTTATTACATTTTACACAGCTTTACAGAAATGTTTATTTCTGACTTATTTTCGAAAAGGTGCACATTAATCTGTTCAGAGACTTTATGATTTGATTACTTATTTTTTTAGTACTTATTATCTAGAAACCAAGCAGCATGATTTAGAGACTGTCTAGATAGAGTCACTGGAAAGCAGTAGGCCCTCCGTGTGACCCAAATTATCATTATTATCCAATCACGTAACTGGCACTTCACTTTGGACTTAACCTATTTTACATCTGTTTAAAAGAAAAGAGGCAACAACCAGCTCTTCTTTGTAACTACTGTGAAAACACAATAGATGACTTACATTTTGTTTCTTCTTTTCCTGAACTAGTGACACATATCGTAAAGCAATCTTAGTTAAAGTTGTAGCAAGAGAAGCTGCAACAAAGAAATCGCCATCAAGCAGGAATCCTCGTAACGGAGGTCTGCAAAGACAAATGATAATCAGAAAACTAGTTCTGGATGACACTCTTTAGCCTACTTATCTTCATACCTTAACATCCATACTATACAAACAAAACAAACCTGAAAGGTCTCAGAAGTTTGTGGGGTTTTTTTTCCCTATAGAAGTAATTTTCCAGATACAGAGATATTTCACAAGTCACATAGCCATTTCCACACAGAATAGGGAGTGAAAAGCATAATGGATAATAATTTCATTGTAGCCCTGAGATGATAATGACTAGTCAAGATGAAGTAGCTCAGTAATTAAGGAAATACAGCAATTGTTCTAACTACCAATGAAATAAACCATAGCAAATATTAAATAGTGCAAGGTGGTATCAAGAAAAAAAAAGTCTTCATCTAAAGGCAACATCTCTGTATCCACTTAAAATTGTGAGGGGTCTTATGTATAAACTATAAAGAATCAACTAGAATTTAGGAAACAGTAATTAATAATGTCCTTTTTGATATGCAGTAAGCTTTGATTACAATTCCTAAGCAATTAGGCAACTTCCTATCAGATATCATCTACTTGGGGTCATACCTTAAAAGAGGGAATTACCTCAATCACTAAACTCTGCATGAGAGAGAATACCACTTAAAAAAAAAATAACCAAGTCACTCCTGGCCTAATTTGAATTCTTAAATACCTGTCTTCTTCCTTTTTGGCAGGTCGGGAACTACTGAGAGCACTCTGTGTTGCATAAGTGCCCATCTCTGTCACCAATTTTTGGGCTGGACCCACAGACACCTCTTCTTCAGGTTTTAGCTCACCAGCTTCTTTCTTGATTTCCGATTCTACGATTGGGATCTAGAAATGAACAGGAAACAACTGTTACAATTAATATTAAAAAAAAGGTATTTTTGTTCTGCAGAAGGTTTTAATAAAAATTACCTGCATTGCTAAGGTTTTTATAAGCAAAAGGTCAGTTACAGTGCAACAGTTTTGAGAGACTCTGAGGAGATTGATAGGCAGATGTTGAAATATATACAGAAGCCTCCTACCAATGCATAAAGCTCACATTGCACAGATTGTCTTAGATCCCTCTAAGAACAACGCAGACTTAAAGCACTCTTCCTTTGTTAGTGGATGTAATTAAATACTATCTTAAAGCTGCCATAATTTTCTGAAATAAGGAATTTCTCATCTCCCCTCTTAACAGATATTCTCAGTATATGCTAGCTTCGGGTATGCTACTTAAAAAATTAATAATGAATGCAAAATGCTAACTAGTTTTTACTTTAGATTTCTTGTGCACACGCCATTACATATCATGAGTGCTCAAAACCCTTTGCATCTTATGTGATTTTTTTAAAATATCTTTTTCTTAGAAAACACACAAGTAAAACCACAAAGAGCTAGCCTAACAAAGTAAACACACCTCTCCAAGTGATCTGCGAACTTCTGTCATTACACTTTGTATATCTTCCTTTGTGCTGCAATATTCTCCAAGGATCCATAAAGCTCCTCGATAAATCCTAAGACAAGAACAGTAACTTAAGCAATGCTTTCATGATATACTCAAACTAGCATCAAGGGAAGTGATTTATGGTCAGGTAGTAAAGGCCAGTCTTAACAAATTCAAAAGGACGCGATTGACAGAAAGCAAGTTTGATCATGAACAATCAGCCTTAGTAAACTAATGAACAAGTATATCAAATGAGATATATTCTCTGCTACAAATTTATTCTGTGTTAATCTTGATATTCACAAAATTAAATTTCATTATGATCATAATCAAATTACTGTATGTGAATAAAGTTCGCTGTCATTTCTCCAGTTAACCAAGACAAACTAATTTTTACTTCATACAGGAGAAAACGGAAAACCAGAACATGAATGAAGATTAGGGAAAAAAGAGTAAAGCTTCAGAGGTTTTTTTCCCCCACTGAATGAGATGACAATGGAGACAGGATTCAGAGTCTCCTGTGTATTGAAAGAATGGCAGAGTGGTGTCCTGATACAGAGAAGTTCTCATATGACTTAATCTTTGCAGATCCATCAGAAAACCAAGTTTTTAAAGCCCTGAAACATATTAAAGAAGCTTTGCAGATTGCAAAGCCCATTCTGTGTTAGACTGGGTTTTCTAACAAATGTACAGTAAGTATTCCCAGCAGCCTACAAGTGCAAATTCCTGCTCCAATAGTCCCTTAGTAACTTTATTTTAACAAATATGTCACTTTAGAGTTGGCCTTCATCAACAATGCTATCTTCTAGCAAGTGGAAATACAATTATCAATTGCATCATAAAAATGAAATTTGAATTTATCTTCTTCATTCAATGCAACAAGCACCCAATATATCTTCTGTACAAGTAGGCAAGAAGGAAGTTGTACCTAGAAATCATCTACCCCCAAAATATCTCAGCTTCAGTTATTCTTTGTGTCTGAGTTGCAAGGATTTTGGTACATATTGAGTGACAATATAGATTCAGTGCAAGTGAGCCGCAGGATGCTCCAATGTCTGATATCATAATTTGGACTCACTTGACAGATTTAATAGCGTGAAAGACTTCAAGCATCTTCTCAACAATAAGAGGTCTGAGGTTATCAAATCGCTGGATCGCTTCCCGCACAAACTCCAAGACATCAGCAGCTGCCGCTTCATTATTATCACTAAGGAACTCCATCAGCTAGCACAAAAGAGTGAACATGAGCACAAATAACAGCACAGCTAAGTTTGTACAATAGTATTTTCCTTCTACATTCAGAAAAATAAAACTGCATATACATCTCCCGTTAAACAAAGCTGAAGTCAAACAACCTTAAGTGCATTCCAATCAATTACCAATTATCATAATCCCCAAATTGTTTTTCTAATGATACAAATTACTCCACTTTTAAGTAAAGGTACTCTTCAGCTCATGTTCTTCAAAAATATTTAAAAATAAAACCTCAGAAGACAAATAACTACAGCATCAAAAGTCCTATATCTCTCTCAGGATTAAAAATAGTATTGCTTCTTGTGAGGCCACTATTAGAAACACCTTAGCTTCAGTTACTCTCCAGGTTTTGGGTATAGCTAGAACATATTTAATGACAATATAATTAAACATTTGCATACCACTGGAATAACATTTGCAGCCATATCTGGAAACCGAACACTACAGGAATGCAATGTACGAACGAGCAGCTGTCTATACTTGTCTGTATCTTCATGCTCTGTCACATTATTAGTTTTAATCACTTCCTTCTTCAGAACAATCACAAGCTGCAGAAAAGGTCAAATAAAATTGAAGTAAGTCCCATATTTTTCCAAAGGATAAAAAATAGTGTAATGAAACAAAAGTAATATATATTTTACCTCCTCCACATTTCTTGAAGAGACAAGATCCAGAGCCAGTTGAAGGGTTTTTTTGCGTACTTCTAGATCTGGAGTACTCAACACTCTGAGGATGTCCATAACTAGATCCTGAAACAATAACAAAATGATAACTGCTTTGTTACTTTAAATTACTTCCTTTTCATACACTTCTAATTTTCAGTCCTCAATGATTTCCAAAGACTTTCTGGATACATAATATATAATCTACTGACAAACGAGCAAGATATCCTAGGCATTAGGAACTTCACGGTGTTCATTTAATATATTCTACATTTACATAGAAGTCTACCATGCAAGCTACATCATTAAGTCTTACAATCAAGATAGCATTTGCCATTGTTAATTCTTCTTATTATTGTTGTTGTCTTATTTCTTATTGTCTTAATTCTTATTATTATAAGTTACTGTCTTAGGCAGACGATAAAAGCAGCAAGTCATAAATATAGAAGTCCATCAAATATGTTTTTACCAAAAACATATCAACAGAGGATTTAAACTGCAAAAGTCCATTCTTCCATACATCACAACACCTGAAACCTTCATTTAGGAAAGAAAAGCCTTCAATAACCTTGCAGGAAAAGAGACAGCTCACATACCTGTAACACTCGTTCATGGGAGGGATGTTCCTTTAATTCAATCAACCGATCCAAAACAATCAGTTTCACATTATTATCACTTTCTTTAATAATCAAATCTATGTAGCATTGGGCAGCTGCCTAAAATTAAAAGGATCAAAAACATTTTTTTAAGTAATGAGGAGGAGAAACTGACAAATTTCTGAGAAAAATTCAGGAAAAGACACCTTCTACATTACTATTAAAGCATTACTCAAAGAATTGGCACAGAAATGAACCTGAGAACAGTCTTTAAAACTTTCTGGTCCACTGTAAACAGCAATTCCACCACCATGTTACAAAAGTTACACAGGAAGGCTCACAATGGCATCAGCTTACAATACACAGACTTGATTTCAAATTCAAAGAAAGTCATAAAGAGATAAATTTCCTGGCATGCTTTGGGTCAGCTCTTAAGTACACAACAGGGCATGAAAACCAATTTAAAATAGTTGCCAGTGTTAGCCCATCTAGATATGGTTTTAATGACAGCTTCTATGAACAATATTGCTACTCGACAAAAGTGACTACGCTAAAGCAAGAATGTTGGAATTAATACCCCTCCCAATCTTTTGAAACTATTTACAATGCTTTTACTCGAAATCTAGACTTGCATATTCTATTTTTGAAATTTCCATACAAGTTCAAAATTTCTGTGTGATCTCAAATAATCAGCTGTACAAACATAAATCTAGGAACCCAAGGTGAATCAGTAATCAATGTAAATCTTCACTGCTCTGTTTCCACCCTGGTCTGAAAAGAGTAATATTTATCAGTAAACAAAGCCATTCAATCTCTGCAAATCTTCAGCTTTAGTCTGCTTTGCTAAGTATGCCAAGAAGATTGCAGGTTGGTACCAACTATTGTACAACAGGTTGCACACTATTCAAGCTTGTCCACTACCAAAGTGACATGAAGTCCACTAGCTGCAGGTCTGCAAAATACAGTCACAGTCTTTTTTTGTGACCAATTTTAAGAGATATTTTAAGACAGTGTTTCACACATGAAGTGTTAAACACCTCATATTACTAGAGCCTTCACTCTTTCAAAATATCACCGTACAGGACACAGTATTCATTCCAGTGCACTAAAAGCTACTAAAAACATCACTTTTATACCTTGATTGCTGTTGGTGCACTGGAGAGTGTAACTAGAGTACCTGCAGCTTCATACTTCACTGCAGGGCTTGATGACTGCAGTAAGTTGTAGATGCAGCGAATAAACCGAGCTCTCTCTGATGGATTTGCATGACAGACCTAGATAAGAAGAATAATGCATAGTTGGCACATAAATAAAAAAGAAAATAGCAATTGTATAGCTTAACTGCTCCATTATCTTACAACAAAGACAAAATTAAGCAAAAGGTGACAACCTTTTCAGGGGATAAGAAGTGTCATTCACAGTTGTAAAAATCTAATTACAAAAGCTCTTAAAAAGCTATTACTGACAATTCTATGGAACGCTACAAGATCTTACAATCTCAGATCAAAAGGAAGGGCACATCGCAGTCCACATCATAGAAAATCAGGTGAGCCATATTGCTCTACACTGTGCACACTTGAGCAGTTTATTGTTTCAAGAGACAAATCTTATTCAGCTCTACTAAACAATGACATATTCCTGACATAGATGAAATGCTAGCTATAATACCTTTTCCAGCAATGTTCTATCCCTTTTAAAAAGCAGTCTAACATAATCTAACATGTACATTTATTTTAAATGTGTCACAACATATCCCTTTTACCTTATAAATTAGTTCAACAATAACCAACTGCAGTATGTCACCAAATGTCTGGACTTGGTCAATACAGGTACTCAAATAATCCAAAGCTCGATCCTATACAAACAAAAGACAAGTTATTCTAAATTATTCTGAGTTTGCTCACTCAGCTATATTTTAAATCAAAACACATTTTAAAAATCAAAACACAAACCAGCATATATTCAACCCTTCAGCTTGAAATTTAAAACAATTTACAAAAACATTGCAAATCTGAAGAGCAAATTAATCCATTCTGCCTATAGATGGCAAAAATAGACAAAACTAACCATAATCAGGCACAAAAGGCAATTGCCTGTAGAGGAAATAATCCAAAATGCTAAACAGAAATTGCCATTTCTTTTTCATGTGACTACAAAAGCTATAAAACAGTAGGTAATGGAGCACTTCTTAATCTGGTTAAGCTCACTTGGCAAAACTTATCACAGTTTTCGGCACCAACACATGCCTTCATCAAATACAGTAATTCTCCTTTAAAATAAAGACAGCACTGAAGACCTACTCTAACTTTTTCAGTTACCAAATATTCCACAAATGGGTAACACTACCATGTATGGTTTTTTTATTAATATAAATAGTTTATACTACCAACAAACTACTGGCTAGTTACCTAGCACATTTTGAAGTATTTAAACCAAGCATCCTTACCTGATCTGCATGAATTAGCATCATAAATGCATTTCTTTTGCAGCTTGCATCCTTCTCATTCACCAAGAAATCATGGATCAATTCAGGAGCATCAGGTATAAGATGTTCAAAATTTCTTAAAAAAAAAAATCATAATTAAAAGAACTACTGGTAAGGAGTAGAACCTAAAGCTTAAGTGCATATCCTAAAGAGAGCATTTACAAAAATTCAAAAGGTGTAAAACGGTGATACATAGCTTTTGTGTAGCTATTTGAAACTGTGAACAGACTCAAGAAGCTTCAAAAAATTGTTATCATGACAGCTAAGACATTACCCAATCAATGATTTCTGTTTAATAGTAACATTCAGCCACACTGTTCAGGTACCAACTGCAATGATGTTTAGTATACAACTGCGGTACATGAAGATTGTCTCGCTTCAAATAAATTTACATATGCATATTCCTGCAAGGTTTCTTCTATATTTATGGTTGTGGACAATGATTACTATTAATAACCTTTAGATAATTACGAAAGGCATCTGCCCATACAAATTAACCTGCAATACAAGGACCTCAGTCATACCTGAGAAAGAAGCAGCAGTACCGTCTGCTTTTCTAAAGAAGTCCATTAGATAGGAGGAGAAAAAGCAAACAAACAAAACAACCCCCAAACACCACACCAGTGATTGATAAATGTTTACGAGATCTCAAAAACTATCCAGATCATTAAAGCTAGCCTTGGTCTTCTGCATCCACGACTTTAAATAGTTTCTGGCATTTACCTATAAATCGTGTAAATTGCAAGAACTGCATTTCTGCGCACATAGCTGTGACGATGTTCTAGACATGCACGAATGGCTGGCATCAAAGGCTCCAACAGTTCTGCTTCTTTCAGCTTACAAAGAAAACGGAGAGTAGAGCCTCGGATAAATTCATTTGGGTGCTGAAGATCCTAAAATCAACAAGAAACATATTTGAAATGCCAGACTCTTCAGCCTAATTGTAAGCTCAGATGAACGCACTTGCTAGCCTTCTCCCACACTCAGCTTTCCCATGGTACAAGTTCCCAACATCCACAATGACACCTCACTGTCTTCTCATGAAATACCTTCTTAAAACACTGCTGCCCCACAATATTTAAAAACACGTATTTCTGTGTAGTAAAACTCACAAAGCCTGTGGGATTTTTTTTTCTGCATTGTATGCATTTTCTCTGATTACTAGGGCTGTGAAAGCTCATCCTGCAGGCATTCCTGCACACTGGATACTCATCTCAAGTGTATATCAGTTCATCTGTTTCCGACCCATTCCCAAAGAAGTTGAAGGACCTTATTATCTTTATGAAGCAGTGTCCAAAATACATCACGATGAAGTTATTCCAAAAATAGAGTCCTTTTATGACCCATGGCTTGTCCCAAGACACTGTGAAGATGGTAATTACGCTACCCCTCATCTTTGAGGTTCATGGACTTGGAAACGAAGAGCGCTAAATTTTTTTAAAGTCGTAATAGTAAAAGAACACATAAAAATTCCTTGGTACAAGGTCTGCTGGTTATCTACAATTATCCAGCTCTGAAGCACTGACTCATAACGGTTAGGAAGGAAATGATGAGCATAAACTATTTTTATATTAATTAAATAACACAAAATGATATACTTTCTACAAAGATCCAGTATAGGAACATAAGCGATGAAATAAACAATGGGCTACCTTTCTGTATGCATCGCATACAAGGATCATTTCTTGCAAAAGCCTGCCATCTGGAGTGGTCTTTGGCACTATCTCCCAAAAGACAAGCAGCAGTTTTTTGATGGTATGATCTTGAAGAGGCAGTACAAAACGTATAATGGTCATCAGAAGCCCAGGTAGTTTTTCACCATTCAGAATCATGATGATTACTTTCTTCAAGGCTTCCGTCTTCAATTTGACATCTCCTTTTTCTAGGGGAGGAGGAAATGAAATCAGGAAGGCTAACATGTCACAGTTGGTTTAACAGGAATGCTGATCTCCAGTGTCAGAAGACACAAACCCGCTCTGAAGGAGTGCAGTATAGCATTTCAAAAAAATTCACACCCTTACTTCTACTAAAAGGATAAAGAGGAATCAAGACATATTTAAAGAATAAGCACAGAGTTCAGACTTAATTCTAGGATCAACATATTGGAATTAATGGAGTTCAACAAATTTCACAACTGTTTCAACACTTAAATTTAAACAGCCTTTTATACCAGGATACCACAATGCACTCTGATGCCATACGTATACTAAATACTAACACTGCCATTTCTGCCAGCAAGATACAGCAGTGCACTAAGACAACTTGTTCCTTATCATTGCATTATTTAAATCTGCCTAAGCCCAAACAGGTATTGCTTCAAACAGAAAGACAGAAAAAGATTTCAAATTTTTGCAAACTGAGAGGGGGAAAAAAAAAACACAAAACCAAAACACATTAGATAAATATCATGAAGTTTCTCAAAACACAGCAAACAGAGGAATGTATGCATTTCAAAAATCAACAGAACAAAATAAACATCAAATTGACTTGTTTGAGTTTATAAAATGCAAACAATGTTCTAGGAAAGGCACAATGAGAGAATACGAGAAGAATTCAAGTGAGATGGAGTATCCTTTAAATCATCGTCCATTACTTGCCTAGGTCATTTTTTAAGCTGATTTCAGAAGGTGGTTCTGAATCCATCGGAACATTGATTAACGTGTAACACACGTTCTCTGCAGCTGTCATGGTTCTTGTTTACAAAAGCTTTCTCAGTGGAAGAATTATTTTGACACAAATATCAGACAACCTAAAAAACAAGCAAACAAAGCCATCCCAAAGTTACAAAATTTTATTATCAAACAACACAAAAATGTTTTCTAAACTGACTTAATGATTTGAAAGGATTGCTGGGTTTCTTGAGAAGCCACTTTCAAAAGCCTTCTCAATTTTCTGTTATGCTAAAATATTCCTGTTAGTACCAAAAAATGAAGAGCATGAAATTTCCCAAAGACAGAAAAGAAAGTAAATGAAAGAAACCTTTCCAATACTTAGGCACAGTCAGAGATAATAGAAGTGTATGGACGCCTGACTGCAGCTGAATGGAAGCAGCAGCTTTTCCCTCATCTACTCACCCCCTGATCCTGGCTATATGTACCCACCACCTTCCCTGCAGTCCTGTGCCCCTCCTGGTGAACTGACCCAAGCTGCAAAATCAATCAGCTGAAAAACATCACAGCAAAAAAACAGGGGAGAGTTTTTGACTTGTTTAACAAGTTGAATCAGCCTACGAGGAGAGCTTTGAAGATGAGCATGAGATCCAACAGAGCAGAAAACAAGGATGGGAGAAAAGACAACATGGTGGAGAAGGAAGCAGGGCTGCCCTTTGACTGGTCAAGGATCCTCAGACCAGCTCAACTCTGCTGTCTAACTGCTTCGCTAGACACTAATGAGGAAAGTAAGTATTTTTATAGTAAAAAGTACGAGAAAGTTACAGATCTATAAAAGCTGCTGTGTGGCTGACAGTTTAGATAACAAAATTAGCAATTAAGCTCAATTCTCATTCCCATGCTTGTTTCTTCCTTATATAATAGACATCTAGGATCAAATCAAACTTTTTATTCCATTTCTTAAGTAATGAAAAATGCTCAAGTTTGAGCTTGCTCAGTTAATGCTATGATACCATACTGACAAGCACAGTAAAGAAAATTGTTACTTTTTATTATATGAGCAATTTTGTATTTTTTCCACAAAAAATGTGCCAAAAAATTTACAGAAAAATTACTTTCTCTGTGCTTTTATTGCTATTAATTTTCTGGAAGTCTTAGACTGAGTTTAACAAATCGTTAAAACAAGGAAGATGCCATTAAAATTATGATACTACACATCAGTCTAATACTGTGTAAAAGCACACTTGTTTTATAAAATTATTATTACTAACTAATAATAGAGCCAACAGAACTGAGCAAAATGAGCCTCATGAAAGGTCATGATTTACATAAAGATGAAAACACTAAACTCTCCAACTCTAGGCTAGGCTTTCACTGCAGATCACTTTTCCTCTAAGTTCAATGGTCTTGAGCAGGGCCATACCTCCAAGACATAAAGCATAAAGCTTTCAATAACATGCCAGTTTAAGAAGTTATTGCCTGGGACCATCACCTCTTTCATCTGTGCAGGCTTTTCAGATGCGAATCCTGTAAACTCTCCACTCCTACCTTATTTTTGAAGCAGTAAGAAAAACAAAGAAGATCCAACAGACCAACAAACACCCATTCCAACCCTGGTTAAAAGCACTGCCCCACTAATAGTTCTGAGGAAAGACAGGGAAGGTGGGACATGGAGTTGCAGCATTTGAATGAACGGCTGAGACACTACACAAGCTGGCACTGGGTCCAAAGCCCCTTTTCTCATCAAGCAGGCACCTAGGCAACCTGAACAGTCAGCAGGTAAGTTGTGCTAACTTGGGCTGCAGCCTCTTTCTACACAAGAAAACAGCACAATTAAAACAGTACCGCAACTGCTACTACAAAAAAATCTAATACAATTTTTTAAAAAATGCCTCTTTCTGTTATGAATTCTATATTTTTAAGGATTAGATCCTTTAAACACATTGTTTTTAAACTCATTGTTTACAAATATCCACATAAACTACTCCTGCTCGCTTCTAGAAATATGACTGTTTTCTTGCCTCAGCAGCGGCTTTTTGTATACTTTTTCCATACTCTTACCCAGAACTCCTGCCTCAAAGCCCTGCAGCTAGCACCTTCATCTCCAATAACTACTCAAACAGACCACAAAGTAGATCTGGGCAAAAAGTAGACCAGGTATCTTTACTCATACAAAGACCTCAACTGCAGAAATTCTCTCAAAAATCACAGCCAAACAGGTCTCTGAAGCATGAAAACGTGGAGTGTATTTTAGGCTCTGAAAAGCAGCAGTGAAAAACAACTCTCCTAAAATGCAGAGCTGAGAAATTTGGCAGGGAGAACCACCACCAAATCTTCCTCATTGCAAAGCACAAAGCCTTGAAATCACAGCTTGATCTTACCGAGAATCCCACAGACACAGAAGTAGGTGCTGTTCTACTTATTCAGCAATAAAATTTCTGAGTACCTGAATAAGGAAATTTAAAGTTATACAGTTTATCCAACACAGGAAGACAAAAAGCGACCCCTGCTTTCCAGCTGCATCCTTGGGAAGCCTTATGAACTTAGAATCATACAGTCACTGAGGTTGGAAAAGACCCTTAAGATCATCAAGTCCAACCGTAAACCTAGCACTGCCAAGTCCACCACTAAACCATGTCCCCAAGTGCCACATCTACACTCAACCACTTCCCTGGGCAGCCTGTTCCAATGCCTGACTACCCTTTCAGTGAAGAAGTTTTTCCTCATATCCAATCTAAACCTCCCCTGGCGCAACTTGAGGCCATTTCCTCTCATCCTATCGCTTGTTACTTGGGAGAAGAGACTGACCCCCACCTCACTACACCCTCCTTTCAGGTAGTTGTCGAGAGCAATAAGGTCTCCCCTCTGCCTCCTCTTCTCCAGGCTAAACAACCCCAGCTCCCTCAGCCGCTCCTCATAAGACTTGTGCTCCAGACCCTTCACCAGCCTTGTTGCCCTTCTTTGGACACGCTGCAGCACCTCAATGTCCTTCTTGAATTGAGGGGCCCAAAACCGAACACAGCATTCGAGGTGCGGCTTCACCAGTGCCGAGTATGTGGGGACGATCGCCTTCTCAGTCCTGCTGGCCACACTATTCCTGATACAAGCCAGGATGCCATTGGCCTTCTTGGCCACCTGGGCACACTGCTGGCTCATATTCAGCCAGCTGGCAACCAACACCCCCAGGCCCTTTTCCACCAGGCAGCTCTCCAGCCACTCCTCCCCAAGCCTGTAGCGTTGCATGGGGTCGTTGTGACCCAAGTGCAGGACCCGGCACTTGGCCGTGTTGAACCTCATAGAGTTGGCCCCGGCCCATCGATCCAGCCTGTCCAGACCCCTCTGTAGAACCTTCCTACCCTCAACTTGGACACCTTATGAAAAAAAAAAAACAACCTGAGAAAACATTTAATTGATGGGCGGCCTAGAATATATAAAGTAAAAACTCTTATTAAAAAATCCCGAGTAAACTTATAGCCAGTTTAGGGAGATTTCTCTCTTAACTTCCCAGGTGATTACTTTTTGCTCAAAACCCCTAACATATTTATCTACGATTTAAAACTTGAAATATTCAGATGTCGCCGTTTGCCTGCCACTCCCCTGAACAGATTCCGAGACCTACGATACCGGATCACCACAGCACCTCTCCGGGAGGCCGCACCACAGCGGCACCCAAAACCGCGAGGCGGCCCTGTGCCCCCGCAGGCCCATGGCCCCCCGTTAGCGGTGCCGGGGACTCCCCTGAGGGAGCCACCAGGAAGATGCCGGCGGGGCCGTGAGGCCTCGGGCCTGCGGGCCCCGCCGGAGCGGCGGCACAACCTCTGCCCCCCCCCCCCGCCCGCCCTGCGCCCCCCAGCCCCGTTGAGGCCGCCGCTCCCCCGGCGGCGTACCCGGTGGCGCGGTGGCCCGGCCCGGCCCTGTCCGGTCGAGTCGGGCCCGGTGCGGAGCTCTGCCCGCGGCGATCCCGCTCTGGCGATGGCTGACGTGGAGCCGCTCCCTCCCCGGGCCACATCGATAGTACGGCGGCCCCAGCGGGACACGCCTCTTTCGCGTTGCCGTGCGGGCGGGGAAAGAGTGCGCGCCGGACCGCCACGAGGGCGGGGGGGGGCGCGGCTTCCGCCTCTGACGTCACGGCCCCGTGAGAGGTGACGTCAGCGCTGCGGTGGGGCATGTTTTTTCCCGCGCAGGCAGGAGGCGGGGCTCAGTAATAAAACAAACCCAAAACAATCACATACAAAAAATTTAAAAATAAAGAAACGGGGGGGAGAGAAACGGGGGTGGAGGAAACAGAATAGAAAAAAAAAGTAAAAGCAGCTTTGTCTAGTACTTAAAACCAAATACGCAGCCCTGACATTATTATTTTAATATTTTCATGACTGAACTATTTAAATGGATTCAACACAGTGTTTAAAGCCTCTTCTAAACAGCATCATGCTTTATTAATCAATAAAAGACAAGATGCAAATTTTTAGTCTTTTTTAAAGTACACTGAGCACAATATGAAGCCCCTGTGTGAGTTCACCCCAAAAACTTGTTTCTTATCCTTGTCAATGTATTCATTAGTGAGAATAATTGTTACAGAATGATCCAACGTGGAAAATGAGAAAAACAACACTGAACTCATATTGCTTAAAATACAGCGTCACACCCGTTTTGCACCTAGGAAGCACCGACTCACTGGTTTGCCCTGCCACACGCCCCTGAAGAAGTCACTGTTTGTCCCAAACTTTGTGGCATTCAGCTTGAATCCAAGGGGCACCAGGTACCCCACAGTCAGAGCAGCAGAGCAAGCTGAAGGGACAAAACCCCAGAGAGCCTGTTTATTCAGCAGCAACGCAGAGACTCCATAGCTCGGGGGGGACCTGTAATGGGAATTTTATGTGCTTCCCTCATTACTTCAATGTAGCCATTAGTTAAATAAAGCCCTTCACTACCCGATGGCTGGCTGATGGCTCTCAAGACATAAAGCGATACAATTCAGTTCCAAACGAGCCAGGGTTTACTAAAGCGGAGAACTCAAAACACCAAAACACAAGCTGGCTGGCAGCTTCATGCTTATTCAGCCTACAATGTTTCTGGTAAACACTCATAATCAGAAATGTCTTTTCAAGTTGAGTTTGAGACAATGACAAGACAACGTGGGGAAACACGCTGCATCCTATTTGTTCCACAACTATTTTGTAGATTTGTAGGCATTTTAAAGTCCTCTCAGTTCAACAGTTTCCAAGAGCACCACATAACAGTAAATGCTCACTCTGACAAATGGTCAAACACATGATGGCACCTTGATATGACAGAAGTATTTGAATCGTTGTTTGTTCAGATTAAAAAACACCAAACCCACAGCAGATTCCAAGAAAGTGATTTATTTCCACTTGTCCTTACAAGTTAAAGACAGTATGCTTTTCATTAAAAAACAGTATCATGTACTATTTAGAAAATGATTACACCTTTCTTGTCAAAGAAAATACACCCAATTATGACCTCCTGTCTACCTTTTAAGGATAGGTGGGTTGGTTTCTTTCTTTTTTAAGAGTAATCCTCAGAATGTATCAGCAGAAAATGCATATAAGTGAGGATAAAGTTACCAGCAAATGGATAAACGTTCCTGTATAATTAGACATACGTTAACACAGAGGCACTCATCCACCAACTAGTGCTCCATTGGCTCCTCTGCCTTTTCTGCAGGTTCATCAGCAGGCGGAGCAGGCTTAAAGAGAGGAAAAAAAATATATATATTATAGAAGGACAGAAAACATTTGACAAATCAGCTTTATCCTGGATCGAGCATCACGAGTGGTAAACGCAGCTCACGGCAGCAAATAGCTTACAAAGTAGTGTTATCCAAATTAAGCACGGAACAGGACAGAGTTGGTAATTAGGAGACTAAGAATGCATCTTGCAACAGGCATGAGAAACATATGTAGCCACTTCTGTTGCAAAAAAAGCAAAACCCAGTACTTGATCAAAGCTGAGGAAAGAAGATGACATTTGGAACAGCCTGGTGCCAATTCAGCATAAATTGATTCAATAAGCATCTTGGTCTCCACCTAAGATGATACAGTTTTCATATAGTAACTTCAAATTTTAAAAATCACATTCCTAAATATCTAGTAGAGTAGTAGAGAGTTAAATGTCGTAGACATAAATGTAATAGGTCATATATCACAAAATGCTGTCTTTCAACAAAGCCTATGGATTTATATCTAAACCACACACCTTTCTCTGTGGTCTCTCCTCAAGACCTTCTAGGAATGGTGCTACGTCATCATCGTCATAGATGGTAAACTCCATGTCTTTGCCAACAATTCCAATGGAAACATTCTGTTAAGCAAAGTTTTGAAAGAAGTGAGAAGCAGTTTTCTGCAAATAACTCTGTGGCTTTACAGCTTTTGCTTGTGTAACAGATGAAAGTCTCCTCCTGTGATAAAGAGACTCATTGCGCTGTTTGTGTCTACTTAAGGAAAACAGAAAATTTTGAGAGTCCCTCTTTGGGAGATTGTACTAGAAAAGGAAAGGGAGGCAGATTTATACCCCACAAAAGCAATCACGTTTCAAAATCTTGTCAGTAAAACCACTCTTCAAAGGTTTCAATTTATTTCAATTTTTTTTCTTTTTAATAATATACATGATTTTTCAAAACCACTTATTTTTAAAATAATGGAAGTGCAAAATAAGATTAAAGTTCTAAAAAACAAGGTTGGCTAAGAAAAAAAATTAAACATGGAAAAGGGCAGATCAGACACAAGTAGAACACCAACTAATGGATATCCTTAGAATTTTCTTGTTCAATAGCTCCTCAATTCATTGTCAGAAGTTTTTGCAACTGTCTCACTTCTGCAATGCTGAAATCAACTGTTTGTGCATTACTTTCCCTCACCTCCAGGATGAATTACTGACTGTGCTTACGATGAAGAGTTGTGATTCTAGTTGCATCTTAACACTGATTCAAGTTTAAAATACAAGGAAGCAATCAGGGAAACAATGTCTTACTTAGAGAAAGTATCATTTTTGTTAAGAAAATTAAATCTGAGATAATTAAGGAAACTGTAGATAAACTGGTGACATGAAATGAAGATATTATCATCTACCAGTATTCAGCTTCCAAATTTCAGTGCCAGCCATACTTTACATGAATTTTGTCACAGTAATTTCTAGTAACAGTGGCAGTAAAATTTCTTGTTAAGAAAACCTAGTATTTACCTTGGTGGTCAGATCCTGTTCAGCAGGAAGAGTCTCTCTCAGGGCACGCAGTCCATGTTTAACTAGCTCGTTTAGATTACCTTAAAATTAAATTAGAAAGGCATTTACAAACTATATGGTATTATCTCTAGACACTTATTTCCCCTTCTTCCCATTCCTAGTTGACAACTAGAAAATCAGTTTGGCTAACTTGACTTCCAGAGCTCCTCTCCTTTCTGGTACTGAACAAACAGTTGATTATAAAAGCATACCTTGAGAAACCAGCCCTTCCCTATGTTTGAAGTCAAATGCATGTGGTTTTGGCACCTGCCTTGCCTCCAGTGCAGTGATAATCAAGCTTTTTTTCCCCCAAGCACCTATCCAATAGCCTCCTCATCACCATTTCATACAAAAATAAATTGACCATTTTAAATGCACCACCTAAACACTTGCCCTGACATACTATCCCTGCTGTGATATGGAAAGAATTGTACTTTCCCCGAGTTAAACAGGACAGAGGTCTTTTACTTTTTTTCTCTGCTTTTATGAGCACAGCTTCTCTTTTCATTAGATGTAATACGTATCCAAATGTTGAGACATAAAAGTTTGTAACATTCTCTCTACAATTTTGTCTTCATTCATATTTACACTTATGCCAAACTTGGCTCCCAAAATTTATCTACCTATCTTACTAAATGCAAAAGAACAGAGTAGTAGCAGAAAATAAACTGCGTAATTGATGAATACCATCAGACAGGGTTTCATTACTCACAGTCAGTAAATTCAGTCATGTGCCTCTCCAAATAAGTTCGTGCTGACTGCGAACGAGCACCAATGGACATTGCTTTGCAGTCAAAATAGTTTGCAGAGGGACAAGTCTGGAAGATGTGAGGACCCATATCCTACAAAAAGAGGAAAAAAACCCCCACAGAACATAAAACAAACGTATAAATTCATACCCAGTCTGCTTCTGAAACACATGATATTTTCTAAACCAGTTTTGCTTCATGGTACACCACATAGCTTGTATGTATGCACATAAGTATATTTTTTATTGCTTATCATATCCCTGTTCTTATACAATTCCTTCAAAGCTACTGTAAAAAATAAAAGGCAATAATCTACCAAAAAAAAAAAATCTTTCTTTACATTTTGTTCATTAAAATGCAGTTTTTATGTGGGCAGTATAGCTGGCACCGAAAATGTTTCTTTCTCTGTTCCATAAACTGTACTGTGCTTTCTACTTCATGGCTTGCAGTAGGTATTTTACATGCATTCTGTCTTATCTGCACAGAAGTAAAAACCTGCTGTAGACTTAACCATGCCATGCCAGATTTCAGGCAAGACAACAATTTCCTTCAACCTTCCTCATGTCAAAAATCTTGAGGGCAGAGATTCTGTGTGTGCTGCATTAAGCAAACTGCTGCTGCTAAACAACTAAGAGAGAGACCAGCGATGATTTCCACATCCATTTTTTATAAAAAGTATTTAAAATAATAGTTTGTAAAGCTCCATAATCAATAGTAAATTAATTACTGTCATCGTGGGATCAACATTTTGATCCCTTAAAACACAAACAAATCTAATTTTTGCCACATCTCATTTTGCACCTTAAAATAATTAGTTTTTCGTTTTTGCAAATATACACCTCATAAGTGTAGGTAGGATTAGCTATTAATTACCATTTTTAAAAGTTATGTTTTAGGGTAAGATACAGAAAATTATTTCCTTATTCAGGGAACTTTGATGAGTCTGCCTCTTCCATCTTCCCCTCCTAATATCTAGTTGTTGTATAAAATTGTATTAAGCACATTTTCTTTTACATCGATAGTAACTAGCACAGCTTACTCACATCATAACCTGCAATGAGCAGTCCTACGCCGTACGGTCTTCTGCCATAACGCTGCGTTGGTATCTGGGTTTCTTAAGTAAGCTAAGGAAACAATCTCAAAAAACCATGTAATTACCCAAAACATTTTCCTAAGCCAAGTGGTGATGCACCAAAATTGTTACATAGTCTTTGCAAAACTTTTTGCTGGAGTGAAGACTATGTTCAAAAGAAACGGATCTCGCAACTTATTTGGAATACCAACTTCTTTTTCACCAAAATAAAATTTAGCAATTAGCTTTCCCAAAAGAACTGAGTGGTGCATTCAACCAAGTGCTAGAAACAGTTCACCGAACACTGCACAGCCTCATTTAATTTCTTATCCCTTTGAACTTTTTCTAGGCACCTGATAACAGAATACAAGGCCTCTGATGTGTTCCACGCAGAGACAGAAAAAAAAAAAATCTGAGCAAGCAGCTGCAATCCAGCGAATGATCATATTTTGAACAGTGCAGTCATCTTTCCTCCCCCACCTCCAAAGGCATGGGGCTGTGTAACAGAAACACAGTGCTATGTTAAATGTTGCATAGCACTTTACAGCTTCTCTACCAGTTGGTGCATACTATAGGATATTCTCTGAAAGAACACATAAGCAATGTCAATAAAGAAAAATTAACTTTGAATTAACTTTTTCAATTTAATGACATTTAAGCTGTGATATATGAAAATCATTTTATGAATGAGTATGAACAAGTAAAGCTATAGAAGTGTTACAAGTGTAAAAAAAAAAAAAAAAGGATACTGCTTCCAATTAGTGACACTAGGCGAGAAACTGGAAGAGGTCTATCAAACACAAATCTAGAATCCAGACACTCCTGACGCATGAAATTGCTAGGAGGAAAAAAGAAGGAAAAAAAAAAAAATCAAACCAATGTATAGATGAAAGTCACAATGAGTTTTTGTCTCAATACTTGTCTGTTAAGGTAAACATATTTTTGTTTCAGCTCTGCTTGTTGAGAAAAAGGGCAAAAGGCATTAGGTAATTTCATTTCATCATGACCTATAATTGTTATTTAGAAAGTTGACCACAGGTTTGAAAGAGTATTATAGTATTTCAGCCATACAAATGCAAAGAAGGTAGAAGTTCATGCAGGCAACAGACAGATCATCTGGAAAAAAGCCACAGTTAAATGGTGACATTTCTTTGTAACATTACAGCAATTAAAATTTAGTTTAGAAATTCTTCCCATGCCTTCTTTGTCCTTTCCTATCAAACTGAGGAACACTCCTCCTTCCGTGTACATTTACCTCATCTGATGAAACTATGCGGCCAGCAGGCAAAAAGCAAACCCCTCTGAAGCCCACACATACAGCAGCTGCTAGAGGGAAATAAGTGATGCACTTTCTCAGACTGCTTGGAAACCCCATCACACTGAGGAAACCAGACAGGACTGTCTTACTAGTAACAAAACCAGAGAGCAAAATTTTGAGCCAAACAAATGAGATTTCTGCCAACTAGTTAAAAATCTGCCAGAATTTCATGCTGAGGTCTTTGGCATAGTACAACAGAGCAGTAACTCAAGACTAATCCTTAGCTGACCATAAAATTTCATTCGCAATAGTCTACAAATGAACTTTCACTCATTATTGCAGAACTGTGTATGTCAACAACTAAAATACTCACCACAAGAGTCTTGCATCAGCAGTAAGTCCAGCAATTGAGATACCAATATGGTTGTCAACGTACAGGATTTTTTTCTGATGAGCTGCCAGCTCAGACTGTGCTCTCTATGCATAAAAGGAGAAAGCTATGTGGCAGACTGAACAGTTTGCCAAGCACTGTGGAGAAATCTGCTAACATTTATAGCAAGAACTGAATATGATCACGAAACAAAAAAATAAATTTATAAACTTGCAACAGAAGAGCAGAAAAACCTAATTCCACTTCAGTAGGAGACTGTCAGAAAGAAAGAAAGAACAGACACTCACTCAAGCTTTGGGAAAAGAAATAAATAGTTTTACTACTTAATAACTAATGAAAAAAAAAGCAACACTTATCTTTTAAAGGGAAAAAAAAGTCTTTCACTCATTTCCTTCACCATTTTTGTGAAAATATGCTTTGCATTGGTACTGAAAATATTTATAGTTCTATACTGGTACTCAACCAACAGGAAACTGGGATTGCATTTACATTACACATAAAAGTTCAGACTGCGCAAAACTGATTTGCCACACCAAAACTTTTCTACTAACATTATTGTCCCAAGAACAGAGTTTTGATGCTACCTTTAGAGCGACCAGAACAGCATGTGTTTTCGATTTCAGCCCCACAGTAGCTGAGCCTTGTTTCACAGCTTCCATGGCATATTCTATTTGATGAATTCGGCCCTACAGAATAAAATCAAAGGTAATCATTCTAAAATTAATCCTCTGTATCAATTTTCAATGGTTCTTGATTTTCAGACCTTTGATTCCCCCACCCCAACAGGTACACTGACTGCATAACAGTTTACACCTACAACCAACAGACTTCCTCAACTATCTTCTGCAAACGCCTCACCATTAACCCACATAAATCTGGCCATCTCTGAGCCACTCACTACTGCATACAAAGAAACAGGAAAACTAAAAAGTAAAGTCAAGATTCTTCACCCTTATTAGAATCGCAAGACTTTTATCACTGTCTTCAGAGGAATCAGTATTTGACCCAATGTGATATAAAGACAGAACTTCCAGCTCAAGTTGGATGCTTAACTTTTAATCGAGTTTCCTGAAGAAATGAGTCTTATGCAATTGTTGTGTCTCAGCATCCATTCCCTAATAACTTCTGAACAAGTTATTAGTCAACTGCAGTAAAGTCTGAAAGAGGAGTAGAGGTCTCAAAGACAATTAAGTCCCCACAAGTTCTGCAAAGGTGGCCAGGAGCTTTGAAGGAAAATAAGACAACATTCTTTTAATGTAACCACTGAGGGCAGAGTAGCTCATTTTCTGCACTCTAGTTGGCCAGCCTATGTCAAATAGCCAGCTTGTCCAGTGCTACTGTGCAAGTCCTGGAATTACTAACTGCAGCACACAGCTGCATCCTACCAGTTGTGATGGAGTGGATTGTAGTAGCTGTTATAGTGAAATGTACTGGGGATAATCTACAGGAAATCACCATCTATTAGGTTGTTGGGTTTTTTTTTGGTAAAAGGTTTTTGATTGGATTTAGCTAGAGAAATACAAAGATGCTTAAAATACCTTAATGTTCCATTTCATCCATTAAGTTATAAATGGAATTTCAATAACATAGGGTATTTCCTGCCCAAGAGCAGTATGGAATCACTGTGACCTGTCCAACATGTATTTATCAACTTTCATGAATGACTTGAAAGGCTGTAAAAGTGTGAAACCCCTTCTAGCCTTTCATCTCGTATCTCCTTTTCTTTACAGCAATATTTGAAAACACCCCCCAATAAAATATTATTCTTTGCTCCTGTATTAACAATGCCAACAATTATTACTGTATCATATCACTGCCTCACCTACAGGAATGTATGGAGCAGTTAACTGCAGCAGAGTAGCAATTTTAAATGTCTTTTATAAAGACATTATTCATATTTTCAAGGCAATTTATGAAAAAAATAGAAATTAGTGTTGTTAATAACTTCACAATATCTACTAAATGTCTCAAGAGAATGTTATAGTTTTAAAAGTAACTTTCAAAGTAACAGATACATGAAAAAATTTAAAATTAAAGTTCCTGATACAGAATCTGCGAGAGAAACACAAGCAATAAGGAGGATGAAAACAGTTCAAAGCCATCTACAGCTATCATGGTATTGGCTAAAAAACATTCAAATATTCAAGGTTGTCTTCATATAGGATGGAAAGTACAAAACATGCTCTGTTACAATGTATGTTGAAAATGCATCTTTCAAACAGTACTACTAATGATGAAGATTTTCAGTAGCAATACAAACCCACGAACTGATGATATATTAACTTTACACTAATACAATTTGCTATTTGCATTTAAAATAAATCTTTAGTTTTGCTCAATCTAGAAATAAGTCAATTTTCAAGACTTTGATTTTCCATAAGTATCCTATCTTAAAATATACATACCAAGAGAAGAGGCAATATTAAACACCTGAACTGACACTTGCTTTTAAAATTCTAGAATATCTGTTTTGAAGTCAACACACCCTGCGTAAGTTTTAGAAGAATACACAATGTGAAACTGATTCAGAGGTAATAAAACTTCAAATTCAAGTGCAAATCTCAGTATAATCCTAAGGACGGAGACAGTATGAAGGCTGCCTAACATTCCACAACATGGGAAACTAGGGACACACAGCTGCACAGACTTCATCATTGAAGCACTATGTAAACTGCATTACAAAACTATATGGCATTTAATTACTTGCATGTTCTAGCTCTCAATGTTATAAGCTTCATACACGGAATTTATTCAACAGGGATGTTTGTGACCATTTCAATTTAGATAATTAAGATCTGTGAATTCATACTACAAAAATCAGTATCTCAGATTCCATGCTTCAGATTACCATATGGGTACAGCCATTCAAATAGGGGCTTACAAGGCAGTAAAAATTGTCTGCACAAAAGAGACACACACGTGCTGTTATGCCATACTTGAAGAAGTTAGTATTTAGTGCTTAAGTGAGAATATACTAACTTTTAACAATTTCATTTTGTTCTGAACAATTTGAATACAGTAAAGTTTTTATTAAAAAAAATATATAAGAAAGTTCTTCCCAATTGTAAACTCAATAGTTCCTTTCCAACATTAGCTAGTGAATAAAAGAGAGAATGGCCTAGCAGTAGCCTAATATTTGGGAGATTTAAGCTCAGTTTCATGCTTTTTGATACCTTACTTGCCAACTTTTTATTATAGGTCTGTAAATCAATCACAGAATGGTTTGGGTTGGAAGGGACCTTTAAAGATCATCTAGCCCAAGCCCCAACGATGACAGCATCTGTTTTGTACCTCACAGGGACATTCAGAAAACAACTGCCTTAAGTACTTTAAGGTAACAGGGCCCATCTAAGCATCATTTGGGCTCATACACCAGAAGCTTAGAGATGTGCTAATGGCTTTCTAGAAACCTACAGCCTACACAACGAGAAGGGAGCAGACTGCAGTAAGCTTTAGGTACCTGAATACAATCTACGCTATTGCGATACCACTGCTGCAAAAGTGAAGAAAAAACAAAAAGCAAGTAAAAAGCCAGTCAGCAAGCTCGGGAACATTTTACCTGGGGGCTCCAAACTGTGACATCATTGTCATACTGGTTGCGAAACTGGAATGAACAAAACACAATCCATGAGTACAGCTAAGAAGCAGGCAGGAAGAGCATTCCCGAGCGCAGTTCTGGTCATTTTCCTTCCAGGATCTTTCACGCCAAGCGTTTGTCCCCAGGCCTGAAAGAGGGGACCCTTCTCCGGTCACACTTCTGCGCCGGCCGGGCTGGTCCCGCCGCGCAGCGACCCCGCTGCCTCAGCCCCGAGGCGCGGAGGGAAACCGCCCCGCTCCCGCCGAGCCCCGCCGCGGCTGAGGACGCCCACTCCGGGGGCAGCCGGGCAGCCATCACCCCCCGCCTGCAGCGTCACGCCGGGCCGGGCCGGGCCGAAGGGGTCGCTCTCCACCGCCGCCGCTGCGCCCCCCTCTCTCCCCGGGCCCCGCCGAGGGAAGCGCGGCCGCCCCCTTCCCCGGGCAGCCCCTGGCCCCGGCAGCGAGGCCCAGGCCCGGCCCCGGCCGGCGGCGAGCCCGGCCCCGCATGGCCCGGGAACTGCTTACTCACGGCCCCGCTCCCTCCGTCTCGCTCTCGCCCTCCCCCTTCCCTCCCCCGCTCGCTCCGCAGCCCGGGAGCCGGGGGCACGGGGGTGCCCTGCCCCGGCCCGGCCCGGCCCGGCCCGGCCGCCCCTCACCATCCTCCTTCCCCCGACAGCGGCGCGGGCTCCGGGGCAGCGAGGGGGGACCGCTCCGGCAGCGATCGCTCTGGACTAGAAGCGGCCAAGCAGCGCTAGTCACACCTCGAGTCATCGATCGAGCGCACGGCAGCTCGGCTCGGCTCGCCCCGCCCCTGGAGCGAGCGGTGGCGGCGCACGCGCAGTGCCTCGGGGCGGCCGGTGCGGTACCGGTACCGGGCGGGCCTCACCGCGGCGCGCCGGGCCTCGCAGCCGCCAAGGGACACCCGGCGCGGCGGCTTTCCCCTGGGGCGCTGCGGACGCTCCCCGAGTCACGGCCCGGTTCTTGCCGCCGTCACCCCTCAGTTTACAAAGCCCTGGCAGCCTCTGCGCGCTAAAGGTCCGGAGCGGCCTCCCCCGGCCGGCTCTGCCCCTGCGTGCCTCGCCGCTCGGTATTTCTCTTACTCAGAACGGTGGCGCGCGTCTCTTAGCTTCTTGCGTGCAATACAAAAATTTCATTTCTTGATGAAAACTTGCATTGTGGAATTTGAAATACATTTTCTTACGAAAATTTGATGTTAGCTATTTTACTGGTTTTGAAAAAGCCGTAGCAGTGTTTAAATTCCTGAAGATAAAGGCACTGACGTAAAGTAGGATGCATGTGCTATTAATTGCCTTTTCTTTGTACTTTGAGAAAACTCCCTCTCTGTTCTTCACACTCACAGGATATGAATGTGGGAACGAACACAATTGTTAACAGCCATTGTTACAAATGTTTTAGGTTACATGAAAACCTTAGCTACAGATAGGAGGACGTATGGATAAATTCAATCACAGTTACTCTTTGAAAACTGATTAAAAAACCAAAACAACACTGCCAACTTCACAAAAGCTACCCCTCAAACAGCTGTGAGAATTTGTTTACTGAATCGTGAGCTTGTGCACAGATGCACACAGACACTGGGAAACATACTGTGTAACCACCAGTATGAGGTTTGTACTGTTTCCCCCTCGCTTACTTTTTTCACTCTGAGGCAAGATCCATCGCTGCTGAGAAAGGGGTAGCTCTGTACAGTGTACACGTCACACCAACCTTGTGTAGACAGTGAGCATACGAATGGGACCTCTTGCTTCAGGAGACTAGAGTCCAATTCTACCTGTTCTGAAACCACTACAAGGTGGTCTAAAAGCTGTATTTCAGTCGCTGCCCTTTTGTCACAAGCATGCGGTTTATGAAGTGGTGTGCTTCCCAAAACTGCAGTGAAGTTTTCATACAGTGTCCAGGCTAACAAAGGTTATGAGCTTAAGCACTTCAGGGTAAAAAAACAAATGAAAGCAGTTTGGTAGAAGTAAAACAACAGCCACTGTTAATCAGATGTAGCAGACTGGAAATCTTATATTTCTGTTTTTGAAAAAAAAAGGGTACAGGACGTCTCAATCATAAAGCTAAGTGAGAAGCAGTGTTACGAATTATATTAGAAAAATATTACTACGTCTTTCTTAATTACAGCTAAGATGTGATTAATTTTCTAAATGGGTCTTTTTGCTCTCAAAGATAAAAAACTGCAAGAATTAATTGCTTACTGGAGCTCTTATTTTGGACAATGTAAAATGTTTTTATATAGTTGTAACTGAACAGTGAGTTAAAAATTACTGTGAGAACTCCTCTATAGGATTGCATGACTCAAGCATTGAGACAAAAGAGAATCAATTAATACTGTATTCATATGTTTTATTTTTTTTAAAAAGTATCCAGCCGCTGAAGTCACGGCCGTTAAAATCAAACTAGTATTCTATCACCTCTTGATTACTGCAGAACCAATGACACATTTCTCTTACCACTGGAGAATTTTCTCTTTTTCCCTGGAGAGGGCTACAGTGTTGTCTAGGAAAAACAAAAAAATCTAACCAGTCTGATTTAAATTATCTAACTTGTTTTCTTGTTTTTAAGCTTAATACAAATTCATTTCATCTGAAATAACTTCCTTTCTTCAACACTGTTTGGTGTGCACTGAAACAGGATATACAAATATTTTATTAAGTGAGCTGAACAGCTTTCAAGTTGCACTGAACTTTCAGTAAATATTCCTGTAGTCTCTGCTATAATGCCATTCTGTAATAACTTCCTACAGCAATAAGGGACTCCCCAAAGATCCGTTTACTCCACCTACAGTAACAGAACAATAGACAGATATTTCCTCTCTTTTGGCAGAAGTGTGTTAGTTTTGATAGAATGCTAAACTATGCCAAGACTCTCTATTGTTCTGTGTACATACAGCAAGTAACATTAGGAACCACGATTTTAGTGCTAAAAAGACAGGATTTGTAAAACTTAATGTAGGAAATTGGTAAAAGCTGTATAAATGAAGAACTTTTGGAAGCTATATGAACTATTGTACAGGTTTATTAAATAACAACTTAAGTGTTTTCCTGAGTAATCTTTTTTCCTTTATTACACGGATAGAAAAATATATTCAAACCCAAACTAACCAGATGTCCAGCTATTAAAGATTTATTCTAAAGCAAACTGATTGAGGTCATGTGAGAGCAGGAAGGGTGGCATGGAATGGAGTTCCAGCTGCTCTCCAGTGCTTCAGGCAGCACAACCGTTACCATATTCCCAAGGCAGCAGCACAAGAGGATGTCAGAGGCAGGAATAATCTCTCAAAAGGGGAAATGCTTACCGTGGAAGGAAGTCATTCACTTCCCTCTGAATGCTCCTGCTTGCCCTCTAGGCTCAGTATGAGCCCTCCATAGCCAGGGGTAAAGCCAGTGGGTTTCTCATGTATTTCTGATTACATCTCAGTGTGTTGGTGTTAAAAAGCACCCAACCTATTCCCCACTGATGTATGTGAACTGAGAGTACGATATGTGAATACAAAATGAGAGAAAGGAATGAACAAGGCAAAATCAAATCACTCTTTTTCAGATAACAAAGGCATCAAATGAGAAAGGAAGCATTTTACATGTATTTTGCCCAAATATGGCAAAGTTACTGAAATTAGTGAAGTTAGTTTGTCAGTCATCCAAAGTCGTTAGAAAATTTGAATGAAGGCCTTAAATGAGACTTTCAGTAAAATTTAAGTGATGCATAAGCATTACATTGACCTCTGCACCTGAGAAAATGTCACCCTTGCTATATGTAATGGTGGTACAGTGGCCTTCACAAAATGATGTGACAGTTTTAGACGGCTTCACAGGAGGTAAAAATCCACATGACAAAAGGCTACGGTAACACAGACTCAGTTGATAGCCACAGCAGAAAAAACAGTGCTGAGTGACCAAGATGGTTAAGCTGCTGTTTTCTCCAAGCCATGTTATGAGACACATCGACGATGCAACGTGGGGGCCAACTTCACATTGATTTTGCCACTGCTGTATCTGATCCATTATTAAATATCTACAAAACTATCCCAATTATCCATATCACAGGTATTAATTTTATAATACTAAAAGATACAGGGAAGTGCATCACACGTTTTCTTTGGTAACAGTCCTAACACTAGTATTAAGATATGCTTGCATAGTTCTATAGAAGGTTTGAATTAATAGAAAAAGAGGATTAAAGAAACACAAATTTAATTGTAGAGAAAAAAGTGAACGACGAGCAGCAATCAACACATTACATCAAGAAATCACAATATAAAAGACTACAGGACTGAAAAGTAAAACTAAAACTATCCTCACATTTAAATAATCTACTGCTAAAACATCTATGTTAGGAGAATACAGTATTCTCTCACTTTTAGTTTCACAGTTGGCAACCGGATAATCAGGATCACTTCAGAGAAAAGGATACACAATTGATAGCTCTACGAAAACATGTTCAATGCTCCCTAAGGGCCAAATTAAACATTAGGAATTATTAGGAAGGAGAACAAAACGTAAAGCATTACTATGCCACTGTGTAAATCTATACTGCATCTGACTCCATTCAGACTTGAATACTGGCTGTGACTCGTTTCCCACCTTAAAACGATGTGGCAGTACCGAAGGCACTGGGAAAAGTGGAAAGAATGATTCAAATTATGGAATAGCTTCATATAAAGAATGACAGTAATGAGTAGAAGTTTTCAGTCTTCAGTTATCTAACAGATAAACAAGGAAAGGTGATGAACGCTCGTCAAATCACAACTGGCACAGAGGTGCTGAGTAGGTACGATGCTTCTCTCTGTCCTCCAACACTGGTACTGGGTGTCATCAAAAGCAGCAGGTTCAAGCAAAGACAAGGCAGTACCTCCTGAGACATGTCATACCTATGCTGTGAACACCTTTGCACCTGAACACATCGTGGTCTTTTGGTCGTGTATTGAGAGAGCAACTGGACAAATTCATGGACAAAACAACTTTTCGTGCCACCTTACAATACTGCTGATACAATGTTTGAACTAAGTGCAGCAGTGAAAAAATAGCTAACCTAAAACATGCATATACAGTCTCAAGAGAAATTAACGATACTATTTTGTTCTATGTTATGTTTCCAGCGTAGTTATAAACAGCATCTGACATCTGAGCAATGGCAGGCATTGCTCTGCAGAGATAATATACAGAAACTAAAAGGCAAGGCCATTATGTCTCCTCTTCTGCTGATTCACGAGAGGAAACAACGTCCCACCAAGTCCCCTTTCCTTTTGGGATACCACTCACCGTCAAGCTACGTTAACCACTGTGCTGCTGTGTACTATACTCCTGTAGTTGTATGGAGTTTTTCTGGTAAAAGATTGGCTCCACTGGGGTCAGTGGTAACACTGCCAGGGACTGTGTGTTTTGTGCTTCCTAGATACCGCAGACTGCAAAAGAAGAGAAAGAAAATGCTGTTGTGCCAGAGTAAGAGACTGAATGAAGGCAGCGTGTCTCTCCCCTTGGAGAAGGGCAAGGACAGGTCCCAGGGAGATCACGGAGCCACTCCTGTCAGATGGACAAGTGGTTACTCACAAATAGCAGCGCTGTTACTGCTGAGCAAGTAGGAACGGGCACATTACTGTGACATTCAAATACCCTACTTTAATTTCTTTGGCCTGTATTCCATGACTTATGCAGTATAGCTTCCTGCACTAAGTAGCTGTTTATGCATAAGAATAAAAGTGTTATCAATTAATCTCAAACTTCCTCAAATAAAAAAAAAAATCCATTGCTTAATATCTAGCAATTGTTGGGATTTTGACTATTACTATTGGGGGAAAGAAGTGGTCAATATTAGCCTCAGGAGACTTGATTGTGCTAAAGAGGAAGGATGAAGTAAAGCTCACCAGCCAAGCAAAAGTCAGACTGCTCCTAGAACAGGTGGCATAGGCAGGAACATGTGGTAATAAAAAGTGAGCTGCATTAGGCAAGTAACTCTCAAAGGTTTTATAACAATGCTATCCCTATTTAAATGAAATGTGGGACACTGTAAGAAACTAAGGACAGCATAATCCTTAGACAGAAAGTATTTAATTTGTAAAGTTAGCTCCCTTTTTTGTATTGTATGATGAATGTCCATTTGATGATCAGTCATCTAGGCCAACATGAGAGGGGGTGGATACCTTCTGGAACAGAGTACAAGACTCTCTTAAAAATTATAATCAGGAGAGCAAACTACAGAAGAGAGACCTTAAAACAGTGGTGTTCTTCCTTCCCCTATTAAACAAAAAACCAAAACCAAACCACCAAAAAATTGTCTTGTTGTCCACTGTAGTCTACAAATACTGAAGGGCAGAAATGGCAATCACATTTGTTTCAGAAGACCCTTCAATTTGATACGCTGTATTTAGTTGGACTACATTTACACGTAATTTAGTCTCAAGTCACCACAGGTGATAATCACTTCACATTAAGTGCCTCTTACACTCCTCAAGTCATTGACTTGTGTCTTTTGATTTTCATGCCACAAACCTGGATCTTAATCTCTAAAATAAAACTGGGTTTACATAATGGCCCAAACACCCTTATTCCAGACTGACATACATACAAACATTTCAGCTTCATGTACGTGGGTTGGTTTCATCGAAATAAGATTACTTTAGATTAAATTGGATATTGTCATAATACATTCAGGACTGAACATTTTGACTGAGTTTTTTTGAGAACTGTCTTACTCTCTCAACAATGTGAACAGTCCATATTTGGATTTAACACAGGTAATAAATTTGCTTCATTAATACATACAAGGTGAAAAGACTACTTAATTGTAAGCATTCATGTATGACTGGTCATATTTGATGATATTTTCATCAACTAGGTTAAGACTGAGGGCAAAAATTTGACAGCTGCCTTAAACGTACGTACTTGTCTTTAGAATCATTTAAAGATGATTTCAGAAGTGCTCACAAAGGAAAAAAACCCTATTGTTTTGTAAGTAGTACTATAAATAGGAAAAAATAACTTGTCTCTATAAATGATGCCAAATTCCTTTCCTATTCTTTTTCAAGTTCTCAGTAGAGGTGCAGACATTTCTTTCTCTATGACAGCCTTGCATTCATGTTGCAAAAGGCATTTTTTAAACCACTGACCAATTTAAAACACTGGACTATTTTGTCATGAAAAATGTTAACTACACAAATTTTTAAAGTCTATTCCTAATTTTTTAAAATCTGTAGCCTTTGTGAACTGACATAATTTGTCCTTTTCAGGACAGGCCTTCAGGGCAACTAACCTTGTTCGATCATCAAAGCTGGCTGGGAAAGACCAGGCAATGCTGAAAGCAGGCTAAAATAATACCCGTGGAAAGAGAACTGCAGAAAAGAGTCTGGCTCATTCTGTCTGGTCCTGGAACAAACAAGGGGCACAAGGTTCAACACAGTAGAGCTGTTGTAGCATACCCTGGTCATGGAAATACTTTTTATTTGTAAGTTCTTGTTTGAATAAAACAAAAGTATATTTAGAGAGAAATTCACATGGATATTATTGCTAGTTATTTCTTGGACCTGAAATTTATTTCTTCATTCTGACTGAGGAAGGGTTTCTGTATAATATACATTAATTGTACAAGAAAAATACATTTTGAACTGTAAAGTGTTTGCTAGTCTAGAAGTTATGATTTAAACAGTGTACATAGTACTGTCTGAGTCACCAAAAGATAACTGAAGAACTATTATCATAATTTATGGGAGTATTATGAAATTTATTATTGGAGTTTTATGAAAATCTGTTAAGCTTTATTTCAATGAAAAAGAATGAAAAAGAATGGCAGTTATTATTTTAAGGTTCTGAGGATAAAAGATCGATTTCAGTGTGCATATAGCTGCATAAACTCTTTCAAATATATTAATTGCTACTGTTGATTCATATTGTTGGAATTATTTTTGACTGAGTATACCTGAATCAAAACCAAAGCGTCATCAAACATTCAGCAGTGGATATATAACATTTTGAGACAGACATCTATGAATGATGCACAAGTTCATGAATGAATACTATATCAGTTATATTAATGATGATGAAATTTTTCAAAATTTCTACCCATGAAAGACTGAAGTATAATTGTCAGCACAGATTGGAAATAACAGAGTGATACAGAAATAAAGCCTTTGTAATCCATAAGACCACTAATGGATCCCATTTCCTTATGAGAGACATTATTGTCATATTAAATTAATGACTAGAAAAAGTATTACCTTCTTAGTTATGCATTTATATTCCATAAATATTTTACAATGAGTACTTATATGTAGATCACACAATAAAATGTTCACAATGTTTTTGCCACATGTATTATTGCCAAAGGTTTCTGCTTGAAAAATGGAAATACATTCACGTACAGAAATAAGTTTGCCAGAAGCTATTAAACTAAGTACTTTAAAACAAACAAACAAACCCCAAAAACCAAAAACAAAGAAGAGAGAGAAGACCCTAGGAATGACTTACTGTTCCTAGCAAGACATTAAGGATTTCTGTGACACTTCTCTTTACAGGCATTTTCAAGTTCCATGGGAGTGTTAAACTTACTGTAATAGTCAGTTACTATTTAGGCAACAATTCTGGTATTTGTGGGCCACACTTTTCAAAAAGTGACTCAGCCCATTCTTAGCATGGATTCAGTTTTTGATTAGGAAAGACTACAATACAGAATTAATATGCAGGAAAAAAATAGATGTTTGAGTAAGCTTTAGTCTTAAAAAGTCTTGCTGTCATCAGCCAGGTTTTTTTACTGTTTGCCAAGCTCCTCATTTTGCTACATGGATTTTAACAGCTTTGCTGTCATGCATATCCCTGTTTTCATAGTACAAATTTTATTTGGCACTGCCATCTTTATTGCATATATTCCTAAACTAACAACAATGCAAGCAGAAATCTAAGCCTGCCCTGACAAACGTGAAAGAGCTTCTGGCAGGGTAATGTCCATTGTCTGCAATTGTTCTGACAGATCACTGAGCTCAGACAGTGCATCATACATGCTTAAATTATGAACAAACTCCATTGATGTAAGGATAATTCTAAATCCAGAGTATTTGGCACAACCCTTGGCTTCTAAGCCTGGTCCATGGAAGGATTCCGTGATGGGCCTGAAGGGCTCTAAATTAATTCCAGACCGCCTCGATACAACCCTGCCTTGAAACCAGCTAGTGAGTATCTAAAAATCTCTGCAGTAGTTATTAGCATATCACTATATAGTCAACACATCTGCACATCTGTTTTTGATTTTAAGAAGTATATATCAAATAAATTTGTGACTACAGATGTCTTATTCACAACACATTCTGTGGCACCAAAATATTTTTAAGCTGTGGTTATCACATCATTAAATGAACAGGAATAATAATTCTTCAGACAAAAGGTATTACCAAATGGAAGATTTCATACTTGGAATAGGGAAATTAAAAAAAAAAAAAAAGCATGAAATCAGAAGGCCATCTTTGCATTTGTATAGACCCTTTCAACTGTATTATAATAAAAACAGGAAGATACTTTCCATGTTGGAAATTGAATATGTACCTTAGGATTTTGAAAAGTGACCAGTGATAGAAGCTATTAATTTTTTGTTATGCAACTTGAACTGCATTAAGGCAACACAATTACCAGAAATCGCAGCGTACCTCCTTGTTTCATAGTGAGCAGTGAATATGAATGGATTTGTATTTCTTTTTAATGTTGTGCTAAATCACATCGGTGAAAGCTACAAAATAAGCTACTCTCAAACGGAATGCTTTTCCTTTTATCAAATTCTGTATTCTCACTATTAACTTTACACAATACTCAGCACACATTATTTAGATGAGTTTCAGACAAAAATACTTTTCTTACCACTAAAGCAAAACATTAAGTTAATTTGTTTAGGATCTCATCCAAAAACCACGTATACAATGTCATTTGAAGTATGCCCTGATACTGCTTCCTCATCAATAATTACCAATCTTCACCCAGGTATATGGCTTGCCCTTTCATAATGTAGCTTTCTGCTGAAGTTATATCAATATGTATTTCTAAAGCAAATCAGACTCATTAAACATTTCTTCAGAATATATTCAACCTGAGTTTTAAAATCCAGTTTCTGAGTTACAATCTTTACATCACAATCAATGATTTTTTTTCCACTGACTTCAGTATAGCCACAGTTTTACTTAGACCTAGAACATGTAGTCCGTACTGTGAAATTTAAATCAAACTAAGAAAGTATATAAAATATAGTTTATTTCTGCTTTTATTGAAAGCTGGTGGGTATGTGCGTGTATCTCCAAATTTCATATCCTAGCATTTGCCTTGTGAATTTAAAGGATTAATCTAGATACTGGGTATCAGCCTGCAGCAACATATTTTGTGAATGGTCGTCTGGGTTTTGGCCCAAATCTGATTAGCCACAAAGAAGGAAAAAAATTAAAAAAATATAACAGGAATTGACAGAATAAGAACTTTATTATGCACATTTGTATTTTTATAAAAGGTTTTAATAATCCAGCATTGTGCAACTGTAACATAGAAGTAAAATTATAGCAGTACTTCATTGCTTAGGAGTGGTTTACCTCTCCTTTAAGACACTTTTGAGCATTGGTATCAAATTGACCAACTTTCTGGTTGGAAGATACTTTCCATGTTGGAAATTGAATACGTACCTTAGGATTTTGAAAAGTGACCAGTTTCTAGCCAGGCATGAACTCACTATACAATCACTTCTACAAAGTGAAGTGAACGTGAATTTCACAGAATGTTTTTCAGCTCAGAAAATGTAATTTCTTAAGTTGCGCTGCCGCACTTATATGTGTCACCATTTTAAGGTCTTTTCTTTAAATAGTTGATAAATGTTTTGATATATATCTAGCTTTGCATATGTTCTTCTTCCATACTTTTTCCTTCTTAATGCATACCTCTTTCCAAGATTAGCATAAGTTACAAAGGACCTGTGATGAACATTCACAAGCACTTCAAAGCTCAAGTACCATTTCTGGCCACTCAAAAAGTGTTCAGAAACAAACAACTATGATATTCAGACTCTACTTGAAAACTAGTACATAAAGGAGAAAAAAAATGTTAACAAACCCTTCAAGATACAATTACTATAGTATCAATGAAAACAAAGAAGCCACCAGCCTGGAAGTGCAGTGCTGAAACAGCTGTCAAATAGATTGAGCTGATAGAGGAACCCAGCGCCATCCAGGAAACAGAGCAGAATTCCAGACAATGAGGCCAAGGAAAGGAAAATTGGCTTTTCTGTGTATCACATGGCAAATTAAGTCTACTTGGCCAAATAAATTTGCCTTTTATTTGTTCTTCTATTAATTAGGGTATTTCTCTGAAGGGAAAAAAAAATCTCTGGGCATTTTAAAAAAAAAAAAAGGACTTCAATAATGAAGTTGAACAGAGAAGTTCAACAGAAAAGTTGAAAAAACATCAGATCTGCCTTATGTTCATCCTTAGCTATCAACGATCATCATTATCCTATTTTATCTTTCAAAACAACTCTGAAGATTAGAAAACACATGCATGGTTGACATGAATGCATCTGTCTCCTTTAACAGCTGATTACAAAAGGCTCTGGAAGACTCTGGAGTAAAAAGGATGGCATTTCCTATTCACGTCAATGGGAAGAATAAGTCTTGGTTAACCACATTCTTGTAGAAAAGTCTCCAGAACATTGTCGTGGACTTCCTGCTTGTGATATGGATGCTTGAAATGACCTAATCTGTTTTCCAGCTCATTCAAGAACCCAGACAGATTGCTAGCAGAAACGTCCGATACCTGATACACTATACTTCTGGGGAGGACAGCATACCTCCTTCTGATCTCGAGTCACCCAAGGACAACTTCTAGCCAAGAAAGCAAGCATCTGTTACAAAGACCTGGAAGAATGGGTAATTAGAAGAACATTCTAATAATAATGTTGCTAAGACTCGGCCACAAAAACTCTATACTTCATAAAAAAGGGCAAAACTTCACCAACCAACCAGTAGAACAGTAAGCTATTTCCTACCACTCTGCTTGCTTCTGGTATGATGTTCCAGCTTACATGCCTTTGTGGTCCATAATGCTCCTCTGGAATGGATGGTAAAGAATCTCTTTCTTTATAATTGTTTTATTCTCCCTGGAAACACAGAAGCCAAGAAAATTGCCTAAGAAATAAGGAGGAGGTGAAAGCACAGACTGCTGTCCCTGCTGCGTCAAGTGAGGCTTGCAGGATTGTTCTAGATGACATATGACCCTCAATAATTGGAGTGTCAAACTTCTGGCAAAAATCTTTGAGCAGTAATCTGATAAAGGTCACCAGATGGTCAAAGACCTTGTGGATATAGTTTGAGAAGCACACAACGTAGTTCCAAATGTGGAACTGAAGTGAGGCTGAAGAGTCCAGTCTTTTATGGAGCACAAGTAACTCAGGAGTTCTTAGAAAAGTAGCCTTGGCAACTACTTATGAAGCACTGAGGGGAGGTGAAGATCTAGACCACAGGGAGATCTTTTCCTTAAGAACATGATAATATGGCAAGAGCCTGTGTTAGGGCGCTCTGGAAAACAGGTAGTGTGATGCTGCAGGTCTGAAAAGCTTCTCCAGTAGCCACAATGGTCATGGAGCTGACCCACTACTAAGGTCTTGCTCAGGAATCAGGTGGTCCCAGATATGGGGCTTTGTCTGGAGTACAGCTCTTCCCCATCCTGACTGAAACAGGGTGTTCAAAAGCAATTCTCTGGTTGTGTTGATGGGATAATAAGCTATTTTGATGCTACTTGGTCCTGAAGAACCCACAAACGTAATTAACAAATACTCTTGAAGCTAGTGCTAATGATCTCAGTGGGCAAAAAGACAAAGTTGCCCAGGAATATGGGCTATCAAAGCAATTGGAATGATTACCTGAGATTAAGAAACAATTGCCAAGATCAACGCACCTCTCAAAACCCCAAAGCAGAACATAAACAAAGTAGAATAAAAATACTAGCAGTAGCTAAAAACTCTTTTAGCTGTAAAAAAACTGAGAAAGTTTCAAAGTTGGGAGGCAGCTTTCCACACACCACAGGTACTGTATGAAATGAGGAATCATTTTGATTCAGTAGACATTTAAGAGCAATTGAATAGAAAGAGGATTGTGCTTATTGTCACGTTGACATTATGCAGGGGGTTGATATTTGTGCATGTTCCTGCTGCTATCAATAAGATTATCTGACCTATAGTGCTAGGTACAGATATGCTCTCAGTGTGAACATAAACATAGATCAGCTGATAAAGAGAATATTGAATCCTTGCCTAATTCAAACAAAGTATGTTTAGCTTGCTATTAATCATCAAGGAAGCTTTTTAAGAAAGCCAGTCCTTAGAGAGTCCCATAGCCTGTCTATATGGAAAAAAGGAAAAAGGAGGGGAAAAAAGGGGGGAAAAAAAGGTGAGGAAGGAGGAAAAACAGATGACAGATTTCTTATCAGAAGAAACGGCTTTCAACTCTTGGAACATATTGTTTGCATTCCATGTCTAAAAAAATTATATTTGCTTTTGTGAACTATGTTCAGTGATTAAGTAATTAACAATACATGGAAAGTACCTGATTCTATTAGTTAAGGTTCATGTAAGTTAAATTTTTGCATGTTATTTTGTCATTTAAGACTAACTTTCCAAGTAACTGGGAAAGCACGGCCTGACTTCACAAATATCTTATAAAACATCATGTCCGTTTATAAAAATAGTTTATATATGTTTCAGATTAACACAAACAAAAAACAAATGTACTGGTGCGTACTGCTCTGGCAACTGGAATCTTGTTACCTTACATATAGTAAAATAAACTATTATATACTAATTTAATTTATATCCCAAGTCAATATGTTCCTGTATCTGCTATAAAAACAAAGGCTTTTAGCTGCACCTCTCAGAAGCATGATCCTGTTCATAGATCATTGTTGCCTAAAGCCTCAGTATAAAAAGTATATACTAAAGCAGCATTCCTGCCTATCCTCTCTTAAGGCTCTTTTATTTTGCTGGGCAGTGTACAGAATCATGCTTCTCAACTCAAAACCTGAAAATTCCTTGGTTATTTTAATTTACATGCCCAATTAATATATTTTACAGCAATTCAATGTTTTCCCTTCAGAAATATGTTAATTGCACCATTAGATTTGGTAAAGAGCTATTTGTCTAGGAGACCTGGCTGGGGAGGTAACTAAGTAGGATACATCCCAGGATTTCAATTAACACCATAACTGCCCTGTGTACATTTTAACAATTCCTAAACTACCAAGTGTATAAATTGAGTCTGGAAAATGTTTATCTTTTTTCCCCTAATATATCAGAAAGCATTGAAAGTTTAACTAAGCATTTCCTTAAAACTGGAATGCTGTTTTCCTTCTTCCCTCCACCCCTTTCAGAACTTGCATGAAAGATGCATCAATCGTGGGAAGGGGACATGTTAATAAATAAAAGCAAAACTAAATTTATGTGTACAGGATAGTTCCCTCACTTTCAGCATTAAAGAAGGCAAACATGTCAAGTATGTAATATTTTAACGAATAGGGCTATTTAAATATCTTCACAGTAAGTAATCAAGGCTAAAACTGAAGAACATAAAATCTTGTTTAAATTTGACCTTTAACAATAGTACCTGACATCTGATGTTCACTTGTTTAATATAAAAGTGCCTCAGAATTAACAGCAACAATTTGAATACATGACGTTAAGCAACTTCAGTTAAAGTACGTCACTCAGCTTCTTTGGTATTCGGTTAATCTCCTGGTACATAGCTTTTTTGTAATTTTTATATATCAGATAATGAAAGCAATATGGAGTGCTTTAAATCCCAAAGGTTGCATGCATCTAGGAGACCTACATTTAGGAAACTACTACATTGCAATAAGCCTTATGATAATTAAGTACTAAAAACCAAAGTGGCCAGGAATCACAAACTTTCAAACCATTATCAAGCACACATTGGTACTAAGCAGTAATTATTATGAATTTTAGGGTCTTTGTAATTAGCAGCACAGAGAAGCAGATTACAAATCAGCAAATTTTATAAATCAGCAATTAAGTAAACAATAACAAAGGGTAATACAGGTACTTGTTCACTTCATTTACTAATGGTACTGTTTGTTCACTATGCCTTTTTCTCCAGCAATATATTGGCATAATATTCACATTTAATAAACATTCTAATTCTAGTAAAGAAAGACATTTTGAATATAGTAATAAAAGTAATCAAGTACATAGCACTGCAGTTTGTTGTAGATCAGTGCTAGTGAATACTGTATCAGTGAAATTTACTATGCGATAACTATTCCTCTTGAAAAAAAAAATATTAGAATGCTAAGTAAATAAAAAACCTCTGTAACTCAGTTCATGGTCAATGTTATGCTAATAGTTATAATAAAATAAGATACATGCATTTCATGTAATTTGCAATTGATACAACATTTTTTCCAAATGTAATTAAAATTCCATCAAGGTTGAACCAGACAGATTTTCAGGTCTCAAAAAACCCTCAAGATTTTTTTTCATGCTTCCATAAACCCTTACATAATTTAAACAATCACAGCAGGAATCATTATGGAATGGTATAAATGACATTGCAAGCACACGATAAATAAGAAATCAGTTAATGATGTAACCTTAAATGTAGTTCTTCATTGATACAGTGTTTGAGTTTGTGATATTAAGCATCAGTCATTGCTACCTACTTATTACTAATTGAGCATAAGTGCAAAGATATCATAATGTAAACTTCTGGGTTTCATTTATCAGCTCTGGTAAAACCTATTGCTGTGTCCAGTTCGCTCTCTTTCAAGGTCCTTTCCTCTCAGGTTGTTGTTAATTCAAACACAAAAACTCCAAAGCAACGAAAGAACCTTTCTAAATGTGTGGCTTTTGTTATTGCAGGTCAATTATTATTCTTTCATTGCAAGCAAGATCCAACAGGTGCACATGGCTGATTGTTTCTACATCATTACTTTGTACCCCAGTATGCTGGACACATTTTAGCTATAAATAAGCACATAAAATTTAATCAACTGAAGTTAATACACTTGCATTATCTAGATTCAGAATTTGTAAAATTTCCGTAGCATACCCTCCTTTTTGCTTACGTAGTCAATTCAGACATGTTGTTAGCAATAGGGGAGAGAGACTTTTTATGATGGACTAGTCTTTGCTGCTTGGGTAAACCCCACAGAGATTAGCAGCACTTTCTAAAAGATCCTATTTATTCTCACTCATAAATAATATTACCTGACAAAAATTAACATCTTGGAAATATTTAAATACATTTTCACATCCAACTGTTCTTCCTCCTCTTACTGTAACATCATGCCTAAAGGTAATAAGCATTAGTTTTGAGCACAAAAATAGCCAAGTTAAATGATCAAGTCACTTATCTGTTACTCGATTTTGTGAAACTGCTGCCTGCTTTACCTACATTTGTTTGCCTTTGGCAACTAAATACAATCCTTCAGTGTTTGCAAATAATCATGATGTATCTGTATACCATACAGAGGAGACAAGAGCAGCAAACCCATCAGAGTTACAAAAACATTTCAAGTCTTTAGTTGGTGCGCAGTTTCTGATGTGGTAAATTCAGGCTCCGAGTTGTCTTAAGCCCAAAGCACGCAATGGGTACGGCTTTCAGTAAACTATGAGTGGTGAAAGGGAGTGGGAGCTTCAGCCAAGATGCTAAGTGCAGACTGATGAGTTACTGCAATTGTACGCAGTATTGATTATGAATGCTAACCAGTCTTATTGCATTATATGAGGAAGAAAAGTAACTTTTAGCTAAATAAGTACACTTAAATAAGAAAGATTAGTGAGACAAGTGGTTTGAAATTGGAACACTTTCACCGTGTGTCATGACTTCTTGGACAACATAGAAGGCTCAGGTTATGCATGATGAACAACTTGGTCTTAACAATTAATAAAAATAAAGTCAACCTAAGAAATGCTGGTGCCGTGCTTAGGTTTTAGAGGACAGACATAAACCACATAAATTTATCATTTTAAAACCAGACGATTTCTGTCTCCTACCACAATTTATTCCTGCCTGCTTTTTTACTTAGATGAATTCCTTCTGTGGTTAGAATGACAAAATACTTCCACATTAATGAGCTAATTAGCTTAATTGCATAATTTTGCTATTTCTTTAATATCATGTTGGATCTCCAGAAGAAATAGGTACTAAGTCACAATTACAGGATTCTCTTACATTTCTCCTTCTTTTGGGAGGAGGAAGTTATATTTACATGTTTTGTTCTGGAGATTTGCTTACATAGACTCTTATTAGACCATCATTACTTTGCTAAAACCAAATTAATCTCCAAACATTTTAGATGTCAAGATAATGATATATAATAGTTTATGATAATCTTTGAATGCTTAATATTCCAGATAATAATATCTTTTTAATTCAAGATGTAAGATATTGTACATATTCACACATATTTTCTGTCAAAGCACTATTATTCAGACATCTGCAGCCCAATACTTCAAGTCAAAGGTTTCAGTTTTATTTAATTATGAACAAAACAAATAGTGAATATGTTAATACTATTTTCTTCTAGGTCCGAGCTTTTATGGTACTTACCATAAGAAAGCATTAAGTGTGATGAACTTCTGAATACATTAAGGCCTATAAGGGTTTCATACACATAAATGAATGAAATAATACAGCCAAACAAAATAGTTGAGATTATACTCAAGCATGTGCTGAAACACAGGCCAGATCCTGAACAGGTATAACTCAGCACAATTTCTTTACTGGGTTGTTTTATGCCTGCTGGCAATATAATGTAATTTTAGCAATTTAACAGAATTTAAATGAAAGTTAATTAACAAGGACCTGTCTTCATGATTTAGGGTCAATAAAATGGGTATCATTTGAAAGATGTGGAAATGAGAGAAGCTGACTGAATGATTCAGCTCACTTTCCCCCCCTCCCTTCCTCCCAATAAATGACCTGACTTGGACTAATTTTGATTTTTTTTAGAAAATACTTATGCATCCGATGCTCATGTGTTAAGTCAGACTTCTCTGAAAAACCAAACCAGCTTCCTAGTTAGATTTAATCCTTAGCGCTATTAATGAGCAGAGTCCATAAAATGTCTCTATTTCAATTCAAGACAGAAATTTCAATTACCGAGTTAAGGACTGAATTGCCATCGAAATATTAGTATATATTCTTAAGTTTAATGCTATTTCACTGAAGGTGTAGATTTTATAATAAAACACGATTCAGCATAAAGTAAACTTTTTATAGAGAGATGCTACATATGAAGAAAGTCACCTATTTTCTGTTTTATTATTAATCTTCAGTTTTGCTTATACCACAGGGTGACGAATTGTACTTGAATATTCAGCTTTGAAAAAGTGAAATCTGGTGAAAATTTCACATTTGACAAATTCCTGCATTTTTATTGTCAAAACATTAAACTATCCCGCTATTCTCCAAATAAGCTCATGTAAAAAAATCAGTACTATATATAATTACACAGTTCTCTATTATCTTAAAGCCAGAATTTTGACAGCTATTTGTTGATCTTGATAGCCCATTATCTTTATTTTTATTAGGAAATCAGCATCCAAATTCATGGTACCTCGGGGAAAAAAATCAGCCAAAGACATCCTAATTTATTTACATGGGTAATTTCTGAACAACTTCTCTTTTTTTTTTTTTCAATTTATACATTATATATTGCACAAAAATGATGTTTTAAGAAGTTATGCAATTCCATTAAAACTTTCCATAAAGCTAATATGAAGTGTTAGACTATTAATGTTATTTGAAGGAATATGCAGATTATACGTGGCCTGACCATTGAAATCACATCAGCATCAACAGATTCTGCTTGTAAAACATTAAAAATCATTGTCTGTTGACAATTTCACCTTTAAAGTGAGAGCTAGGGTATGATCAAAATATACATTTCAGCTGTAGAGGTGCAATCATTATATGGTTTATCTGGAAATGCCATTTCAGAATGTCCATTTCAGAAGAGTCCAAGTTTGTTCAGAGGAGGAGGCTGATTGCTTAGATTTAAAAAATATCGTAGTAGAAGCATCTGGATACAGTACCAGAAGCCAGCATGCTGCTGCTTCTCTTCATAAAAACAAAAATATGGGCACCAGAAAAAACTTGAGAGACTACATAAGGATTTGTATCCTTCTAGTTTCTAAAAAGTTAATGTTTAATTAGGTTGATACAATATTTCTGCTACTCACTGATCGTTCCTCAAAGTTTGTCGCTGCTGAGCTACAGCTTGGATCATCGCACTGATATTTTCCTTCGCCAGAAATGGGAAATCTCATCTAAAAATGACATATCATAGCAGCTCCATCTTTATAGAGCTATCACCCACACTTTTTAAACTGACAAGTGCTATATTCACTAGAGATATCTTATCATACAAGGAACAACTGTTTTCCAGTACTCCTTTCCAGTTTTCTTTGCCAGGTGCCTGTTTTTGACAAATTAAACTAAAAGATGTAATTTGCAGTAGCTTGGTCTTTGCTGCCACATGATGAAGATCAAAATGTTGTGACTTACCTTTGAAACTTTGCTTAATGCAGAATGCAACTGGATCTCTCTTTCCCACCCTTAGACATGACAAATACATTAACAACACCTCATTGCAAGTATACTGACATCATGCATAATGAATACACTTGTAGAAGAAGCCTCTTTTACCTGTATTTTTTTAATTCCCTTAGTAACTACATTTCAGTATCCTTCAGTCGCTTGTTTCCATGATGTCTGGTTGCCTATGAACCACCACAGATCTCTCTAGACCTTTAGCGCTGAAGACATACGAACATCTTAGCAGTTGATACCATAGCCTGCTTTTAAAGGATAGCACATTACACACAGATAAATATGAGTTATTGCCTGCACCATCTTAACTGTCTTTATATTAATTTACAAACTAATTTCTCAAACTGTAATATTCAAAGAAAAAATAATGAAAAACATTCTATTCGGACATCAACTTCCTCATGGATATGAATGGAAGAAAAGCAGCAAACGCAGTAACTTACTAACTCAGAGCTCCAACACAAGATATGTCCTCTCTGTTCTCACCTTTTTTTTTTTTTTTTTTTTTTACACATACGCTCTACACTACACCAGTAGTCAGGTAGTAGAATATTGTTCCCTGAACAAGGCATCACTTTACCCATTCTACAATCATACACAGGAATTTCTGTGCAAATTATCCCAGATTATGATTAGAAAGCCAAGCTATTTAAACAACATAGCTGGTTTAAATTTCTTTTGTTTTCAATTTCAAAGGATACTTTGTTTAAAGAACTTGATTACATCAAAGTCCATTATTAAAAATAAATCTCAAATAGAACCAAATGCCAAATCTCTTGGCATTTTGGCCAAGATAAAGTTCAGTTGAGAAAGCTGTCAACCATATCTGAGACAATTTTGTCACAGAAATACACAAAAAGGAGAATCTAGAAAGCACTGATGTGTCTCATACTTTCCTGAAATATTACCCTGTTGTCGTGGTTTAACCCCAGCTAGCAACTAAGGACCACGCAGCCGCTCGCTCACTCCCCCCCGGTGGGATGGGGGAGAGAATCGGAAGGGTAAAAGGGAGAGAACTCGTGGGTTAAGAACAGTTTAATAATTGAAGTAAAATAAAATAGAACAGTTAAATAGGTAAAGCAAAAGCTGCGCACGCAAACAAGGCAAAACAAGGAATTAATTCGCTACTTCCCATCGGCAGGCGGGTGTTCGGCCATCCCCAGGAAAGCAGGGCTCCATCACGCGTAATGGTTACGTGGGGAGACAAACGCCATCATGCCAGATGTCCCCCCCTTCCTTCTTCTTCCCCCAGCTTATATACTGAGCATGACGTCATGTGGTATGGGATAACTCTTTGGCCAGTCTGGGTCAGCGCCCCTGGCTGTGCTCCCTCCCAGCCCCCCGTGCACCGGGCAGAGCACGGGAAGCTGAAAAGTCCTTGACCAATGCAAGCGCTACTTAGCGACTATTTAGCGGTACTTAGCATCGACATTGTTCTCGTCCTAAACCCAAAACACAGCCCCATACCGGCTACCAAGAAGAAAATTAACTCTATCCCAGCTGAAACCAGGACACCTGTGTAAATTTCCAAGTTAGGCACCATATTGTTAATCTCTTTCCCGATGTAAAAAGGGCAAGGACTACAGTCAGGGCGAAATTACATACAATAATAATTAGATCTGATTATTGTTACTTTGATGAATGCAGTATGGAAGGCTTTAAGAGAAACTTTAAAGAGGACTTCCTAGAATTTGATTAAGCGTTCTATGCTGATACAAGAGAAAGCACAAAATATTTTCTGAAGTGAAGAGCTGGGCAACTGTGTCCAAAGTTATTAAATAGATGCAAAAGTTGTCCACGTGGTGAGAAACTGATCGGAATTGCAGGATTAAATTAGGAAGGAATAATCAAATGTTTTTATTTGATGCATCTGAAGAACAGGAGACAACAAAGGTACTTTGAGGTGAAAACCACAGCAATTTTGAACAGAGATGATCCCTGTGCATACCAAGATTACAGGGCACACAATAGCCAGGGCATTGACAAAGGAAAAATTTGGCAGTGCAAACAGAAGGGAATTATTAAAACTTAGAAATATTCAAGTGGATGTGGTAAGATTTAGACATACTCTGGGTGTGTGGGTCAAAGGAGAGAAACAGGCCAAAGAAGATGCCAAGATTACAGCCTTGAGTGAAGAGGGTCGTGGTTATATTCTCTGTTCTTTCTAGTTATTCTGTTTGGAACAGAGAACAGACAATGAAAACAATAATTCAATATTTTGAAATATTATAGCCCAATTTTCATTTAGAAACTTACCAAATAGCAACTGAAGACATTTGTTTGTACGTCGACGCCATAGTATCAATAGCCACTGTTACACAGGGGCAGGTATTCTATCATATGGTACCTTAAGAATCAACCAAAATCACTAAACTACCTGTCTTCTTTTGTTAGTGAAACTGGAAGATGACAAAAAAATTACATTACCCTGAAATTAATTTCTTCATTCAAATTTAAATGAAACACTTTATATTTTTTCTGTATTTGTTTAAGGAATAGTAAATGAAAAAGTACTTCTTTATTCTGTCACAAGGAGAAATTTAGTTAACATTCTTCTAATTTATGATAGATGCTAAACTACTCAAACTAAGTTTTCTTTATACTGAAATTGTTCATGATTAGATTGTAAACTCCTCAGGACAGAGGCCTGGAATATGCTAGGAAGACTATTGTTAGGCAACAGAGATGCTACTACAGAACAACTATATTCCTATTATATTTTGGAATGAATTATGTATACATTTCTTCAGGGTGTTTTTTTGCACAGACATACCACTGAAATAAAAGCTAATTAATTCGTGAGAAATGATCTGAAAGCAAATAACTAGATGGTGAAGTATGCTGTTGATACAAAGTTAGTGAGGGTAGTAAAAATAGAGCTGGCTGAGGGAATCTGCATACAGCCTCACAATCCTGAGTGCATAGGCAGGTAAAATTTAATGTAGATACCCATAACGTAAACACAGAAAAAATCCTATCCTTAACTATAAAACTACCCAGTGAATGTAGATGTTAACAGTCAGAAAAGAGGTCCTGGGATCTATACAGTTAATGCTATGAAAACCATGTTCAATGTTTGTTCAATGTTCAACAGAACAACATTCAACAATGCTCAGTTTATCTGCTTTCTCACTTCCCTAACAAAGCAAAACAAATTAATGACAGGAATTATAAGGAAAGAACTGGATAATGACATGAAAACCATTATTTTGACTGCTCTTCTGTGTTGAATATTGCGTGTAACTCCTAGTCTCCTCATCTCCAAAAGCATATAGTAGTGCTCAGAAAATTAAAAAAAAAAAAAAGAGATTAATAGTAACATGCAAAAAAATCAAATAGACTAAAACTCTTCAGCTTGGAAAATACAAGACTGAGGAAAGCTATAAAATCATGAATTGAAGAGAAAAGGTGACTAGAGAGCAACTGTTCATTGTTTCTACCAAAATGAGAAGAATATCAACGAAGACAGGTAGGAAACTTTAAAAAAAATCAAACCCACATTTCACACAATGCATAGTCAAGTTGCATTGAGCAAGGACCTCTTCCTGTATATACTGCAGATGCCAAAAGCCTATGTGGACTTAAAAAAATGATTGGGCAAATTTGTGGAGTGGAAATCAACTGAGAACTGTTAAAAATAAGACACCACTTCTGATTCAGAAAGTGCTAAAGCCACAGATGGTTGTATTCAGGGTATTAATGGGTCATATGATGTCCTATCTCTGTACTTTTCCTTAGGCACTTTCTAGTGTCCACTGCTACAGACATATATACTCAAATATGATGTTTTGATGAAGACCACACTATCTAATTCTTTCTGGAATGCATTTATTTAAAGCTGAATTCATGGGAATCAAAAAATAAAGGATATGCATAACAGCAAGATACATCTCAGCCTTGAAAACATTTACATATAAACTTGATTGTGGTCCAACTGATATCATTAACATATGAATAGAAGTAAATGTAAGAATATAATCCCCAAAGGAACTTCATATTTTCTCTTTTGAAAACTTTTTAATGCGGCTTCTGTACCATGTTAAATGTATGTACCAATCATATTGGTACTAAGTGTACCAAGCCAGGACAGAATTTCTTGTTCTTTTTTGAGAAAGAGTGTAGGAGTATTTCTAACAGAGGAAGGTGTACGACGGTATTAAAATTCCATCAATTAGCTCTGCCTTTTGAAAAACAAATCATTACTTATTTCCATCTTCTTACGTACAGAAGTTACTTTGTTTGTCACTGCATATTTTCTGTCAGCAATCGCGCCGGATGATTTCTGCATATTGTCAGCTTTGAGGCCCGTATCCTGCAGCAGCACTTCCTGCTACCCCACAGCTTCCCCAAAGCAACTGCTACTCGAGTGCTACTCAAATGCAGCAAATCACAAGCAATGGCACCAAGTCATTTCAAGAATTCCTTGTTTAAATAAGCAAGCAAAAAGCGCAATCACCGACTTACCTGATCTGATTTCTAAACCAATTTAAGTAAAGCTGTACAATATTGTGTGAAAACATGGCTCAAAGGACATTTATTTTCAGTAACGAGGTAAAGATGCAGGTTATAATCATAATTTCCAAAGTGCTAAGCAGTTACTCTTCCAGAAACAAACAAACAAACAGGGTGAATGAGCAAAGGCATTACTCAAAATCCCATTAGCCACCTATTTTCACTTACTGCAGCACTTTGGACAGTCTGGTCCAAAATGATTGTTTTGATCCATTCCAAACGGATTAGCTGTGCAAATAATCAAACCTGGCCGAGCAATGCGGTCTAATCTATAACATAGTTAACAAAGACTGAAAAAGAGTGTAGAAAATTACTCTAATTGATACTTACTTTTCAGGTGTTAAAAAAAAGAGAAAGAGAGGGATGGTCCTTAAAGGGAGAATACTTCGCTACTCTCTGTGTGCTTTAAAGCCCCTACTAGCAACTTTTCCGCGGTATCCCAAAACAAAAAGGCAAGACGAAAAAGCAAGGCAAACCAGCCCAGCGCTGCTGTCCCTAAATGCCTTGACCAGACGTCCCCTCCCGCCGCTGCGGCGCGGTGGCGGGGGCGGTGCGCGGCCGCCCGGGCTCGCAGGGCCCGGCCCGCTCCCCGCACACTCCCCGGTGGGGGCGGCCGCCTGTCGCGCGGGGTGTCCGTACGTTTGCAGGAAGACCTGTTTGACACGCGCGGTGCCTGGGGCCCGGGCGCCGCGGGATTCCTCCGCTGGCCGCGGCGGGAGCCGCTCCGGGGGCGAGCGGGACGCCGGGGCCCCGCCTGCCGCCGCCGGGCACGGGGTGGCGGGAAGGAGCCGGCGGCTCGCGCCGGGCGGGGAGCGCGAGCGCGCCTCCCCCCCTCCCGCGCCCGCCCCCGCTCCCGCGCGGCCGTTAGCGCGTGGCAGTTAGCGCGCAACCGCTCCCGGGGCGCGTGCCGCCGCAGGGGCTTCCGCGCGCGCCGTGTGCAGCGGCGCGAGGGCAGGCGGGCGCGCCGCGGGCTGTTCCTCGCCGCCCTCCCGCCCCCGCCGGGGCTCCGCCGGCCGCCGCCGCTGCCGGTGGGCGCTGGGGGGCGGCAGCGAGTCCCCGCCGCCGGATCCGCTCGGGGAAAGCGAGCGAGCGAGACTTTACCTTTTCTCTCTTTTCCCGTCTTCGCCCACCATGCTGCGGACGCCGCTGCCCGCCGAGGAGAAGCGGCGGCTCAGCCCGGCGCCTTTCTCCTGAGGCGATGAGGGAGGCGCGGCCGGGCCGGAGCTAGCGCGACCCGCGCCTCTCCCCCGTCCTCCCCCCTCCCGCGTCCCCGACCACCATGAGGGAAGAGACAGAAGCCGCCGCCGCGGCCGCCTCCCACCACGGACCCAGCAAAGCCCCGCAGCACTGCCAGCAGCCGGACGGCGGCGGGGCGGCTGCCCCCCCCGGCGCTCCTCGGTGGCGGCGGCAGCCCGGAGAGCCTGCGGAACGGCTACGTGAAGAGCTGCGCGACCCCCCTGAGGCAGGACCCCCCGAAGAGCTTCCTCTCTCTGCTGCTGTTCCCTACCGCCGCCGCCTCCTCCCGGGCTCTGCTCAGCCTGGGCGCCCTGGCCGCCGCTGTCCTCTCGCTCCTGGCCTTTCACGGCCGGGGCAGCGCCGGGGGCCAGCAGGACGGCAGCAGCTGGCGGAGCCCCCGGCCGCTGCACGCCTTGCTGTGCCTGTCCCGCTGCCTCAGCCCCCTCTTCAGCATCGCCTGTGCCTTCTTCTTCCTCACCTGCTACCTGGCCGGCGGCGGGCGCGGGGAGCGCGGCGGCGGCACGACCCGCTGGTGGCTGCTGGCGCTTCCCGTCTGCTGCTACTCGGGGGACTTCGTGGCGCTGCAGTGGCTGCTGCCCGCGGAGCGGCACGAAGAGGAGCCCCGGCCCCTGGCCGAGCCGCAGATGGTCCTAGGCAGGCTCCTGACGGTGCTGGGCTCGGTGGCAGCGCTGACCCTGCTGCAGAGCAAACTGAAGTTGCGCCGGAGCCTCCTCGTCTTGGTCTTCTCCTGCCTGGTGTGGCTGATGTCGCTCACCAGCCTTCACTCGCTCCCCCCAGCCCTCAGACCGCTGCTGGCCGGCTCGGTCGGGGTGGCAGGCTGCCTCCTGGCACTCTGTGGCGGGGAGCACGGCATCTTCTCGGCTCAGAGCCGAGGAGCGCACCACCAGCATCATCACCACCCACGGCTCCCCAGCGTGGAGGAAAAAGTGCCTGTGATCAGACCCAGGAGGAGATCAAGCTGCGTATCCTTAGGGGAAACTTCGGCCAGCTACTATGGCAGCTGCAAAATGTTTAGGAGACCCTCGTTGCCTTGCATTTCCAGAGAGCAGGTAGGTTTCCCCGAAACTGGAGGGAGAAACTTTCTGAGGAATGAGCGCCACTCGCTTTTCCTAACTGCTGTATATGTGTGTGCTGGATGTCTACTGTCAAACTCCCGTTAGAGGAATGGAGGAAAATGTTAGTCTCCTAGCGGGTTTCTCAACTCGGTTCTGCAGAATCTATATAATCCTTTACGTCTGTATAGAAGCTAAATCATAATAATGTATTTGCTATAGGGCAGAAGGCTCGCTCGCTTTTCATACGATCTTAAATATTAAAAAGTAGTCCTTATTGATTAAAACAAAGCCTCAAACCAAACATCTTTAGCTATCATCTACTTTGTTATTCTGATTGTTTCTTTTCCAAAGCCCACCACCTCCTCCGCTTCTGGCAGACTTTACGAGAGAAAGAAACCACAGCTTTCGAGCTGCTCGGCACTTCTGGTTCTTCCCGCTTTCTATCGACAAAATGATTGCCAAATGCTAAAGAAATATCAGGTTTTGAGGGATATTATTTATCAAATGTTGGCGTTGTTTGAGTGGCAGCTGTCCTTTTGCCTTGCAGATTACTGTCTCTTGTTTCTCTCTCCCTCTCACCCTCTCTTCCTCGCTGCACGTAAGTTAACATTAGGTTTGGGATGATGGGATTTAAGAAACTTCTTTTTACTGAAGAGAGAGCTGTTCAGTAGAGTCTGGAGGGATGCCCGAAACGCTCAGTTTTCTTGAATGGAACTCTGTTGGTTTCTACCTCCCGGAAAACTTTTCAATGAGTCTTGTTTTTTTGTAGTGCAACCCCCCCCGTGTGTGTGTGGGAGTTTGTTTTTATTTGGGAACTTGCACGTGAACTGCAGGAACATCGAGTTGTGCTGCCGGTGGAACTGACCCGAGGCTGCTGCAAGCGGGTTATATCAGCCCGTTATAGGAGGGAGAGTAAGGGGAGTGTATTTAATAAACGTGCAAGTGAACAGTTTCTGGGAAATGATTGTTGCTGCAGAATCCCTCATCTACTACTGTTGTAGCTGGAATTCATGGATACTAAATGAAATGTTCTGATTTTGCTTTGACATGTATTCTGTAATGCACTTCTTGGGATGGACGGTGAAACAGGTCTGGGGAAATACGAAGTGAATCTGAAACGGTGGAGTACTTCTCGAGCATTTCTTTCCCTGCATTTGCACAATAGAATAATACAGTGGTAATTGTTTTTGCATAAAAGGTTAAAATGCAAGTATGCTCTAACAGGCTTCAGAAGTAACTCATTCAATAAGTTTCAAATTATCTAATGTATACTATGAAAGAAACATTAAAATATTGTACTAGCAGTTAAGATATGTAGGGAATATTGGATAATAATTTACATTCTCTGTTCCCTTCTGGACAGTAAATGCTCTCTTTTTCTGTCACATTTGCCTGCAGTACAAAAACCTCAGAAAATGTGTTTTCATTAACCTTTCTAGATGACAGAAGATATTTGTTCTTATGCAAGTTACTAAATGCTTCCTTTGATATTCGGCTCACTTCCTAAAGGCGTGCGCATATTTCAAGTTAAGGCATTTATTATTCTTTAACATCATAAATGTCAACCATAACTAAATATGTAGAATTTATTGGCAGTACTTAAATCATATGTGTTCATAATAAAATGTAATTGGTAGACTTCCAGAATTTGATATCTTTGTTATCACTAGAAGTGAACAGAAAAAACAAAGACATCCGAAGTTCTTTATTTTCCTAATAGTCTATTATGCTTTACAATAAATATTTGTGCTTTATTAAGTACAGTTTAAATGGGATTCCTATATATATGTTCTGTGTAGTATTTTATATGTGATTTTATAAAGGTAACACAGGTTAAATCCTCTGATCTCCTGTCTGACTTGGAGAGAGATCAAACATCGCAGAGCTGATAAAACGTCAATTGTTTGAGTGGGGAGGGGAGAAGTAAGCCCATAATGTGTGACTTTATTTGAATAAACACTACAAGGTTTTTATATTGCTTCCTTGAAACAGAAGGAATGTATGCCCTTAATGCTTTTCAGAGAGCATTTATTATGTGAATTTTCTTTAAGGACTGATTGCATGTTTTGCAGATCTTTATAAAATATTACAATGATTCTTTTCCAATATTAATATTTTAAGAGTGAGTGTAATGAGCCTTAGGAAGATCAGTGGCGTACAAGGAGTGTGCTGCATGTCCACCGTGGCAGGAATATTTTGATGAATGATAACTAAGTTGCTATTGTGATTCTATTAGATGTATTTTGTATAATTGTTATGACCCTCTTGTATGTAGAGATTTGTATGAACCTCTGCTAGCAGGGGCATATAAGAACAAAAAAGGCAGGTGTATCGAATCATAGAATCATAGAATACCTGGTTGGAAGGGACCTCAAGGATCATCTGGTCCAACCTTTCTTGGCAAAAGCATGATCTAGACAAGATGGCCCAGCACTCTGTCCAGCTGAATCATGAAAGTGTCCAATGCTGGGGAATCCACCACTTCCCTGGGGAGATTATTCCAATGGCTGATTGTTCTCATTGTGAAAAATTTTCTTCTTGTGTAGATTTTAGTTACTCTTTGAGGAAAGTAAGGAATGCTAGTATTGACCTTAAGTTTTCAGTTACTTGTTGATTTCAAATTATGCCAGACTCGCTGTCCAGTTAAACACACGAGAAAAAAAATTATATTGAGTTGACTGGTTTTTTTTCATTAATAAGCTCAAGCCAACAATTCTAAGGGGTCTGTGTGCATGGAGAGTGTGTGTGGGGGAAGAGGTATGTGCAACCAGTAGTGTGTGCACACTGGAATTGGATGGAGCTATCACTGTTTTCTGGGGTAGAAGTGGAAAGAGGGCCTGTGAGTGTGATCCTGTAAATGCTTTCTAATTTGAGTAATCCTTATGACAAATGTTTAATTATTGCTTTCTCTACTTAAACAGATATGGCAACTATAATGCTGGAAGGTTGATAAAATTAATTACCTTTATTCTTACCTTTTATATGAGTATCCATGCTTACTTCATCCACCAAAGTCTACAAATTCATGCTGTGTGTGGCTTTTCTGCAGTACATATGGCTAGCTATGTAGTTTGAGGTGGGAGGAAAGAGTCTTGAATAGATTTTATCTTTCGATTTTTATGTGAGTATACTTAAATGCCATTATCAAAATATATAAATACACACAGAAGGAAGAAATAAGACTAAAATTAAGGGTAAAATTATGCAAATGCAATGTCTTTTCTGAACTCTACTATATTAACACTTCTTTTGCTCACAGAAATTCACACAATTTTAGCAGTAAACAGGCTTTTTGTATTCTTACTTAAGTATTCATCTTGGACCTAGAGAGGAATTGCTTATTAGAAGTATGACTGCAGTATTGATTGGTATTACAAATTTTGTGTAGGTGATGTTTTGATTGCATGTATTAATCGGATGCTAATCTGTTAGCTGTATCTGCTGCTACTGGTATCAAAGGGTTTATCTTCATTGACTGCTGTGTATTTAGCACTTTGTTGTTGTTGTTGTTCATGAAAGCCAAATCAGAATTGGGAATCTAAAAGGTGCTTGTCAGTATTGTAGATTTTGTAAACACTCTGTGTCCTGAAAAATATTGTAGTAAAACATTTTTTTTTTCATTAAAATGATGGTGAATATGTATATGAGAGCAAACAACTATGTGTAGGAACACATACATAGGAACTTCTCAGAATCCAGAAAGAATATGCGATTTCTAAAATTCATATTTTTCCTTGAGTAAAGAATAGGCCTTCCTAATTAAATATACAGGGTATGTGTCCAAAACAGTCTGCAAACAGAACTGATACTTTTCCTAGTTACCTGACTAGGTTCAAACACATAGGAAAGCTGGGATATTTCATGGATAAAGACTGCTTTCATGTTGCACTCTGTTAATTACAGGAAGAACTGTCCTGTGGTTAGGTTGTTGGATTGACCACCACCTCTCCCCAGTTTCTGTTCCAAGCTATCTCGTACCTTTGATGCATTACCTTAGGAAGATCAGGACTCGATTTCAAGAGTCTAAAATATTTATTGAAATTAATGCAGTTCCTTATTTGCTTAGACAATTTATAACTGTGTCTGTTACCTATTTGTGAAACAAATTATACTTTGTCCTTAAGTACTCAGGGTATAAACTTTATAGCACAGAAGCTGTCTGTTAATATGCATTTTACAGTGTCTTAAAATTGTTAAATTCAGATACTGTTTGCAGCCTAGAAACATGTGAGCCCTTACGTGTTGATTGCAGCCAATAACATAAAATGTAACTCTTCTCGCTATGTATTTGACAAACTAGTTCTTTGAAATTTTAAGTTTTCCCCTAATGATTACAATGACTGTTACCACAAGTGTACCTGCATGTCAAGATTTGTTTCTGTTGTTAACAGAATCTTCATATCTCTTGGGTTTTTATTGTTTGTCTTATGGGGAAAATCAAGTTAGAAATGTGGGTGTGTTGAGCTATGAATGCAATCAATTTCGATGGGATGTGTCTGAGTGTGGGAAATATACAAAGAGAAGGATTACATGGTGAAAGCAACACTCTTGGGAAACTGTTTTTGCAACCATTTTTCGGACGAGTAGGATTTTATTGTTTCTTTCTGGTTCTCTCTGACCTTGACAAAATGTTTTGCGCTAGATGAAATGTGAAATGAGAAGACTCTTTGTAAGAGTTGCATCCTTTTTCTTTTCCCCCCCCCCCCCCTTTCTTTCCTTTTTTTCATCCTGAAGTTATATTCTTGAAGTATTATACCACAAAGAAAGGATGATTTGAGTGTGGTCTGCCCATAGAGACCTGCTGAGAGGTCAGAGTTTAAGGTGGTATCCTCTGGCAAAGTGACCATAAGGACCATACAGTGGTTCACAGAGAATGACAAAGAATGCTATTAGGGAGACTGAGTGCAGTTAAGAACTCTGTTAGCTAAGTTTACCTTAAGCTGTTTTTTAGATATCCAAGACTCATGTTCTGGGCAGAAAAAGTATGCTAAAAGCAGGGAAACATGTCTGTAAGTCATCAGTGTAGCAAAGGGGGTTGACTGTTTCTGCAGGTGTGGTTTCCCAGAAAGAAAATGTAAAAGGAGAAAGGAAGGGGATCAAAGACAACTGCTGTGAAAATGCTGGAGAAATTTGGAGGAATGTGAGGGTGGCATATCACAGGAGTGACCAGAGCGCCAGTAGGAGAGAAATGGAGGAAGCTGAGCGAGAAGGTTCTGAGGACCGTGTGATCGACTGTGTCAAAGGAAACTAACAGGATAAATTGGATAAAGTACTGATTTTCAGCTTTGACTAGGAAGACATTTTAAACTTATGAAAGAAAATCATAGAGATGAGGAACAAAAGGTTCCCAGGAGAGTCTCTAGAATGGTAAAGAGGACAGCCTCCACACTGCAGTTCATGAACAATATACTCTGTGAGGTTAAATATGAAAGGGAAGAGAATTACAAGGAGTCAGGTATATTTTCCTAAGGAAAAGACTCATCTTTTGACACAATCTATGTGTAGGTATGTATATGCCTGACAGTACCATCCTAAAAAATTGAACTTGACCAACTGAACTGATTGAATACTATGGCCTTAGAAGTTTCAAAGATATCAATTTCCAGCAAGCTTTATGAAAAAAGGGGATTGGGAAGTGAAGAGACCCTGTGGAATATACCCCAACACAGGGCAGTCTGCAGTGTGAGCTGAACTCTTAAGAAGCCACATGAGAGTGTCTCTCATGTCATGAGTGACTACCAGAACTTGGGGGGTGGGAATTCTGTTAAAGCCTGGGTCATATTTGACATTTGATAGGAAAGTTATATTTTTAAAAAAGCTTTTTTCCTCCTGTTTTGGTTTTCTGATACCTAAAAATGAAAACTTCGTGCAGCCTTACCATCATTTAGACAAATCACTGAACAAAGCCAACTGTAACTACCAGGTCTGGTGTTCAGAAACTGGTTGCTGAAGATGGAAAAGAGTAAATCTTGTACTTTTGTGCAAAGATAAGGATTACAGGTAGGGGAACTGGGAGATGTAGTCTGTTCTATCATTGATGCAAAAACTTGTGGAGGAAAACAGACGAGAAACTTCTGCCTGCCAAATGAGAAGGGAGGGCAGACTGCAGGAGGCTACAGCCATAGAATATTTTGTTGGAATCTCACCCATTTTTCCAGGATAAAACTATGTGGAGAGAGAGCTGAAAGAATAGTTTGAGAGTAAAGGGGAGTGAAAGGAAACGTTGAATTTCAACATGACTTTTTCAGTGGGTGAAAACAATGCTTAGCAAGATGGAATGACACAACAGAATAAATTTTAATGGAAAAAAATAATGGGATTTTTCTGCAACTCAATAGCAGGAACAAAAATTTAAGGTAAAAGTGAGGGCTTGGTTTGGTTAGGGCAGACTGTGTAATATGAGAGTGAATGTTATTGAAGCATAAAAAGGATCAATAACGTTAAGGATCCAGGGGAAGTAATAGAGTACTAGAGCCTTCCAAACAGTCAGGAACCATGGATACTAATAAATTAGAGTTCACAGGGTAACACGTAAACTGACAGATGATGGTATTTGGGAAGGGGAAGTGTGACAGAAACAGACTGGAGAGATCTGTCCTCAAGGAAGACCAGTTAAGTGAATGGCTTAATGGTGAGTGTGACAAAATGAAGTGTTCTAGGAACTAGAGATGGCATAACAACGAATGACTGCTGAAATGAAATTATAGTTTCCAGAGCAGTTTTGTATTTGAAAGTGGATCATACAGCTCTGGGAAAGGATGTAATTCGTATAAATACAGGCTGCTGGTGACCAGGAGTAAGTTTTGATGTGTTGGGCCTTCCCTACTTTTTCATAGCTTTTATAAGTAGAAACAAGTGCAAATTTACTGGGAGATGGACAGAATAAGGCATGGATATCCAAGCATTTTTTTTATATCCCTCTATTTGTTTGATAGCTCGATATCTATAAAAACCAGTGCTGCTATGCAGAACATTCATGACCACCAGTGCTAACTTAACTTTGTACAGGAGGTGTGGAAAAAGCTGACATATTTCCAGTTAAATGACTGACTGAATGGTAATCCTGGCAAGTTTTGTTACCCAGTACTGAGTTGCCAGCCTGAATGTTTCTTTATGCAGACCCAAATACCTTCGCTAAGTTAAAGGCGTATTTGCAGCAAATGTTCCATTCGTTGTTCATATGATAAGTAAAAGTTTGTTTTACGGAATGTTAAAATTATCTTTTTCCTATATAATTTACTATTTTTAAGCTATTCAAGATACCATGGAAAATATACCATGTGAAGCTGTATTTGGGTGCTTTGGATTTGGTTTTGAGAGATCTTCCCTCTTTTATGAGGAACATTCCAGGCTTTTTGGTATAAATTAGCAGTATAGGTACGTTGGTTTAGCTATATCTGTGCTGGTAATAGTAGTTGAGAAATATACATGGGGTTTAATTTGGGGTGAGTACTTTCAGTATGCCCAAAACAGCCAGTGCTGCTCTCCCACCCCAGAGGAACTGTACCGCTGTTAGATGGTGATACAGCAAGCCTGTGTCACACTTTCCTGTTTATATCCACTGTCAGTACAGTTTTATCAGCAAAGTTCATAACATAGAATAAACTCTTCTGCAAGTGTGTGAAACAAGGTTTGCAGAGGGAAGTTTTATCAGTTTTATTGAAATAACAGCTTAACTATGACTCCCTGCATAGGCACTATGGTATTAGAGTGTCTCTTTTAACCTTTGTAATTGGTCATGTTACTTTTTGGTTTTGATTAGATTAAACCCTTTTAACAGGATAGGAGCTAAACTAAAGGCTAAAAAAGGCATTCTTATACTAGGCTCACTGTCCGCATCTTTAGCATGATTTTTGTTCCAGTGTGACCTAAAATTAAGGGTCTGTATTTACATTTAGGGTCTTTTTATTTTTCTTAGAGCCAGTTTAATATTACAGATTCAATCATAACTTATTTTCCATGTTTTTTTAATTTTTTTTTTTTCTCTCCTAAGCACTGTTGTGCGGTACCTGTTTGCCACTTCAGGAATGTAGTTTTGTTCCTTCTCTCTGGTAGATTTTCTTAAAGGAATTCTAAATTTCTGGGTACTCTAAATTACTAATATAGGAAAAGAAGTACAGGTTTTTTTAAGTACAGGTATCAGTGAGTTTTTCTAGTACTTTTGGCTCTCCAGAACAGTTTCTATCCTTTCACACAAATTGCTGATACACCTACTGTTTTTCAACATTTGATGACTGATAAACACTAGTCCTCAGATATCTCATCTTCTGTGTGAGAGATGTATGGTGGCAAAGGAACCCCAACTGTGTGTATGCTTTACCGACATGGATGGCCTTTTAGCTGGGCTTGTAACTTTGGAAGGGATAGATATAAACAGACTCTTTGTGAGCTTTCTCTGAGGCAGAGATTTATCTCTGTGTTTATAGGACATCATTAGTAGTTAATAAAATGCAGTGTCATGCGTGTAGTTCAACGATGCTAACTTTAAAAAGAAAGGAATGTATTTGAGAGAAGTCTTAAGCGATTGTCTTGATTGATGTCCACACTAGCTTTCATTTCATTTGATTTGCCACCTAGACAGTGTAATGTGTAAATGGACTCACAGGCTCTTTGATACCCGCTCTTGCAATTCCGTAGTATCCTACACATTCTCACTGCCTTAGAATTGTCCTCATTACATAGTATGAAATTAAATTTCAGTTAATTTAAGCTGCATTTTTTGTAGATACAAGCAGTTATGGTCTTTTGTATGGGTAGTAGGGGAGGGAAATTTGCGTTGAAACCTGAAGGTGTGATTAGCAGACTGGAAAAGTTTAGATCCTGCTGTGTCTGTGAAATGCCATCTGCTCTGGCACCGCCCTGAAGGAATTGGCTCAGACTGGCAGCAGTAAAAGCACACTAGCACAGTTTTCCTCTTGACTAGCTGGGTCTGCAAGAAGCAGGCTTTAGTTTGCCTAGGGAAAGGTGAATGTTGATCTGGGTTATACTGTTTCCATTGAGATTGTCCGTACAAAAGTGCACTGAAACAGCGATGTACCTACTGTGTATTGCTGCTTATAGACTGGGGTAAACAAACACATACATTAATGATGACAGGAGCTTGGTTCTTCCTAATGTGTTAGTATAGGATAGAGCAGTATATTTCATCTCTTCATATCTTATGGGTCCTCTTTCTGTCTTTGTTTCAACTAACTACATTTTTGGGGCAGCATAGTATCCATTTGGGGATCACTGAAGCATGCTTACAAAGCAAATTTCAAATGAAACTTGCAATGAGAGAATTTCAATTGATTATGCACACTGATATTTAACTAGGCATCATCTAGTCTTTTTTTTTTTTTTTTAATAGTAAAAAGCTGAGGAATGTTATGTAGGATCTTTCCAATGATTAAAGAAATTTAGCATGTTTATCTGAAGCTAAAATCAGTGATTACCATGATGTAAATAACAGCTCCATGCTGTTATGGCAAAGCGCAGTTGAAAGTATTTTGATTACAATTATCTGTTAACTTATTTTTATGTAGTTATAGAAAAGCATTAATTAGAATCCGTATCAGAGTTTCTTGCTACTTTTTATTCACCATAGCAGAATGTTTCGATGCCATGGTAATATTGAAAATCTAATTTTTCTTTCTATTTGGAGTTTCTGGTTGAATAAGTTTGATTAAGAAAGAAGAGTTTGGAACAGCTTTTGTGTTAATGACCAGTCTTTTTTGTCATTGCTTTTAATTAAGTTAGTTTTCATAACTGGCAGCCTGTTTGTTAGATGCCAAAGAATTTTTAAAGAAGCTTGAAAATAATAGGTTTGCCAGTGATTTTCTATGATGTCAAGATCAAAATAAGAAAACGGGAGTAGATGAGCAGAGGCAGATGCTGGCTATTGCTTTTAAGGGTGGCCTGTTTTCAAACCCTCCGAGACAATGACCGTCATATCGGAGACATCTGCAGAATGTTCTGAAGAAGAAAATATTACTTCAGTCTATGTGCGAAGGATAACAATTTTTTATGAAGAGTAAAAATCGAAACTAGTTAAAAGACCCTAAGCTTCAAACAATCTTGTTAAAACTGAGTACAACTCTGTGCTTACGTATGAAATTTGCGTAACCCATTATTAAGATCGTTAAGGATAAAATTTCAGGACAAATTAATTTAGAAACTGATGTTATATCTGTAAATATGAAATTGATATCTTGTTCAGGAAAGTATCTTACAACTTTAGAAAAGATTCAAGCTGTGTTTCATATAATAGAGAGATGCCGTTTCAGGATTAACTGCAAAAGTCAATACAGCTTTAATAATGGACCTATAAAGGTGTATAGTTAGTCTTGTGTCATTTTTCTTGTATGAGACTAGTTGCTGTTAAAATCTCATTGCTAAAGATTTTTTGCTCTTCTATACTTGCCCTAACACTTATTCTAGTAGAAAGCTCCCTAGAGTCAGCAGAGCACTTAAGCTTTCAAGTGGAAAAGAACATGTGTTTTAGAGTGTTTAAGGATTGAGATTATAGTCCTTACTTGTTTAAAAATTCACAGGGTTTAATGTAATTTATAACTTTAGCTCTCTAGTAGCAAGTGTTAACTATCTCAAATGAATACATTCTGAAAGCTATGTTCCTTTCACCTGTCTGGTGATGGACAGGATTGCTGTGCATTTAGAAGGCACATCTTTATTTTTAATTATTTGGGCCTTGAAAGTACAAGAAATATAATTTCCCAGGAGATTAATGTTCAATAGTAAATTGCTTACTTGCTTGTCTTGTCTTTTTTGAAATGTCATTTTTCTTTCTTTTTCCCTGTCCTTATCTATTCTTAATTTTACAATAATTTTAACACCTCTTCCTACCAGTGTGTTCTTTCTCTTTCTACGTGTTACAAGGTCAGTAACATAATTTGGTCCAAAATTATGAGTATCTTTTGGCAAAGACATAAAAATGTTCTGACTGAAAACATTTTACTTTTTTAGAAACCTAGCAATCAAATTATTGTTTAAAAAAATGTGTAGAACATTTGGTAACATATAATTTATAAAATAGAAGAATTAAATGTTTCTTTGCATTTACAGCATAAAAATGTTTCTAGAATCCCTTACTTCAGTACCATGTAAATGTCCATTATTGAAAAAAACGATACATAAGTAGAATGCACTTGAAAAGGCACATACATTTATTTTTGACATACTCATACAGACCTTATCCTTTACCTTGATATTATACAATATTGTAAAGTTGTTTGGTTTTTTTTCATTTTGTTCTTTTAGTTCTGCAAATTAGATGCAAGGTGCTTACTCACCTGTTTCATTCTCCGTAAGCATAACTGCAAATTTATTTGTAAGATCTGAGCTCTTAATATGTAGGCTTTTATAGTTAGAAACTTTTTCTTTGCTGCCCAAAGAGAATCTGTATGGCTTTGGTAGCTTCAAAGCTGAAAACGATCCTCTGTTTGTTTATTTCCTGGATAGAGGGGACAAAGGTTTTCTAGGTTGTTTGGCGGTGGTGGTTTGGGGGTTTTTTTGTTTGTTTTTTTTTTTTTTTTTTTTTTGAGAAGACTAAGCCTTTAGCCATCTTGTTTATATTTTGCCTAACTCCTTCCTATTGTAAGCAAGTGAGGAGGGAGAAACAGGAGTAGTATTGGCTCAAGTGCTCTAGTTGTAGCAAGAGTAGCTGGCTGACTAATGATAATAGGGAATGAACTGTGCCTCAAAAAAAAAATACTGAACATCTTACCCCCTTTACTTCTCCTCCATTCAAAACAGAGGGAAAGAATTAGAGGATTTGTATTTGTCAATGTACCTTCCTGCAATGTTTGAGAACTATAAGAAAGTTTTAGCTGATCTTTATAATACTGATGTTCATATATGTATTTAGTTGAGGTATTTCATTCTGATAACAGCTTGGGTTGTAACAGGGCCAGTAGGAGCGGAGGAATATTTTCTGTCCTGATGTCTTGAGCTTTATTTGCCTCCACAGGGCAAGCAAATTTAGCTGGACTTTTGCAGAATTTTTTTTTAAGGAAATTTTGGACTTTATTTCCAATTTCTGAGTAATACTTTGGCTCAGCATGTCTGTTAGATTCCCAGCTGCGTCCCAGGTCTGTCTTTTTCTTCCCATCAGCTCCACTTCACTTTTTGAGATGTTCTGCAGTGGTACCCCTGCAGATTTCAGGAAAAGGGGTAAGCCAAGAAAAGCCAGAGTCAAAAAGAACACTGAGTTCCCTGCATCTGTCTTGTTATGAGCGTCATTTGGGAGGTTATCTAGCGGGCTGGACAGAGCTGTATTTTTCTTCTCGTGTCCCAGTCAGCATATAGCAGGAGACAGCTGGAGAAAAACTGTATATCATGATGGTGGATTCCGTAGTTGGTGGGTTGTTATAAGGCAGATAACAATTCTGAGTATTGCAAAAATATGAAATCATTAGTATTTGGATAGACTTCCAAGCCTTATAGAGGCTAACCTTCTATGCAAAATGGTCTTGTTACATATCAATTACATAAATGAAATGGTTAAGTCATTTGGTGTCTATGTTCATATTTAGATATAAGTATTTTTTAGTGCCCTCTGACAGGACTTGTATGTGGATGTTCCTGCACTTGGTTCTAATCCAGGCATCTAAAAACTCATTTTATTAAAGATGTCCTCAGCAACCATTTTATGTTTTAGTTTTGGAGAACCTGTCCAAACCTTGAATCCCATAACCTACAGCTGTCATGTGGCTCATGATTTTTCTCAGGGCTCCCTGATCCATTGCTGAATAGAGTTGAGATGGGAATCTTTTGTACCCCAGTATAACCCTGCAACAATAGTCTTGCTAGTCTGTGCTGGTTTGCTTCCCTCCCCTACAGGGATATTTGGATTCCTCAACATGCCTTGTGTCATCACAGGTTTTCTGCCTATCATTGCCTTTTCATCCTGAAACTTCTTGATCTCTTTCTGGAATTTCCATACTCACATACCAGACTACTTCCTTTATTTTTTTCTGGGCTGGCTTTGCATTCAATTGAGGAAAGTTTTCTATTGGTGAAAAAAACATTTCTTTCTTTTTTCTTCTGCTTTCCTACCTACTATGTGGGTACTGCAACATCAGAATGAAGAGGAATGCAGGTGTATGGGAAGAAGCTAAGGAGTGATGCAGAGGAAAACTATACTAATAGAGTAGAAAAGCCTGCTAACGGAAACATCTGCATTTAGAGAAAAGCATCACTGAGATGCTAACGAGTAGTTAATTGCTGACTAAGCCAGAGCATTGATCATATTGTGTAAACATGGTAGCCCTTTTTTGTTTCTTATTTTCTAGATAAGTACAGTTGCCAGTGCATACCTGCATACTGTTCTTAGGAGTTTTGTTTCAGGCCGCTCGTTTGTCTGTACCTCTGGGCTTTTTGGCCTAACACTTCGTATTTTGTGTTTTGGAATATGGATAAGTTGTGATACTTGATTTGAGCAAGAAGGCCTCCCAAGAAACTGGAGAATCCATGATGTATTTTGAAAGAATGAGATGTCCAGTTACTGGAAGATCAGGACTGGTTTAGATCTAAAAGAGCAGTTCTAACTTCATATGAACCTGGCCTCCTGAGTGAGTACACTTTTGTGAAAGGAACAGTGAAAAGTCCCTAACATCGCCTCCTCCCTGCACCTTCATGTTGTCAATACCTAGTTCTCTTTAGTGGTCAGGAAGCTGCTGTGACAGGTTGTTCTGGCTGGCAGTCATCTGTCTTTTTCAGAATGCTTTAGGGGATTTCCCAGTTAAAATTGCACTGGGTAGATCAGTCAGTGAAGGTGGGAGACTTTTTTTCAGCAGTAAATTTCATGGGCATTTTGCCTTGGTGTGAAGCATTGCCCATAATTTTTAACCAAAATATATTACTTTTATCTTGCCTTTTTGCTTTCTTTGTGCCCCACTTCCATAGTACAGAAAAACAGTTGTGTTTTACATCGGATAAGCACCGATGTCAGTGCATAAAAGCTCTATGCTGGAAATAGTTTGTTTCATGTTTATTCATGTTCTGAAATGACCAAACTCATTTAAAAATAAACCCTAAAATTATCCAAATATTTTTGTGCAATATATTGTCAGAAAGGCCAATATTTGCATTTTTTTGATTAATGTGGGTTTTTTTTAATTTGCTCTAGAATCTGCAGTTCCCCTGAAAGATAGCTCTCTGATGAGATCCCTGCGCTCTACATTTTTTTGGATCAAAATGTGATTTTTGTTTTCCGTAGTGTATAGAGTAACTGTTTTGTGATACATTTTTAAAACATGCTTCCTACTTATATATGAATACACATCTATTTGAAGTGAATGAGAAGCAGTTTGGTAGGTCGTCTTGATGTTTGTATCTAATTTACTTTGAGTATAGTATAAAATCAGGAAAATTCTGGAACTATAAAGTTAAAATCAGAGATACAGATAATTTGATGTTTTATGTAAAAACTGCAGGTGACTAATTTTTTTAAACTTAATTTGTGGCAGAAACTCTCAGTAGTGCAAATGCAAATTAAAAGATCTGTTGCGTTTTTTTTTTATTTTAGATGATTTTTTCTTTCTCCTGTTTTCCTTCTCAATTAAAAAGAAAATGCAGTGTAGACAGCTACTGCAAAGTTGTGAGAAAATTAAAAAGGCATGCACAAAACATCGCTGTAAAAGTTAATTTAGAGGTACGATAAGTTAACTGTAAAGATGTTAGTCAAGGGTTAAGCTCAGTGTGTTTCGCTGGCTGCTGAGTGAAACAGGATGCAGTGACTACATTGTCAGACTGCTGGTGTGAGTGCAAACAGATGAGGAAATGCTGGATCAGGCACTTCAGCAACTTGGGCTGTTACCTAGGAAACCGCTTGCGTCATACTTGCCAGCAATTAGCTTACAGTTCTTTTATTTTTGATAGTGTTGCAAGCTGAACTTGACTGTTACAAAGGAAAAGACTGGCTTCATCTCAAACTGTTCGGTTGTGACTGCGGCTATGGCGCTCATGAGAATTTGCAAAATGCTACTTCAGATAAATTTAAAAATTATTTAAACTCTCCAGCCTACTTCTCCAAAGAACATTGTAGTTGTGCTTGATTCTGAAAGATGTACAACCAAATTTTTGTGATCTGTATGAAAATGATCTTCCCTAGTTCAAAATTAAGTACTATGCAGGTTTCACCAGTGTTTCATATATCGCCACCTTTTCTAGCAATTATACTGAAGTATTCTTGTGTGTTACATATTAAAACATAGTTTGCAAAATTAATGTTACCTGAGTTTTAACCTCTAAGGCAAGGGTTTCTTTTTCTAAATACTTTTTTCCTGTGTTGATTAAAATTCAGTAACTTCCAGTGGTTACCTAGCCACTAATATAAACCAGTTAGTGTTGAAAGCAGTGTGTGTTTTATCTCAGAAAATCACCATGTCTTCTGCACTTCAAAATTGTAAACAAATTCACAGTAACTCATTTAATATTGATATATGTTGTTAGTATGGGTATTGCCTTATGGCTAGCTATGGCTAGTTTTTTTTTCAGTGAAAAAATCATGCAGTGACCAACAGGTTAAACCAAGACTGTTTGTCACTGTGTTTTTACTTTTTGTTGTTGTTGTTATTACATAGGCAAACATACAAATAAACTTAGATTTTAACAAACTAGTATTATAGGGCATAGTTAAAGGCTAAACTTGTTAAAATGTTGAGGTTAATACAGAATACACTTGTGTTCCTGTGTTTGTGTGAAGCTTAAAAAGTTAATATATTTTAAGTGTTTGAATACTAGGATTTTCAAATTATTTTGGAAGAATCTTCCATATAAACCCCCCACAATTTCTTCCTTGTTAAAAGAATAACTTTGACAAATTATCAGTTAAAGCTGGGTTAGTATCTGAAGTCTATATGCAAAGCTCTTCGGGAAACAAAAACAACCAACCAAACCACCAAACTTCCCTACCCTGCCAAAAAACTATCCCAAACAAAAAACACCACTCAACAAAAAAAAGCAACTCCAAACCTGACTCTTCCCCGCCCCAAACCCTTGAATACAAGGCTTAGAATGTATTAGAGTATCTCTGTTTCTGCACATTTATGATAGATTAACTTGGCTTTAAGAGTCTAGCAGCCTATATTTTTAGGGCATTTTTTGCACTGTAGGCCAGTGTTATCTATGGTTACCTGGTCACTGGGGTTGTATTCCAAACAGTGATCACTGTCTACCTGGCCTGGGATCTTCGTATGGGATTCTCTTCAATTTTATTTTATTTAAAAAAAAAAAAAAAGTGTGTGTGGGAGGTGGCTAAAGCACTGGGATGCCATTCTAAAGGAAGAGCAACTGGTTTTGCTGCTAGTTCAAAATTATTTGACTGACTTATCCAACCTCACTAACACATGTTGTTGCATGTGGCTGCTGCTTCGTATGTGCTTTATTTGGTATGTATTCATATTAGCTCAATTGCAAGTTACGAAGTTTTACCATTGAAGTCAATGAGTATTGGGATTTAAATCTGTATGATTAATAAACAGCTAATGTAGATGTTAACAAAGCAAGATCTGGAAATCTCAATTTTGAATTGTGACTTTTATCCTTAATCTTCTTTATCCCTTCAATTCCAGACAGTTCTGGTGTCATCAGATCACCACTGGTTTCCATGAGTGTATGTCCAGTAACTTTGCCATGTATTTAGGGCAATGTCTGCAAGTTATGCAATACATCAAACATATTGAATATTTTGTTTTACCCTCATTTAGTATTTTAGCCCTGTAAGCCTTGTCAGTCTTCCTTCAATGAAGGAGATGGGAGTTACATGATCACATACTTATTTTCCTGCATAACTTTTAATATTGTTTAATTATCTGAATTTAGTCTTCATTCTGGCGCTTGTTAGCTATTTTCAAAGTGCTTTTATGAGCTGACAACATTCAGTTGTTGTTTCACGAATGTCATATTCTCAGCCAGACTGTTTGGTATACATGCATGTTTCAAAAGATAAGCCTGTAATAACAGATGGAACTGCAGCTTAGTAGGACACTACTTGGCTGTTTAATCTTTAAGACATTACAGTAAGGGACTGCATTTTTTTTCAGTGAAGTCTGTGAATTTTTGTATGATTCCTGGGGAAACATTTAGTTTATATCTGTCGTAGTCTCCTGACTTCGTAAGTCAACTTGTCTAATGCTGTATGTTCTGTAACTTTTAGAACTGGTCGGATAGGTGGGTGCTATGAAAGAGAAAAGGGATTAAGGTCTCTTCCATCTTCTTCTGATTGTGATTTTTACTGAGGAAAATAAATCAGTAAAATGTTCTTTGCAACTCTCATCCTATGAAGTATTTTGTAGAAAATTCCACTGAAAACATCAAGAAAGTAATTGATAGTCCATCGTTTCTTTATGTATGTAGCTAAAATGGCCAGCAGTCAGATCATCTTGCATGGATAGTTTTGTGCATCAGGAATATTTTCATGCTTTTCTGAGCAACACAAAGGGTTTTCTTCTTTGTTTTTTCTCATCATATGGTTACGTTCCTAAATGATCATTAGAATCATCTAAGATGGGCAAGCTTTTAATAATAATAATAATAATTATTATTATTTTTATTATTATTATTTATTCCCATTGTCTAATTTGAATAACTTTCTTCCAGGTCTTTTTGTTTTCAAACCATCTTTGCCAGTAAATTTTTTTTTGTTTCCATGTAATCGTTAAGCTTATAGAGGAAATTATGTAGACTTACTTCTGTTCACCAGCCCCTTTCTCCTGATATTAAAATCTCCCTCTTTCCTCTGAATAGGAAGTTTCTCTACAGCTCCACCCTAGGACATCACAACTTCAGCCTGCAGTAAACCTGTCGTTGGGCTTTGTTGTTTGTTTTGGATTTTCAGAGGATAAAAGCTAGGGGGAATTACGGAGAGGCATGCCTTAGCCATCTCTAAATTTTCCTGGCATGTTACAAGTTTTCCTTTACTATTTTGTGATTTTTCACTGTTTGTTTATTGTCTGTGTCCAAGTAAGTAATTTGTTTCCAGTTTCTTCAGTGTCAGGCTTTCTCTCAATGTGTTTGGTATCCACATAGAATTTGAATGCATAATTAACCAATAGAATGTAACAGTTCCCTCAAATCTTATGGAATGGAGAGCTTGTTTCTTCTTGTCATTGCCTTAGATGACAATTGCAGGTGATTTTTCTCAGTCTTCCTATCCCACTACAGTTTTCTTCTGGGATGGTAATTTTATAAACATTTCTGACTTAAAAGTTGTCCTCTGTGTACTGTAGCTATTTAGAGGAAATGTTTTTGCTAAGATGCACATTGGAGGCCGAGACTTCAATAGCTTTTAAGGTCAAATGATATAGTGATATCAGTAACTTTTCTATACCTCCCTCTTTTTCCTTTTTTTTTTTTTTTTCTTTTCCATTTTGGAATGCTGAACTCTTGTATTTGTCTCTGATATGTTCTATTCTTTTTTGTTTCCCCAGCCTTCCTCATTTTTCCTTCACATTTTGATGTTTTTTTTGGTTTGGAGGGGTTTTTGCCTCTTTTTTTTTGCTGATAATACCAGCAGCATAACTAACTAAAACGTGTGGTGCAATAGCAGCTTTTGTTGGCTGGGAAGTACAATTGCAATGCAAGTCTTGATTAAAATTTTGAGTTCTGGGGTCAGAGCATGAAGTTTTCTGATGCTATGAACTATGTCCAATTTAGATTAATTTTTATGTAGTCACAAAAAAAGAAATTTTTTTTTTCCCACCTTTGGACATATCCTTTCTAATCTGAACACCTCTACTCAAATGTTCCAATTCCCTGAATGCTTTGTGGCACTTCCACTGAGAGGAGTGGTCCTTCCCAGCACTGTCTGCTCATTCCTGCCCTGGCACCATCCCCCTTTGTGCTGACACAAGCATTCATGAGACTACACAGCGAACTAAATTGAGGAACTAATCCATGTTAAAACTAATCAGTTCTTTTTGTAGTTCCTTGCCACGTGTCTGCATGAATGCTATTGCTTCATAAGAGAGGGAGTGACATAGGGGTGGGAATGAGCATCTGAGAGAGGGCAGGACTGCTGCTTTATTGTGGCAATGCCAAGTTGTGCTGATTTAAGAGAACTAATGGCACTGCAGTGTAAAGAATGGATGTGTTAGAACTTCCCAATAAATCAGTCAAAATAGCATCCCCTTGCACCCAAAAGCCTCTCTATTTTTTCTGTGTCTTGAGTGAACTCTATATTCTGTGTTTGTCTACCTGAAGTAAAAGGAACGGAATGCTTCAACGTTGGATAGCTGAAATATGGCAAACATACTTAAAATGTAAGATATAAAGTAATTGTAGGCAGGTGTGGTACCACGCTTGCAACATATAACATTATACACAAAGTTTTCACAAAGACCTTAAATGGCGAGGTGCAATTTAGATATCTAAGTTAGACTTGTACATTGAATAGGGCAGAGGGTTCTTTTGAAAAACAATTTAAGATTGTGTGGTAACAGAATCATACCGCATTCATATGTGAGAACAGAATGAACTGGTAAAGGACACATGAGAATCAGATTCTTCCTAATACTTGAGTATTTGGCACTCATTTAAAACAGTGCTTTAATACTGTTGTGTTTACGTGAAAATTCTTCATTATTTTCAGAATGAAGTAAAATGAACACATTATAACACTGTAACAACACTTTTGTGAGTCATGTTCTGGGTCTTGGACTCTCATCAATCCATCATGCTTCCATCTGCAGGACTAAATATGTAAGATGGTAGTGGAGAAAAACTATTACCTTAGAATGTAGAAGTGGAAGCCCTCTCATGCTGAGTCAGGAAGTATGTCTGTCCCTCTTTGATGCTTCTGGGCATTTTGATGATTTTTCTGCCCACTTTTGTGGGTACCAGAAGTTTCTGATAAAATAAGTTGCTACAGTAAGGAAGCTTCAATCCAGCTCTTTGCAGTAGCCTTCCTTGGCTCTTAATTTTCATGTTGCCAAAAATTCACATATGTGACAGCAAGAAAAGGGAAAATGTGACCAAAATGACAGTTTATTATTAATAGTTCAAACCCAGACTGAACTTCATAGGAGAAATAGGTCCCATGACTTTGTTCCTGCCAGTTTCAGACTTCTATCAGGTTTACAATTTTCTATAATACGGAATTGTGCAATCCAATTATGTAGCACTTATTCCTTTCATAATAACTCCTAGTCTGTGGTGTGTTCATTTTATAGAGGTCTTTGCTCATATGCTCATATGTTCTGACCATCATCCCAGTAGAATCACCAGTGTAAAAGGCATTTTTTGCAGAAAGGGTTGGGAGTGGAGAAATGGAAGCAGGCACATCACATGTCACATTTCAGCTTTTGAATAAAATAATCTGTTGAGGAGTACACACAAATGACTTCAGGTGTCTGTTTCTGTTGTGAACTTTTTGAGTTTTCTTCTACTGTATGCTGGAGGTTTGTGATCAAAGAGAGAATCTTGTGAAAATTCCTGCAGTCCTGCTGCTTTGAGTTGTTAGCTCTACCCCTTTATGAAATCTGAAATATTAGATCTTGCATTGTGCAACTAATAATGTTTTCCTAATACAAGGACAGTTTCTCATCACCTGATTAGGTTGGGTTTTTTTGGGTTTTGTTTTTTTTTTTTTAAATAATGTTCAGGAAGATGAAGCAGAAATTTGCCCTTAAGTTCACATTTTTTAAAACAAAACATTAACAAAAATGTGGATTATATAGATGCTTGACAAAGATTAAACTCAAACCAGGAGAATTGAGAGGAAAGTGAAAGGAATGATAAACTGGAGAGAAAACTTTAATCATATAAAGAAGAAACAAGACTGTAGAAGCATAAATTTTGTAAGCAAAGCCTGATGTCAAGCTGAATTCACTTGATAATTTTTTGGTCTCCCATACCAGTTATTCCTAGCCAGAAGATGGAGTTAGAACACTTTTTTTTGATTATGTCAAAATAAGGATTTAGCAATTCTCAGGGCTTTATCTATTTCCTAGTGATTGTACAAGATAATCTGTTCTAGACAATGCTGTTTGAAGTATGAAGGATGTGCAGGGTCCTCTGTCACTGGAATTCCCAGAATATGGTCTGTAAGATCTCTAATAAGTATGGCTGGTTGGCAGAAATATACTGAAGAGCTAAAACAGTACAAAGAATTTTCAACTGAAAACATTATGAGAAATATATTGTAAGAAATAGATGAGGGGAGTTATGCAGTACCCGAGACAGTTTGGCAAGCACTTTTGAAGGGTATAAGAGTGGCCCTTAGCAGCCATCCACTGCAATGACCCTACAACATCTCAAGAAAAGGGGTACAGTGACTACTGTTTGTGATGGCTTTAAAACAGCTATATCTAATGCTGCTAACAGTACAGCTGAGACAATTTGCAGCATACTGTGAAACCTACTCGAAAATTGGGAAATTGGGTGAACATGGGTGGATGTTTTGTGCTGAATTCCATTCTGCCATTAATCTTTTTGACTGATTGAACATTTGGAAAAGTAGCCCACAAGGCTTAAATATTTTGCCAAAACTCCTTGTTGTGGCTGATGAACTGTGAAAAGTTGAATATTCTGTGAAATTTAGCCAACGTTTTCTGTAACTGGGCAATGCTGACATGGGTATAACCCAAGGCCAGACTAGGCAATTCTAATCCGATTTCACTGTCTTGTTTTCTGTGCCACGCTATCTGGGGGCCTCTAGTCAAAAACTTATCTTTCTTGTATGTTAAAGGCTTTGTTCTCAATGCAAATGTACTGTGTACTGATTTAATTAATTAATTAGCTTGGTTACCATCCTGTATGGGTTGGGGAAAATTAAACATTACCCTTTTATCTATTGGTAAGAAACATGCATCAAACAGAAGCGATTTCAGAACCTCTTAAGTGTTTGATTGTATTGGTATTTAATATAGCTTGATGTATAATAAGATTACAGATTTTGTCGCTATGTTAAAATGCTAAAAAAGCTGTAATGCATTTGTATTTATTAGATTTAATTATATAAAATAGAGCTTTATTCTCTCTTGGAACACTTACAAAGCAAAGGATTCTTATTTTGCTAAAATAGTACTTTTTGAAGATAATTTTTGTCAGAAAATTTCAACAAAGTATTCAAAATGTTTTAAATTTTCAATATGAAAACTAGGAATATTGGGATTATCACGAATACTGTTTAGTAAACTGATGTGGATTTTTTTGTTTGTTCATTCCATAGCTTCTTGTAAGTGCTTTGTGTAGCTTTATTGTTTTTATTTGATCGAAGGATTGCTGTATTCTGCTGTGCTGGTTACTTAATAATGGTTGTTAGTACGTTTACTTCAAAGTTTAAAAAAAAAAAAAAAAAGAAAAAGCAAATCCCTGTACCCCAAAATTCTAAAATTTTATAAAAAGAAAAAAAGTAGAATGCCTAACATTCACAAAACATAGGTGTTTTTCCCACCACATTTTGAGATCTGTGTATTTAATGACTGACTTGTTATGATGTGTCTAAATATTGTAAAATACCCTGTATGTTCACACTGAAATCTCGTAACTTCAAAGCAGCTACACAATTTTTTTATATTACCAAAATTATTGTCAAAATGTCAAAAATATAATCAAAAAACTTTGAAATTAAATTACAGCTTTTGCATTTTGACATTTAAATTGCATGTTGCTTAGTATTCTGACTAGTTTCATAACCTGTATGAACTGCACAGTATGCTTTTGTTTAAGCAGTTGTAGTCATTTTTAGTAATCATTTATATACACCGAGAAACTGCATTTTCTAGTTTGCAAAGTAGTAGCTCATTTTCTGTGTCCCGAGGCAATTAATTAAAACTGTTGAAGTGTGATAGTGAGAGTTAACATTGTTTAGACATAATAGTGTGAGTCAGTCTTATGGTGTTTGTAATAACAAGTTTCCAAGTCACTTTTTTTTTAAGCGCCAATATGAATTTTTTTCATTGAAGAGTAAATCAATTGAACTGTTCCATTCTGCAAATGAATCAGCATTTCTTTTATAGGTAGCTTTTTCTAGTCTTAACCAATTCATTTTTGTGAATTCCAAGTTTAACTTTTCATAGTTAAAACTTCAGTCCTGAACTTGCACTACTTCTTCAAATCATGGTCCTTACAAGAAGCTAAAGCATCTTTTAGCTATGTAAATGTATCCCTAAAGTTTACATTACAAGACAAAAAGTGCTTAAGAAATAATTTCCTGTCTCCTATTTTATCTTCCTGTTAAGTACTAATAAAAGACACTGTCCCATGCTGTCAATATCTGGACTTGGTGAGGAATTTTTGTTCCCTTACCACAGATGTCTCTTTTCCAGGTCATCTATCAAGTGGCTATTCTGACCTTCTTTTTGGGTGTACTTCTATAGGTTGATTTATTGGCAATATAACCCTGTATTAAATTGTGATGTTAACATTTTGTAAATGTATACAAATTTAGGTATATGCCTGTAGATGTGTATGTGTGCACACATCATAGTTTAATTCAAGTATCTTTTTGTCATGTGATCGTCCATCCTTAGTATCTTTGAATTCATTGGCTTATTTCAGTTAAATTTGACAGAGGATAATCATCTTGAATAATAAATTTCCTGTAAATTTAATGAAAATCAGCAGCCAGCAAGAGAAGAGAGCCTACTAGCACCCTTGTTACGAAAAAGACTGGAGAAGCCACAAAAGACAGATGGAATAAGTACTCTAAATACAGGAAAATGGGGCATTTAGACCTTGCAACTCCAAGTTGCCAGGTAATCTAGTCATAAGACAAAAGTTCCAAGGATTTTGTAATTTGTGCTCCTCCCAGAACTACTTACCCCTTTTTCCGAAAAAAGTGTGTTTACTGTTCTGATATTCCTTGTTGAGATGTTTTATTCAAGTTTTGGGAAGATGGTCTTCTATGTAGTGAAACATGACAGTGTATTTCCTGTCATGTTATAGGACTTAATTTACTGTTCTTCAGTCTTTACCAGTTACAGAAACAAGCTGTCTAGTGATGACAGCTCCAAGATAAAGGAAATGCTGTCTCATTTATTGGCTGATTTATTTATGTTCTGAGCCTTTCTTGCAGTAGACAATAACTTTTTCTGTTTGTAACAGACTACTAGATGGGAATGGCAATGGCCATTCTTTGAAGGAGGTGCTCGAACAGGTTTTGACTTAGCATGAGGCATGCTTCGCTGTTGTTGGTGGGATGTGAAAGCAAGTTGTCTCCCTGGGATTTTATTTCATGTTGTACCTGTTCAGAAGTAGGAGAATTGGTCACAGTCTATTCTTGTGGAGCCTCGACTAGCAAAATGGACAGCAGATAAATGGATACAGCAAAGAAGCTTGCTTTTCAGGGAAAAGATGAATTTTCACAGAATTTCTTTTTTTCAGAATGACCAAAGTTTTGTTAACATTGATTCCCACTCATTTTCCTCACAGTCTTTTCTGATCCACCAAGTTATTTTTTTTCCCCTCTAAGAAAAGTAACTTATGTGTGAGTGAAGCATGTTTCTCATTGTATCTCCCAGTTCATGTTTTGGTTGCAGATAAGATGGTTTGTATGTTTCTTATTTATTGTGTTGTTTATATGTATGTGTTTTCTATTTCAGCAGTGAGGTGGGGTTTTTTGGGTTTTTTTTGTTTTGTTTTTTTTAAATTAACTAGCTAACATTTATGAAGGAGAGGGTGAAGAAGGAAAAAAGATGCTTACTTAAAACTTGGCCATTTCCAAGACCAGTTGTTAGAACAACAACAAAATCAATCTCCCAGTAAGTCTTACCTCTATGGGATACAAAGCTGGCATTGTAGGAGCATAATTCTAACCCGAATTCTGCAAGTGTGTGCTTAGTGCATTGGCTGCATTTTTGGTAACAACTGGACATTTGCTTCTGGGTCTTTGCTTTCAATCACAAGTTGTATTTAAAAGATTATTCAGGTGGCTTCTGAATGTCTGTGTATGGGAGGTTTACCAGCAGTAAGCCTTGGACAGCAGTTTCCTACTGGTGCTGTCCATTGAAGAAAGGTTGAACTGTGTTCTAGCCCCTCAAAAATTCTCAAAGTATAGCAGTTTGAGCAGCTAGTTGTTCCCTTCAGCACCTTGATTGTTTCCAGATACAGCAGCAGAAAAATGATGCTTTGTTTCCCAAGGGTATTAGAAAACTGGCAACTCAGTTCTCAACTGTCATGGTGGGACGTGTGATGAGAAGTAAATTAAGAATGCTGGAAAACTTGACTTGGAGTCCATGTACAGGAATATAAATCAGAAAGCAAACTGAAGCACTTTCTGAACTATAACAGAAACAACAAGGAAGGCTTTGCTGAGTTTAGTAGAGCCAATTTTTTCTTCAGATCTCTTTGCTTGACTTCCAGATAAACTACTTAGACCTTTGGCTGGTGTTGGAATGTTTCAGTTTGGGATCAAATAGCTATTCTTGGCCCAAATTACTTCTGGACATTGTCCAGAGACAATATTCTTTAGGGGTGCATTGAAATCGCAGAAACAGCTTTCTCCCACTCCTGGTAGCAGACCGAAAAAATACTGTGAGATGAGTGAAACCACGCATTATCTGCTTCAGATCAAATTGTTGTTACTTACTCTTTTCCTTGTCTTGATTTTAGAGAATTTGGGGATGAATTGTGTAAAACTGTTTGCATGTCAGGAAGTTACTATTTAAAAAAAAAAGAAGATTATCCCTGTTTACTGTCTTTATATAGTTTTTCCACTTTGCATATGGATGGTGGGTTTCTTTTGGTGGGGTGAAGGGGGAATGTTCCTGATTTTGATCACTTCCATTTGATATAGTGTATGTTCCAGTTAGCCTGCCCAAATTTATAGTAATTCTTAATGTTAGCTTAAAGGAAGAGGCAGATTGTGTTCTCTTTCCCTGCAGTTTTTTGATTGGAGATGTGTACAGCAAAAAACTGTGATGAATGCATACACAGCTTCTCGTGTCTGAGTAACTAATTATAGTTCAGGGGTTGAGAGTGACTGTTGAATGTGAGGTTTCATATTGGAAATATGTCAAAAGAATATGAAAATAAGTGTTCTGGGTTTTGTAATATTGACTCATATTATTCAGTTTTCTTCTCTGCAATGTCCTTTTTTTGGCCATTCTAGTTTTAGCTTCTTCCTTCATGTTTTCTGAGAGCCAGCAGGAGGAATATGAGTACACAGGCTCTCTCTGTTATGATGTCTAACATTACAGTGCATTCCTATTAGGCCCAGCTTTGATGAGAAAACTGCATAATTTCCATAGCCTGAAGCTGGAGAATGCCTAGTAGAGGTGCAATACATAAATCTAGCACTTAACTTTAAATAACATTTTCGAACTTGTGCAAACTATATAATTTTTTCTTCTTCTTCTTCAGTAGATTTCCAGAAGTGTAACAAGTGGTTAGAAACTTCATAATATGTTGTTATAGAATGGAAAGTATCAGGCTACTCGAAATTTGGGCTTTATTTGTTAATTTCTCTGGACCAATAAATAAACCTGTACATAAAGTTTTCACACATTCTTTCTAAATTAAAATTCTGTAACTGTAAAATTAAGTTTACTTGGGAAGCTGTCACAAACAGCTTTGCAGCTGTATAGTTTTATGTTGTTTATTCTTGAGGGTCTTCAGAATAATTTTTGTGTTGAGTTATTTAAAGTAGAGCACTTCTAAGTTCCTTAAATGCTAGACTTTCTAAATATTTGACTATTTAGAAAATAGTGATGGGATGATTATTTCTGCTGGTGCAGGTTGTTTTGTGAGATGTTTTTTTTTCCTGCTGTGGGAACAACAGGGCTTTGTCCCTGTAAACAGTTACTCAATGAAGTTGTTACTGGATTTGAATTTTTGTTTACAGATTAAACAAAAGTGAAAGAAGCTCAAAGCTTGCATTCCAAAACTGATGACTACTTTTTTGGGGGGGGGGGGGGCAGGGAGTGGAAATTATACCATTTAAAATACAGAAAAATAAATCTATTGCTCTTGGTATTCACTGCAAGATATTTAAGGAGCTAAACATTCTTTGAAAATGCCATGAGGGTTTAGAAAAGATCTTCTGTAGTTTTTATTCAAAAATTTGTATCTCTTCTCCTGAAGCTATGGTGAGCCCTGCATACTGTCATTCGTTTTCAATTGTAAACATAGTTTCGGTACTACCACTTTTGCACCAAATGCTGTTCCTAAGCGACTGCTGACGTCAGTTGGTGCAGCACAAGAAGGTTTGTGTGTTTATCTGCTGTGGGCAGACTCTTAGAAAAGACGAAAGTATGTAACTAGATTAGGCCAAAGAGATTGCTGCTTTAAATAAGCGTACATACTGTTTGCAATGTCATACTTCATTTTTTCTGTATTTTATTTTGATTAGCAGTTGTATCTTCTGTTGCATATGCCACAGTATCTAGTTTGCAGGAGATGATAAGGAGGGGTATATATTGTCTTTGCTATTGCTTTAAAAGGGTAGCCTTTTTTCTTCTTTTCTATAGCATAGTTAGAATGAGAATTTAAAAAGAGTATGTGTCGTAGTGTAAAGCTTTCACATACCTGATCTCAAGGTTAGAAATAGGGCTATTAGAAATGAAAGCAGGCATACAATTTCCAGTTCAAGCGAAACATATTTACTTAGGGATTTTTGGCCAGAGTCTATACATTTGGAAAAACTGGAATGATACTCTTGGAATATTTTACTGCATGGCTTTGTGTCAAACAGAGTTGGAGTGGAGCTGGCTTAATGACCTTTGTGAATTTTTTTGTCCTTGATTATACTTGCAGCACACCCACACTGAATAAAAATTACCTGTCGCAAAAACTCTTTGTATGAAATTTTTTAAATGAAAATAAAGGAAATAGTAGTGGGACTGCAGTCATGGTAGGCCAAAGAGTGAAGCTAAAAAGTTTATAGGAAGTAGTAGTACCGGATGGTTTAATAAAGCAGGAAGAAAACTAACAAGCGTAGAATCTCTTTTTCGGGTTGAAGAATAGAAGCAGCAACTTTCAGAACTAAAGAAAAGCTGAGAACAATTGCTCCAAATTAACTTAAATTAGATTAAAATTAAAGAAAATGCCTGTGGGAGATAGGAGGACATTAGCAAGCATAAAGGTGAAAAGGTCAAGCTAAATAAGGTCCTCTTTGAATGTGGCGGTTGCGATGGTCTTACTGGTCTTGAAGTCTACATCAATCTTTTTATGTTTCCTGTGCTGTTATATTGTGCTATCCAGTCTGGCCTTGAAAACCTTCAAAGGATGGAGACTGCACAGCCTCTCTGGGCACTCTGCTTCACCTTGTCCCACTGCTTGTGTGTCCTCATAGTGAGAAATTTTTTCCTTATGTCTAGTCTGAACTTCTCTTGTTTCAATGTTGCCTCTTATCTTCTCACTGTGAACCACTGGGTACAGCTTGGCTTTGTTGTCTTGATGGCCTCCTATTAGACACTGGCAGGCTGCTGTTAGGTCCCCCCCAAAAGCCATTGCTTCTCCAGACTGGATGAGCCCAGCTCCCCCACCCTCTCCTCACAGGGTAGGTTCTCCAGTTCTGTAGTCATCTTGGTCGTCCTCTGCTGAACTTGCTCCATTTTATCGAAGTCTTTCTTGCATTGGGGAGCCCAAAACTGGATGTACTGTTCTAGGTATGGTCTCACAAGAGCTGAAAAGAGAGGGCAGTCATTTCCCTTGGTCTAATGGCTGTGCTCCTGTGCATATAGACCAGGATACTGTTGGCCCCTTTGCTGCCAGGGCACAATGCAGGCTCATGTTCAGCCCTCCATCCTTTTCAGAAGAGCAGCGCTCAGCCTGTATTGTTGCAGGGGACTCTTCCTTCCCAGGTGCAGGGCTTCATGTATGTTGCTGTTGAATTTCTTAAGACTCCTGTTCACTCATTCCTCCAGCTTGTCTAGGTCCCTCTGGATGGCAGCCCTGTCACAGCATGTACTGTCTGGTTCCCCCAATTTGGTATCATCTGTAAGCATGTCTTGTAAACTTTCATTGTTCAGAAGAACATAGTAGGGTTTAATTCAGGTTAATAAAAGTTAAGTAGCTGCAGCTGCTATTACTCATTTGCCCTTACTGCTTCTTATTCTAGGTCTTTATTGAATTTTCATTGCCTTTAACAATATTTTCTTATTATAAGAATCTTTTCTCTAGCTTTCGATAGCAAAGGTAGAGTTAGGAAATGACATTTAATTCAGTAAACTGTTCTTAAACAAATGGTGAAGTTACTTGTGTGTTTCATTAGTACAAAAGCATAAAAATGGCTCAGAATAAGAGTTCATTTAGCTTATTATTCTGTCTCTAATCTCTGATCTTTGTCTAAGGTCAAGTTTAATATCCTTTCTTATCAGTTAAATATCTTTTACATCCTTGACTTGAAAATGTCATCTTAAACAGATTTTTGGAACCAAAAGATGGGTTGCAACTATTTCTATCCTATGCATCTGCCTGGTATTGCAGTGTCTCCAGAAGCAGCACACCAAGGGAAAAAATCAATAAAAACAGTAATAGTAAATTGCTGGTTATCATCTTCCCGTCCATTACAAGGGCTAATGTGCAATAAAATGCATTAAAGATCATGGGGGGAAAAGAAAGTAGCCATAATCAGAGGCTGATGGAAGGATAAAAATATGATAACATATGATACTCTTTTATTTTTTTTTTTTTCCCCGTACTACCTTCCTACACTCTCCCAACTTCCACCTGTTTGCAGCTCAGGGGACTTCCTAATGTGATTTAGCCATTTAGTTACAACTGCCTGTTCAGTCTCACCTTCAACTTACGGGCACTTCCTCATTTGCCCCATTTCCCCTTGAACTTATTTAAACTTCTTGCATCCACAGCTTCCTTTGATAAGGCAGGTTACTTACTTACTACCTGCTGGTGAAGAACTGCCTCTTTCTGTTTTGGACCTGGCTTATCCTAGCTCTTTCTAATGGCTACTGGTTCTTGTGCTGTAAAAAAGTAGTCTATTGAGTTTAACTTTCTACTGACCCGTTCCTTGGGCAGAATTTGCAACAATCATGAGTTCGGTGTAGCAATATACATGACATCTAGCAGTGACAATAACTGATTTGTTTAAAAATTATTTTAAGGTGATTTGAGAGACCAGCTTGATGTGCTAAAGTTCATGACTTTGTATATTCTTAGGCTGAATATATTGCAGAAATATATAATTTTGCTGTTTCCTGGAGGTTGATAACTGTCTGCCATTAGGGTTTTTTGCTGCAGGATGATGCCACTCAAAGTTCTGCCCAACGATAGCAGATGTTCTTGTGCAAAACACCTGGAGACAAATGAACAGCAGAAAAATCTGCTCACTGAGAACTGACGCCATGCTATTGTATTTGTTTCCTTTTGCAGGGGAAAGCTGTTGATGCTGTGTTGTGTGAATCAGTTGGAATTACTATAACTGTCTTTGCATACTTACAGAGAAATGGCTGCATCTTGGACATATGGTTTGGGTTTTTACAAGTACTTGTTCTGCAGGTTCTGCTCTTGCTCACAGAGAAAAAACTTTGTATGTTTTTGTAAATAAGTGGATTATTCAAAAAATTATCCTTTCAGTGTCACTGACTTCAAAAGGCAGCTGCAGCAGAGATCCCAAAATACAGTTTTGTAGACAGAGAAAAGGTCACTCTTTCCTTGTTAGGTCATGTGTTAAATTATTTAATTATTATTAATTTTACAGTTTTAAAAAAGTAGCTCATTGTTTATGACTTATGGTCTTATAACAATCCTATTTCAAATTTTAAAAGCTGTTGCTCTGGGATATGATACAAAATACATTGGATTTCTATAATGATTTTTTTAAAAAATGAACCTGTTTAATTTGTTAAACAGTTACTATAATCTCTCCTTGAATTAAGGGTATAAAATATTAAAATGAAATTTTCAAGAACACCTCTGGATTAACCATAATTATTTTAAATTGAGACAAAGCAAGAGGCTTTTATTACATTTCCTAATTGCAGTACAACCTATAGCAACCATTCTTGTCTCAGGTTTCTTAGTTACCATCCTGTACGTTCTATTAGTTTGTGAAACTGTAACTGGGCTCTGATCCAAAATCTTCTCTCTGTAAATCTATAACAGACAACCTGAGAAGCATTTCTCTCTAGACTTGCAAGAAATACCCATGCTGGTTCTTTATAACTTATTAAAAAGTTATTTGCTGGATTATTTTTAGCAGTCCAATGTTACTTTTCAAAAAGTTACATTTTCAGTGCAGTATCATAATATATTAAAGCTGCATTATTTTATAATCTAGGCTTTTTTCCATAGGTTTTCAATACATCTTAAACTGGCAACCACAATTTTAAAATTCTGAAACACAGTGTAGAGTCAACAGAACTTTTCAGAACTCTTGCTCATTTACATAGGAAAATTAAGTTTTAATAAGGAAATGGAATAAATTGGGAAGTTGTGTGATGTTAGTATGAGATGCTGGAAATGGAATAATCTTTCACTGATAATTGGCTAACAGTAAGATTTTGTTGTTTTGCTCATTGTTTATACAAAGATTATGAAAATATAAATTTGATCTAACTTTGATCCTGTAAATTTCTTCTTCCTACTTTTTATTTGACTTTTGCTTTTATTCCAGATATAAAGTTAAACAAGTATAAAGCTAGTGTCTTCAGAAATATCCTGAAAGGCTAGGAGACTTCAACAGGTATAGCTTGATTTTTGGTTAGCATGTGTTATACAGCAATTAACGGGAAAGTTGGCTGATAAGGTGTATTTATAAAGTTACAAATCAAATATATTTGTGCATCCATGGTGAAGATGCTTTTTGTCTCTGTAACCCAGAATAAACACTTCTATGAGGGCTAGTTCACATATGGCTGCCAAAAAAAGGAAAGGTTTGTACATAAACTAGGCATGATGCCTGAAAGAATTAGTTTCAACTCAAATATGGTAATGCCTAATGTAGTCTTTGGAGGTAATTTGGACACATAGGCTTTATTTTGTGATTTCCTTTTGAGTTGTTCTTTTTTGGAGGCAACCACTTTAATGTATTGTTCCTAGAGTGGATTCATAGCATATTTTGTGAAATATTAGTTATTCTCTTTCTGCTCTTCATAGCTTTGCTTCATTGCCTTGTTTCAGAAACTGACCGTTCTTTTTGGCCAAATAATTGGTTCTCTTACATGTTGTACAGCAGTGGTCCCCAAACTACTTGGGATGGCTAAGAGTTACTATCCCACTTCGGGTTACAGTAGTGCAAGGGGAATTCCATCTCTGATGTAAAAACTTAACCTGTTATTAATATTTGGAATTCTAACCCTAGCAGAAATGAGGCTTAAAATGGAAATTATTACAAGGGAAATAAAATTGGCAACTACTCCTTTTGATACAAAGGTAAGATGGGGATACAGGATAACATTTATTCTTTCGTAGAAAACATCTACTATTGACATATTATGATTCTATGAGCTCTTGAAGTTCCTTTCAAACGAAATTATCCTAGAAGACTACGTACCTGTTGGTGTGAAATTTTGTGTAGACATAGCTAACTAGTTCAGGTACTGCTGAGGGCATGTTTGCAGTAGCTCATAATTCTTCTCAGGCTGTGAATCCTGGGAAAGGAGCTGAGCAAATATTTAAGTACTGAGTCAATGTTGAACTCCAGCCACTGTGGCTACTGAGCTAGTACTGCCTAAGTTTTTTAACTTGTAGTTCTCTAGGAGTTTTCTAACATACTCCTTGCTAGCTTGTATGAATGAACTAGAAACATCTCAGTACCTTTGACTACTACTCTTAAGTCTTCTGTCATTGTGGAAATAGGCCATATAGCTTTATATGTCCCATCTTTCTTTTCTTGGGATTTAAACTTGCAAAAAAATAGAGACATCCTCATTACTTTAACCGGTACCTCAAACAGTCTGGTAGCTTACTGTGTTAATGTAAACTTATCAGCATATATTAAATCTACATTTCAAAAGGTGGTGGGAGCAGACTAAATGTTTGGTGTTCTGAAATGTGCGTTTTAGATGCCTGTAATACATTCTCACTGTATAGCACAGCAGTCATAGCAACTGTGTGTTCAAATTATATTATGCCTTTAAATATCATTGAAACCTGAAAAATTCTGCTAACATGATATAAATCTTAAATTGCACTGATGTTTAACTTAGCATTTTGGTTAAATCTTGTGAATTCTGGAGGAAAATGTTCATATGCTTTAACGATATGTTGCAATGCTCTCTGAATGCAGCATTAGTTACCTTTAATGTCAGTGACTGAACTCTTCAAAAATTAAAACCTCTTGTTGATTTTTTAAATTTAGTTTCTTGTCCCCACACGGGTATGAAACCTTTGTTGATTTTGGATGCTGCTGTTTAATGCTGCTGAAGTAATTCATGATAGAATGAGCTTTGAAATATATTTTGCTTAAAAGCGTAAGTCTGTATCTTCCTTTAAAGAAGTATGTTCTGTATGGAAGAATTATCAAATTTGCACCTCTTAAACTGGGGAAAGAAGTGATACCATACGATTCTTGTCCTTCATTAGATTACATCAGCAAAATGTGTAATATATAATGGATAAACTACATACATATGATTCATGGTAGAATTTTTAAACTGTTTTACTCTGTAAGCACAAAATCTGTTTTAAAATTCCTAGTTTGTGAATCATATCAAATTTTGTTGTCTTCATAAACAGATTACAGGTAAATTTTGAACCCACTGACCTTTAGTTTAACTGCTAGTACCTGAGCTAAAGAAGTAATTCAGAAATCCCTCTGCAGACCCGTTCCTGAAGAAAGATTTGATGCATGTTTACCCAATTAATTAGAGAATATTGGGGTTTTTTTGTGAGTGAAGAACCATGCAGCAGAGGAACCGTGGAGTAGGAAAGGTGCTGTGATTTCAGTGCTTAAACAGGTTAGCATCTGGTAAGGCCCTGCTAGGTGTCACTCTCCTCCATTAGATTGAGGTGCTACAGTCTCTTTTGAGACTTTGATTTTGAAGCTTGTTAATAGCTTCATTAACTATTATAAGGGTTGAAGCAGCTCTTCGATGGACTGGACCACTAAGAAATCATTACTAAATATTCTGTAATAGAAAAATGTGCTTCTGAGGTCTACAAGAATTCCTCATTGCATCAGTAGTATACTGGATTTATGTTATAGGACTTTAAAAATTGGGTAGTCCCTTACCACCAGGTTTTATCAAGAAAGTTAGAAATAAATAGTGGTATTATGGGTAGAAATAACACAATAGAAAAGTTTGCAAAACCTATCTTACAAGCCAGTCTGAACAAAAGAAAGAACAATATTGCTGTTTTTTACAAGTTGTCATCTATGTGTTTAATTAAGATTAGTGAAAATCTCACAGGTCTAAAGAATCCAGATAATTGTAAATTGTTGGATATTGATTGAGTTGGAGTTAATAATGATATTAATTTTAACTGCTAGATAAAGAATGAGTTACATATCATGACAGGAAAAAAAAATCTTGGAAGCTAGAATGAGTATCTCTTCACGAAGCTGTACTGTGCAGTGTCAATACTGTCAAGAGTTATTACCGAATATTGAAGTAGATGGCTGATGTGAGTTAAAACAATAAATGTTTTGTGCTGATAATGTAAATATGTCTTCAAGTGAGTATACATATGAATAATTATGGAAACTCTTGCAGTCACTTGTCCATTCTTCTGCTGTCAGCTAAGAAATCAGATAAATAGCTAAGAATTTTTTTAAATGTTTCAACAAGACTTTTTCTCCCTTCAGAGATCTTGCATTTTGTGGCACCTTAAGAATTTTAAAACTACATTAATGAAATATATCTTTATGTAGATTGTTTAGATTTTGCATGAGGGTGCGGTGCTCAGATTAAATCTTTAGATATCATCAATGATTGTTTATCGAAACACCCAATCAGAGAAACCAGAAAAGGAAAAGCAACTGTTAACTTCTTCCTGAGGAATATTTAGAATCTGCTTCAAAATAGCAATCAGAGAGAATCTCTGTAATGATGATTGCAATGTCAGCGACCATTCAGAATTCATATGGAGCAGTGGAAACCAAAAGATGTTACAATTGTGCTCAGAAAAATTGTTAAAATAAAAGGGGAAAGTAAATAATGTAGAATCCCTGCAGGTGGCATAGAGACTATTCAAAGACATCATACTGGAAACTTGAGACAAATGCATGCCATTTATCAAAACAAGATATAAAGATAAAAAGAAAGATGCCATGATTAAACAGGATGGTAAAAAAGGCTCATAGGAAAAAGTAAGCATTCTTGGAAAAAAGTTGAGCTTTTATCCAGGAAAGACAGGTTAAATGTAATAGTCCAAGGCAGATCAAAAGTAATCTGGAGAGCAACTTGTAGAAAAGATAAAAAATTATTAGTAGTATTTGTACAAATGCATTAGAAGCTTGAAGCCTCCCAGAATGCCTGTAGGACTGGTAGGTTCTCGAAATAGAAGGAGCATCCATATAAGATGAGGCCACAGCAGGAAAAGAAAAGATTCTTTTTGATAATGTTTGCTGTGGGAGAACCTGGAGAAAATTCCTATGCTGAAAGTTTACAGGCAATGTTTTAGAGGGTTTAAGTCAAATTTAAGTGTTGTAAAAGAAAATTGTTAAAGGAAAAACAGCAAAATGTCAGGACCAGATAATGCATGCCCGAGGTTCTTGAGAAACTTGAGGATGAAACAACCAAATTGCTGAATGTAATGGACATCTTTTTACTTAAAATTGATTAGGTCCCAGCTGACTGCAAGTTGGCTGATGTCATGTCACTTTATGAAAGTTCCCAGGAGAGCTCTAAAGAACTGTTTGCCAATAATCATGACTTTCATAGGAGGCAAATTGGTAGAAATCATAACAAACATTGACATTACTCATTTCAGAGAAAGATGATATTTTGGGGAAGAGTCAACACTGCTTTTGTTAGTGAGTGTTGCATCAAACAAACTTATGAGAATTTTTTGAAGGAACCAGCAAGTTTGTAGATAATAAATATCCATCTGATACAGTCTGCTTAGGTTTCTAAAAAGCAAGATTGGAAAAGGGAAGAGAAAGAGGTAACAGGGCTCATCAAAGCTATTGGAAACCCTTTCATGCAAGGCACTATGAGGGCTGCTATGGGGAAAGTTAACTCCATCCCAGCCAGACTTAACACAATGGGCTGTGACTGCAGCACGGAAAAAGATAGCTACAGGGAGGATGTGACAGTGGTCTGTGAAACCATGAATGGCAGAGAAAGCCAGAAGAGGCTAGGGGTATCAGATGTTTGAGCCTGCTGGAGATGGTGTGCGTTTTAATCTAAGAAACTTCTTTCAATAAGACACTGCAGATGCCAGAAGTTTAAGGAAGAAAATTAATTGTGAGCTATTAAACACAGTGCCACTTTGAGGAAGCACTTGAGCTGCAGATTGCTGGATACTGGGAAGGTTCAGGAGAACAGGTTTTTTATTTCTCTGTAGGAATCTTTTGTTGACTTGTCAAAGACAGGGTACTAGGATAGTGAGGTTTGTGGTCTGATACAGTGTAGCTAGTTTATATTCTTGTTTAAACCAGTAGGACAACGTTTGTTACTTCCTTTGTCATTTAAATGGGTATTCTTGATTGCAATTGCATACAGAAGAGAAGGGAAGAAAGCACAGGTAAATTAACAGTTTTAAAGTCATAATCTGTTGGTTGTGTTTTTTTTTTTATTTAATCAGAGATTTTGATGTTAATGAACTTAACTATGTTTTTTTTGAACTTACATGAATGAAAATAACAGTAGCCAAATTCCCAATATAAACCTACCTTATTTTAACATAATTATAAAGAATCTTTTGGCTTGTATCCCTAATGATTAATAACTAACTTTTGTGTCAGAGCAAATTTGAATTCAAAAGTAGGCTATACAGTTATCTGTTACTGTAAATTTGCTACAGAATTCCGTTAATACTTTTACAAAATATTATTCTGTAGATCCAAGTTCTAGATCTAATGTTTAATTTTGCCGAATGTTCCCCCTCTCAATACTTTATCATGTTTTTTTCTTTTATCTTCATTGGTTTACAATCTCTGCATAACCCAAACCATGAAGAATTTTTAGGGGAAAAAATGAAAGTTACCTTCTTCCCGTTAGAGTTCTCAGAAATTGATTCTGAATATTTATGCTGTTTGTGCACCTTCCACTTTGTCACCTGAATTACCAGTTATTAGGAGCTTGAGGAATCGAAGAATCTGATTTGATTTGAATGTCAACGGCAGGAGCAGCTAGTCTGTGTGACAACACGTATTGATACAGGAGTTGCTTTTATTTGATGTATTTTGTTAGCATGAATGCATGCAGTCCCTCTTGAGGAACTCAAAGTACAAGTACGTAAAGCTCTTTTTTTATATAATGCTATAGGTCATGAAAATGTAAAACCTGGACTGAATGTAGACATATTTGAGTAGAAATTTGTATGGTTTATTTTTTAGCTCTGCACATTTGAGGACATGGTTTAGTGGCGGACTTGGCGGTGGTAGGTTAACGGTTGGACCTGATGATCTTAAGGGTCTTTTCCAACCTTAACAATTGTATGATTCTATGATAGGAGGAGAACATTTGTTAGGTTAGATATAGGGTTCTGAAGTGAAGTCAAAGTTTTGTTCAGCCTGTCTAGCCAAAACAGATTAATAAATTGATTTTGAAATTATAATCAACTTGTCTTTACCTCCCTTTTCCAAAATGAAAACTACTATCTTGGCACATAGACTAAACTTGCCTTATTCTTTCTTTCCTTTTTCTTTCATTGGTTTAAGACCAATGTTGTCTCAAACTCCTCTGTTGTAGGACACAACTGGAAATTGAAGAGAAGTGGCCTTTATGGCATTGCTATATTTGTGAAAATCTGCTCTCAGATCAGCTATATCTTTTAAAATTGTATTTTGCATATGCTCAGTAAAACTTCTTTTATCTTTATAGCACAGTACCTGAAGATTCCACCATAATGTGAATGATCCTATCTGAAGCGGACTTGGCCCATAGTTTCGGTTCAGAGCTTGGGCTGTGCTCCAGAACTGAACAGGAGGATGGTTTCTTCTGTGCTCTGTCTCTCCCATGCATTGTCTTGCCTGATTTTATTGCGGTAGGAATAAGAACTGGATGTGGGTGTGGGGAAGAAAATAAGTTAAAATGTTTTGGTAAGCAGAAGGGAAGAATTTGGGGCTGAAGGAGAGGAGGTTCAAATGATGGTTTGAACTTGCACAAGAATGGGATAATTTTATGTCTGGAGTAATGAGATTGACATGCTAGACAAGGAGGTTATGATGACAAACTTGAGAATTAAACATAGCTGGAGATACCTGAAGAATTAAACTGGAATAAGGAGGTAAGGGATGGGTCTGGGTTAATGCTGGAAGGGGCAGGGCTGTAAATCTTGTATTCGAGAGAACAAAGGGAAGTTTGTGCCTGCTGAGGAACATTGCAGTCAGGAGACACCATCTCACTCTGCTGCAAGCAAGCACCTGAGAAAGGCTCTTAGTGCTTTCTAGTATTAATCTGAATAAAAGATACTAACCTGACTTCCACTGTTGCTTGCTCCAATGGGACAGATCTTCTGGTGGCTTGTCGCTCCATCAGTGTGATGACATATGATGGAATTTGGGAATTTTGGTTTGCCTTCTTGAGAATAATTATGCAGTAGCAATAAAAAAGCTAAAATGGGCTGTGTTTCTGAAGGAATTAAAAAATTAAATAATTATGGAAATAAAAGTGATTTTGCAAGTTCTAACTATATAATCCCATACACCTGTCCTGCCTCCCCCTTCCCCCCAGATCCTGAAATTTGTGGTGCATCACAGTGAATGAGAGATTAGTTTTGTTTTGTTTTCTCACTGTATTTCCCAGTTCTCAGTGCCCCCAAATAAGTGTAAAGAATGAGTCAGAGGTCAGAAAAAAGAAGAGATGGGCTTAGGCTTGAGACAGTTGAACATTACATTGGAGAACTGAGTTTTATTCTGACTTTATCACTGAAATTTCTTTGTGTGCGTGAGATCCTTGGTGAGTCACTAAAATCTAACTTTTCCCAAGTGGTTATTAGTTGTATGTGTGTTTTTTGGTTTGGTTTGTTTTTTTTTTTTTTTCCCCCTGAGACTATGGATCTGATTTGCAGTAATGGTAACCACTCTTTTCTGTAGCCAAAGACGGCCAACTGTACTTTGAATGCCTAAAATCTATGTAAGTGGCGAAAGAAACTGAACATTCAGTTAGACATCCAAATTTAGCAGGATTATTTTTAATTGTTTTCTTTAATCTGAGTTGCTAATCAATAAAGTACTCCAATATTTTACAAGCATTTTGTAACTAATTTTATAAGAATATTTGTGAATATTCAGGTATTATCATGGTAAGCACTATACCAAAGCCAGAGGAAGTAAAAAAAAAAATTGTTGAGTGGTTTGAACTGCATTCAGCAAGTATGAGGCCATACACTGAACAATAAAGAAGCAGAGTACTGTGCTCTTTCTGTGGGCCTGATTTGTTATCTTTCAAGTGTGGCAACTCACACTTGCTATATTCCTTGTTGACGGACAAAACTTCTGTCTCATTTACCCATCTGTAAATCCCTTAAAATTAAGTCGTCTTAGTATATTGACAACAAGTGTGTTTGCTTCTTTTTCTATTTCTACACACATTAACATGATATTTTCTAAACCTAATCATTGCATCAAACGAGGCTACCTTATGAGACTGAGAATTTGAGGGATACATTTTCTACATTGAATTTTGAAAAATGCTTTCCATTCGCTTGAATAAGTGATGACAAACTGCTTACATGCATCACCAAAAAGGAATGTGACAGCTAATTAATTGTTCTGCTGCAATAGAACAAGTTCTGTCAGTCATGAATTGAAATTTTTGTTTATAATACATCAGCACGTGGCAGTGGTACTGTGATCCTAAAACTTTACCCACAATATCTTTAATGTCTAGAACACTGTGCGTGCTGCTTATATACTATACAACCCTATTACAAATATATATATATGTATATTACATGATACATTACTGTATAACAGATTTTTATATATTTCAATTCAAATATTGGAGTTTTACGTACAGTAAAGCACTGTGATGCTTTTAAGAAACCTGCATTTATGCTTTGCAGTTTTGCTTGGAATGTTACAATGCTAATAGCTCTCAATTCATTTTCATTGTACATCATTATGGTAAAGCCTTTCCTTTTCCAGCAATCATTTATCTTTTCTCCAGGTACAGGCTGGATGCGTTCAGAGAAAATAATCAGTGTAGATAATTAGAGATATGCAATAAATTCTACAGTTGATAAGACTTTTTAAGAGCTATGCCTCATTTTGTTTCAGGGTTGAAAGTATGATGAGAAAGGATCATTTTGTGGTTGTAATAGCTGAATGACAAAGAATCTTTGTCTGATACAGTGTTGTTATGCTGATAACCAGTCTATTTCAGTTGTCTTTCTGTCTTGCTCTATCTGTAAAATATTTATCATGATGCTTTCATCTGTCTTGGAGAAGATGGAGAAGGTTTTTTTTTTTTTAATAACTTTATAGAAAACTCATTAGAAAATTAATTGGTATTCTATTCACAATTTGGAAGGTTTACGGTAAAGAACATATGAGATCACACTAAGTGCGTGGAATAGAAAGAAATGCTGAATTGTTTCCTTATTAAAATGGTCTAAGTTAACCTTTTATCCTATAATCATTTAGACGTGTGGGTGGGTATGTTACTATGGCTTGGCTAGTTTATGATACATCAGCTGTTCTGCAGTAATTGCCAATGGATTTGCTTTTATTTCCTGTGTAGTAATACATTCCCAGTGTATTTTCTCTGAGGGGTGATAACTTGAAGTATTTTGTTTTTTTAAAAATAGCAAGAGGCTTCAGATGGAGCAGCTGAAAAGTAGCAGCTTACACCACACTAATTGCCTAATGGATGGGTCTGAGAGGGCTTAATGGTTAGAAAAATATCCCGCTTCACTGGGGTAGATGCAACTCTACGTGAAACTGCAGCAATTCTCATATCTTGAGTCATGCATTATCAACCTATTTCTACCAGTTAAGAAACCAGGAAATTCACATTTCCTGGAGTTAAGAGGTGTATGTATTGAGAGCTTTGGATTTGTCAGATTGCTTCCAAAGATTATTATAATTTTAGTGGTTTAATTACGTTATTCATAACTTCCAAGAGTTTACTTTGCACTTTTTTTACAACACTACAAAATTTGGGCTACTGCTTGCACAGCACATGTAAGAAAGGTAAATGGGTTGATGCAATTTATTACAATATTAATATTACGAATCTCAGCATTTGTCTTTGATTTGAGTACATGTTCAGTTAACATAATTTCTATTCCCTTGATTTGACCCAATAGTTTCACATGCTGACTGACAGTTTTAAACTGATGATAAAAGTCTCTTGAGCTGTTTTTTTCTTTGGAATATTTCACCATTTTACATATATTCTGAAGACTTAGGTTAAGATTGCTGAAGTCCAACAAATATTTAGTTGGAGAGCTGTCTCCACTGCTGTGGCAGGCAACTTCTGTCATTTACTCCAGTGGCATCCAAGTTTTTCTAAATTGTGAGTGAAAAACGGGTCTCCCAGCCTTTCACTGCCTATATTGATGTAAACGTGCTGTTCAGAATGACAGTTTTTGTCTGCTCACTTATGTAGTATGCTGATTTTTCAGCAGTTTAAATTCTTTTCCTTTTCCACCAGCCCATAGCAATTTGGTTCAAGCATTTGTAGGTTAATAGTATAAAAAAAGACAAATTTGCATCTTTTACCACCAGAAATCATCTTCTATATAGACTGATGATGCAGTAATGAACCAGTTATGAGAGGGCAACTCATGAATATAAATAGTCCCATTTTACAAGTATTTTGCCAAGGTCAGTGAGAGAGAGGGGGGAGGTCAGAAGTAGCTCCTTAGTCACAATCACATCTGGAGCTGAAACAAACTCTTTCTTTGTCTGTAGAAATTTGGCAGTGTTTTAGGATTGCCAGAGTTTAGATGCTAAAATCTGGGACAATGGCAGAGAACTAAACTGTGCATACATAGATTAACTGTGCATGGAAAGTACACTTTATCTGCATAATAACCACTTTTTCTGGATGCCCCGTAGCCTTGATTTCTACATGTTTGGAAAAACAACTGTTTCCACAGAAATACAGGAAAAGCCTTACCCTATGTGCTTTTCATAAGGCATTGGATTTGACCACTAGAACATAACATCTTAGTTTTACAGGACGTCTGGCAATCCTGTGAGGTTCAGTCTGCATTTTTCCCTCATCACAGAAGAAATATTAATGCATCAGCAGGAGCATTCTTTGGATACAGTGATTATTGTTCAAGATAGCACTACTGGCACTTGGTTTTGACCTCTAAACTTGTTTCTGCTTGGCAGTGGCTTTCGGTATTGTCCAAGTGCAGACTGGTGTCTTCTCAAAGAAAAAATATTTTTGTTTTCTCTTATCTGTCAATCTGTCCACTTAAGTAGTCTCTGTTATCATAATATTATAAAATGCGACTCACAAATTGCCTCTGAGTGAAAAAAAAAAAAAAAAAAAAAGACATATCTGCAAGTTCCAAAAAAGGGTGGTGCTTATGTGATTATTTTTGCAGTTTCTCAGTTAAATACTGGATTTTAAGGAAACTGTCTTGGGAATGTAAGCTCTTCAGGGAAGGAAGGCACATGTTGTCTTAAAAAAAATCTAGCAACTCAAGAGGACAAAAAATTTATATTATTGCCACAAAGAACCACCACAGCCAAGGGACATGGTGGTGGGCACTTTTTAGAATGTATTTTCTGACCAAAATAGTCTCCTTTTTTTTTTTTTTTTTTAATGTATACAGCAGTTATTTTTCAAATTTTTTCAAATATTTTCCATCAAACTGATGGAGTACATAAACTTTTTCTATAATTACTAATCAATCTTGTAGTTTCAGTGAACATTTTATATTTGACAGTCACTAGACATAATCAGTCTAGAATAATGCCATAAAGAGGAATCATTGAATATATGCTTGAGGAGTGATATGTGCATATATATGCATCATCGGCCCTTAGCTATCAGCTGATGAATAAACCAAGCATTGTGTCCTCATGCCCCCGAAGCATTCCCACAGGTTGGGAGTACTGTTTGGATATGGGACTTACCACTTTCCAAATTGAAGGCCTTTTATATTACAGTTCAGCATAAAACTGTGATGCCATATAGATTTTGGAAGCTTGAAGTACTTTTAAATTACCTAATGGCCATGGTGATATATGTCTGAAATGACAGAGATGTGGTAAAAGGTTTTAAATGTGTTTAGTTTTTTTCTGCTGCAGGAGATGAGGAATGGTTCATAATCTGCTGTTATCTGAGCTGGAGTGAAGGCAGGAGCAGCATTAGCTTCCTGTGGGCACCATCTGCCCAGTGCAGTAGCCTTAGCACATTACTGATGAGTCCAGAGAGAGCATTAAGCTACTTGAGTTATTTGATTTCTGGTATCTCAGATAGTTTGTCAGAATGGTAGCTTGAAAATAGGATACATCCTTAGACCTATGGCAGTTTCAAATGATAACGCTGTTTGAATTTAGCGTTCAGTAGTTGTGTATAAGGTTATGACCAGCACAGATATTACAGCATGGCACTAGCCTCAGTAATATCAGAAGCTCTGACCATTTTGAAGTAGGAAAGATTTTCAGGAGCTTCTTTTGGAAGGGCATTATTAGCCTGCTTCCAAAAAGATTCATTCAATCATGAGAAAGCCATAGTGTGAACCATGTGAACCATCTAATAAGCCATCAAGTAATTTTTTTAAAAAAAACTATTTTGGATCAATGCAACAAATAATGGAAGAGGAATGGTGGAAGGAGGTATTAGAATTTTTTATTAAAATTAAGAAATTGATGATGGAGAAATTGGCCTGTAGGTTTTTCTGTATATTTTCATACCACTGGAAATATCTATTGTTCGCATTTGTTTTGTGTTTTAATAGTGAGTATTTATATACTCCCTTTTTTAATTTCAAAATGTAATGCCTGGTATAGAAAAGCAAACAAGGCAAAAAGCTCTTATTCAAGCAATGTATATACACATCAGTGGTGTGACCTCTTAAGTGGTGTATTACTATCCCCTCAAAAGATCATAACTAAGAAATCAATTTCTATCCTAATTCTAAAGTTATTCAACATGTTCAGGTGTGGACATACAAACAAATTATTATAACTTTTCCACAAAATGATATGAAGAAGGGAAAAAATATTGGAACTTGCTCAAAACTGTAAAAATCTGTTTGATCTCACCTGGGACTACAGACTTGTTGTGCACCAATCTTAATTGTGCAGTTCATAGAATCACACAATGGTTGAGGTTGGATGGGACCTCTGAAGATCACCTGCTCCAACTCCCCTGCTCAAGCAGGGCCACCTGGAGCCACTTGCCCAGGACCATGTCCAGATAGCAAATGACAGCCTGAATTGAATGTAGCTTTTTGTCTGGGAAAAATAATAATAGGAAAGCTATCCTTGTCGTGGATTTTTCTATAATAGACTAAAGATTTTATTCTGTTCATTATTCCTTATGAAGATCAAACATAACATAGCTAGAAAAACTAGCAGAATTACTAAATATTTTCAGTCTTTATTTTAAGCATTAATAATTTTTTGTTGTTGTTGCTCTGTTTTAGGAAGGTTGTGCAACTCAAAACATACAAAAGGTATAGCTAAACTTGTAGATTTTAAAAAATGTGTTGGCTATTACACTGAAAAACCGATAAGATTTATTTAACTGGTTTCTGTTGAAATGTGATAAGTGAGGCTTAAAATGTGTCATTCTAGAATGAAGTTCATTTCTGATGTAATGCTTTTGACCTTCCTCAGTTTGTAGCACTTTGATTTTCCTGCAAATGTCTTTGTCATTTTTTTAACTTCTTTAAACACACAAGTAATCATCTTGGGGGGAGGGGGATTAAAAATAAAAAAAAAAGGAGCTTGGCATTATTATAGATAAAAAAATTGGAAATTAATTCTTTAGTCATTTTATACACTTAAGTTATATTGTTACATGTGAATCATGTAACTTCCTTTTAACTTTTCAAGGTAAACTTGATCCTTGCTCAAATGGACTTCATTACAAAAACTGAAATCTTACTCTTTTTATAGATTATACAAACCACATTTATATTGCATAAAAATGCATTTTCTTTTCTTTAGTTATTATACAAAATGATTATTTATGGATCTAAACTGCCCATAAAATCAGAAGTACTGTGAAGTGGAACGGAAAATTTCATAGCTGTGCCCTGGTGTGGCTGACTAAAAATGTTCGTATGGCCCTTCAAGCACTTGTAGTACGTTAGTGTCTCACAAATGGCTTCTTGTTTGTTAGATGGTCTAAAATGGTCACTCCTCAGCTTATAGTTCATGATTCTATTTCTGCCATTACTTTGTTAAGTAAATGGCAGGCCTCAATATATGCATTTCTGTCTTGTCAGGTTCACTTGCCATTCCTGGCAAGTGTTTATACTGTCTTCATAAATAATGAGGTAATAGCATGCCTACAGGAGGCTTTTCTAAAGTCAATTATTAGTTGGGTACACCTTGTGTCATAAAAGTTTGTAGAGTTATTATCTATCTAAATATTTTTTAAAAGGGTAACTGCATGGCCTCAGCATTTCTGTATGATATGGCAATAGAAAGATGGTGCGGTGGCAGGACTGCAGCTCCTTTACATCCCTTAAATGTTCCTGGGGAGGTTGCCTGACACTTTATCATGTCATTCACAATTTTGACAATCTAGGTTCATGTAACAGGTAGATTTAAGCTGTTATATTTCATTTTTTAGAAATTAGTAGAGCAGAAAGAACAATTCCTGTAGAGGGAGAAGTATGTTTATTCAGTAAATGGTATTGGAAGTATAGTATGTATTTTAGCTCAGTTTCCGAAGGAAGTGAAGCTTATATGACTCTGCCTTGCAGGCAGAAAGGTGCAGGAGAGTGTTTGTGCTATCTGTATTTGCCTGTACACCTGTCCCCTCTTGCCTGCTAGCTTTTGAACCTGTTGCATCATTTCAAAAAAATTGATAGAGGAGTAGTTATATTACTGATGATCCAGTTCCTATAAGTTTGGGGATTGTAGATATTAAGGATTTCATCATAAGCTTCTACTACTTGATAGAGATTGCCTGTCAGAGAAAGACATCACAAACATTTTAAGTGCATGGCAATTTCAGTTTCAATTTAAATTTTTGGTGTATTTTTTTTGACTGTTCTCTTTTGCTTTTTTACCATACTGTATTTCATTAAATGAATTTTGGGGCATTCATATTGAATTTTTGTTTGTGACCTTTCTCACTTTAATAGTGAGCCCTTTCTGAAAGATTTGCTAAAATTATGAGGAGTAGAGTTCCTTTCTGTAAATCTTTAACTACATTGCAGGTGCCAGGTAATCGAGCAGGAGTTTCCCTTCTGCCTTGTTATCCTGAGATTTCTGAAGATGTGAAGTTCTTTATGGTTCTGACTTACTCCAGCTGCTCCTCATCTATTCTAAACATGGCTTGTTGAACCAGGTAGCTTGTTTGAGTAGTTTTATGACTGTTATGTACCTCTTTGAAGTTGTTTACATTGTTGGAATTTAAATTTACCAAACTAATTTTGATCTTATGATTTCTAATATACTACTTTATTAAATGCAGTTATAATGAATCTTTTTTTTATTTTTGCTACAAGTGCAAACAAATTACTAGGCTTTATGAATAATGTTATCTATTTTGGAGGGGACAGAGAAAGTAAGAAGGTAGAGAGATGACTGATTTAGGCATCTCCTCAGTTTTTCTAGTTTTGAAACCAAAACGTAACTTTTATACACTTACTTGGGGAAGTAATGTTGGGATAGGGCTTGTAACAGAAGTGTAGTTGTATTCTTCATTTTAGAATATCTTCTACCGTAGTGATGGTTGCCAAGCAGTGATACTGTAATAATATTTTGGCAAACAACTATTCCTGCTATGTTAGGAAACAAAACAGAAAACCACCACCAAATAAGGCATATTTACATGTTTAATAATGCTTCTGGTTTGATTTTTCTATTATGCACATGGATTAGTAAGTGTTCTCTTTATAAACCTGGAGATAGTTCTTCAGTTAATCTGTCAAAATACAAAGTGTGGACTAATGTTTTTAGCTCTAACATAGTCTGACTTTTTCCTGGTGAAGAGAAGGCCCCCCCAGGGATTGAAACATGTGCAGACCTTAATTTTCATATATTTTGACAATTAGCGAAAACTTGCTGTGAACAAAAGAGCATTGAAAAAAGTAATTTGATATGATACAACTGTCAAAACTTACTCAGATGTGCTCAGCTTGAATCTGCTTGTTACCTGCCAAAAAAATAACCCTGGCTGCTTTTCAGTTCATGGCTGGAGAGGATTTCTTTATTACATTCTTAAATTATTAATTTTTTAAAGAACAAAATATATGAAACTCAGATGGTAATATTTGAAAGAAGACAATATAAATAATGTTTGTTTTAATTCTCTCACATAAATAGGGTAAAATAATGTCACTTGTGTAGATAATTATTGACTCTCTTTTCTTAAATAAATACCCTGTGCTTTTTGAATGAAAGGTAGCATTGCATGAGTCTCAGGGCTTAAGCAATTATTTAAGATATCTTCCTGCAGTTTAAATATTGTCATTTGGTTCCATGTTTTTAAAAAAGCTTGCTAGCTTTTAGGTGAAATTTAATTTCCCACTTTGTCTTGTGTAAAAGCTGATAAGAAGGAAAGATCAGGTGGTGCTGCAGCATCCATACACTGTAGTTGAATGCTGAGAGTTCCTTCAGGCTGCCTCGTACTCTCTCAGCCCTGTTCTGAGCCCCAAGATCCAAAAATGCTTGCATAATTGGGTACTGTTTTGTGACTTATTAATTGTTCTCTTGGGTATATAGTTGCATGTGAGCCAGATTGGCTACTTTCCCAGCTTGCATCACTGGCAGCTGTTTTGCTTGAGGCAGATGGCTTGTAAGAGAAGCACCCATAAATTAGGGCATTGCTACTTTTTTCAAACCGTTCTGTGAAAGAGAACCTGATGAGATGACATTTCAAAGTGTTTTTTGTACACCCTGCTAAACTTCTTTGTAAGTGTCTAAATAGCACATTTTACAGTGATCTCTATTTTTTAAAAGAATTTTAGGGCAGTACAGACACTGCAATGTAGTCAGCATGAAAATCTTAAATTATGTTAAGAACCATTGGTGATGTTTTCTATATGAAAGAAGGTTCTTAAAAAAATTCACATCAGAAAGAGGAAAGAGCCTTGATACCCTTTATGTAATGAGAGTAAGGGCATTTTTAAGGGCAGTAGCTGGAGAGGAAATGGAATAGTGTACGCTAGGAAAACTTCAATGGTCTACTCAAGTGTTTTAGACATATTTGTGTGTAACATTTTTCTTCTGGAATGCATGATCACAGTTCCCATGTAGAAATTTAATAGCTAGACTTCTATATACTACTTCTAAGGAGTAGTATGAGACTTGTGCAATTTCCTTGTAGTTAAGAATTCTATTATCGTGCTTCTCCATCCATATGTTCATTCTGTAGGTGTACACGTAGTACTGCTTCGGAGACTGGAAAATTTCTTGCATGAGCAGGATCCATGGACACACACATACAAACCTTACCTTTCTATGTGTCTCCACACCAGCATAAACCAAAAATCTCAACCTAGAATTGTCATTTCTTAAAACTACATAGTCATTTTAAGCCAGAGCAGTTTGCTACTTTTGCTGTCTGTTTATTCTTTTGCTCCTGTACTGCTGTATTTTGTTAAAGCAAATCACTTTTGGTCTTTTCTAGTTTGTGCCTCAAAGATTCTTCTTTACTGTTGACCATGCCTGCGATCCTCCAGTGGGTTTTAAGAACCACCTTTACTATAGAGACTGCTTCTGAAATTCATTTCTCTGTGTACGTCTTTGCAATAAGACATGCATTTGAGAAATATGATATTTGATTTGGACTCATACTCCAGGAAACAGAGGATTATTAGAGGAAACATCAATAATTTCCTCCAGTGAAGTTCTAAGCTTTCATGCTTTGGTGGCAAGTTAGGAAGGTTTTGAAATCTAACTCAGACCCAGTTAGGACCTGTTCTCCAGTTAGGAGGGAAAAATAAGCTCTGAAAAAGAATTGGTCTCTAACCAAATTTAGCTTGGAGAAAATAGTTTTTCCTTCTTCCCTGGGGAAACAATCCTCTTAAGTTGAGCTGTGTCAAACCTTTTGATCTACAGTATTGGTCCAAGCTGCCTTCATACGTGGACTACTGTTAAATCTTTGTTTTTCATTGCCTTCTTACCTTACTGTGAAGAACTACTTGGGAGTAGCTCTGCTTACAAACTGGCCACAGAACCAAAGTCTGCCTGTCTTTATCATGCTGTTATTTATAAATTGCTTTTCAGTTGTTAAAATATTTAAATAGTTTAGCTTTTGTGGTTATGACAGGTGTCTGTTGATTCCCCTCTCGCCCCCAATCTTTTTAATTTTCTTGAAATGCCAGATTTGTTCATTTTACTAGTGAGGGGAAATGTAACAGTGGTCTTCCTGCTCTGTTAAACTTGTTATATAATTCCTCTTTGTATGTGCAAAAGATACTGTAGGTATGTGCATATTCTTTTCAAGGAGAGAAGGAAGTTGGAATCTGAAGATAGACATGAACTCTCTCTTGCTGTAAGTGTTCAAATCAGAATTATTTTTTAAAATAACATTAATTTTGGGAGGATGAGTTTTCTGTGTCTACATAGTCCATAGAGATGAGGTGATTTAGAGCACTTCTAGTTATGCTGCATATGAGATAATCTAGAGCAAATATTTAAAACATTCATTCACACATACTCTCTTTCAAGTGAAATTAGCTTCTGTGAAAAGACCCAGACGTTCTCATAGGAAATAGGCTCTAGAGTAAACCAGTTGGTAGTTACGGGATGGGTGCAGAAATTACTACGATCTGTTCTGTCCTATGTAAGTAAAGAATAAAAATAGCCCCTTTGGGCCTAATATTTCACAACTTTGACTAAGTGTATCCTGTTTTATCTTCTGCTGTTAAAGCTTAACTTGGCCGCTCTTACTTCTTCAGTGTTAAAAGATACTTTCAGCAATTGGTGGCATAATTGAAGCACAGGAAACACAAGCAACTGCCATCACAGAGCTCCAAAGTAACAAGAGTATCCGCTCTGTTTCTATTAACCTTGAGTTAGTAATAGGTCTTTAATGAGCGTTACCATTTCTGACTGATAGCTGAATAACTGTCTTCACTGACCAAGAAAGCACCACTGCATAGGTAGACCTGGAACGATTCAAATCATAATGCTCTGAAGGAGAGAGGGGCTTGAAATTAAGGCAAACTGTTGTCTGGTTTTTTTTTTTTTTTGTCTTGTAAAAATGTGAAAGCAGGAAAAAAGAAACATCAAATGCTGTTGGCAATTTTCAGGTGAGTTGGGTTTGTTTATTGTTTTGTTTTGTTTTTTAAAGTCTGTCTTCCTCAAAATTTGAGAGAGATTTTTGGTGGGTTGGTTTTTCCTGCCATCTACTTCTTACTGACTGATCTCTGGGTCAGAATCTCTGGTATACATGTATGGCAATTAGCCTATGTCTTGCTGATCTAATTGGCCTTATAGGCCAGCTGACTGTCCTTGGCAGAAACATATACAAAAAGTTAGACAGTATGAGACAGTATGAACAAAGAGATTGAAAAGAGAGGATTAAAACCAAAAACAAACAAACAAGCCAAAAAAGGTAACATAGAAGAAATAATTCCATCTTTCCATAGATTCCAGACAAAGTTCTGTCAACCTATTTTTCCATTTCTGAGTTTATGGCTGCCTGACTTTAATCTTTCGTATGAAACATTTGGTCTGTAAAGCATCTTTATTTTCAATAGCATCCATGACATATAAACTTACATGTCAGTGATTTTCTTTCCAATTCCACTAGCATAAATAGAACTTTTGCTATGTAGAATTTGTTTATTTCTATCTTAAATACAGATTATTTGCTATAATATAGTTGGATTGAAGAGACAAATATTCTGTATCTACTTACCACTACTTTTGAGGGGAATAAGATACTGGTTATTTTGGTTATCCTTACTTCAAAACATTCCCATTTGAATATGAGAATTAAAGTAGTTTAACTTTACATTATGCTATTTGCAGTTGTGCAAAGAAAATGCTGTAGTGATAGACATGAAGAAATCTAGCATGCTTCAAAAGAATAAACATCCTTCACTTGAAGATTTGCTGTTCTCCACTTTCCCTATCATATGACCATCTTTATGTAAGAGGACATGTAAACTTATGTTTAAAAACTGTTCTTTCAAGTTATTTGATCCAGTACATTGGAATGTGCTCATGTGATCATCAGCCATCACCATCAAATTAAAAAATAAGCAATTATGTAGATAGAGCAGATCATGGACCTTTGTATGACAATCTTAGCAGTCTGGAAAACGCATTTAAAATATTAAATAATCCTTTTGAAAGAAAATAGCAAGTTAAGGAATGGTAATTTAGAATCTCACCAGAATATTCGTCCTTCCCTATTTCTCTTTTCCCCTCCCTCAAGCTGCTGCTCATCTAGTTTCTCTCCAAGCAGTAATAGTAAAATTGTTGGAGGATAAAGAATGGGGAAAGAACTGAACCTGTTTTCATTTAGGACTGTAATTATTAATAAACACCTTTTAGTTTAAAATTTCAAATACAGCTTCTGAAGGTCACTAGCTAGTTTTAAGGAAAGTGCTAATCTCAAGAATTCTTACACATCTTTTCTGAGCTTGGGTTCTTTTCAGCTATTTGGTGATATAATGTTCAGTTTAGAGGTGCATACCTTTTGCCTTTTAAAGCAGGTATAGTTACAGTTGTGACAATGCCTGTCATCTTCAGATTAGACGTGCAATTCACTCTGATCCTCAAAAAGTAGGTTCTAATTGGATGTGCTGATAATAGATTCATCAATGTGTTTGTTTAGTTAAGTATAATTGTAAGCAAGTTCTCAGCTTTATTGGCTTGCTATCTGCAGCTTGGTTCAGTTTTGTGTTTATTTTAATATTTGATGTTGCATTCTATTACTTGGAGATCTGTGCTGCTGGAAGTGCTGCACTTCTCCTTATTTGTCACTATTGAACCTTCCCGATAATTTTTAGTTACCAGCCTGATATTCACATTTTGAAAGCATAAAGAGAAATAAAGTTGAGATGCATTAAATGAAAAAGCAAAAGTTCTGTAGCTTTATTTTTCGATGGATTTTCTGAGCATTATGCAAGATGATGTTTTAGTGTGTTTCTTCATTTATTTTGTTGTATTACTTTGTTTGCTGATGCACTAGTATGACAGAGGTGATAATACTGTTAGTGCAATGATATGTTTTAAGAAACTTCCATAATGTGATTACATACTTTATATACCCATTACTGTAGAGTTTGTGTGTGTACACATATATATGTATAAACATGTTTATACATATACGTACATATATATGTATACAAAAATATAAAAAGTCTGAAAAGGAAATGCAATAGAGGTTTTCCAAGCTCTTTGATCTGTCCTGTATTTAAGTTTTGAAGAAGGTACATACTTAATTATTGGTGGAGGAGGGCTAGATCATTAGTGTCAATTATTCTGCAAAAGCAACAAATGGATTAAGTCATATTTGAGCCATAATATAAACAAATCTGGTGGACAGTGTATTTTTTTTTTTTAACTATATTTCTTTTAAAGGGAATGACTGGGTCATGTGTAGCTCTCTGAAGGGAGTAGGAGACTGCTGCTGCCCTTGAGAGCATATTGGGTGGGGGGAAGAGGAGAAGCTTCCAGACTACAAGAGCGGAGGAAGAAGGAGATTTATAGAAAGAAGCTGGAGACCTGTAGTTCAAAGACAGAGATGGATGAGAGGAGCAACTCCAAAACTAGGCCTCAGAAAGAAACTTCCCAAGGGTACAAAAGGATAGTACAGTTTGCTGCAACTAGGAAAATTGCTAAGATGGGTCCATTTTTATAATTACTCATTTTACGTTGATTGGAGATGATATCAAATTCATCCACCCAACCCAGGCTTTTTATCTTTAATAATAGTCACTAGTAGTATTTGTTTCAGAAGTGGGTTTTTTTCCCCTCTGGGGTTCTCTGCCGTGTTTTGTCAAATTACAGTTTGGGCCATCCTTAGCTAGAGGCTATGTCTGGGCTGTGGTGAGTAGCCATGGATTGATCACTCTCTGTGAACTTTTTTAACATCTTTGGTTACATTTAGTTTCTGTAAAAACCTGCAGCAATGACTGCAATAATTTAATTAGGTAGTGTGTGAGAAATACCTCCTTTGGCTTGTTTTAAGCCTCCTGCCAGATGATCTAATTACATGGCCCTCATTCATGTGCTTGTGAACAGTACTGACTAACCATTCCGTATTTACCTTCTCCATAACAGTGGTAACTATAGAGTGTTGTTATAACCCTCTGTTTTCCTCACACTGGAGGGATCCCAGTCTGTGTAGCTCCTCACAGGAGAAGCTACTCCGTACCTTGATTTCTCTTATTAGCCTGTCCTTTTTTTTCTTCTGTACTTCTATATCTACATGCAGCACTCAGACTGTGAGTGTAGCATGGATTTATGCAGTGACAATTTTTTCTGTATTGTTTCATGCTCCTTTTCCAATATTTCATTTAACATCTTTGAGAATTGGGCTGATGAAAATGACTTCAAGATCTCTTTCCTTGTTGCTGTTGATGTAATATGAGCCCAGCTTTCTATATAAATAGTTTAAAATGTATTTTTGCTCTCAGCATTTACTCATTAGTTAGTACTGAATTTCAGCAATGTCTTATTGCCTATTTACTTGCTATATTAAGATCTTTTCATGCTTTCTCACAATCAACTCTATTTCTGACTATCCTCAGGAACTTTGTGTCACCAGTGCATGTTGACACTTCAGACTTGTGTTGCTTTTTCAGTTCATTTTGAGTGGGTTGATTAAGGCAGATCCCAGCTTGAATCTTTGAGGAAGTGTCTATTGGCAATTTTTTTCTTTTTGTGAATTTGTGAACTTTCTACTCTTATTCTTTACTTTCTATGTTTTTACAAATTGCTAATCCAGAGGAGAGCCATCCCTTTCTTCCCATGTAAATGCGATTTCTTCAGGAGCATTAAAGGGAGACCATGTCAAAGTGTTTTGTTGTTTGGTTTGGGTTTTTGTTTGTTTGTTTTAAATCAAAGTACACTGGCTGACTGGTTCACTTTTATTGATGTCTGCAGTCTGTTTCAAAGAGTCCAGTAGATTTGTTGGGCATGGTATCCACATATGAAAATCCTACTGATTTTTGTCAATGTTTCATTTAAATGGTGCATCTATAAATTCATTTTATGGGGATTCTTTTTTTTTTTTTCCCCCTCAGTTTTTGTCATTTCCTCTGGCAGTTTCCCCACGTTCTTCTGGATCCCTTTAAAAGCTAATGTTATAGCTGCTAGTTTCTAGTCCTGTGGTACAAGACACAACTTGTGATTGGTTTTACCACATTGTACAGATTTTACTCCTTTGAAGGTTACTGTAATAAAATCCTATCTTTCATGTGTTGGATCAGGCATGATTAAATATTTGATTATTTATTTTGGCCAGTCTATCTCCTAGTTTAGTTTGTATGTGCTTTACAAGGGTATTTGATTAATATATTCATTTTGAATGTAGTTAACTGATACATTAAAAATATTCAAATAGAGAAAAAAATCTAATTCCTACATTTCAGTGTAAACATTATAATTAAATACTATAGAAGATGTTTATTATATGTATTAATTTTAGAATGAAATCTATAGTTCCTGTAATGGAAACACCCTTTGGAAGCACCCTTTGTTTTTAAAGGAAAAGGTGTATAGCTTTCACTTAAAAAAAACCCCAAAACCCAACAACAAAAAAACCAAAAACCCCAAAACAACTATATAACTATTTGCCTTTTTCATAAAGATTATGAGGGGTTTTTGAGTGGAATAGCCAATTATAATAGTCTGATAGGTGTTGTAAAAGCTTTTCTGCTTGCCTCATTGGAACATTATTTCTCTAGTCAGGTATTGCTAGGAATCTTGGCATCCCATAGTTTCTCTATGGTTAGTGTTAGTTTTAAATTCTAGGTATTTTCCCCTTTTCTGCTTTAAAAAAAATCAAAACATATGCAAGTTCTATGAGATGCTAGTTGAGAGTTGAATTTGTTGATAAGAACATAGAATTAGTCAGATGAGTGTAGACTTGTTTTTGTTAGGCTCACCTCATTAATATTTATTTTGAAAACATAGTCTTAAATAGACTTCATAGCAAACACAGTAAAGGCTATTAGAAAAAGGCTGAGAAATGAGAAAAATAGTGGTGTTCCCCAAGGAAAAGTTACTTTGCATGCATGTATAACATTTGATGGATTTATTGGGCATGCTACACTGCAACTTTATTGTAAATAATACTTGTCCCAAATGGCAAATGATATTCTCACTGCCAATGTTGTTCTCTGCAGGCATTTATGTAACTTTCACTAGTATGACGATTTTGCTAAAAATGTCTTGCAGTTTAAAAGAACATCCCAATACTTTTCTGCTTGTATAGAAATGGCTGGTGATCTATTCTTACTGTCTTACAATCACTGGAAGACACTTGACCCATCTTGACCTCCTTCTTTCACATAGTTTCTCCATCTGAGTCATGCTACCAAACTGAAAGAAAAAAAATAATTGTGTTAAGTCTGGGTATTTTTAAGACCAACTCAAGCTAATATAACACAAGGTTTGATTTGGGGGGGGGGGGGGAAGGGAGGGGGATCAATTTCACTCATCAAAATTGTAGGAAGACGTGTTATAGAAACAGAAGTCAGTAAGTTACTTAGAATAAGAAACAAGTCAGCTTCAATATTTTTCGCAATTCTCTTTTGTGCTAGAATTTCATACGCCTGTCTTCAGAAACCTTTGCAATGAGAATGTTGTATGTAACTGTAACTTGTGCTCTATGAACAGGGTAGCAAAGCGGCTTAGAGAGTAAGGAGTGAAAACAAGCCTCTGGATACGGTTTTCCGTTACCTTTGCATATAGTAGGTTATGCAGTTATGTCATCAAGTGTGGGAGAGTCCTGTGACAGTTTGAACAGCAGAATGGAACATAATTTGTGAAAAGGCCAATGAAGAAAAAGAACCTGTAGTTTTGGAGATGTTGATTGTGGGACAAAGATGATTTTTCTCTCCTGAAAGCCTACCTTTAGTTACCATATTAGCAGAGTGTGACCTTCAGCTTACACCTACATAAAGTGAATCAATTTCAGGAGGATGTGCTATTAAATGTTATAAACCCCATAGCATTTCACAATGACTTCTGGAGTATTAGGGTATTGGGGATTCTTTTTCCCCTCTTTTAACTGAAATCTGAGCTTGTTCATCCCTCAATCTTTTTATAGAGAACTTCTTCACAACAAGATTAGTAACTGGTAACAACTACCAGAGGTGTCTGACTGCATACTGTCTTCCTAGATGGATGAGTTTATCATGAGGCAAGGTGGAATGGTGTGTGCGGCCCTTCCCGTACTGCTAGTGGTGATTCCTTTGTGCACTTTACACATGCAAGATAAGCATGACACAAACAGCTATCTATGCAAGACTTGCCGTTTGGGGGGCAAAGTGGATCTCCCCAAGTGGTTTTATTTAATCATCTAATGTTACAAGAAGTGGGAAGGCATCATTGTTCTTTCTTTTTCATTTAGAACAGCATCACAATGTTACTACATGGGAAAAAAAAAAAAATCTGTTCTTTAAAATCTGCTGCTGTTTGAGTTTTTCTCAGCTGCTTACAAAGCTGCCAATGAAAGTACTACTTAACATGAATACATTAGAGAAACGTAAATTGGCACTTTCTGTAGAATGCAGCAATTTGCATTCCCTTGTTCTTCTCTGTTTCTGACAGCAATCTGTATTACATTCTTCAGAGTCTCAGTACTTTTTCTCCCAAGAGATCTCATCTTGTATTTCCTGGCACTTCAACCAGAAACTTGTCCATTAAGATTTTTTTTTTTAATACTGATTTAACTTTCGCTAACATAATTGCTCTTGTAATTAGACTCATAATTATACTCTCTCATCTGTTTTAAAATTATTGCTTTTAATTCTTTAGCTTGAGCTACTGAGGATATAGTTAGTTCAATCCCTGTGTATAACTTCCAGCCACAGCATTGCAGCAATATTTGCTTTCCTTTATGACATAATATCTTCTTTGGCTTCTTGACCATTTTCTTTCAGCTTACTTCCCTAACTTCTGTCTCTGTGATGTTTCTTTTTGGGTCATCATCAAGTTGTTGAAAGAAAACAACACTGATTTGTGTAAAGTTTGTACCTTGTGGCAATTTTGTAAATAAAAATCCTTAAGACAACAATTAATGCAATCAAATAAAAAAGTGGAGGTGTCTAGTGAATTATAGGTTTTGTTACTCTGACGATGCTGTGTCTCTGAATGAACTAGCCTGGGGGATTTAAAAATACAGCCTCATAGTCTGAAAAAAATTTGTCTTGTGCCTGAAGTTAGCTAGAGAACAACTATAAGCTTTTGCAAAAACAAATCGTTCGGTGGGTAGACTGCACGAAAGTGTTGCTGATTGTTTGCTTCCTCACTGTACAAATTCAGCATTGACAGATTCAGAATGAAAGGGAACTTTGCATAATCTGTATTTAACTTGTGAAATGCCTTTGGGTATGATATTGGATCTGTCAGAAGTTTATGTGGTTTCTGAAAAGATGATCAGAGAAATGCAAAGGTGAAAAATCTATTGACCTTTGTAATATACAAAGGCATACAACATATGGCTCCTTGGGCTGTGTTGCCGAGGCTCAAAGAATATTCTGAGAATTAGCACTGCTTACTTAAGAATATTCTTGTCTTGAGGTGGCTGCTGTTGTCAGTGGCAAGATACTGGACTAGACAATCATTTGATCTAATTCATTTGATGTAAACCATTCTCACATTCATGTTAATTTTTGGCTGAGAGAATCATACAGATTAATTTTATGCTGCTTGTTTTAGAGGGGGACTTGAGCAGAGAGGAGAAATGTAAGTATTTTAATGAGATTTTAAAGAGAAAGTTGTGATAAAAACCTTTATGAAAAATTCAGTATCTTCTTTTCTTCAGCTCAGTGCCGAAAAAAAAAAAAACCACCTTGTGGTCATGTGAAATAGTTTCTGTTTGCTGAAAAGAAAAAGATCTGAGATTCATTCCTATATCTCTAGTGTAATAGGTGGAAAAAAGCCACTTGATTAAAAAAATTAAGTCAATAAAGGGGGAAATCAGTTAATCTTTAGTGTTTTTAGTTACTGCATTAAGAATATATGAGCATACAGGAAAATGCTTCAGCATAAGATTTGCGCACATCCTTCTATTGCAGAAAGATAAAATTTAAGGTTGCTCTCTCTGTGTGTTCCAACACGATACATTAACAGTGTGTCAACATAGCAGTAAAGGCTTTTACTATGTATAATTGTAGAATAATGCCAATAGGTAAGTGTGAAAAGGATGTTTTGGGAGCAATTTCTAGATTTTGCTTTTTGTAAAGTAAACACAATTTTAAAAAATGGTTTTAGGTTTTGGATGACAGTAAAAGTAGTACAGAATGCCAGAACACCGAAGCAACTGTACTGGATCAGAGCAGTAATCCACCTAGCACTATTTCTTTTCTTTGATGGTGATTAGAACCACATGCTCTAAAGGAAAATGCTTATAATGGGCAATTAAAGGATCTGCACATAGCAGGCTTTTTTCCTCTGCCCTCCCTCCCCCAGTTGCCCTAAATTACTGGTTGGCCTTTACTCTGACGTGCAAGTCTGACAAAACCTAGAAGGAACAGGAAATGACCTAAGTGTGGTTTTAGCCAGTTTTTTTCATTACCTACATAAGAAGGAAAAAAACCCCCCTACTTTCCCTTGATAGACAAAACACCTTTTAGAACCTTTTTGAAACATTTGAAGATCTTGAAAAATATTAAAAAGAAGATTGGAGCAAACATAACAAGCAGTAAGAAAACTAAAGACTTTCTATAGCAGATAAAGTAGAAGCTGACCTGCTGATACTCCTGGTTACAAAAGCAGAAGTAGCATGCCTTTTTAAAAACAAACAAATGAAACAAACACATAAAAAAGAAACAAAACCCCAGCCAAACAAAAATATATTTTTCTGCTTGCAGGGAGTAATATTAACTTTAAGAATAAGCCTGCTGAAGGCTTATTTGAAACTGTAGCATAACAGTGGATCATTTTTGCTCTTTTTTTGTATCTGTGCTGACAAAGTTACTGAAAAGACTCTAACGTGATTTGTTGAAGTTTACTTAGGTGCAGCTCTTGTCAAAGATTTGTATTTGCAGGGAAGATCAGAATACTGTGAAATTTGGTGAAAACATTATGGTGGCCAGACACCTGTATGCTCCAGTGTTGTTCTTATGTGTCCAGCCAAATATGTTGCAGGTACTATTCAATGTATAGAATAGTATTTACTAAAGCACTTAGGTAGAAGCAAGTCTTTTTCCATTGAAGGACGATTTTAGACTTCTTAAAAAGTGACAATAATGCCTTTTATGAAAGAGTTCAGTAGAGTCAATGACAGAGTCTAGGATAGGTGATATGACTGTTTCCTTCAGCACGTGTATCCAAACCTCAGAACCATGAAAGCACACTTAGTTACTGTTAGAAGATTGTGGCTATCTGCAGACTTCAGAACCTATTGGCCATTTTATAACCTTGTATAAATAAATTGTGTAGAGTCAGGAAGTTATAAGTATTAGGATTCCAAAAATATCCTATTTTTTTCATGTCACATTTATTTTCATGGGAAGGTTCAGTGGGTGGAGAAATATCATCATGACTCTACATGCCTTAAGTATCATATTGAACACTTTTCCAAGTGTTGTATTTTGTCTTGATTACAATAATCTACTCAAGTGGCTGTTGTTTTGGCCTGCAAGATTTCACAACAGAACATTGTCTGTGTTATCTAAATAATGCTACCTCTACTTTGACAGAGTCATTCTTTGGTTGCATCACCTTTAGTGTCTTACTGAATACAACTTAACTTAATAACACACTGTTTTGCAAAATCTACCTTTTCTACACAGAGAGGGGAAAATCCTAATAAATAAATAAATAAATAAATAAAACAAGACTTCTAGGTTGTATACTGCTGTGTTTGTTTTTGTATCATTAAATTGCATAGGTTTAAAAAGCTAATTGATTGTAAGCTGTTACAAAAGACTAATTTAGAAACAAAAGCAATGAATCTAGCATCAGTCTTGTTTGAAAGGCAGTCATGAAAAGAAATGGATATGTAATGTAACCTTTTTCATATTTTACAATAAATTAGTTTCTCATCTGGTTGTAGAATTTTGCTTTTGAATGAAGTGATTTTTTGCAGAGTTGATTTCTGAATCAAGTTGCTATGGTGTTGGTTTCATTGTTTAGCTAATTCTATGCTTGGTTGCTATGGAAATACTTATTTACGGAGCTAATGCCTAATGGTGTCAAACAGATGCTACTAGCAACTAGAAATCTTTTATATTTGATCAATGAAAGACTCAGTCAGAAGTAGAAACTCATTTTTGTACTAATTTTTTCTCCATTAAAGTTTTGGAGCATGGAACGTGAATGGGTGGTGTCAAATAGGACAAGTTTTCTTTTCTTAACAAGCATTAAAGCACATGCTGAATCTCCTGAATAGTATCGTCATCGAAACTAAAACTTCCCACTTACCTAGTTTAGGCAACCAAACAGCAATTTTACAAAACTTAACATTGGGTATAACCTTAGATGGTGTGCACATTTCAGCTTAGGGTATAGAGTGCATATATTAGTTATATTCTAGTTTTAAAATTGATTTTTAGATTTCTAAGCTCTGAAACAATTTTTTGTAGCTGTGTATTTTAAATCTCTGCATAAGTATGAATATTGTCCTTAGTACAACTTTGCACCAACACAAGTAATTCTCGAGTAGCTAAGATGATATGATTTTGTATTTTATACGTTAAATTATTCTGAAAATATCATTACACAGTTATCTAGCCAAATATAGTTGAGTTGAGCATTTAAGTTGAAAAAAAATTATTTAAAAATGCTTAGTGTACTTTTATAGTAGTTTTAGTGTTTTATAACTTGAGAAAAGTAAAACCCATGGGCTTTTATTGCACTTAAACCTTTAGAAGTTTAAAATACTCCTCAAACGTGACTTTAGCCAAATGGAGCTGTGGCACTCATGCAAAGAAGATCCAAAAGAGCTCCACCCTCAATGGCATCAACTCCCTTCTGAAAGGCACATCTGTTACAGGCCCTGGAAACACTGGCTGCACCACGATAGGAAAGATAACTTTTTATATAGAAAAAAACATTAAAAATGAAACAAAAAACCCTGAAGCTCTGCCGGTTTTCATTGACTGTCTTCTCCCATTTCTCATCTGGTTTTATTTTATTTAGACTATAAGCTTCTCAGAGGAGCACTTTTTTCCTTTTTCTTTGCAAAAATTAATATTACTTTTTCCTGTTGCTGTTTGAACTATAAGCTGTATTAGGGGAGGCCTTTATTACTGTTACCTTGTCTGCTTTTTAAACAAATGTTTCTGACGTTGCTAACAATGTGGATTTTGCAAAAGTGTCATCCTTAAGTTTTGGTAATTCTTGGATTGATATTCAACAATCAGGGCCTCTGCCCCCCCCCCCCCCCCCCCCCGACGGATTACAAATACTGTCAGATAATTTGATTCTAAAATTCTTGTGTTCAAATTGCATGGCAATTCCTCTGGAGTACATGGAAATACTGTTTTCATTGTTTGAGGAGTATATAAACAATGGGTAATATCTGATGGCTACTGTCAATTTTCCTGCATATTTTCAGTAAGTGATATGTATTTCAGATCTCCTTAGATTTGACTAAACATCCATGGAAGTGAGTATAGTGTTCATTCTTCAGAATAGCAGCTCTGTGGAGAATTTTTTGAGCTTCAGCAACTTTTTTTAGCCTTTAAAAAATGTATTTCCAGTAATGTAAATTCCCTCTGTTGTTACTCTTAGCCTGTTTGGAGTGACATGTTTCAGTTTGACTTAAACCCATCCCTGGCTGGTGGTGCCCAAATCAGAAAAGGTCACTTGTACTTAAAGGGTTTTTGTAAGCTGGCTTGTCTTCTTTTAACCATGTTGAAATTTATTTCATAGGCTAAATAGACTCAATTATTATAGTTAAACATAATACAATCCCTGACTGTTAAAGAACAAGGCATAATACTGTGTTATGTGTGGGGTTTAGTTTTGTTTTGTTTTTTATTAACTGTCCTTCAAACTCTGATCAGCTTGACAGGCAGTTATATAAAACCAGGAAAGTGTGATCATTGCTCTTTGGATGGACTGGGAGACTCTGGGGTTAGTGTCAGGCTGATAGGAGAACTTCTCCAAGCTGACTGGTAATTTGGTATACATGGTTATGGGGGGAGGGCTATACATTTTTTCACTTTTTGGAAGTTCATCTGCAATATCAGAGGCCACTGCAGTTTTATTTTCAGAGGACCTCCCAGATGTATGATTGCTGTGATGTTGGCACTGACGGTGGATGCTCAAAAGCCAAATTGTGTGAGTTTCTAAGCAGAGGTTTAAGTCGTAGCTTGGAACTTTTTTGACTCAAGCCCCTCCTAGATCAGGTGTTTCTTTTTGGAGGAGGTGAGGAAGAATGTTATGTGCAATGGATTACAAAATCTTATTATTACAGAGTACAGATCTTTCTGCAACAAGTCTTATGGTTGCAAAATCAAAAATTGCTGAGGTTCTGCCTAAGACCTATTTTAAGGTCTGTTAGTCTGTTCACATTAAGTCAAAATAAACTGTATCGTTTTTACTCCTGTTGTAACATTAATGCAACTCTGGGAATACTTTGTAACTTTTGTTGACGATGCACAGTAATTAAAGCTTTGACTGCCAAACACTCAAGAAAAATAATGCCAAAAATGCTGCTCTTTTAGTATTCCAAATTTAACTTGCAAGACATGGAGTTAGGCTAATTAAACCAAGTCTGGTATGTAGTGAGAAACAAAGTACAGTTTCCTTACAGTTAGTTTCTCAATAGAATAGTAAGGAGTAAATTCTTTAAACAGAGAAGTTTTTGTAAAGACGCAGAATTTATCAGCTGTTAACCTTTAGAAGTGTCACCCCCCTTGTCCCTCAAACCATTTCAATTCTGCAGAAGGCCTGTTTAAGGAATATGCTGCTGGTTTCTGTTCCTTTCTCCCGAAATTGTTTTTGTGGGGGAGGCTTTCTGGATTTGAGTGCCATCTTGTGGTATGTTGTAAGCATCTAAGAAAAGGTAATAACCCCCCTATTCATTATTAACCTGTAAGGATTTGATTAGTAGAGAGATGTACCAAGTTATATTTACCATGGAAAAATATTCATTGCATAGTGATCTGCATTTTTTCCATTGTGCTTAGTAGAAGCCATTGGTACTTTGTGCCTAAAATTTTCATCAGCTCATTTTAATTACTTTAACGTGTGGCACATGGAATGAGCCCTGAAAATTTTACAGCTAATATAGACTGTGATAGCCTGTTAGCTGTGTTAATATGCTACACTTGTCTTCTCTCAGGAGATATAACTTCTGATTAAAGGTGATGTATAGTGAGTTAAAAAAAAAAATGTTGGCAACATACAGGTAAACTAAAGTTCTGTTTATTTCAAAACTGGTTTAGTTTCTTTGCTGTAAAATTGATAAGCTTAAATCTTCTGGTTTAAATGACAACAGATAATTTTCAATCATGAATCCAAGCTGTGAAATTTTTCATTTAAATAAAATTATGTATAAAATGGCACCCTGCCATTTAAAATATCAAACCATTATTTGCATTGGAAGTAGATTTTGCATGAGCTGTGCACATTATTTTACCTTGTGTATACTGGGTGAGTATGGGACACAAGATATAGCAGTAACACTTTCCATTGAATATTTTCTGCCTCTGCAACTTTGAGCCTATTTCTTTACTATAGCCGTAGGAAAAAAGGAAGGTTTTGAACTTTTTTAGTTGTATAGATTGACCCCCAAAATTATAAAAGTATAGCTTATGTGAGTGTGTGTGTGTGTACATACATGTGCACAAAAGCTCCCAATGGCTTAAAGGATGAATAAAGGAGCTTGCATCAGTAAAAGTTGTTGCAATTAAGCGTTTGGTACAGAAATGTTCTGGAGTTAGCAAAAGCATAGGTATTTTATTAAGAACTCATTTATGACAAATAAGTAAAATTAGCTAATATACCACATATTTAAAAGAAAAATAAAATATTTGAAGAGCTGGGGGAAGGGAAACCTCTTTTCTGTCCCCTAATGGAGGCTGCAAGATTGCAAGCAAGCTGATGCAACTTCGTGGACCATTAGTATCAAAGGTTGCTAATACAACTAACAAAACTCATGTGAACATCTGATCTTTGTTGCTGGTTGAGTAAAAAGTCAATGAAGCAGATTAATGCAGTCTCTGTGTCTGAGCTTAGGAGGACAGAATGAAACCAAAAGATTTACCTATGTTTGATACAGTAAATAAATGTCAATCTGGAAAGAGAAACCTGAGAATGAAGAAAAACAAAAAAAACCAACCTGCCCAGATGGACAACTCATTCTAGTTTGTTATGGAGGAAAAACCCCTTCATCTTTACAATGATCATGCTAAAACCAAATGCATCGTGCAAAATGGGTATGGCCAGATAATGTTGGTCATTATTTAATGCTTGTCACTCACAGGCTAACAGTCATCTCGTATGCTTAGTTTTTTTTTTTAAAAAAAAAAAAAAATGAGGAGATGGTAACTAGCTTAATCACTTAAAACCCCAAAAAGCTCAAATTCTTAATTCTTGATTTAGATCTGCTTGCTTTACACAATATGACTTTCTGATATAGCATCACTTACTCCCAGTTTAAGCACATGCTTAATGATAGATCTCTTCACTTTTCATAGAAAGTGGATGTTGTAACTATTAACTTTAAACATGGTTTAATGGTATCTCTCTGAAGATAACAGAAGAGAAAAAGAGCCTTTAAGTGCTGCTCTTGTCTGGGTACTGCTGACACGTCAGCCTGTGTTTCTTTACCGACACTTTTTGCACCTTCTGCTGGACAAGTGCCAGCCTGGAACATTGTGTTTTCTGCATGAAAGAGCTGTTAGTCTTAGAGGAACAAAATCAAACATTGTTCTTATCTATAAAAATAAGCAGAAAAACTTACAGGACTGCAGAATATGAACTACCAAGTGGGGTATTGGCACTTTATTTGTGCTCTGTAGCTACGGAAAAGAGGGGGGGGAAAAAAAGAGCTATCTTTATATTTGTTTAATTTGTGAATGCATGTTGTGCAAATGAATTAATTTATCAGAGAATAATTAAAACCTGTCAAGAAGTCACAAAGAATGAACACTTTTGAAACAAAACAGGCATCTGAATTTCATTTCTTGTATGTTGTTTTTATTTTTTGTCAGTATAGAAGAAAAAGTAAGTGAGTGCTGTTGACGTACTTGAGGCTGATAGTATCTTCAGATTGTGTTGCTGACGTTCTTTTGTGGGTTTGGTGGGTTTTGTGAAGTTATTCAGAACATGTAAATTTTAAACCATATTCAAGCAAAACCTAACAAAACCTCCTGCAAGAAAACGCTTTTAAAATTGCTAGTTTTTAACCTGAGATGTTGGGGAGCTCTTTGCCTTTTTTAAAAATAAATGATCTTAATGTAGTGCTTTCTGCACTGTATTTACAAAATTGCTACTGTTTGAATGGTTCTGGAAAGAAAAAAAATTATAAAAGATATTGGAGGTTTTAGGATAGATTTGCTTTTATAAGTTGTGGTGAATAGAAACAGTAAAGCACAGTCACCACCTGATTTAGTGTACATGTTGAATAATTTATAAACAATCCAGAAATATTGAAATAAGGCCATATAATTATTCTGTCATCAGGATATCTCTGTTGCACGCAATTTCTTTGAACTCTTCTTTAGGACTTATACTGGGATAGTGTTAACTGAGAAAATGGCCTAAGTTACCTATAAAAACATAAAGGGAGAAGCATTTTATATTACATCACATAATCAAGATTTATTCCATTGTTGGTTTTCAGCATTAGCATATCATCTTTTCATCATGTTTTTATTTTTTATTTTTTTTCTTTACAGATGATACTTTGGGATTGGGATTTGAAGCAATGGTACAAGCCCTATTACCAGGTCAGTGTATTATGAACTTAATTATTCTTTTGTGAAATGTGATTGAGTACAGAGTTCACTGTAAACTGTCAGTTTTCAATTTTTCTGTTGATGTTTCATTTACCTAAGTTGTCCTAGTACATTCTAGCTCTATGTAACAGAGGCTTGATATTTAGCAGTTCTGACCAAGTTGACAGGGATCTGCTTTCTGTGGTGTATATAAGAACAGTCTCAAACCTAACTAAGATGGGAGTGGTTTTTTTGAAATATCCATTAGCATAAGGTTAGGGAATGATTCCCCAGCAACATCACCAAACTCAGGTCTACCAGGTTCTTACCTTTTTTCTTGATTGCTTGTTTCTCTCCCTCTCTCTTGTATCAGTGGTGGTATCTAATCAGCTATTGCTGTTCCTGTTCAGAGAATTATGCCAAGTAAAAACTAATCACTTTTGACAGAATTGTTAAGATTTGTTTCAGTAGAATCAGAGTTAATAAAAGTAATGAGACTGTGGAAATTGCAGCTCTATAAGGGGCTTATAACAGTTTGGCCACCAAAATTTCCATTGATATTATTGGAAGAGATAGAATACTAAGTTTAATTCTGAGACAAAGTAATGAAAAATTGAGATTAAAAAATTGGCACCAGATCTTTGTTTTAAATAGAGAAAAATAAACTAAAAGCTAATGTTGAATTCTGAAGTATTTTTTATTGTGTGGAAAAAAACAACACAAAAATTGGTGTCTGAATATGTCTGTATTTATATATTTTCTTTAAAAGAAAAATACATTGCATTGATTTATTTTTTTATTTTTTAAATTTGCAATGGATGAGATGCTTATTTAAAACTTAGAATACTGTGAAATGTTTTGACATGTTAATAGTTTGCAACATTTCCATCTATTCTAGAATGCTGGCAGTGGAAATGGAGTTGATCTTCCAGTACTAAATGAGGCTCGAAACATGCTAACAGACCTCCTGACTGACCCATCCCTTCCACCACAAGTGATTTCTTCCCTTCGAAGCATTAATAGTTTGATTGGTGCTTTCTCAGGCACTTGCAGGCCAAAGGCTAGTCCATTCACACCATTTCCTGGTTTCTTCCCATGTCCTGAAATAGAGGATCCTGCTGAAAAAGGAGATCGAAAGCTGCTTAAGGTCAAATGACTTTAATTTTCATTCATGTGTGTTGCAATTTTTAAAAAATTAACAAGGAAAATTCATCTGGAAAGAATGCTCCTGTATGGATAGTAGCTTATTTACTGAGTACCTGTGAACTATGTTTAAGGTCAAAAGAGAGCAGCTGTGAAACCACATTAAATGAAATGTAGATAGGTACCAAAATACAAATTCAAGTGGTTGATGGATAGACAGACAGGTAAAAGCACTGGTCTGCACTCTGAACACATGATTCCTTGAAATAAACACAGGATTAAAAAGACTAAAAGCAGATATAAAATGAAGATGTTATATTCTCATGATATGACAGAAATAGGGCTGTTCTTGATTCTCCCACATTCTTGATCTAACAATTACTGTCAGTATGGCTTTTTCATTGACAATTTTTTTCAAAGAAATTTACTCTTGTGAATATCAGACAGAAACAAATCAGCTATGTAAAAGGAAAAATACCTTGTCTTTCTGTGCAGCACATAACTTTATGGGACCAGAGTGTAAATCTACTGTCACTTCTCCATTATCTAGGGTAAATAAGTGAAAGCAAGCGTGTAGTTACTATATGACATGTTAAGGAATGTGGTGGAAAAACATTAAAATATATAAACTCAGCTGCAGTGCACCAGAGCTACTAATTCTAGGGTAGCACGGTATTGACAGCTTGAGCCTGTTTATTGTGGAGGCTGGTCTGGGACGTCCCTACCCTGTAGTTCCTTCCATTTTGAGACAGTGGACAGCTTGGCCCAAATTGATCAACTTGTTGCCTTAGTATTTTGGAGCAAGTTAAAGTGCCTCAAGCCAGATTCAGCCTGTGAAATGTCTGTTGGGAACCATTGCCAAGACAAATGCTTTTGGGGAAAAGCTCAATGTCTACAGTTTACTCTGTGGGAGATCCTGCAGGATCATTGCAGTATAAAATTCCTTGGAATGTCACATGGATATCTACAGAAATCAATTGGGTAGGGATCATAATCATTCAGCGTATATTTTTCTTTGTGGATTTTTTTTGAAAACTGCTAAGGATTGGTATACCAATTTGAAAAATATAATTTATGTGAATGTGAAAATGTAACTTATGATTTTTAAAATTTCTACATAGCTAGTCAGAATTGTTTGAAATGAAAAATATTCATTGCTGAAGACTGATTATAAAGATTATGTGAAATTGAAAGAATTTATTTTTTCACAGCTATTCTCTTTTCCTCCTTCCTAAAAGTAACTCTTCCTTTAAGTTTGGTTTTTTTCTGTATATTAATTTACCTGGTGGATAAAATAGTGCTTGTCACTATCATTCCATGAATGTTTGGCTTTGGTATATATATAGGGGTAAGCCAAAAGATCTACCCCTATGTATGTTACTGTAAGAAAGAAAAAGATTTCTCTTTCTTTCAAAAACCAGGTAAATCAGCACAAACTCCAGATTATGACACACCAAAGAAAATTGTAAGAAAGTATTTCTTCAAAATGGGACCTTTCAGACTATATTGAAGAGTTTCCATTCTCTCTTTCCTTGACTTGGCACATAAAAGGTCTCCTCCATATTTCAAACAACATCTTTCTTTGCTGAGGTTTATGTACATCTTTTTTTCTCTTCCCTGACTGGCTTCCAAAGTGCATTCAGTTATAATTTTTTTCACTTCTGATTGGGGAACTGCCTGTTCTCTTTGGTAGAAAAAAAAAGAAAAAACAAGGAAAAGAAAGAAACTGAAACTGGGCTTCAGACCTTGGGCTAGCAATAACTGATTATCCAATACTAACTCTTCACTCTGAGTTTCTTTGTAGCCAACAACTTGGAAAGCGTAAACTGCCCAGTTGGTACTATTCACTGACCAGTCTCTTTAAATTCCTAAAAAAAGAAAAAGGAAATCTTAGTTAGACGAAAAACATCTCAGGGCTGCTCTGCTTTGCAATAGAAAGATTTTTCACTTCCATTATGACAGGACTGTCCCCCGGTTTCCTGGCGTATGATAGTAGACTGCTTGCCAGATTGGTGGATTTCTGGTGTTATCAACAGTCATGATTTTAACAGTTTTCACACTTTAGGCAAGTAAAAGTTGTCTAGGCAAGCACTTGAGTATCCCCATCCCTTGTCTCCCGGCCTTGTTATTGCTGGTAACTGAAAGTCTTTTCGTAACAACTTTGATTTCTGGCACAGTCTAAATTTGGTTTCCAGAGCAACTTTTCCCCTTTGTATAGTGATTACCAGTGACTTTGCTAGCATAGAGTGATCTGGAGTTCCTTAGTCCTTTGCTACCCATGTTTTGTTTGTTCTCTGCTTCTTTATCTACTAGGGGAAAGTTCTGGAGTTTTGTCATATCCCCAGTGTTCCCTTGTTCTTAGAGTAGCCAGGAAGAAGAAAGAGTAAGTGCAGGTGCTGGGGCCTTCTTTCCATATCATGCTAACATGTGCACTTGTTTCAGGGAGTGGACCTTTCTCCTCCAGTGTTGGGGACTTTCAGCTGTGCTCCCCATGTTGTAGAGAGCATGCAGGTTAGATTGATATGGTCCACTGACAAAGAAGTCTACTCTAGCCTGAGAGCACTACCACTGTATGATAGCACACAGAATACGCTCCTACGGCTCTCTTTCTGGTAAGGCCGGTTAAGAACTGCTGCATGTTTCTGTGAGCAATATGGTGGTCTTATTCTGCCTGTCCCATTCCACCTTTCTGGCTGTCACTACAGCTTTGCAGCAAAGCAAACAGAGTCAAGGTACATCCCATATCAAGGACTCAAAGCAGTCTGATTTTTCAGGGTACGAGACTGTACTCTTGTGTCAACACTCTTTCATTTTTTTAAAATATGTAATAGCTTTGTGAGTTAAGTATGATCTTTGACCACCAGATGAAGCTTAAAATTCCAAAGTCATTATTTTTGCCAGACTTGTGAAGGGGTAGTATCCAAGGGTCACCTGTTCTCACACATGACCGTGCAGACCTTACTCAATACTGCAAATATTGCTTTGGAATTTTTGTTTTAAACTTTTTTTCCTGGCATCCTTTTTATTTTGCAAGGTCTGATTACACACATCTGTATGATGCAGAAGAATCTTCTCCCCCCACCCCCCCTTGAATGGCCAAAGCTAGGGATGAGTTAACAAGTGGATTGTGGACTGAATGTAGGCAGAGATAAATTTACATATATTTGTTTAATTTGCTTAAAATACAATGTATAGGTTATCTGCACAATGGGTGCAGATCGGCCAGAGCTGGCTTTGCAGTTTCAATTCAGTGATCCTATCCTTTCTATTCGTTAGGTTCTACTGGTTGCTATTTTAACTTGGATATGCTTTTCTGGGGGTATTTCAGTACAGAAGAGCTAATAAGTCCTGACTTATTTCCATACAGGACTGTTTGAGTGCCGTTGCCCTGCTTTTCAGAGGGCTTTGTGTTCAAGTACAAGGGTGATTCCCAGTGTTTGGGCTGCAGTGTGCCTAAATTAACACAGCTTCCAGACTGGGAGTGGTGAGGTGCCCGGGAAGCTTCCCAGGTGCTATGGGGCTGGTATGGAAGCAGAGAGGGAGCCTTGATGGACCAGAACGGACCCTGTGCATTGTGCATTGCCCTTTCCACAAGTTCCACAGTACTTGCAATGTCAATATTTAGCAACTGAGTTATCAAAATCTTAGGCTATCCTGAGAGCTGGGGAGCTGACTGCGTAGTCGTATGACTGGGATGTGTGGAAAAAGAATCCGTAATTGTACAGCAAGTGACTATCTCGATCTCCATTTTTAAAAGCTCGGAAGAGTAATTGTTGGACCACATGGATTTCAGAGTACAAGTGTCTTTACATATTTTAATTTGGGGAAAGAAAACAAGAGATATCAAAAATAATTATTCTTAGTAAGCAAAATAATTTGATTGCATCTTTTTTATTTTCTTGAGCAATGAGTGAATGTAAGATATTGTACACTACTGTTTCACTATAAAAAATTAACAGTAAATAGTCTTCACAAACAATAAATAAAATTTTAATGTCTGTATTTAATTATATAGATTTTAACCACGGTTAAATTACTCAACAGGGATTAAATAGCAGGAATAGCCTGCCAACACCACAGCTGAGACGAACTTCAGGAGTTTCTGGCATTCCACCTATAGAATCAACATCTTCTAGATGGGAACGGAGTAACAGCAAGAGATCTCATCAGGAATATAACACATCAAGGTAAGAACTTAACCACATTTTAAGGGCAATAATAAATGTAGCCTAAAATGTTCATGTCTGTAATGTTGGAACTTTAATGTAAAATCTTGTGAATTAAGTCTCTGAATTCTGCCAGCATAAACTGGAAAATGTTTCAAGTTAATTATATGCCATATTTTGTAACTCTGATCTCAAGTAGAAATCAGGTCATTCTGAGATTGAATGGCATGCTCTGTCATAATAAGTAGGCCTGCATATCAATTGTAGTAGGAAATGAAAAAAAGTCCAACATGCACGATTGCAAAACAAACTAGTTTAACCTATAAACCTTTACTGACTTCCTCCTCCTCCTTTTTACTTAAAATATGTATCACTTTCCAACTTCCACATACCCAAAAATTTGTTTTCTAATTAAAAAGATGATGTGCCTTTCTTGCATTTGGTAGCCACTGTTGTGTGTGTTGCAACATTTATTATTCCTACAGTCATCAAGCAAGCAGTAAGGTAGATTAAGAAAGTCATCTCTTCTCTACTTATTAGTCAATAGGGTGCAAATAAAGCTTTTATTTCCAGAATTAAGATTACATTTTGAATTAGTATTAAAATAAATATATTTTTTTCTTTTTGTTTAATGTTGTATATGAGTAAAACTTCACACATTTATTTTTTTTCCAATGTGTAAATGTGTATGGCTTTGCTCAGTATCTTGTAAGAAAGGTTTAACAAATATTTGAAATTGTGTTGCAGGTTTGAAATTGTGTTGCAGGTTGAATCTGTAAAAATGTGTGTGGTTTTGCCTTTTTTTTTTTTTTTTAAAATACTTGGTATCTCTTAAGACTTTAATGTTTTATTTTCCTTATGACCTATGTATAATAGATACAATTTTTTTTTTTTAAAGAAAATATGAGTTATGTTGATAACTGATAATTACTAGTAGTGGATGACAGTTTATATACACATGTTCAATAACTTATTTATCAATCTTATATTTAATTTTAAAGTGAACCATTTAAATAATTTGGCCCTTGTCAGTGGCTTTTTCCTCTTGAATAAAATATGCTCTTCAAGTTCTTACATAATAAAACTTAATTGTGGTTTGTGTATAAAATATAATTGAAGATGCTAATAGTAGCAGTAGTAGTAGTTTAAAGATTGTATTTTCATGCTGATTTGGTTATTCGTGTTTGAAAGAATCTCCCCTGTTATATACACTGGAAATAACTGAAGAAATCGCTTTAAACTTACAAACCATGGGACTTCAGTTTGAGGCTCAGCACTCCTGGTGCAGACACAGTGTATGTTTACAGAGGGTTTCCTTACAGCTCCTACGGACCAAAGAACCTACTCAAGCTCACCCGATTAAAAGTAGCAATATGGAAAACATCCTCACTCATACTCCATCACTTTTAAATTCTCTCTTAACCCTGATGAGTAGCACTTTTAATAAGTCATGTTCCCCAGCCCTACTCCTGTCTGCCCCCATACAGCCCTAGAATATGTGTTTGCTTTTTTGTGGTTTGTGTCCTGCCCTTCAGAGTTCTTGCCAACACTTGCACTGTCCCTGTCTCCTTGCATCTTCCAGTGATCATTCTTAACAGGTTCTGTTTAACTTCTAACACGTAATCATCTCAAAATGCCCCATGGATGCTTACCTTACAGATAAGGTTAGATGAAATAGCTGAACTGGCATAGCTGTTCCTGCTGCCAAAAGAGGCAGTCCTGCATTCCTAGAGCACTGTGTGCCATTGGCTGTGGCTCTTGAGTCAGCCCTTTGAATTGTCAGAAAAATAACAGCAATAAAAAGACAGTTTTTCCTGCTTTTGGCAGCTGATTCAGCACAATGAAGGACCCAATGAATGTCAGAAGAGAAGCAAGGAAAAGCAGGCTAATAGTGAAAAGGGAGAGTGAAACAGCAAACTGTTCACTAGGAGGAAAGCTTATCAAAAATCAAATTTTTTTTTTTTACATACAATGGCTGCTTTCAACTGAATTCTAGCTGAATTGAGAAAGATAAGATATTACATAGTGGTACAATAAATTAATATTGCTACAAAATTTGATTTAATGTTCCAGAATTTTTTTCTATCCATTCAGACAGTGTTCAAAAGCAGCTCTTGAGAGACGCTGTTTTATTTGCATGCAAATTCTTGATGTGGTTTCTCATTCAAACACTAGTTCAAGATGAACTGGCCTTGCTTAATATTTAGTCTTCCTACATTAAATACTGTTGCAGCATTTTTATGTGCTTTAAAAGAATACACGTAAGCTATGATAGCTAAAGAGTGTACAAATAGTGAAAAGTTCAATCTATCCCAGTTGTCAAGCCAAATATTTTTTTAAAGTTGACGAACATGTCAGCATCAGACTTCAGAAGAATAAGTCTGCATTTATGCTTTAACTCATTTTTTTTATATTTATATATTTAAACAAATGATGGGAGATCAAGTATTATTTCTGTATTTTACCTTTGTTTGAAATCTGATTAAACAAGATTAAATCTGGTCTGGTAAATACAGTTTTCCCATACTGAAATGAAATAATTGGTTTTACATAAACTACTTTCACTTTAAAGTACATGTAGACAGTTATTTTTAATTGCATATCACATTTTTGTTTACTAAAGGAAACACAGAATTGGAATTTTGGAGTGCAATTTCATGCCTAGAACAGCAGATGGCATAGTTCAACAATCGAATTTAACGATTTAGTTCCTGCAGTACAATATGACTTTATGTCAAAACCAGCTTTAGTTTTAAGATGATAACAAATAAAATGATTAACTAAATATGCAAAATTGATTTGAAAAGCAAGGTGTGGCTGTGTAAGATTGTAATGGTATTTCCAAAGTAACCAATCTTTTAAATGTTATCAGATCTGTTAGAAAATAGCTTGCTTTGTTAAAATGTTCAAGAAAAGTAAATACCATGTTAGAAAGTAAAACCTATGGCACATGGTCTGAATATACTTATTGTGTCATTTTAGGACTGCATAAAGCTTTCTGTTGCTTTCACCCAGTACCCAGCAGTTTTTATTCCATATAATTGACATATATTGTCTAGCTGATCCTGAATTCAACTTCTTTCTAGTACTCTCTTTTTCTTAAATGGTAGTGGACCTGTAACAGAACAGTCTGGCCATTTTATAAGCATTTTATTTAATAAAAATGGAAGACAAGGTAGGAAAGAAAAAAAATTCTTACTGTTTTATTTTCAGCCAAGGATCTCATTCAAATGGGTCTTTTGGTGCAAACTTGCTGACAATACCAAAACAAAGATCATCTTCTATGACATTGACTCATCATATAGGTCCCAGACGAGCAGGTAAGATTGTACAATTTGTATAGCTTAGTGGCAGGATGTCAAGGTAGTAGTTAGTACATCATGTATTACAATTGTTTTTTTTTCATGTAAATGTACTACTAAAATATCATCGGCACGTTCCATATATTTAAAAAATATTTTATTTTTAATCTGCTTCTAAGAATACTCAAAATTACAGTTAACATCAACTTTGTAGAAATCTCAACTATTCACCTAGTGCTATGTAGCTGCAACATGTTATGATGTTCAGTATGGCTGGTACCTGTTGAAAATTGCAACATTCACATACATTAATAAGGGAATTTTTTTTTTAGTAATTATGCTTTTTGTAATGGAACAATGTCACTTAGACACTCCTAAATACCTGATAGCTATCTGGGATGAACATTTAAACAAATTTTGGAAGGACCTGGGGTAGATTTTATTCTAACACTGTCAGTGTAATAGTAGATACTGTAACAGCAATGCTGAAAAAATGTGTATATCAATTTTTCAGGGATTATAACTGGTCTGTTTGCCCATATTAAGTGAAAACTTGAAAACTACTTCTTTTGATATTTCTGCCTATCCATTTTAGCATGATTTAAAAATAACAACCTGTCTAATAATTTTGCTTTACAGAAGTTTAAATATGCAGGCTGGATTGAGATGAATGCATTTTTAATTTTTTTTTTTTTTTTTTTTTTTAGAAACCCAAAAACTCACCAGTTTTCCCTGTATTACTTATTAATGGTTTGGTTGTTTCCCTTTCACTCTTCTAAACACCAAGAAACATGCAAACTCAGGCCACATCTGCACATAAACACATTGTTGCACATTCTCAATGATTCTATCTTCATAAAAAGCTAGGCTGCCTTCTGCACTTTTCTACTTTGAATCTTGTAAAAATACAGAGCGCAATGATATGCATTAAAACCTGCTGAATGTGCACATGTAAAAATGATGAAATTAAGTAACCAACATTAGAGTATTAATGTGTTTTAGTTCTGGAAGAGAGTTTACAAATTGCTTCTCAACTTTCCAGATCTTTCTTTGCAGCAATGAAGTGACATTTGCTTTCTAAAACTTCTGTCTCTGCACCTAGCAATGTGGACTTTGAAAAATCTTGTGGTTTACTATAACAAAATGTAATTACATACTACTCTTAGGGTGTGTGAGTCAAGTCAGTGTAGCCTATGACGCTGTTGAAGTGTATAATCTATGCATTCCTTACTTAGGGGCAATACTGTATATTCTCTGAGTAATTTGTTATCAGGTACTGTACAGTTGTAAAACTTATGATGGAGTTTTTGCTTCATAGTTTGCGGCAGAATAAGTGATTCAGATTTAGAAAGCCCACAGAACTCCTCCTTATTTTGCTCACGGACACTTTATTCTTTTTGATAAAAGTATGTTTTCAATGGCTATAACTTACCTTGGACACTTGTAGATAACCTGTCTTTTGTATATTTTCACAAGGGAAAGAAATGATGTTTTGTCTTAATGCAAAATTTTATTGTAAATTCATGTTAGGCACAGAGTAGCCAAAGTCCAGATTTACCATCTTGCTTTCCTAGATTTCACAGACAGAAGCCTGAAGTAAACCCTAGCTTACTGTTTGAACAGGAATGGGGAATTTCATGGACCTAAGGAAGATGGAGTTGTTTGTTTGTTTGTTTTTATCTCTAATTACGCATGAGCAAACTTTAGATTTTTTTTTTCCAATGGCTTATTAGGCAGATTTAGATAGATCATCATGCCAATAAATAAATTGTCAAAAAAGGCCAGTATCTGCCCACTTTAATCCCTTGCTTCAAAAATACGATTACAAAATTTTTGTTTTTTACTTTGTTTTTAAAAATGTCTCGAGTATATTTTTTATTATTGCAAAACCATGAGGTAAAAGATTTTTTGCCTAAGTCAGTTATCAATAGTGAATTGTTTTTGATGATTTTTTTTCTGGAAAAATTAAAAAAACAGTCCTGAATCAGAAACGAATATGGAAAGTTTCAGCTACTGATTAAATTTTGCCAAAGCTAAAACCAAAACCAAGCCTCTGAAAGCCAGATATTATGACACGTTACATAGTTTGCCCATTCAGATGTGTAGCCTGAACTGCTGCATAGTTGTAGATCTCAAAACTTGGAATAGATCTAGCTACTTTATATGTGTTTAACCGTGTGAACTCTACACCGTGTTTTGAAAAATTGCACTTTCTTTACAATTTATAAAGGTTCTTGTCATTTAATTTCAGTCTTTCTAAACGGTAATGTTTTTATTGTAATCCGAACCCCATGTAATGTTTGTTTTGGAAGGTGCTTCTCCTGGCCTGAGTCCTGTGGGTTCACCTAGTCATGGATCTGTCTCCAGTGGGGCTTTCAGCAGCTGGTCACCTGTAGAATTTCCTGATACTGCTGATTTTCTTACAAAACCAAGCATTAATTTACATAAGCCTCCAGGATACACATTTAGTTCGCCAGATTTTCACCAACAAGTTAAAACACCTGTAGGTTATATGTGTAGCAGGTACTGTAAACTCTGTTACATTTTTAGTAACTTCATATGCATTGAAAAGAATACAATTAAAATGAAAAAAATATAACAAGACCTATACATCTACTAGTATTGAAAAAAAGGCATGTGATCTCATAATAATCTGTAACTGTACTACCCAGGAGATACTAACAAATGCTGTATGTATGCCATTGATTTGAAATGGCTCATCCTTGAAAGCAGCAGTTATTGTAGAGTACCAATATTTTACATATTTTTAGAAAGGGAGGACTTCCTACCTGGGAATTGAATTTGGTATTTCTCAATACTTTCTAAATAATTAGCTCTACTTTATTAATTCATGGAGGTGAGTCCAGGGGACGTGATGGTTGATTATTTTCTAAGTACAGACTAAATCTGTATGTGCCAAATTTAGGAGAAAATACTAAGGTCACTTGGTGGAGGAACGTTCAAAAGCATGCCTTTTTAAGAAAAGTAATTTGCAGGTATTTTTCAGTACAACACAGGAGTAGCAAAAGATGACAATTACTGAATGTTGTAAATATTTTTCATGTATTTCTGTAAGCTGTGGACGTCAGATACTCAAGCCTGTTCCAACACCAGAACCAGAATTTGCAGAATATAAAGACAGAAAATCAGGTGGGATTTCAAAATAGACAAATATTTCATATCAACTTGCTTAAAAAAAAAAAAGTGAAATTTTTATATTTCTACATGAAACTCTTCCTATAGTTTAAGTAACTCATATGCATATATTTTAGTCTAGTTTGTGACTTAGGTTAATCAAGATAATCTAAAATATTACCTGCTTCAGAGTGAAGATTTTATAATAGGCTTCCACTCATAGCTTTATAGTTCTGTACTCCATATATCAAACAAGTTCTCTGCCATCTTCAAGTTATGCCATCAAAGTTATGCTTCTAGCTTTTCTCCATCTTCAAATAGGTTTTGTCTAATAAATTTTGTCCTTTACAACTTTTTGTTGTTAAATTCTTAAATAAAAATGGTTTAGAAACAAGCTATTGCTTGTATTTCTGTGAAGAATCTGTATGATCAGTTCAAGAATTATTAGACAGTAGTAATTTACAAATAAATTATTGATATAGTTTTTATGTATGTATTTTCTTCAAGGTGAAATTGGAAGTGCTAGTGTTTCAAAAGAATCTTTCCACCATACAGAGAAGAAAAAAGATGAAAGGAAGGAAATGATCGATCAAACACAAAATAATCTGCTTGTAAGCATGTAATTGCAAAAAAACTTGCAATAACTTTTATCAATACAATATTTCTTTATAATTTCTAACATGCTGTAAAGAGGTCTTTGCATTGCTAAGAATCGTAATTTCTGGAGGGAAATGGTGCATCGCTGGAATTCAAATTTTCATTTAACAATTGTGTATTTCCAGCTTGCATAAATTTCACTAGCAAATTACAAGAAAGGTGGTGATTGTATTAATTTTTGTTGATCAAAATTAATTTGTGGAGATTTAATGTTGGTAGTATGCTCAAACACTGATTGAATAGTATTTTCTCTTGGAAGTTTATGAAAGATGTGGCAGTTTCAGTGAGACTTACAAATGAATGTTCATACAGTGCAGTATATTGGAAGTGCAGGGAGACAAATGGTTTAAGCTTTACTAACATTTTGGGTTTATACATCAATTTTTTTAAAGCTGGTTCAATTAATGAACCGTTAAAGCTCAGTAAATGTTTTGTTAGCCTATGCATATTTTTGCTTTGTTTTATTAACTCATCTTGTTTAAAAAGAAATAAGAATGACAATTTAGCACCACCTCAGAAAGCCCTGGAATCTGCTGCCACAAAATATGAAAAGTCAAGCCCTTAACTGTGCTATTTGTATTATTGATTTATGATTTTCTCATAGTTGTAGTTACAGCACCATTCAATAAGTTCAGTAATGATTTATCATTTTCATGGCTTTTTTTGCCAATAAAACTGACAAATTAGTTTTCATTGTTATTTTAGAGGTGATAAAGTATCTTACTCTCATACAGGTGGAGCAGAATCCTACATTAGAAACAATGTTATTAGACCATGATTCACTAATGGAGAAGATGAACAACTGGAATTTCCAAATTTTTGACCTTGTACAAGAAATGGGAGACCAGTCTGGAAAGATCCTTAGCCAGGTTTGTTGTCTTTTATTATATGAGGGAAAGTGTGTAAAGCTGTTGTGCTTATGTATTTTATTTAAACCGTGAAGAAGTTTTGCAGTCAACATACATATGAATGCTAAGATGAAAAGTAGAAATATCATTTCTCTTGTACTGCATCTTATTGTAAACCATAAAAAGTGATTTATCGATAGACAACTTGCTCCAAATGTTCTGAATTTTATTCTCAATGTAAAAATAGGTTAGATTCACACTTACTAGGTTTTGTAGTAATATGCCATTTCCTATGAAAAATTGTCTCCTGCTTTCAGAATTACTACCTTGTTTGTCAACCATTTCTTTTTTCTTTATTTCAGTAAAATATTTCTGCCAGAGCTACACCTGTGGGGGAAGAGAAGTGATCTTTTAGGCAGTCTTTTGCTTCTTGATCCTACAAACAATGGGATTTTTTTTCCATGCTACTTTCTGCATGTAGTATCCCTTTTATCTCTTTCTGACTTATTACTAAGCTCTTTCATGCAGTTTCATGTTGTGCTGAAGCCAATCTACTGGCAGGTGCAAAAGTATGATCCCATTTGCTCTTCCCCAGCCTCTCCCAATCATCAATGTCATCTGAAAGCTTGTGTCTCTTTCTTTATACTGGATTTAGCAATCATAGAACTATAGTATGAGCTGGATTTTCTTCTGATCTGACCACAAAGTATTTTTATTGCCAGTATCTTAGTTTCCTACCCTGGAGTAGATCACATGTTACTCTTGTTCAAGGGGTAGTGTTGGGAACAATTAGCTGGAGGGAAGGAAACAAGTTAGAAGCACTCAGGTGCAGTTGGAACCATAGGCCTGCACCTATACTGAAGACAGGAAAAAACAATGGGGATAATTTCATTTTTGTCACACTGTCTTTTCTTTCATAATACACAATATTCTGGGTATTGTTTTAAATCTTCAATCAGTCTTGTTTAATCAAATGTTTTCAGGTCTTTTGTCACCGCAGTTAGTGACAACTGTTAATGTACAGACTAGAATGCCACAATCCACTTTTGAGTGGTGTTTTTACTGTAGTATACTAGTACTCTGTGATCCACATTAGCTTGCATTTCATTTGTGTGTAATCTAGGGCATAGTTCAAACCTGTAAGTACTTAAGTGTGCAGGTTTCTACTACACTCTACCAGAATTTCTGTATCGGTTCTTCCTGATATTGTATGTATGTGTACTACTTGTCCTTCTCCTTCTCCTGCCCCAGTCCTTTTGTCTGTTGTGCTGTAAGCATCTGATACGTATCTTACTTAAGAGCCAATTAAAAACTGTATTTTACCATCATCAGTTGTAAGGTTCTCAGATTGGGTATGTGAAAGGGGAATGGTTGGGACAGGTGGAAGGAGGGATGTCCCCTCATTTTGCTCTCATGTTCCTTTGAACACCTTCCACACTTCAGAACTTACTCTTTCTCTCAAGTGTCTGGGAAAGAAGTGACAAAAATGAGTAGCAGTGACTTGTTTTGAAAAGCTTTCTTAATATTTGCAGTCTTGTGGGGGGTTAGGTCTTTGTAGTCATTAAGTTCTACTTGCAAACCATAATATAATTGCACAGTATATACATATGTGGGTGTTCTGAGTACATTTTTGAAATATTTTTTTGTTTACCAGCTAGCTTTTTTAAAAATACCCAAGATAAGTCATAATGAATAAAAGAAATAGGATTTCTTTGCCACAGTCTCAAAAATAAACACAATGTTGTGTTCTTGGTTTTGTTGTTTTTTTTTTTTTTATATTAATGGCTCTGCTACTATAGTTAAGTAATTTGAATTTTGAATAATAAGTGAGAATATAGATTTCTTCTTTTTAGGTCACTAATGGAATAAAGCAGGAGTTCTTTAACATTATGAAAATTTTGGAGAATTTTGTTAAAAATAATCAGTTGTGCATAGAATTGATCAGTAAAGAAATAAAAGCTTTTATTATTCTGTATTTGAGAGGTTGATTAAAATCCACATTTTTGTGCTAAAGAAATCATTAAATATATCTGTGACAATAGCTTTCAGATAATCTTTAATGGAATTTCAGTAATTTCCATCTCTATCAGCAAGCAAAATTTTAAAAACAGGAATAGTTTTAAAGTTGAAAGAGCAGAATATGCTTAGGTGTATTTTTCAGACTAAAATTCATTTTAATATGTATTTAGGTAACTTATACCTTGTTTCAAGACACTGGTTTGTTTGAAATTTTCAAAATCCCAACTCGAGAATTCATGAATTACTTCCGTGCACTAGAAAATGGCTACCGAGATATTCCTTGTAAGTACTATTCGATTATATATGTTTTTCTTTTATATTAGTGTATTAGTTTAATGTTTAATACAGGGCAGACAATGTCTGAACTTAGTATATTTTTAATTAGTACATTTGTCAGAATTTAGAACTGATTTAATGAATTGCAGCAAAAAATTGGTGTACTCCAAAACTGAATTTGTTAATATGTAGGTTGAATATAATCTTAAAGAATTTGAGTAGTTGAATCAAACCTACTGAAATCAATAGGAGAATATTTGTTGACTTAACAGAAATTTGGTTTAGGCCCATAATAGAATAATAAGAAAATATAGAATTTTGACAGTAATTATTCATCTTGCTATTTAGGGCAGCCAAATGTATTGGAAAACAAAACAAAACAACCTCCCCACACCCCATATCACAGATGTTTGCACCAACCCAGGTGCTTGTAGGTATCAGATTGGAAGCAATGCTAGTGGCTCACCATCACTGACTTAAAAGGCTACTTAATCCCTTCCTGACTCTCAGGTAGAATGAAGTATGTTTAGAGGATTTTGATGTTTATCTAACTTGTTTCTTAAAAACGTTCAGTGATATAGCCTCTACTAACAGTTTGAATTCAATTTTTCCTTTATATTTAATCAAAATCTCCCTTATAGTAAATTTGGTACATTACATTTTCGTTTTTCTTTTTGTTCCTTTTGATTATATTTCAGATAATGTTTTTGATTATATTTTGATAATTTTCAGATCACAATCGTATACATGCCACAGACGTTCTTCATGCAGTATGGTATCTGACAACACGGCCCATTCCTGGATTTCAGCAAATTCATAATGAGCATATAATGGAAAGCGATATGGGTATGCATTCACATAGGTTATCTTTTTTTCTTTTGCTGTACGAATGTTTTAATGAAACTACAATAGTTAGAACAAATTACTCTGGAAGAAAAGATCTAGTTATTCTTATCACTCAAATATTTTTTGTATTTTAATATATGGCAGTAGAAATATCACAATGTTAGTACACACCATTCAGAAATATTATGCAGCAGATTTTTTAGAAAAATTATTAGATGAGTAGTGGTCAGTTTGTTAGCCAAGAATACAGGTTCACTTAATAAATTTTCTATGCTGAATGAAACCTCTGTATGCTGCTACAGTCAGCATATTTTTAGCATTTGAAATACATTAGACTAATATTTCTTAACTTTAAATTAAATAGACCAAAGAAAAAATACCAAAGTAAAAGTATTTAACTTAATTGAAGTTCTCCTTAATGGTTTTAGTGTAAAAATTAGTATTTTAAAATTCTGTATTAGACATCACATGCAGACATTCAGGCATTGAAGTGACTAACCTGACAATAACTGCATAAGAGCATCTCTGAAAGAGAAATAAAGACTTCAAATTCAAATTTTGTATGACATTAGTTCTAATGAAGTTTGCTTTTGTGTTTTCTGTGACTTCATGGAATTAACTTTTAAATTTAGATTTGTAGTTTTTACAAAAAATATATACTGTGAGTAAAGTATAATTATTCTAAATATACCCTTTTATACTAAAATGTATATATTTAAGAAAAATAAAATGGGGAAACTCTGCTTTATATATGCAGTAAAAAAAGACAAGATGCAAGTCATGTGACTTTTAAAGGGCTGTAATTTTAAGAAGTAATTTGTGAACTGTACAGAACATCATAAAATATATGTTATTTCTTCCTTACTAATTAGCCCTTCTGCTGTCACCTTTCTCTTTTTTCCAAGTTTGTTCATATCCACTGATTGCACCCTATTGCATTTTCTTCAAGTTTTAAAAGGGTTGGGACTGGAGACTTGACTGCAGGAAAGAAAAATGATAAAAATCCTTTTGTTTCCCTTTACTAAAAAGTGAAATTAAAATAAGAAATTGTAGTCTTATTGCTTTGGAACTCTTCCAGTATAAATGTTACTAGGATTTTTATTCCTTGCTTATTGTATTAAGGCAAGAGAGACCCTTTTTATTATGCAGTGATGAAATAAGTACTATTGCTTTTTTTTTTTTAAGTGACTTTGTCCATGGGAAAGAGGAGAATAAAACAGTGAATCTTCTTATCATGCAAATATTTCTAACTTAATGGGTTTAGTTCCTTTTGCAGTAGTTTCCACTGTCCCCCAAGCTTTTCCTATAGGTCTGCAAGTTCAAGAAATGGGCAAATATAGAAATACTAAGGGAAATGCTGATTGATCCTTTCTTGGCCTTATTGAGGTTGGAGAGAAACTGTAGAAGGCTCTTTTAGTGCTGTCGTTTTAAGAAGGGAATGAAATTCCGGGTCTGCATAACAGCAGGAGGTCTTTAGCAGCATGACAGTAAGGGGAAGGCAAAGAAGTGACAGTGACCTTTACAGTAATATGTAACCATTGGTATCCATGTGGATTTTCCAAGATCTGTAGTTTGGACTCTGAGATGTACATTTTTGCTAGTTTTTCTCCTTCTCTTTGTTCCCTCCCATGGAACAAATACCTACAAGTGCATTTTAATAATTAAAAGCTTAGATTGTTATGGTTGCTTTCTAATCTAAATGACAACTCTACTGCAATCAAGAGGTGTAGACTAGATGGCCAGTGTCCTTTGTTCCACTAGATTGCCTTCTGTGCTTGCTGAAACATTCCTCTGAACCAGCCTTCTGCAGCATGAGTGAACTATAGCTACAAAGAGAGTGACTTCCTCTGTTTTATGTCTTCTAAGGCACCATGCAGTTTCAAGGATCAAGGCAAATCTTTTCTTCCTTCCTCTCCTCTTCCCATGAGGGCAGTAAGTGTGGATATGTGCCCCACAAATATTGCCAAAAGTGTAAAATCTACATTTCTTTTTCTAAAATTGCACGGCAAGAGTGAGCTCTGACTGTGGTGAATTAAAAATATTTCTTTTTCTTGATTATGACTGTTCAAAGCTCTTCTGAAAGTCTCCTTTATTTGTGAGAATGATAGTTATCCCTCAGCATTGTAATGGGAAATCTTGTCTGAAAAAATGGATCCTGAGGTATATCTGTATGTAGTACTAGGTAAAGCATTGGTTTTAGAACAGGAACATTCCTCTTTCCAGTTTTGGGACACTTCTTACAGGCTCCACAATGTCCTGTAGGATTTTGCTCTCCCTGTGTAATGTCATGAAACAGCTAAAGCTTTTTATGTATTTGTAAGACTGAATCTACCCTTTTGGACAACCTGTGTGGTGCTGACGAATTTACGACTTACTGGCATTTCAACTTTTCTTCAAAATTGCTGGTTTATCTATAAACAATAGTATGACTTTTTTTTTTTTTTAAAAAAAGTATTTGTCTGTCTTTGCCAATTATTCAGCTCCGCAATTACAAGGATAACTATACTAAGATTATGTTTGCAATACTACCTGGCTGAGTCATTTCAAATGTATTAAAAATATGAATGAAACAATGTTCAAAAAATATTTTATTTTTGTATTTTCAATTTTCTTAGATGAAGCCAGTGGTATTGCTCCTGTTCAAGTCAGCTATATTTCTTCAAAAAGTTGTTCTATTGCTGATGACAGTTATGGTTGTCTGGCATCAAACATTCCTGCTTTGGAATTGATGGCTTTATATGTAGCAGCTGCCATGCATGATTATGATCATCCTGGTCGTACAAATGCTTTTCTAGTAGCTACAAATGCACCACAGGTAAGAAATTCTTTAACCAGAAAATTATTTGTCTGTATCTGAAATCAGAATAATGAAAATTTTTCTCTTCTATATCCCTGCTATGTATACCCTACTATACCTATCCAACACTAGCCTGTTTAGGATCATTTGCCTGATTTAAGAAATGGGGAAATTAATTTGTAATTAACTTGTGTAATACTTCTTTTTTCCCCTGATAAATTCCAATGTGTCTTGTACATATTGGTTATGTATGTGTGTAAAATAATTTTCATTTTACAAAATTAAAAATAATAACATAAATCAATGCAGATTAGAGTAAAAGATTATTTCATAAAAAGCTGGCCCTAGGACTGTCTAAGCAGTTAATTCATGGCTATCTTGAATTTTGGGAGTTCTCTGAAATCATAGGGGTGTCTGCAATTACTGTAAAAACACAGGTTCCTCTAATAGTCCAATTAACTGCATCGCCTAATCTCTGTAATTCAAATTAGTCCTTTATGGTAAATAGCCATTACCTTTAAGGGAGGGTGAGTAAAATAAGAAATCAGCAAAGCATCCTTGCTTTTATCCTCCCGTATTCAACTTTGTTGTTAGAACAGAGAGTAGAAAGAAAGGAGATGCTATGCTCTTCAGGGTCTAAATGGCTAAGACGAAAGAAGTGAAGGAGAGTAAAGCTAAACAAAATAGCAGATAGGAAAAAGAAAGGTGGGGCAGGGAAGAATTGGAAGGAAAAGCACTGAAGATGCCTAAACTGCGTGGTGAAATATTTTTATCTAAAGAGTGGAATATTATCTGGGGAAGAATATTTCTGATGGCTATTTGGATCTCTCTTAACAAGTTAGAGACAAGAAACTTTAATTATAACAACAACAACATCAACAATAATAATAGTAAATCAGAAACCAATACAACTTGTCAGGAGATGGAGACTTTAAAAGTGAACTTTATGGTCAGTTTTCAACAATTCCTTATAAAAGTTTAGGATGTAGGCAGTTATGTATTTCTGCTGATAACAGTATACAAGGAAGAATAAAAACAAACACCACAGACATTCATCTTCAATTTTCAAAAATATACACATTCATTTTGCTAATGATCTCTTCCTTTCCTCAAAACATAAAGATTATTTTTGCAGTTTTCCAAAGAATTTTTTTCAGGTCCTATTTAATCTATATTCAATTAATTGTTTTCTAGGATGTTTTGTATAAGCACGGGAGTTGTGAGTAAAATCTACTACTGTTTTAATATTTTAGTTAACTCATTTGTAGTTAAAATATATTCATCAGCAGCATTAAACGTAGCACATTGAAAACTAGTGATACTCCACACCATTTTGCATTAACCGCAGTTCTTGTATGCTTTGGAGTTCTTTTTGTGTTTTTTTTGAACAATACTGGAATTAAGAGGAATTAAAAGCATATACATAGATCTGGGTTTTGGTTTGAGTTTTTTTGTTCTTTTTTTTTTTTTTTATGTCAGTGTGTGTGCTCCACACATACTGCCCAAAGTGCAAAGTCTACGTTTTAAGTGGTTTGTGTATGTGTGCCTACATTGTGAATGTAGATGTCACTAAGACATCGTAAAGGACTTTAAGGAAAGAAAAAACTTTACTAATTGTTTGGGTTTTTTGTTTCTCATCTGCCATTTTTGTTTCACTTTAACCCTCAAAACTATCAAAACTAGAAGGCAAAACATAATTTCCAATAGTTGTTGGGTTTTTTTTTTAAAGTAAGACTTGTTTCTGACTAGCCCTTAAGCCTCAGAATATTTAATTATAATTTTAAAACTTTACTCTGTCATTTATGATCCTTCCCGCCCCCCCCCCCCCTTTTTTTCTTGTAGGCTGTTCTCTACAATGACAGATCAGTCTTAGAAAATCACCATGCTGCTTCTGCCTGGAATCTTTTTTTGTCACGACCAGAGTACAACTTTTTATCAAATCTTGATCATGTAGAATTCAAGCGTTTTCGTTTCTTAGTGATTGAAGCAATCCTTGCCACAGATCTCAAGAAGCATTTTGATTTCCTTGCAGAATTTAATGCCAAGGTTTGTTACATTTTAGTGTCTGCACTGAGCTGCTCATGATATACTGATGTTAGTGTTGCTACTCAGTAGTTGTTAGTATTAATAACTTGCATTTAAAGTTCTATATTATTTAAATTCAAGTTACTAAAAAAATGCAAATAGAGTATTTCCTTTGTACAAACCAATTGTAGATTGTTTTGTAGATTGCCTAATAAGCCTAGCAGATGTGACATAGGGACCCACAGGAGACCTTGATCATATCTCACATTTCCATCTTCTGAGAGACAGTAAATTACTTTTTTTGACTATGTAAGACAAAAAATTATATAGAAAAATTAATGAAAGTGCCTGTTGTGCAAAGCCTGGAAAAAAACCCGATTAATGAATAGTTTTAACTTAATTTTTAAAAATGTATGTGCTCAACTCAGGTCAATGATATCAACAGTCATGGTATAGAATGGAGCAATGAAAATGATCGCCTACTGGCCTGTCAAATATGCATCAAACTGGCAGATATTAATGGCCCAGCAAAAGTTAGAGAGCTGCATCTGAAATGGACAGAAGGCATTGTTAATGAATTTTATGAACAGGTGGGTATGGAAAGTGTAATTTACTCTTTTTTTAATGACAGGCAGATGATCAATTCTTTGCATTACCAAATGTATAACTAAATTAAACATTATTCCTTGTGTTAACTTTTCAGGTAAGGTATTTCCATCTTCTCTTTCTGAATACTGAAAATTTATTTTTATAGGTAGCGTACTAACATAAGCTTTTACTTCCTATCAATTGCGTTAGAAGCTTGAAAACAAGCTCCCTGCCAATGTTGTCCATTTTTCAGATATTAGTTCATTTTCTTTTGGCTTTTGTTTTGGTTTTTTTTTTCCTTAGGATGATGCTGATAAACCAAAATAACTTCCACTTTGGGGAGTTAAGTTCACTGGTATGTTTCCAGGTCAAAGAAAATTTATAGAATCCACAAGACTGGAAATGTATATTCAGCTTTAGTGCAAAGACAGAGGATATTTCAAAACTTTCAAAATTAAATATTAAAAATACACATAAGTAACTAACAGTATTAAAATGTAAATAAGATTTTTACAGTGGAACTTTAATAAATAATCCTATCAAGATTAACTGGAAAAAAGTCTGAAAATGTGTTGCCTATTTTTACATTTACACCTTCTGTAAGCTCCCAAATTATATTCTGCATTTCTACTCTCTTATTTTTCTGTAGTCAGCTTTCTGAGGAGTTAACTATTTATGAGGCAACAACCAAGGATTGAAAAATATTTTTCAAAATAGGAAAAGTAAACAACAAAATCACTTGGGAAATTTAAGCAATAGCAATAATAATCTGAAGTGCTTACACTTACTGTAAGACCTTAGTATTCTAAGTTGCTCCTTTAGGAAAAACTTTTTTGTAAAACTATCAGGTCCACAGAAGTGCTGACATAAATGATTATAACTCTGAGTTGTGTATGAGCAACTGTTCAATTTTTTTTTTTTCTCCAATTCATAAAATGGGAAAAAACCCAAAACCAAACCACTTTATTCTGGATGTTGTAGTTCATTTCATTCTTCTATGACTTTTGAGGGAAGCCATTTACCAGAATGCCTTACTCTAGGTGATTACTTTCCCGTTTTCTCTGTTCATCAGCTCAGCAACTGAAGTCAAATCTCTGCCTACCCTGAAGCTGTCCTGTAGAGGCGGAGGAATAGCAGCTCCAGTAGAACTAGGCCTCCATCCACACATAAGGGTATCTTGCAGCAAAGCTGAAGGGAGGATTATGGGCTATGCAAGTCTGAGCCATAATGTGTCTTTATTTTAAATTGGCCTAATTGCATTTTCCTTCAGTTAGTCTATACTATTATTTCCTCTAGTAAAAAGATACAATCCATGTGATGTTTACTTGTTTCCTTAAAAGTAATCTTTAAAATAAAAATTTGAAGTTAATTTTGTGAGAAGTTCTGATAATTTTTTTCATTTCTTTTTTAGGGTGATGAAGAAGCAAGTCTTGGATTACCTATAAGCCCCTTCATGGATCGTTCTTCTCCACAGCTTGCAAAACTGCAAGAATCTTTCATCACTCATATAGTTGGCCCCCTTTGTAATTCCTATAATGCAGCTGGGTTGCTTCCAGGGCAATGGGTTGATGAAGAGGAGGAGGATACAGAAAGTACTGAAGATGATGATGGAGCACAGTTAGAGAGTGATGATGAAGAAATGGAAGATGATCTTATTTTAAGTAAGTTTCTGTATTTCAGTTGGCACATATGGTTAATAGATTCAGACATAGCAATGATAGTTGAAATTGTATAGTACAAATATTGTAGATTTTGCTGCTTCATAAATTTTATTCTTTTAATAAAATTTTTGTTAATACCAGGAGACTTGCAATTTGAAACAGAAACTTATTGTTATCCTTTGCCATGTCACTATTTAAATATTCTGAATAAGCATCCACGTTTTTTGCTCAAATTTACATCTCTCTTACAACGTGCCATTCGTTTTATATGTGTAAAATACAATTACTTTTAATCTCAAACAATCAAATGTGCTTATAATTTTACAGAAGCTCAAAGAAAAAAAGGTAGACGAATATTTTGCCAGCTAATACACCATCTCAGTGAAAATCACAAAATATGGAAGAAAGTGATTGAAGAGGAAGAAAAAAATAAAGCTGAAGGAGCTAAACTGCTGTCTGAGATCTCATCTTTACCTCAAGCAGATGAAATTCAGGTTATTGAGGAAGCTGATGAAGAAGATGAGCGACAACTAGGAGAAGACAAAACATGCTAAGAAAACTTCAGTGGTGTCCAGTATGATGATAGCCTATTTTTTTTTCCACTGTGCTGAGTTTAGCCTGACACAGTTCACATAAAATTGAAAGGCCTTAATACTGTGAGAGGATTCTTTCTACTCTAGTGGAATCCCACTCCTATGCACTTTCGCCACAGAGTATGAAACTTTATTCAAATATTGAGTATTGTATACCCTGATGCAAAGTTCTTTATGCCTTAGTTGGTATAAAATATCCTGATATAATGCTGCCTTGCTGAATATGGAACTCTTATTTTCCTTGAGGTACCTGCAATTTTTAAAAACATTCAGTGACTTCAATTACCAAAGTGGCAAGAACTTTTTGCTAATAAGGAAATGTGGGATGAATCCTAATGTTGTTTTGAGTTGTTTATTTCATGTTGTTTTTGAACATGAAGAAGAAAAAGTCTGTGCCTATATGAAAACTATGTTACCGTTGCAGTGCAAGCCTGTTGTGGGGTGTCTACTTATTGCAGTAGTGTGCTTAATGTAGTCATCTCAGAGCAACTGTTCAAGGACTGTGACAGAAATGCTGAATTCTGATATTTGTGGTTTAAAAAAGAAAAAAAATCCAGGTGCATCTATTTCTGATGCTTTTTATTATTGTGCATAATCTGATGTTTTATTTTTGCAGAAAATATTCAGGTTTGCAGTGGGTGTTCATGATAATTCATTGAATACAAGGCCATTATCATCTGTTGCCTTGCTGTTTTGTGGTAGAACATTAAAAACCTGTTCAGCTACTTAAATTATTAAGAAATTTTATTCTTTTAGTCATAATGCTATATTTCCTGCCCTTACTCAGGTTCCTGTTTAAAAACAAGTCAACCACATCATAGATTTTTATCTTGCATCGATTTCTGGTAGTAAATTTTAAGGAAATAAGATCATATTTCATTTATTCTTTGTATGTAAAACTTCAAGAGAATTAAAGATTTTTTTTTTTAAAAAGACATAAATTACTGTTTCAAAATGGCTAGTGTATTTTAACGTGCCCCACATCTTTTCTCCCATCACAGACATAACTTATATTGCCTTCAAGTTTGATGTACATCCTGAAATATACATATGGAAAGCAGAATATGAAAACTTCGTGTAAAGCCTAATAGTAAGATAAAGATCACTGTACAATATTACATCATTTTAGATTGTTGAGTTTTTAAATAAGAAACTTAGACATTCCAGACAAATGTATTTTTAGGAACACTGCCATTGTTGGTCTAATATAAAAAACCAAAACAAAACCAAAAAACCCCCTATATATTAGGCTACAAGTATGTAAGCAAGCCACAAATAAAGCTAGTTTTAAAAGTGCACCTTTTAGTACTAAACATTTGTATGCTGTGCAGTTGAATTGAATGCAAACAAATGCACACGTGTGCAAGTTGCTAAATGTATCTTAGCATATTTGTGTTTACATTTACATCAGTTGACTTGAAAAAAAAGGTAACATTCCTAAGATAACCTCGTGTAAATTGTATTGCATTATTTTACACAAACAAATTTTTATTCTGCTCTTTGATTGGCCAGTTTAAATAACTGAAAGGAATTCTTTTTTTATTTTCCACTAATAACTTTTTGTTGATCCATTTGGAAGACCACTGAGACATGCTTTTGCTATTTTATATATTCAGTGCCAAATCCCCTTTGCTGCCATTGTTACTATCACTGCATTTTTTGTAACACGAGCAGTGTTAAGACCAGATAATTTCTGTCATTAATAAAATGTTGCACTATTGAAGCTGGCACTTATTGATCATTCACTTGTATTTTACATTTGTTGCTCATATATGTTCCTAACAGATGATTTGAAGACTACAGAAATTATGCTTGTTCAGTATGCTGTATTGTCAGCATTTGGTGTTTAGCCTATGTGTTTGTATATAAAAAAATCACTTTCATACCATTTAGTTTCATTTTGCTTTGACTCAAAAAAAGATGCAAATGAGCTTGTCTAAAGTTACTGTTATATTATTTTACATGACAGTTTTCCATTTAGTTTCCTTTTAAAAAATGAGTATTAAAAACTAATATAAAGAAAAAATAAGAAGGTAAAAATAACATTTTATCTTTTACTAAAGCATTGGCAGCATTTATATCTGGTGACAACTTTGCCAGCAACTTTCTTATCTCAGGTTTCCCTTAAACTCTTTAGAAATACTGAAGCAATTTTTAAATTCAGAAACGAGTAGCAAACCTCAGTGTTTAATAAACTATAATGCTAATATGTATTTCCAATTAGACATTTTCAAGTTACAATAGCTTGCTTCAAAGATATGTTTAATTATGAATGTATTCAATATCCACCTTAAAGATGTCTGTTATTTATGTATACATAATATGTGACTAATTGTTACTCTAAGAGCAAGGGGAGAAGAATGTACAAATGTCATCAAAGGTTGGTTCAGGGCATGTTTCAGAAGTGGATGTAACTGACAGTGTCTCAGTCTTTCAAAAACAGTAATGGAGGGTCATTTGAATGTTGATTGAGCTGTTGTCAACAATAATATATCTCCATATAAGGCATATCACTCTTATTCTGGTAACAACCCACTGAGAAATTACAACCCATTTAAATCTGTGATCACGCTTCAATTCACAGCTACCAAGGGATGCAAGGAGCACAGAAAAGCACACAAAAGAACACAGTTAAAATACTTTCTAAAGCAATACTCACCACTTTTTTTTGTCAAGAAGTAGGCCAAATTAGCCTACACTGAAGTTTATGCTGCTACAGTAGATATACCTTTTATGAATAATATTCTCAGGTTTAAGTAAGGTCTTCAGCCCCTTTCCTATCAAGAGTCTCCCATCTCCTCATTGCCTTCTTTTACAATGTATGTTGAATTACTTGTTCCTATGCATACAGTGCATACAGAACTAGACTACAGATTTTTCTGTAAGGACTCAATTCCCTCCATGCCTCTGGAGACCTCTGGATGTTATGGTGGTGTTAAACTAGTCAAAATGAACTACTTGGATCCTCTTCCCATGAGTTCTTCCTCCATGACAAAGTTAGATGGTGAGTCTAAGATTCAAAACGAAAGGACTGGTGTAATATTACTTAAGGTAAGTCCAAATTAATAAAGTTTGTGCAAGACCTGATTTGCTCTGTGCATAGACCCATTTCTTCTCTGTACTTCTTGCATTTAGTTTTAAATACAACTAGTGGCAGGTGGACCAACAAAAGGAGTTAGCAGAATTCAAGGGCTCACTTTTAGCTTTGGTGCTTCCTCCTGGGCAGGCATAGTTGAGGCTGGGCTTCTGGTTCTTCTAAAAGTATACACAGAATCTGAGGCAATCGAGTGTGTGGCACTAACATTCACAGGGCAGTACTTTCCCTTTTGTCCAAAAAACATTTGAGAAGGTGTAAGAGGTGCAGAATTGGAAGTGTCTCATACGCTGGTGAGTGAGAGATCAGGAATCCCAGCCTGTGAGATGTGTTTTGGAGAAAAAGGATGGAATTAGCTTGGGTGATGAGAATTAGAAAGAAGACGTAAGGATGGCATACACGCACACATGAAAGACATGTTCTTATTCAGAAGAGAGACACTTGTTTTTGTTTCAAGCCAGTTCATTGCCTTCAAAAGAATACAGAAACAGGATATCTTTGGTAAGTCAGAATATTTGGATTGTTAGAAATGAAATTAAAATAGGCATGAAAATTAAATTATACTACTAATAACAACACAATTATCATAACTTAAGTTGTGATGCAAGTTTAAGACAATCGATTTTTCTGTGGCCAATAAAGATTAGATGAGAGAAAATAAATATATGTAGTTGATTAAATGACGTACAAAAAGTATGATCAAGGCAGTGTTTTATTTTGCTTTTTTCCCCTCCAGCTTTCTTCAAAATTGTGTTTCTGGACAACATGCTTCTTCATTTCTGTGTTAAGGCAAATGAGGTAATGAATTGCTTTCATTTTTGCAATGAAGAATTTTCCTTTTGATATCTTCTGAAGTAAGCCTTTAACTCGCTATAAGAATCATACTGCAGATTCTCAGAGATGAAGCTGGTAAAAGAACACAACTGTTAACTGGTCCCTATCTGATCTTAATTTAATAGGGCCATAAGCAATTAGTACTTTTGTCCTCTGCTAAATGAGAAAGAAAAATGTCTTTATATTTCAGAGGAAAGAGGAAAAAAAGCTTATGAACTAAGCTGCTATAGGATAAACATTCCAATGCACTTGAGTTTCTAGTTGGCAGTCACCCTCCTGGCATAGTGTACATCCCCCACATCCTTATGAATCCAGCTAATAGATACATAACACTTAACTGAGCAATCTGTCTCAGTGGTTTTGTTTTCCATGTGTCACTCTCATTTCTCTAAGACATTTCTGGCTTAGACTTGAAATAATACTTCTGGTTAGTCTCATTTCTGTTATCTGCAATACGCAAAAAAACCAAAACCAAAAACAAAAGTAGAGTAACTAGCAATTGCTTGTTTTTTTAGTAATAGCATTAAGCTATAGAAAGTGGTTTCAGTAAAGAAGAAACTGTTTTCCTTTGGTACTGAGATTGAAACATCTGTCCAGAAATTGGCTGACTTTAAATCCTATTGTTGTGATACATTCAGGATACTGAATAATGGATGCTTAACGTATTTGAGTGATTGACACTTATTTGGTTCTACGTGACACTACAGACACCTTTAAAAAGGGCACAACACAATCAGAAATGTTTGACCGGAAGGTTTCTTTTGGAATCTGTACACCGTGAGTCATCTTTTGATTTCTGTACTTCAGGAGATCACAGGTGATAGCAACTGGTGTGTCTGATAGGTTCTACTACACAGGCTGTATTACCTGCCAGAATGTTACCATCTGTGGAATCTAAGTAAAGAGAGTAAAAATCTTATGCTGAGGAGAAACCGTCTGCCTTCTGGTGTATCTGTGAGGTTTTAGAAAAATAGAAATGTGTAACATAAAACCAAGAAAGCCTTTAAGTAATGGTGAGAGACCATAGTGTTTCAAATTATTCCTACCGTTCACCTTGTGATTTGTCCATGTTCTAAATATCTTGCCAAAAAGCAGGTGATGAGTCATTTCTGACTCATCTCTCCAGATCAACAGAACCCTTTGCATTTTGAATGAGATCAGTCTTTTCATTTTACTTGCATATAAAACAAAGACTAATGCTTAGCTTAAAATGTAAGTATTATACCAAAAATCCAAAAAGTAAGCTTGACATTACTTATTGCGCATGGGGAGCAGACTGCAGGCTTTGTCACCTGTGCCAGGTGGATGTGAAAATTTGCTCCTACATGTGGTCACTCAAATGGACTTAGTATACCTCTTTCTTTTATCATGACATTCATCCTACTCGAATTTATTAATCTCTGTGGTATTGCCAATTTATCTGACTCATATATTAACTAACCTTTCTCTCAATCAAAGAAGTGAGTGAAGAAGCCCTCCTATTTATCTTTGATAATGGCTTTGTAATAATTTTGTTCTATTCATCATAAATAGGGCATTACCAATATATCGTTTCTAATTTCAGATGTCACACCCCAGGAAAAATATCTGTCCATTAGACAGATTGCAGAATTCCAGTACAGACCAGTGAGACTGACCAGAAATATGGAAGACATGGCCTAAAAAGAAGGAGAAAGATAAAATTAATTCAAGAGATTTTTCTGAGTCTAGAGAAAATGAGACTTAAGGGAGGTATTCTAAGGTTTTAAATACTTAATAAGGCTGCTTCAAAGAGCAAAGTAATCAGAATAATGCTTTCAGTGTTCATAGTGTTTAGGACAAGAAGTAACACCTTTAGATTGCAAAAAGGAAGATTCAGGCTCAACATGGCTAATTGTCTAAGGATTGAGAAGGCTGTGACTCACTGAAATAGATTGCCTTGGAGTATTAAGGAAATCTTCGAAAATAAAAAAAAGGCTGAAAAACAGCTTTCAGAAAAACGTATTATTGGGTCAGATGAGTGAACTGCATAGCTTACTGAGATCCTTTCTGGACCTATTTTTTAAATACTAGGACTAGAGATGAGATCTGATGTGGATACCAATAAGAAATACCAATAAGAATACCAATAAGAAAACGTGCACAATGATAGAAAATAGTCAAATATTAACTTTCAGACAACAGGAATTGGATATGTCAACTGAATCTGTATTTCAGTGAATATTAAAAGCTTTTCGTTTACTGAGTATTTAACTGGTAATGCATCTCCCACCAGAAATAGTCTTTTTATTTGTTGAGGGAGAGAGCTAGAATCCTTTCAAAAAAACAGACAAAGTTTGAAGCTCAGCCAGAGTTAAGGTTCTGTCTAGTTGTCAGCTTATGAATAAATGGAAATGCAGTAGCTAGATTTTTTTAAAAAAATATAATTTGTCTAAAGTTAGATTGCCTAAAGCTTATTATATTTTAAATATTTGTCAAGCCATATGGTCCTCTCTAGATCTTAAGAAAGTGCATGCTTAAGACATTGGGAGGTGTTGGATGCTTTTGAAGATGATTTAATTCATGTACTTACAAAGAGGATTAGTTTAAGCAAGTGGGGATTTTTGAGATAAATTTTAGCCCTTAGCACTGAGTTTTATTGCAATCAATGAATTATTCTTACAGTATTTTTCAAGTATATAATCATGACATTCATGATGACATGAAGAACTTGAATATTCTATAGACCATATCTACAATTTGAGATGAAGTAAATATGACATTAAGGTATGTTGCATTTCCCTCTATACTGTGACAGTTTAGACTGTACATTCTTTGAGAGAGAATCAGTATGTCATTATACAACGTAAAATACAATGGAACAAGATCTGAAGATGCCTTGAAGGGGCTTTAAAAAGCAACTTTTATGCTTCCAAAAAAGATCAATTAAATTAACTTCCTAACCTATATAGGCACAAGAAGGGTCATAAGTACCTATGTTTTTCCTGGAAATATTAGGCTTATAAAATTCTGCTGTGGTGCATGTTCACCAGCGTTATTATTTTAACTGAGTTTATTGTGCGAGTTGAAGAGAACCAAAATGGCATTTGGACTCCTTAAACAGGGATGTTTAAGGTGTGGGAGAAAGGAAACTTAATTACCTGAGGACAACTGGAATTCTTTAAGATGTTTTATCCATAGTGATTCTATTACCTAACTTTCGTTCCTTATTGGTATGAAACCCTACCTGGATTACCTATATTAGGGAAGGACCTGAACAACAATTGAGCCATCCTTTATTCCCTCGTTTTAGTGAGGGTATAAGAGTGTCCATGGGGCATACAGCATGGACCCTGTGGCCTAGATGCTAATGGTAGGACTAATGTGGTTAAGCATCCTAACAAATTAAGTGTAATATAAAAAGCTCATCTTCTTTTACATGTAATGTTTATTTTTTTCATGCTTTTGATAAGTCATAGTTTATACAAATTAAAAATATTTCTTTTAAGATTTTTAGTAAAAGCATAGAAAAGGAAGTCAGCACTTGAAAACATCAAGAGAATAGTAAGTTTATTCTGTTTTCTGGTATATTACTATAGGCTGGCATATATCACATGTAAAATTTTAGGCAGGCAGCCATCTGCTGCAGTAATAGTAAGCTATTGGATTAGATTGCACATTCCTGATATGCTCCATTATTTTAATGGATTTAATCTATTTGCAATGTTTCTTATTCAGAAGAATGTAACAAACATAATGTCTCCTGAAGTTTGGCAGTCTTCCTAAGAAATGACCACTCCTGAGTATGGGTTCTGTCTAATTCTAATCACATTGACATCGAGATAGTTGACAGCCTTCAAAAATATCTAAAGGGGTAATCTAGAAATGGAAAAATCTGCTGATCCTCAAATTGCATTGTATGAAAGGACAGAATAAGGCATAATATTTCCAGAACAGAAGTTTAATTTGATCTTGATTAGACAAAGGGTTTGAATTATGAGGCCTAATGCCAAAAAAACACCTCAGATATCTAGCTGCTATGAAAATGCATGTCTGTACCTTCACAGACCAATTTATACTGAGAGTTTACCTTTCAGACTCTTATTGAATAGTCCACTGTACTTGGCTGTGTTATCTTGTGTTTTCATCATTCCATCTATCTCACCCAAAGATAAATTCTGATCTGGCATCTTCACCATTATGATTTTTTTCCCCCCTGTTTATCTTTAATCCTTATATTTTCCCATTCAATGCATTGTTGCAAAATTTACATAATCTTATTTTCACCCCTTTTTCAAAGTGATTGGACTATCTTTTATTGTGTTCTCTCTGAACTTGCTATTTTTCAGGTGAATGTGCTATCTTAATGACAACATTATCTGCCTCATCTACTCACTAGTGCTTGTACAAACCATTAGGCTCAATTCAGGCTAAAAAAAATATGCAGATTAATAGTTAATTAATAAATAGATTAATAATTTTCACTATTCAGACAGCCTGAATCAGAATTAGATTCAGAATATAACTGTGTAGCAGAACAACATACTAAATCAAGAAGAGACCTGCTTGCTATGGCTGATTTAACACTTGAATAGCTAGCAGAGGTTTGGAGTTCAGAGCAAACAGTAAATTTTATAAGCTGATGACTGAGACAGGAGGGACTACTGTAAACTTATGTAGTTTACTTCTCATGCTGAAGACAGTGCAAATTAGAACCAGAGCACAGAAGACAGGTCTGATAACTGATTTTAAAGTTTCTGTAACAATCCAGGAATAACTATCCTCACTGCTAGTTATATACCTGATTCTTCATCTAAAGCTGTTCCAAGTATTCACCCGGTTCCTAGTTTAAAGCTATTTCACCTTGACTTCTATTTAAATTCTTGTTTACTTACTAAAGAGATCTTTTATCAACTTTTTCTTCTCTGTTTAGATAGCTGTAGACTGTAATCAAGTCACTTAATCATGTATTTGGTAAACCAAAGAAATGAATTGTCTTGAATGGGTCACTGGCCAGTATGTTCTACACTACATTTCTGTGGTGTATATTCTGGAGACATGCTTGAGCCTCCAACTTATCCAAAAACTTTCTAACAATGCTAGTGTGTCACCAAGTCTGAAATAATAAATCATTCTGAAGTGGAAGCATATTAGCTTGGACATGGTGCTGCCCTGATATGATCACATACTCTTTGGCCAGCTCATAAATCAGAAGAAGTACCTTGCAGCAATCCAGAATATATAGCATAAACGTATTCTTAGTAATTTTTACAGCTTTATAGGAATACTACCGATTTTTTTAAATGCTCCTTCAGTTATAGACAACAGAACAGGACATAGTATTCAAGGAATGCTTGTGGCAGCACCAAATACATATATCGCTTCTGTATCTGTTAACGGTTGGACTCGATCTGAAAGGTCTTCTCCAACCTAAATGATTCTATGATTCTATCCTCACTCAATATGCTGTTAGCACAAGATCTTTTGGCTGCAGTGTTAAAGTTCATGTTTAACTAACAACCCACCATGAACCCCAAGCTCTTTCAGAATTACAGCTTTTCAATATAGATTTCCCTCATCCTATGCCTGTTTTCTGTATCATTGGCTCATAGACATCTGAATTTATATTCAGACATGTCCAAAAAGGCCAGAGTCCAGAAGGAAAGACCTTCCTTCTATTGATATTGGATCTGGCCCACAAGAGGTCAAAAACATACTCTGTGAAATTAATAGATTGTAGTGTGAGTGTATGAAATGAATGTGAATTCTTTTCAGAATTGCAATTTTATAACTTCTGCAACATTACTATGTCCTGGTTTTGGCTGGGATGGAGTTGGTTTTCTTCCTGGTAGCCGGTATGGGGCTGTGTTTTGGGTTTAGGTTGAGAACAATGTCGATGATACACTGATGTTTTGGTTCCTGTTAAGTAGTGCTAAGTACTTGCTAAGTGGTGCTCACACTGGTCAAGGACTTTTCAGCTTCCCATGCTCTGCCAGGGGCACGGGAGGCTGGGAGGGGGCACAGCCGGGGCAGCTGACTCAGACTGGGCGGGGGGCTATTCCATACCATGTGACATCATGCTCAGTACATAAGCAGGGGAGTTGGCCGGGGAGGGGTTCGGTCGCTGCTTGGGGGACGTGCTGGGCATCGGTCGGCGGGTGGTGAGCAATTGTACAGTGTACCGCTTGCTTTGTATTACTACTGTTCTGGTTTTTTTTTTTATTTTACTTTAGTTATTAAACTGTTTTTATCTCAACCCACGAGTTTTCCCCTTTTGCCCTTCCGATCCTCTTCCCCATCCCACCAGTGGGGGGTGAGCGAGTGGCTGCGTGGTGCTTAGTTGCTAGCTGGGGTTAAACCACGACATACTAGAAAACAGAGTGATCTTGTATTGGAAACTTACCTGCACAATGATGATGCTTAAGGAGGGATCACCAGAACAAATGCAGAAAGATCCATGACTTCACCTCAAGCTCTGGTCGAGTCTAGTATGGGCAAGGAACATTTGGAGAGAGATGCTGAATACCATTGAATAGAGACTATGCTAAATTCCTGCAGCGTAAAGTCAGTGCACGTCAGATCATCCTGTGTAGTACTGTAATACTAGTTGTCAACGCTGCCTACATTGTGGATGCAGAATTATTCTCCCACTTGGAGTACATTGAAGCTTCCTTTGCAAGAAAACCTGGCGTAGAGGGAGATGTGCACATCTGTTCAGCAGTTTTAGATTCAGCAAATATTCATGTCAGTAGGAAGAAGAAAGGGGAATGAGTCCACAAGCATGCAGAATGGTTGTTAAGGGTAGGTTGGGTTAATAAGCAGAGAAACTGCATTAGTGTGATGGCCATTACACAGCAGGTACCAATTAGGCTTCTCTTTCCTTGCAGTCTAATCTGTGCAGTTCTGCAAGAGCCTGTACATCTCCAAAGCTCACCCCAATATCTCACCTTGGACACTATTAGGAGCTGATTTGATATTCTACGTAGACTGTTTGCTTCAACAATCCTTGTTGAACATGATCTGCAAAGAAATGAGCTCACCTTAAGCATCTTCATGCAAAGTCACCTAGTTTGTCCTTGGCATGCTGAGTAACTGTGGAGGTGTGGACTGGCCAGTAACACATTATTTTGAATGAGATGTCTGTTCTCTCAACATACACAGGAACTACTTAGGGAGATACACCAGTGTATACATAACATTAAAATACATGCTATATTATAAACACCAGCTATAATGTTCTCCTTTTCCTCTGTTCCTATTTTATCATTCCCTTATTAAGAGAAACTGAGATCTAAGACATGAGAGATTGTTCACTGAAAAAAGATGTAGCTACATCCTGGCATATAGTCCAAGTTAGCTGAACTATTTCTAGTATGTACTGGCAAACTAAAAAGAAGGATTATTACGATTCTTTAGGTCTTTCTCTCACAATAGATTCTGGATCCATATAAAGAATATACCACAATAAATTCAAACTATCTACTTTCAGAGAAGCAGTAATGTTTTTTTAACTTCTATGAAATCTCACTTTGTATAGTTAATTTCTGAAGGCATAAATTAATGAACCTTTCTGCATTTATTAGGTTCACGCTAAGCTTAGGTTCACTAGTATCACAGAAACTGGTGGAAGTTCAGGAAATTAAGTGCTAAAGAAGAGTGAGATTTTCTTCAGCATTCTTTCAGTGTCATGTATGACATGCTTGTAGTGTTCCCTTTTCAGTTTCTGGGGATGCTGGCATGGCCAAGGTTAACCCAAAAACTTAAGTTTAAGGACAGAGTTTTAGAAAAGAGTATTTAAGATATTATGGTGGTATTGACTGAAGCTCTTGCATCAGTGTTAAGAAGGGAATCTCCTGCTGGATAGCAAGATGCATTGCCCTGGCCTTGGACTTAAGTCTAGGTGTAGATATTGGAATAGACTGTGTCTGAGAAATAGGGCAGAAGGCACCCATTCTCATGGTACAGAAATGGCACGAAAGAGCAAAGGCACAGAACCACTTTTAGAATTTCTGGTTTAAGGCAAGTGTACAAAACCAGAGCCAAGGTGGAGAAAATAGATGTAGGAGAAACATACAGCAGCTCATAATCCTCTGGCTGGTATTACACTGTAGTTGGCTGTGGAGACCTTTGAATGGGATATAGTAAACTAATACAATGGTGAGTTGACTATATTCTCCTCCAATTAGCAGAATTTCTGTGATTATAGTCACAAAAACCAACTAGTTATTGCTCAAGGAGAAATTAAAATAATTAAGTAAAGAATATAAAATCAAGTCTTAATCCTAAAATTCCTATTCCTTAGAAAAGACTGCTGAGTCTAGCCTGCATTTACAAATACCAAGTAAGACTGAAAAATAGTGCAAAGAACATTGCAATAATCTCACAGGAAGGGAAAAAAGCTGAAGTGGATTTTTTCCTGGACAAACTAGAAAAAAGAATGATTCAAAACTGTACAGGGATAGAGAGCAGCAAAGGCAAGTTCAATATGCATTTTTAGCTACATTTACAGCAAAAAGCCCTTCACTGCCTTTGGGAACAGCAGTGGAGTTACAGAGAAGGTATGTGAAATTTTCTTCTTGTGGCTGTGATACACCTGTATGTGGAAACAGTGCTTCCAGTTCTAAACTATCATCATGAATTCAAAGAGCTAATTCTGCAAAAGACAAAATTAGAAGACTATAAATACTGGAGGGAATAAAACTTAGGAAAATTGCATTATCAAGAGCGCAACAAATGGCATTAATATACAGAAATGGAGAGGTTACAACTTAAATTTCAAGAAATCTTTCCATCTGTATCTGGACACATTGTTTTAATCCAAAACATCAGGACATTTAAAGCCAGATAGGAAAAACTTCTGCAAATGGAAACAATCTTACCTTGACACATTACTTAATGTCTTTTTTCATCCTTAAATTCTACAACCAGAAAAAGATATACTGGTTAATATATCAACCCTTAATCCCAGAACAATGTTAAATAGCAGCCAGCTATGCTGGATATTTCAGCTGTAGAAAACTTTCACCAGGAAATTCTGAACATCTGGCTGGCTACTGATGTTCACTACTAATCAATCTCGATACAATGGAGAAATTCCAGAGGACTGGAAAAAAATATTATTATGTCAGTATTTCAAATTATTAAATTGGATCATTAGGATAATTCTAAGTCAGAGAGAAACTAATGAAAAAGTTGATACAGAATGAAACATGTAAATATAACTAATACTGATACAGATTTATAGAAAAGACAGTTTGTCAAATGTATTTGATTGCTTGAACAAGACCATAAGTTGGCAGATAATGGTAAAAGTTTGGACTGATATTCTGAGGCTTTTATAAGGCGCTTTGATTTAGAAACCAGAATGACATATAATCAATATGGTTCTCATTAAATGGATTAAAGACTAGCCAGGAGTTAGATCTCAAAATACCTCAGCAAAAGGGAACTAGCACTGGCCAGCTGCATTTTGAGCATAGCCCCTGCAAGAACTGGTTCTTGATTTTTTTTTTTTATTTTATTTTATTTTAATCCTCCCCCCACTTCAATTAGGATTATTTGAATCATGTTTTAACCAAAGGATGTCATAGAGTTCTTGCAACCCAGAAGGCAAGCCTAGATACTAACAAAACTCCGGCTGTCTGATCTGAGAGTGAAGAACTCTTCTGAACTCTCTCACTGAACTCTTCTGTTCAGTGTTCCTTCATACTGAAGGCACCCAAATTCGGCAGATTTCACAATTTTTACTTCAACATTTCACAAGCACCCAACATCTACTTATGCAGGTATCCAGAAAAGCCTCAATCTTGACTCCTAAACCCCACTGTTTGCCAGTATCTTAGGAGTGGTTTATTCACAGCTTTCATGGTGTGCCCAATGCACAGCAATCAGGCTTACCTCCTTCCTCTCCTTTTTGAATCTTAAACCTTCTCTACAGAAAGGCAGTTATTCAGCAAGAGTAGCCTGCCCACCCTCTTCAGAGCACCAGGAACATGTGTTTGAGATGCTCTCTGTGGGATACGTGGGTCTGACTACCCTCAGACAGAGTAAGTAATTTAATCTGGACCTGCTGCATCTTAGGTCAATAAGCTATTGTACAAGTGGACTGGTATTATTAGCTCTGTTTGATCCTTCTCTTTTGCTGTTTCAAAAGGAATGAAGTATTTCTGTTCAGTATAAGCTGAAAACATCAGGTCAGCAGCAAACCACCAATTCCTGTCTTTGAACTTCCCTGCAGCTCCAAGTTGAAGCATAAGCTGTATAAAGAGCAAGGTCTAATATTCAGCCCTGTCCTTACATAGCTGCTTGGTCAGTGTGTTTTGTTCTGAACCCTATTCTGAGGCCCTACTTCTCCCCACGTGGTGGGGACTGAACATACCATATTTAGAGGTATATTAACAGGTTCTCCTGTAGGCCCTGCATGCATAAATCTTTATCTACCAGTAACCATAAAGCAATAGCTGTCAAGAATAAAAAAACGAAGCTGGCAGAAGTCAAGAGTAGCTGTCATGCCTAAAACTTGTGCTTAAAATCCATTTAAAATCTGTTTCTCCCCACCCTGTTCCACTCCCCCTCCCAAAAAGGTCTCTTCTCTGGTCAGACTCAAGAGCAGTTTAATTTCTTGACTTGTAGTATAGTTGCATGTGACTCTGGTAACACAAACACTGTTTTTTCCAGACTGCTTAGGCAGAGATTAATCATTACATAATGCTTTGTGTTGGGAGGCAATGGAGGACATGTGTCTGGAAATGCAATGAACTGGCAAAAAAGATTGCTGTAATTGTCAGGAGTATGGCAATAATTCAACACTGTATATGTTACTAAATGAGAAACAAGCCATAAAAGATCTTAAAAGTGAATTCACAGAGTTATCTGGTTCACTAGAAAATTATGACCAACTGGGATGATAGGGCAAGGAGAAGGAAGGATTAAAATGCTTTAATAGACAATTTGTTTGTCAAGGCTGGAAAAGTTTATTCTGAATTACAGAAATTTAAATAGATACCTTTAAAACCTTTTTAGCTATGTAAATTTAATGGAGGATTATAAAGAACAGCTTAGCTGGAATAATGTAAATGAGATTTCCACGGATGAATCCCAGTATAAACATTTTAAGCCATATTTTGAGCTTATAAAAATATCCTCTCAAAGTAAAATAGCTTGTTAAGTAATTAAATATTTAAAAGCTGAATCAGAAGTTAGATTCAAAACAGCCTTCTGGAGTGAAAACATCAACTTTAAACACAGGATGTGTTTCATGTTTTTGGTTGAGGTTTTTTTGGGGAAAAACAAGTAAAAAGAAACTATTAACTTGTGCACAAATAGTCAGAATTTATCCGCAAGTCCTTTTTTGTTCTTCTGACATGAACGCGTTTAGAAATAGAAGGCAAAGTGGATCCTCAGCTGCAACTTGGAGCATTGTGCTCCACCTGACAATCTAGATCCTTCTCTTCACCGTCTTTCCGCACAGATGAGGTATGGCTGTGGTTGTAATGTCATGCCTAATCTTGGTTTGAGATCTGGAATCACGCCATGAGGAAAACACAGGTGAAATCGTTGTAGTAATGAAGTGAAAAACAAAAACATTTCCATTCGAGCTAGTTGTTCTCCAAGACAATGTCTTCTTCCTGAATCGAAAAGAAGGTTTTGAAAAGACTTAAAATGTATTCAATTACATTTTCACTCTTACTATGAATAAGAATGGTCATTTCTGTGTTCTAAGAGGAGCTCTATGAACTTGGTGGTAGTATTCTGTAAGAGAGGATAGGTGATAATTTACAGCAAGAAACAGATTTTAGAGAATTTGTTCCTCTCACTACAGAAATGCCATTGTAACTAATTCTGTCAAATTTATTTAGATAAGATATTAGCTACTTTATCTTGTCTTGAAGTGCCAATCTAGACAGAAGATGTTTTAAAAAAATGATACTGTGAATTTCAGCCTTTGTCCCCTACTATTTTCTTAATTACATCTACTGCCAGTCATTATTACCTGGTAATTATTATAACTTGGTAAGTAGAAAGATAGGAAACAGGTCTGGATAATGCCTTTAAATATTAGTTCCCATTCCGTGTATGACTAGTTACAGGGAGTAAATGTGGTTGTGGGAGACACAGATGAATGGATAACAACATCTGGAACTGGTAAGGTCAAACAGGCAGAAAGAAACGTAATAGAATACACAGTAAAGGTGGACTTCATCAAATCTAACTTTGGCCATTTAGATGTTGTGCATCTGTTCCAAGGGAATTGTCTTGTCCCTTCTATTTTTTGGAGAAAGACTATCCCAGATAAGTAAACTAAGTCACTCTCTACACAAGTCTATGTCTTTCTATAGACTGCAGAGAGAGCCCTAGCAGTTAGCTTATATGGAACACCTAGTATTTTAGGTTGATAATCATATGTAAGGTAAATTATCCACTTATAGGCATCAAAAGACAAATCCATAATGATTTAGGACTGCCAGAATATTTCCTCAGGACAGAATGCAGTGCTACATGCTGACCCCCAAGCTAGTTCTGAATAAAATATGCAATTTCAGGTGCTGATCTAAGTGTTGAAATTCAAAAGCTGGTTGTGTAAACCACCTGTATGTAATAACTTTAGCAGCAAATGACTATTAATTGTGAAACAAATAACGCTTATGTACTGCAATGATATAAAATGTATAGACTCCTCAGATATGAAAATATTGTGCTTTTTTGATAGTTTATATATAATAATGAGCTCATCCATATAAAAGATACTATGCTAAAATGTGTTATGTCCAGAGTGCATTATACTGGATATCCTTAAAACAGCTGTTTCATCAGAACTGTGGATATTTTATATCATTCTGTCCATTCCTGATTTATTGCCATCACTTATATGTTACACATGTCTAGATTTATGAAAAGGAACAGTGGAAGGAATCACTCTTACCTAGTGAAAAAGGAATAAAGGCATCTTTCTTGACAAACTGCCCGTTGCTGTCCAAAAATCTCTCAGGAAAAAACACTTCTGGATTGCTCCAGTATTTTTCATCAAAATGAACAGAGTAGAGGTTTGTAATGACTGTAGTGCCTTCAGGAATAGAGTAACCACGCACAACAGTATCTTTGGAAGTTGCGTGAAAAATACCTAGTGGAACTATATTACAGAATCTTAGAACTTCATGTAGAACAGCCTCAGTGTATGGCATTTTGCATTTCTCATCTAAGGTAGGCATTTTGTTTGGGCCGATGACTAAATCGATTTCTTTTTGAACTTGCCCTGTTAGGAACAGGAATAAAAGCTGATGTTTATTGTGTAATACCCTTTATTTTTTAATTTAAGCTATAAAATATATACTTTTAAAAGGATACTGAAACATGAAATATCTTATATAAAATATACTAGCTTATAAGATTTTAAATTTAGACTCTAAATTCCTTATCCTGCTAGTAGGAATTATTACTAGCATATATACCAGTAATCTTCATTTTGAAAGTAATCATTCTCAGTAAAATCGTATTTTAACATACTTTACTTTGCTTGTGTATATTTTTATTTCTGGAGCTCTTCAAAACTAAAGAAACAAGCAAAAGACAGCAAAGATAAAGTACATTAAATACTTGAGTTGAAACTGCCAAACAGCTCCTAACTAAAACAAAGTTGGACTTTTACAATTCATGTGGAACCAATAATGAAAATCTGGGCAATGGCAGAAAAATTCTACCAGAATCACCAGGTTTTTCAACCTGAAGTGACAACATTTCACATCAAGATAAAGATGTGAAAAGCAGCTGAGTGAAAGTACATTCTCTGATGTAGTGGTGTATCAGTGTATATTGTAATACTTGGACAGACAAAGTCTAAATAAATGAAAGGTAACAGTAATTTTTATTTTTATCCAGATGAACTGACTTTGAATCGAAATTCAGAAACTCATTATATCACAAGACCTGAGATCAGAAGATTATTTTAGGTGAGTGGATCTCTACAAAATCGGCCAATGCATAGGAGACACAAAACTCCAAAGTTTTCCTGATCTTTATTGAAAAACAGTATTTGGTCAGATCTTAATAGAGAAGGAATAAGGATGTTCTTCTTTTAAGATATGAATATTGTTTGTGAGCCAGGACAGACTGATCAGAAACTTTGATTTAAGTGGACCTTTTTGCATTTGGGCTTTTTATATAATGTAAAGCATAAATATAGCCTATTGACTAATTATGGCACTTAATATATTTTTAACTAAAACATGGACAATGTATATATGCATCCTAAAACTTAAGTACATATAAAATCAGATTCTACTTTTTTCATGTTATTAAATGCTTTTCTTGTTTGGTAGATTTTCTTATTATACTGTGTAAAGCACAGAGATGAATCAGTGGAACACAAGCATAAAAGCAACATTTAAATTTTTAAAACCCATTTGTTTTAAATCATCTGAAATGTGCTGACTGGTTAAAAAATAGCAATCGCAGCTTCAAGATTCCACAAAAAAATTATTAGCTGTACTTAGTGAGCTGAAGCTACATATTTCTCTTAAGTATGTCCCTCAAAGTTTTTAAAATTAACAACTCAAATCCCATTAGATCTTGCTTTTAATCCTAGGCTAGAAGAAAGTTTTCCTATTTTTTAATCTTTAATCAGTTTCCTCATGTTTAATTAATTAATCAACTAGCTAAAATAGTTGAGTAAATGAAAATAAGAAAATATGTAAGAGGTTATGGCTCTCAGGAGATATTTGAGCAAACTTTGGTTCTACTTGCTTAGCCAGATATTTTAACCAGCTCAGTGAATATGTGACTTAAAATTATGATAACAGCAGCAATAAAAGAGCTTTGCCATCAACTCCTTTATTTTATCTGAATGATTTTCACTGTTTATAGCATGTCAAGCCTTGACATGCATTACCTTCATATTCTAATTTTCATTTTTTTCAAGTAAAGCTGTATTTACCTTAAACACAAATATAAAATTTGATCTCTAATTTTAAAATAATAATTGCTTTTTGTCCACCCAATTTAAATTAAAAATTATTCTAGCTGAGAAAATCAGAAGGTACAGTCATGCATCTACTACCATGAGAAGAAAATATAATGTTTCATACGTAAAGATATCTGGTTCCTATGCAGAACTTCAAATCTCAAGAGCCTTATAGCTACAGGTAGTGGTGTTATCCCCATTCTGAAATGATGATGATGGTGAAATTGATGTTAGCGCAATATTCTTTGGTCAAAGTATCAGTAGTAACCTTCCAAGTTATCTAGGCTGCTTTTTCTCCGAATACTGAAAGTCCCTAGTTGAACTAAGCACTGCTAAGGTTTTCATAGGAAAAGCAAAGTGGAGGCAGTGAAACAAGAAACGTGACTGTTCACTTCTAAAATCCAAACTTCTACACAAAATGCCTGGGCTGACATTCAAACATCTATTGCTGTCTTATTTCAGAATGACTGTAACACATCTTTTTATTTTTAAATGCTATTTTTGTTCTTCCAAAACTATAAATATACATGTCTATAACACGTACATCTATCGTGACTTGAGGCACTTAAGGATAAAAAGAAAACGTACCTAAACTGTTAACCACAACCTGATTTACATTTTTGCTGATGTTTATTACATTTTTAATTTAGTTTATTAATTTAATATTTAATTGCATTTGCTTATTATTTATTAGCTACATAGATTAGTACATCTGCCAACCAATATTATGCATCACAACACTAAACTTAAATATATTAGAAACACTTTACTAAAAATATTAAAGCTTTGTAAAAATATATTCAGAAAATAATATGCTAAAATTTAATCATCGTACTTTACTTTTGACAGCCTCTTCATCTGCATATAAAATAAGCTTTTCACATCTGTCCATAGTATATTTGGTGAATGATACAATAGAATAATATATACAAACCTTCCTTTTTGGTTACAACTATGGATCACTGCACCACTTTGAAAAAGCATTTTAAATTCGCAATAGGAAAGTGTATCAGTTCCTCAAAATGTCAAAGTTCTTACCTTGAATGTTTGGATAAAGAGCCATAAATAACAGTGCCCATCTTAAAACATTTGTTGTGGTTTCTGTCCCAGCTATGATGAGTTCTCCAACAGAGAAAATTAAGTTTTCTCTTGAATATGTAGATTCTGGATCGTTTTCATTGCAATCCATCTCATCTAAATATGCATCTACAAAATGTCGAGGTGACTGAGGCTTCCTATTTTCAGAGACACGTTCAATAAGCTCATGAAGAAAGTCATAGACTTCAGCTGCATTTTTAAACAGCTGCTGGTGTTTCCCAAATGGCAAGATACCAATCCAAGGAAAAGCATTATATAAAAACACAGAAGCACTAGCAGCTAATTCAATATTTTCACTAAAAATCTCAATCATGTGCTGAAATTCAGTATCTTCATATGTAAAACGTTCTCCAAAAATAATCAAATTAGTAATGTTTGAAACAGCATTTGTTATCAAGTGCTTAAGATCAAATGGCCTGCCTTTGTATGTATCAATGGCATCAAGAAAAAACATAGATTCTTCTGAAATTTTGTGTTCAAAGGACCTTTGACCATATCCGAAAATTCGAAAGGTATTTACAGCTAATTTGCGATGTTCTGTCCATCCTCTGCCATATTTACTGTTCAGTAAGCCTGAAAAAATATTTTGACACAGTATTTTATGCAACGCTTTACTTTTCCCCCATGAGACAACAAAATTATTTATCAAGACAAAAAACGAGACAAAAAATTACACACATCTTGCTATGGAACATAGTCCAAGAGTGACAATCCTTTCCAAATAATATCTTTAAGGAAGCATCAAGTATTTTATGAAAGGAGATAAAGAAGTAGAGAAAACAGCTAAAGCAAATGTTTCATGTGATCACAAACCCATCTATTGGACAAAAATTACATTTTTATATAAAATACATTAGCGCTTACCTCCCATGTTTGTCAGCTTCTTAAACAAGGGAAGAGACGGTCTATCTGCAAAAATTTCGCTTTGATGAACAAGGCATTCTTTTACTGCATCATAGCCATTCAGTACAATAGCAGATATACCTCCAAGATCAAGACTGAAGATCTTTGGGGCAAAAAATAATAAAACTTGTAAAATGCTATTACAACCAAATCTTAAGAATAAATAATGAAAACAGGTAAAAACAAGTAACGGAAAAGTGAAACAACACTAAACATCAATGTAAAATACAGACTTGACTAAACTTCAGTAGGGCATACAGGTAACCAGAGGTGATACAACTGTGGCATTACACAGTAGAGCCTGTTGTGAGCTAATTTACTCTGTCAAAAGATAAAGTAAATTAGCCCACACTACATTCTGTGCTTTGCTGTGCACCTAAAGTGACCAGCTCTCCAAAGTAAGGACTGGGGATGCTTTCATATAGTCATTAAAAAAAATGTGAATTTGGTACGGCAATGCATATTTTCCAGAAAAAATGTACTGACCCCTAACATTAGTAGATATAAGTAGATATTAGTATAAGTATATAGCATAACATTATTAGATATAAGGTATAGGTTTTACATAAGAACTAAAGTACATGTATTGCCTACTTTCCTAATTTGCTGAGACTATTTCCACAGGAGGGAGGAAAGCTTTACTACTGTATCTGCTCCTCCTCCCTGCCTGAGTAAAGGTAAATTCCAAAGAGGAATTTGGTTAAGGGCACTATGACTGAAGCTACAAGTTCATATCACGAAGACTTCTAACATGTCACTTAGTAATGGCAGACACAGACGTGGTGTCAGTTGTGAAAACAACCAAGCTGCACCCGGTCCTTTCTACCTCTGAAACTGGACGCCAGCTTACTTTGCACAGGCTCCCAAAGAACCATCAGATGATAGAAGTGAGAGCCATGATGACGGCCAACAAATGACAGCATAGCCCAGCTAGTCCCATCTCCTGTTTCCAAAAGTGGTTAGCACTATATGCTTTGGAGAAAGGTGCAATACATCCTGCAGAAGGCACATACAGGATAAACAAAATGAAAATCTTAACCTATGTTTTAAAAATTAAAACTGAGGCTAAACTCAAGATTGAAATCCTATACCCCTTTCCATACTTTTTTTAGCATTATAAATCTGTATTTTTACCTATACAAATCTCTAGGTTTTCCTTCATCTCAGAGCTGTTGACCTCCACAATATGAAAAAATGTTAGCCTAATAATACATTCTGTGACAACTGGGTTGTCACCGAAAGGGTAGTCAGGCACTGGACCAGGCTGCCCAGGGAGGTGGTGGAGTCCCCATCCCTGGAAGTATTTAAAAGCTGTGTAGATGTGGTGCTTAGGGATGTGGTTTAGTGGTGGACTTGGCAGTGATAGGTTAACAGTTGGACTTGATGATCTTAACAGTCTTTTCCAACCTAAATGATTCTATGATTCTATGACTATTTTGTTTTAGCAAACTTGATATTTTCACTGTTATAATGGCTCTTCTTTTTTATGTGACAAGAAGACACTCCCAATATATTTCTGCAAACCATTTGTGCGTTTTATATACTTTGATCATAGCTTATTAATCTTTCTTCCTATGTCATATATAATTTAAAAAAAAAAAATCCTTTCATTCTATTTTTCCAGAGCCCCCCAAATCCTGATATGCCGTCTTCAAGTTCCCTTAAATTCTGCAGGATCCTTTCTGACAGCAAGTGACTAGAACTACATACAGCTTTCCAGGCAAGTAGAAAGCTTAGTTTATTTGATGACACATTTTCCTTCCTATTTCCATTCTATTTGTCTTAGTATTTTGCTTGAAACACATTTACTTTTTTCTGTTGCCAAAATAAATGAAACAAAATATAATCCTATCCTTTTGTTTTTGCCATTTAGCATGCTTTTTATTTGTGCACTTTGCTTCGCTTCTCATTCATGACAAGACTGTGACTATTCTGCTTCTGCTGTAGCTTTCATAAATGATCTGGACAAAAGCTTTTGCCAGGCTAAAGTTGTAGCAGCAGTTCTATGTGCTTGTTAGGGGTGTTATATTTAAACACTTCTAGTGGCTTGAAGAACGCTGATTGTCTAGACAAACCATTGTCTGTTGGACACAAAGCCCAGTCCTTCAGAGACCTCCAGTGATGCTCCTAAGTACAACACCACAGGTGTTACAAATAGTCTGGAGATGTACAGGCATGCCGAATGGCTGGCCAGCGTGTGCCTGCTGGCTGGCCAGCTGCTGCCAAAACGTGTGTGTGTGTATTTTTATGTATGTGTATACATACACACTTACAAATGCTAACACCTGCCTGCCATTCCCTGCTAGATCTAGTTTGGGTTTAACTTTTATGAAGCTTGTAAGAATAGATTAGTTGCTTGAAACTAGCTAATGAGAAGAAATGCCTGATATATAAGAAAGTATGAAAAAAAGAAAAAAATCCATTCTTACGTAGTTATACTAAGTGACTGTAAGTAAGTGCTCCAAATATCCCACTGAAGGTACTTCAAAGCAACGTGTTTTCAGTGAAAATGTTGCGTTATCCAAGTGTTTCCTATTTGGTGGCTGTAATTTTGTTAATTTTAAGCCCTTTTGGCGTGTCCAAGACTTGTGGATACCAAACTAGCGAGTTACTTCCACCTGCAGCAGGACACCAGTTTAGGCATTGTACCACAAAAAATAAAATAAAAGGCAGAGCCAGGCAGGCAGGCAGCTCCTCTCCGCCTCTACCGCCCTAACGAGGGAGCTCTGGCGTAAGGAGTGAAAAACTCTTCTCCTGTGCCACTGCTCTGTCCCCGCTCCCAGGGGCAGGGCTGGCCGCAGCACCGGTTTTGCCAGAGCCTTGTGCGCCGGCCCCGCTACCGACCGGGTACCGGCCCCTTTCCCCTGCCCCCGTTAGCCAGGGGGCTGCTCCGCCCACGATGCCGCTGCCTCCTCCCCGGGGCGGCGTAACCCGGCGCGGCCGCCTCCGCCGTGCCGCTCGTCCCCCGGCGGGGCGCGGGCACCGACAGCCGCTGCGAGCCGGGGCCAGGCGGCGGGACAGCTCCCCCGGCCGGACGCGCCGTGCTGCCGGTGCGGGTCCCGGCTCCGCGGCAGCCCCGGGACCGCCGGGACGGGGACAGCCCGCCCGGATGCCTCTTCCCCGGGCTCTGCCGCCGGCAGCGCTGCCCGCCCCGCCCCAGCCCCAGCCCCAGCCCCAGCCCGCCCCACTCCCGCTCCGCGGGGCCCCGAGGAGGCGGCAGAGGCCGCCGGCGCGGCGGTACCTGCCCGTGGATCTGGCTCTGCCGCCGCAGGTAGACGTGCGGCTGCTCCGCGCCCAGGGCATGGATGTTGCCGATGAGGGGCAGCCCCGCGGGGCCGGGCGGGAAGCCGGGCGGCCGCCGCTGCTTCAGCAGCTGCCGCATGACCAGCGCCAGCACCGCCGCCAGCACCGCCGCCAGCAGCAGGAGGCAGACGCCGCTGCCCGCCGCCGCCGCGCCCGGGCCCGGGCCCGCCGCCGGCCGCATCGCCCCGCGCCGCCGCCGCGCCGCTTCCTCCTGCCGCCGCCGCCGGCCCGCCGCCCTCATTGGGCGGTGGCGGCACCGCCCCGCGCTCATTGGCCCGCGGCGGCTCCGCCCCTCGCGTCAGGCGGGGGCGGGCGGTGGCGGCGGCGGGCGGTGGCGGCGGCGGGCGCGGGGTCCCGGCGGCTGCAGCGCAGGGAGCTGGGAAGCGCTGGGAAGGGGCTGCGTCCTCCCGTGGCCGGCGGGAGCGCAGTGACGGGTCTCGGCCCGCGCGTGGTTTGGTTTTGCTTTTTTTTCTGGAATAATACTAAAAGCTGCTCCCTTCGGGTTTATCAAGCGTTACAAACCACTGCGGACTGTGCGCTGCCTACGTTGACCTTGACAACTGAAAAAAGTAACGAGCAATTACTTGCTCGTTGTTAAATCTCCGTGGAAGCAAAAATTCACAGTTTTGTGATGTCTTTCCCAGAGCCTCTTTGGGTGTGGGGAGCCTTGAGCCAATAAATCCAGACAGGTTTCCGTCTGCCCTTTCCAACTACAACACAGGGAACCTGCGTATCTGACAGATCTCTGCTAGTAGGTGGGCGGGTGGCAGCTTCACATATCGTGCCTGTAATCCCTGTATTGCGCAGCCTGTCCTCGGGTCATCTGACCCAGCTAACAGCAATGCCAGAGTGCCGCAGTGGGCAGCGAGAAAGGGCCTGGCGTCTCTGCGCTCGCAGGCAGCCGAGCACAGAAGGAAATGTCCCCGATTCATGTGACCAAGCAGCAAGGAAATCACATACACAACGTGTAAGGGCTATTGTTACTCGTTGGAATGATGCCTCAGGAAAGAGGGCCTGGGTCGCTGAAGAGACCAAGATCGTTTGCTGCAGAGCTAAAAAAGCAATGCTGCTATGCAATGTGACATCCTGCTAAAACACTTTATAAAAAATTCGGATTTTTTTCCACTCATGCTGTTTTTACTATTCCATTACTGCTGTTTTACAGGAAATTTTAGGTATAACAGAAGCATTCCTGCCCTGTTAAAATTTCTATGCTATGTGTGTCTAAATTGAGATTTCTTTTTTGTTGAATTCAACTGAGTATCTCTACATAGATTCATAAGAATGTTGATAAGATCTAAACTGATAAAGAATTTATGCTGATGAAGTTCATTAATAACCTGACTGATGAAAATACACTACATACTTGATAATCTAACCATTGAATGCTTAATTCTCAGTACGTTCCTGTGATGGGACATCCCGCTTCGATGATCGCTCAGGCGATACTGACCTGAGAGCACATGGCACAGAAGCTGAGGAAGGCCCCAGATGTTGCTCAGAAGGCAGGTGGTCAAGAACTCAAACACAGCAAAGGCCGTTGCTTTGAGAGTAGAGAGAGGAGGTAAGAGCTGCAGGTACAACAGGGGAACAAGGAGGGGCGCTGGAAAGTGACAAAGTGTAGCTTTTTGGCTGGCAATCTGGCTGCAAGGCATCTGTGAGGCTTCAGGGCAATCAAACGGGCTGTCGGGTGCTTGCTGAATAGAGCACGAGGCTATAAAGTGTAAAGAGAGAACAGGATTTAAAGAGTGTATGCGCTCGCGTTTGCCCGGGATGGGCAGATTGAGAAGGAAAGATAAATGTCGCAGATATATTACAGAACAATATGCCAGTAACTTTTAATGAAGGCAAGTGCAACGGTACTGACTCAGTTTTCTCAGCTGGAGTTGTTGATGCCTGTGTGTTCTCATGCACAACAGGCTGGTTGGGCTGGTTCCTGGACCAGCGTCTGTGCTTGTTTCCATGGGTCAATATGGTGAGAGACTCTGATTTTCAGGTGAATCTTCACGCAACGAGTAGTCACTTTTATTTGCCTCAGTATCTTTCTTTGTTCTAGCTGCAAAATGCCTGCAAGGCATGTGTCAGTGCCAGCGTCCTACATCAAAATCTTACCCACTTTGTCAGAATACAAAGAAGTGGCTTGAGCACTACTGGAGGTTTATTTTTTTCATTCTTCTTCCAAGTTATTTCTTCATCCTTTCTTCCAGTATGATACTGCCTGGTGTCTCAACTGAATTACTTGGGCCATACCTGCAAAAAATGTCAGTATTTCAATGTCAGTGCTTTAAGATTTCTCACCAGAGGGCAAGAGATTCAGGACCTCAGCTTGGCTCCAGCCAGAGGCAGAATGAGGAGAAATGGCTTCAGTTGTGCTGAAGCATGCAAACTCAAACAGATAGATTTAAACCTAATTACTTACATTTAAACAAAGACGGGGTCTCTAAACACTTTAGCTCAGCATATTCAGGTGAACAGAGGTACACAGACTGGCTGGTCAGAAAACACTTCAAAACAGTGTGAGAAAGACTCATTCACAGCCTACAATTATAAGAATTAACTTGCAAGATGAAATTGCTGTTGATTGTAGTGCGAGTAAAAACATTAATGTGCCAGATACATCATGCAATTACATGGTGTACAGTGTGATGTATATGCATTCGGTTATTATTGCAGTCTCAGAATGATGTAAAGCCTTTATGTACATAAGCTTCTGTCTTTGGAAAAAAGAGGTTGGTACTTTTCTCCCCTCATCCTTCCCTCAATAAGATGATACTTGAATAGTTCTCAAAGTGTCTGAGGAAACATAGGAAAAGGTACTATTACTTTGATTGATTTTTACTGCTTATCTTCAATGTTCTGTCATTTAAGTGTGTCATACTTCACATGCATCCAAAGTTTTATTTGATCATGATTTCCACTGCATCTGTGTAAGAAAAGAAAGGAAAGGTGGTTGACAGTTTTGGCAGCAAGCATTTTGAAGGGGAAAAACAGGGAAAAAAATAGCACAGGAAAGACCCAAGAAGAGAAAAAAAGATACAGAAGAAAAGTCCAAATGTTTGGCTAAACAGGAAGGAATAGGCTTGTATGGGGAAAAAAGCAGACAAGATTTGATGATTATCTTCAAGCAGGGGAGAGAACAGTCAAAACTGACCTTACCGTAGTGTTTGAGCCTTGGTGATGGAGAAGAGATGGTGGTGTTATCCACTCTAACAGGGGAACTGAAACTGAGGAGCATGATTGCAGAACAGTAAAATCCATTTTGGTCAAGCCAAATGCAAAAAGGTGGTGAATCAGCCAAGATTAAAGATCCGAGAACCTCTAAAGGATGCCTGATTAAATGGAGGAAAAAAGGACCAGCATGGATAAATATGACTGAAAGTTGTCAAAAGTAAGTGATAAATAAACCCTTGTGGACAGATGAAATCACTTAAGAATGCAGGTTTAGGGATGCAAGACTCCAATGGCTATCCAAGGGCAGGATTCCTTGCCAGTTTCTGACTGATCCTTTTTTTTTTTTTCTTTCATTCCTTCAGAAGTGTGGGGGCAGCTTGTGCTGAATTGCTTCTTTGGGAAGGTTTTACTCATCTTAATCACAGATGATCAAATGAGCAAACTCAGGATGAGTAAAGGTTTTTTGATTTCAATTATAAAAAATGATGGCTGAGTAAAGAAACCCTTTAAAGCATGTATCTTTATTAAATTCTAAAACATTCTAGTCATCAAGATTTACAATTACTTTGCATTGTAAATTCTGTAAGGAGAAGTCAGAGACAATCAAGTAACAGGAAATGATTGTGTTCCTGTCTTCTCAAGAAAAGCAGAAAGCAATTCTTTGACGGGGAGTGACTACACATAGATATACATAGCTTTGACTTTTGAAGAAATATAACAACAAATGTGGCTGTTCTTTTAGTAACAATATTAAGATCCTGATGATAACTCTATTACACTCTTGGGAGAAAAATTAAGTACTTTCCAAGTTCCATTAAATATCTCGCAAACATGTATTCAGCTACAGTTTGAAACAGGCTTCAGCTTTCTTACTCTTTAGTGTTGACATTGTTGCTGCACTTCTAGAAAACAAGGTACACCTTTATCAGGCTAAAGTGCTTTCCATTCCTGTAATAATGTCTCTTGTCCAGTGAAGTCATGCCATTATTTATAAAAGGGCATACAGGAAAACACCTTCTTTATAGCCAGAAATGTAAAGATTTTGCTCATTTTCTTTGAAGGCAGGGCAGGGAAAAGAAAGAGATCTGTATAGATGTATGTAAAATAGGCATGCTTCTTATTGAAGAAATTAATTTCATAAGCCCACTGACAAGTTTAGTCATGTGCAGATGTTATCTGTTACACTCACATAGCTCTTTTTAACACGCCTGTATCATCATAGTGAACGATCAATTTCTATGTTACAATTATCTCCTTAGCTAAGCCTATAATGATGTTGGTGCTTAATAGATTTGCTAAAACAGAAAAACACTTCTAATGTTCTCCCTTGTGAATCTGGTGATTGGTTGCTGAAAAAAACCCTTTTCCTTAATCACAATCCTACTGTGCCTGAAGATTTTACGTTTGTCAGGCAGACTGAGAAAGCTATTACACTGGCTTAAAGACTACAACTTCAAAAATAGTTTTGGCATATTTTATTTGCTGGCTCTTTCAGAGCATACTTAGGTCAATTTATGCATTAATTTTGAAATGTATCTTTTTAATTGATAGTCTCATATGACTATTGGTTCCCAGAAACTCTGCTGTAAGTAGATTAGCAAATATTATGTTTTAATAGCCTTTGCCTTCACGTACTATTTACCAGCACTGAAAGGAGAGAGATCTTTTTTGGTCCCCAGCTTAGCTGAAGGTACAGACTAAATTGTCACCCTTGCACAAGTTCCTTTTGTCAAGAGTCAAACAATTAAACAGCCAGCTGAGAAACAATTGTGTCTGGTGCTCTTCAGGCAGAGGGCAGTACTGGAAACAGCAGGGATGCATAGCTATAGTACCTAACAATGCCAGGAGAGCTGAATGGTCCTGGAAGGGACTGAGAGAAATACTAAGTTACACTGTGGCTTAATCAGACCTCAGTACTATCAAGACAAAGAATGAAATGATGACATGAGATTTTCCACCCTTCTTATATCCTGTAAAGAACAAGCATGAGATTAACTTGAGGACCTAGGATACAGTTTCTCACCATATTTTTGCTGACATGCTCTGATGACATACAAGATAGCATAGCACTTGTGCAAGCAATCAAATCAAAGTTTTAGAACTATGCTATTGCTTAACAAGGTTAGTTTTCTGTTCTGAGGTTGTTTTCCAGATAAGGGGTTTGTTCAACTCTTATCTTACCTGCAGAATGCATAAAACTGAAGTTGAAATAGGTGCCAATTTTGAAATATTTTCAGAGTGAGATTTTCCTCCATAGTTCATCCCCCCTGTGCTACCTGGGTCACACTGCAAGTCTGACCCTGGCTGTATTTGGTGAGCTGTGAGTTCCTCTTGGGGGATTCTCCTTGTCAGCCTGTTGGAGGTGCAGCCTGGGTCAGAACTGGGTCTGGCTGGAGCACGGCTGAGTTTTGACAATTGTCAGAGGGTGGGAGTGTGTTGCCAGGTAGCATGAGATAGGGCTGGAGCCTGTGTGAATCTGCTCAGAGTCTGAGCTGCCGTAATGCAGGACAGAAGATGACAGAGCCATAGCCAGCTTCCCTGTGGTCTGCCCCTTCTGCCTTGCCAAACAAACCTCAGTGCAAGACAGTGTGACCTGGTTTGTTTTAAAAGATTATTCCACACTGGATTTTGAATATATACAGAGAAACTGCTGCAGAACCTACTGAGCAAAAAAGCTCAGTAGGAATGTGTCAATGAGATTAAAACAATGCAACGCTGATCTTCCATTTAAAATTTCTTCCATACATCAGTCTGGAAGCTTCCCTAAGGGATTTTGGAAGAAAATTTGCTTCCAGACTGATTCATAGATTTCTCAGTAATTAGTTCAACAGCAGTTCCGCTTTCTCAAAAGTAGTCACTGAAGCAGCCTACATCCAGATTTAAAGTCCATTAAAAAGGAAACACTTTAGTGTGGGGATTTATATCAGTGTTCTGGTTCTCAGGAAAGTACTGCATTTTTATAAAAAAGAGGCTCTCATTTTTGGGCCAAATTCAAACCGAACTACAAGATGGCTAGGTAAAATATTAATTGTGTGGGTAAGCTTGATGTGAGCTTATTCTAAATCTGAATATGGCCTTTTGGAGGCTATGGAAGCAGAATTAAACAAAGGATTAGGCCAATTAGGGATGTAAGTTTTGCAAAAGCAAATGCTAACAAAAGTTTGGATGATAGGTAAGGTGCTACATTTCAGATTTTAAGCCAGTTTCTAGCTATTAAAATTACAGAATCACAGAAACTGGAGGTGAAAGATATCAAGAGAGCATATTTAGTTGATTATTTTCCTTCCCCAGAGCATATCAGCTATACGTGTCATTCCTGACAGATGTTAGACTACCATGCCATAAACTCTCCAGGGAAAGGTATGCTGTAACTGCAATGCAACCTACTCTTATATGTCATTAATCTCAACTGTAGAAAGCTCTTTGTATCATCTCCTTTGTTGCCTTTTAAGCCCATATATTTTTGTTGTTTTGAATATAGTACCAGCGTGTAGATTATTACTGCTTCATGGCAAGTATTTATATTTTTGTTATCACATTTCTCATAGACTTTCCTTCTGTTAACTGTTTCCCCAATCTTCAAGTTTGTTCTCCTAAATCATGTTATGGGATCTCTGATAACTCATCCTGGTATCTTTCTGGACTTCCTCCAACTTGCCCAAGTCTTTTTGAGGTATGGCATGCTGTCCTGGACAGAGTACACTAGCAGATCTAGATCTTATCAGCAATAAGTTGAGTGTAAGGATTACCTCTCAGGCCTTAAACACGATACTCCTGTTAATATACAGCTTGCTTTTACAACAGCACGGTGTTGTTAACTCTGGCTTAGCTTATATTATTTTCTGCAGAACAGATTACAATGAGATGTTAGAAAGATGCTTTCACAGGAGCTTAACAGTGCTCACTTTCCCCCACGTGGCTTGTAGAGTCTTCTTAGGTGGTGGTGTTTTCTGGCTGTTTGTGGAGACAGGATCCTGAGTTAGATCAACTAGGCATCCACTAGAAACGCAGATAAGTAACAACTCCCCAGCTTCTCTTCGTAAAGAAAGATCATGTGATTTTTACAGCTGGTTTTATCACGAATTGTCCTTATCTGCAAAAGGCTTAATTAGGTGCTATGAAGAACAAGCTTAGAGAGAGCAGAGACCTGAATCATGCTCACCTCCTTCGTGAAGAGCTTACCGTGTCTGTGGATCATGGCATCGTCCACTGTCCACCCTTTCCTTTTTGTAGGGTCCTCTCTTGTCAGATATGAACCATTCTTGGGAATGGAAATTTTGTCTGTGCAGCTCCCAGTCTTGTCTATCTTGAAGAATTACATTTTATTATTGAACAAAAATCTCAACATAATATATAAATGTGGTACTTTTGTTTAACAGCATGTCAGCTGGCAACATTTAAGAACCTCACTGCAGTGCCTACGGTTTGTTGACATAGTGGCAGTATTTACAGTAGAAAAACGGTTGCACTTTAAAATGTATTGGTTAAATAATATCAAACAGTAGAATATTGTAAGAAGTTGCATCTGGTGTAGAGAAAGAAAGTCACTTTAAAATAGAACAGATTTTTCTTATTCCCTACAAATTCAAATAAATTTTTTTGAAGAGGAAATTCCTTTTACTTGGAGCTGCAGGTTGCATTAGATCATCTGATTTCTTAAAAAAAAAAAAATCCAATCATTCTGTAGCTCTTCATTTCATCTGCTTTGAACCTATACCCATTGATTATTTCACCTGACATATTATCAGGCACTGAAAAAAGCAGAACAAGTTCCTTGGAACAGATTGTTTCAGTAAGTGTCGTGCTTTCCTAGTGCAGTGTTCAGAAGTACCCCTCTGTGCTAGTTTTTCCATGAATACTTAACCTCTGGGTTTGGATTTATCTAGCAACAGGAGACCGTTATCCTGTGAAAATCCTGTATCTTTTTTACAGCTTCAAAAATAGACAAACTGGTCTTTGGACTTCTTTGTACTAGGTAAACTGCCTTTCTTCTCTGTCTTAGGTGCAAGAGAAGAGAGGTTTGCAAAAAGAAAATGTATCTGGTGAGACCAGATGACGTATAGCTGAAGGGAAAAAATAGGACAAGCGTTCCAGCTGGGAGTCCCTCCATTAGCTCTGGCAAGGAGCAGCCAAAGCGCTTGCCAACATCCAAGTACTATTTCATCTATACGTGCACAAAAGTAGATCCATTGGCATTCATACCTGTTGCTTTAAATTTACATTTCTTCCTGTGAAAGCTTAAAGTAGAAATGTTGGCATCTGAAATCCTGTAATCACTGCATCCTCTAACAGGCTCCAGCCCGAGGCTGAGTTGCACTGGCAAGAGGAGTACTTGAACTGACTAGAATCAACCACAAGATGAAATATACCTTTTTCCTCCCTGAAGAACTGAAATGTTATTCCAACAGAGTTGTCTGGATTTTTTAAGGTTAAAACAGGAATATTCTATGTGGGCAAGGAGTAAATAAATCCCCAAAGCAAACGCGACGGATTAATTTAACATAGGAAGAGGAAAGGAACGGCGGGGTGAGAGAGAAATGTCTGACTGGAAGCCCGGTCATTTAAGTTCCTACACTTTATTTCTGTTGGTGTAGCTGTACAAGTCACGTTAAAACAGCAAAAGCAATGCTGAGCCGTTTCTTTAGGTGCTGCCTAACGTTTGTAAACGCGACCTCAGAAAAACTAGCTTAAAAACCAGAACAGGAGTCGTGGAAACGGAAGAGATTTAAAATCAAATACTTCAACTCTTTGTCCTGGGGGATTCCCGTGATGAGCATACGTGCGATGGAGCTGCTATTTAAAACGAAATTTTCAATTTGTCTGTGCGGGGGGGAGGAGGAAGCCTCCCAGGGAGGGCAGAGGCGAGCGGTGCCCGTAAAGCGGGCTGGGGGCGCAGGCAGGAGGGAAGCCCCGGGGCCGGGGGGGCCGCGCCGGCGCGGGCACCCCTTACCCCGCTCCAGCCGCGCCGGTGGCGGGGCGAGCCCGGGTCCCGGCGGGCACTTTACTCCTTTACTGGGAGCCTCCAAATGGCGCTGGTGGGCACGGAGGGAGCTGGAGCCGTCAGAGCCCCACGCCCTGTGCACTGAACCGCACCGCCCTCGCCGTGCGGCTCTGCGCTCCTTTCGCCCCCGTCACTGCGGGCCGCAGCGCAGCTCGGCACCCCGAGGGCTGTAACTCATGAAAAGCTACGAAAACGTGTTAGGAAAAAAACCCACACAAACCACTACTTCTCATCTGAAAAAAAAAAAAACCCAACCAGAACCCAAACCCCAAAAAACTTAACGGTTTTGCAATCGCCGTTCTGCAGACCGAGCGCGGAGCAGCTGCGCAGAGCCCGCGGCGCGCCGCCCCCGGGGCGGGAGGGGGGGACGGGGGTGGCTGAGGGGGTGCCGGCGCCCCGAAAGGCGGACGGCGAGGGGCAGCAGCAGAAACCCTCCCCGGGCGATCAGCGATTCGCGTGTGGGTTTCAGTATGTTCATGTTCCTTTTTAAACTTCAAAGCTAAAATCGCATCAACAAAACAATACCCGCCCCGCGGTGCTCCCCAACTTTATTCACCTCCCGGTGAACCACACGATCCCTGCCGTCGGGGGCGACCCGTGACATCGGCTTCTGCAAAAACATGAACGAAGAAACGCCGGGAGGTCCCCAGGAAAGCTCCCCCATCCGTTTTAAGTAGCGAAACGAGCGATCTGGCGCTGAGCGCCTGTCCCGCGGTGCGGCGCGGCCGCGCAATGTGCGCGGGGCTCCGCTCGCTGCCCTGGCGCGGCCGGGCCCGCGCGGGCGGTGCCCGCAGCCGCCGGGAACGATGCAGGGCCACGGCGATGCAGGGGCGGGAACGGGCGGAGCCGCGCCGGGCCGGGGGTCCCGGAGACGGTCAGCGTCCCCCCCCCCTCCGGCCGCGGTCCCTGCGCGCCCTCCGCCCGGCCCATCGCCCGCTGCCGGCGGCGGCCGGGGCTGGGGACAGCGCTGGGGCATTCCCCCTGCGGCGGGGGCACGCACCGGCGCTGCCTGCCGGTGCCGCCGTCCTCGGCAAACGCCCTGCGACTTAGGGCGGGCAGGAAAGGCGCTCCCAGCCCCGGCCCTCGGGGGGCGGTGGAAGAGCTTTCCGCGTCCAGGCGCGGCAGAGCAGTCCGCCTGGCCCGCTTCTCCCCGCGCCCCCTCCGGCGGGCCGCGGTTTTCTCCCACCCCCGTATGGCGTCGCGTTTCCCGGTGGCCGCCCCCCGCCCCCCTCCGCCGGGGGGTACTTGCTGCGGCTGGGCAAACACGGCGCCGGGGCAAACATCCTGCGCGGGCAGGTGCCGCGCCGCCGCGCCCTGACAAAGGGCCCTCCGCGGGTGATGGATGGGGCGGCGGGCAGCTGCCCGGTAATCCCCGCCGGCGGGGCTCAGCGGTACGGCGGGGGGAGGCGACCCCCCCTTCCCCGGCGCCTCTTCCGTGCACCTGCCCCTAGAGTTGTGTGATGATGATGATGATGGTTTCCTCTAGGAGCGCGGAGTTACGCCGCGGACCCGTCCCGGGGGAGGCGGTGCGGGCACCCGGCAGGGCACAGGAAGAGTGGGGCTGCTCGCAGGTGCCCAGGGTCCCTCGCTGCGGGGAGGAGCGGCGGGGTGCCGGCCGCAAGCCCCCCCTCCCGTGCCGGGGAAGCGAGGGGACGGGGGTGCACCCTTCGGTGCCCGGGAAGCGGCGGCCGCGGGCGCCTCCCGACGCGGTGCCCTGCCCCGCTGCCCACCCTGCCCGTCCCCGGCCCCGCCAGTGCGGGACCCCCGCCCGCAGAAGCGCAGCCGCTGTCGGGGCGCCGGGAGGGCGGCTGGGCACAACTGCGCTCCCCGCTGAAGCCGCGGCGGCTGCCGGGCGGGCGGGGAGGGCGGCCCTGGCGGGGGGGAGATCCTGGGGAGGGAGCGGCCCCGCTCTGCAATGCGGTCCCTCTGCTGCAGAGGTCGCCACGCGTGAGCGATCCCGCGGGGGAGCGGGGCCGGGCCGCGGCCCGCGGCGCGAATGGCCCCCCCCCTCACCCCGCACCGCCCCGGCGGCGCCTCGCCCCCCGCCGGAGTTTTTGTGAATGGGACGCTCGCGGAGCGGGGCATGACGTCACCACCGAGCAGGGCTTTGGCGCCCAATGGCGGGCCGGGCCTCGTCGGGCGGCCGAGGCGGTGATTGGCTGGCGGCCCCGCGCGGGCGCCCACGCAGGCTGCCGCGGCGGCAGGTATAAAGGGGAGGCGGCGGGCGGTGCGCGGTACCGCGGGTCGGCGGCGCCTCCGGTATCCTCCTGCGCACCGCTCCGCTCCTCGCCGCCGGTGAGCACCGCCCCGCCGGTAAGCACCGCGCCGGCTCCCTGCGTGGGGCGGGTCGCCCGGGTCCCGCTTCTCTCCCGGGTGCGGAGCTTTGCGCGGGACCGTAGTGCGTTCATTCATCTGCTTGTGTACGCGTGGGGACACGCGTGTGCAAGGAAGCGAGCCGAGGCAGGTGGGAGAAAGTTAGTCCTCGGTCTCCCTCCTCCTTTCCCACGCCGCCAGGGCGCGGGGTGTCCCGCCAGGCATGCGGGCCGGCTCTCCGTGCGAAGCCGGGAAGCGGGGCGTCCTTTGGGAGGTGCCTCCGCGCTCCGGGGAGCCGCACGGAGAACTGGGAGCTAGCGAAAACGGAGCCGATGTGGTAGTTAACGATGTGCTTTCTTGAGTCTAAGATACTGATGCTATGAGAAAAAAAAGCGGTGTATCTCAAAGCAGGTATCTTCAATTATACATTTTTTTTTACAGATTTTGTTCTAATGACTACTTTTTAACTTATCCTTTTTCTGGTTTCAGAGTAGGAATATTTGTTGAAATTAAACTATTTAATTCTTATAGTGTAATCTGAACTGGGATAGTAGTGTGCTAACTGCCAAGGAGCAAACAGTTTCAGGTAAAGTGCGAAGAGTGGCACTTCATTCTTAAAAATATTGAACACTAAACATTTTTTTACTTGTGACTCTTGTCCTATAACTGTGCCTGTTCATGTTGAACACACTGAATATGACATTGTGTGCAGTAGTTAGTCAGAGGAACGTGTTTTCCACCAATTTGAGGGGAGAGTCTGCATTAAGTTGAAAGCAGCTAGCTGTACAGAACTGCAGCTCTGAAAAGCTGCATTTTTATCTCCTGTAATAGTGCTAAGTTATCTTAAAATTCTGAGAAAACCAAAGCACAATAGCAATAATCAAAAGAAATGGAAAGGTAACATTAAAAAAGAAAAAAAAGCTGTTAGTATTTGTGCTACTTGTGGCTGGGAAAGGATGACCTCTTTAGTAGATCTTACAGGATTGAGAGGGTTGGAAAACAGCCATTGCTTGATGTACCTCTTTGTTGTAGAGAGGAAATCATGGTTATGCTGAAGATTTCATCTTTCCTTGCTGTTTATGCCTTGGTTGTGTGCCAGATGGATAGCTTCCAGGCAGCCCCAGTCAGGTAAGAAGCTGGTCCTGTTGCTGAGTGCTATATCTGAATGGTGTGAAAATACTTAGGATCCTTTAGAGCTCTAGGAGGGAAATAGACTACAGTGAATGAGAAGGCTGGCTTCTTTTGATGCTATTTTTGCCACTGTGGCTTTTAAAATTACTTTTATAAAACACCCGATGCTGTGCATGAGGATGGTTTACATATTCACACTGGTGAAAGACCCTGTCAGTGACATGCAGTAATGCATGACAAACCCCTCTCCTGTGCACGGCGCTCTGCAGCAGTCTGGGCTTTATTCATCCTGTTTGCTTGCCTCTGCCTAGACCTGGCTTGGAGTCCATAACAGATCGAGTGACGCTCAGTGATTACGAAGCTCGGAGGTTATTAAATGCGCTGGTGAAAGAGTTCATACAGATGACAGCAGAAGAGCTGGAGCAAGCCTCTGAGGGGAACAGGTAAGGATTGCAGTCCTGGGGCAGGAGAAGGGCAGCGAGCAAGTGTTATGTGTTTGATGCTTAGCAAAAGCCATCTGAGCAGACCCTCTGCAGGTCAAGATTTTTTTCTTCTTTTCTTGGTGTTATGGCTACCAGATCACCTAACTGGTAAAGGATGATACTGCAGAGACATCCTCATGTTGGTATTGGGAGAATGGCTTCCACCTAGTTAACCTGCTTCTATCTGTCTTTTACAATTGAAAGTGGAGGGCGATTTGAGCTCGAATGAGGGGGTTGTGTTTAAAATATGGCAGCAAAAGGTATGTCTTCCTAGTGGGAGCGTTAGGGGCCATTCAGTCACTCTTGGATTCTCTGTCGTGAAAGTGCATGCTGTTGTAAGGCATGGAAAGTCCCCGGCAGAGGGGACGTGTTCCTCCTAATGCACGCGGCGCCACTCTTCCCCCATAGACCAAAGGCATGCAAGAGCATTTGCATTATCCTAGCAGGATTTGTATTGCAAAGCATGGTGGTGATGTGTGAGAGACTGAACAGCATGCTGAATACATGGAAAGTAAAACTTCCTGACCCCTAACTATGAGCATCCAAAAGGCTAATGAACTTGCTTTTTCAACAAAGTTGAATGAATTAGGAAACAGTGTTTTCCTTCTGACTGCATTTGTATGAACCTTCCTTGCATGGAATGTGATGTGGAGGTTTGTTTTCATTATTTTTTTAAGTTTCCTAACTGTAGATATTTATCTAGGGAGGAAATGCATGAACATGCATGTTTGAGATTACTCTTCCTTTGGGCATGTTTTTTTTTTCCCCCCTGCAGCCTGGATAGACCTATTTCCAAACGCTGTGCCAGTCTGAGTACTTGTGTGCTGGGCAAACTGTCTCAAGAATTGCACAAATTGCAAACTTACCCTCGCACTGACGTCGGGGCTGGAACTCCTGGCAAGAAACGAAATGTGCTGAGTGACCTGGAACATGAACGCTATGCAAACTATGGGGACCCCCTAGGAAACAACTAGACATGCTTATTTCTCCCCTTCTCCCTTTTTTTAACCTGATGCATGTGGATCTAACTTTGATTGCTAACTTTGCTATGTTATTTTCATTCTGTTTTCGACAGAGAATGTTTGAGATGCACCTAATGTTAGGAAGACAGAGAACATAACATGCATACCAAGCTAGGGGAAAAAATAAATAAATAAAAATGAACAGCACTGCCTTGAGATTTCAAATGATTTTCTTAGATACTAATTAAAAAAATTCTAAACAAGGCTCTTCATTTCTGGCTGCTAAATGTACAAGTAGACTCTTCTTTTGTGCCTGCCCATGCACTTGTTCAATAAACCTATTTTTCTATAAGGATTAGATCTGCTTGGTTTAATAACTTGTTTTAGAATGTGAGATTTCTAGATATGGCTAGAAATACTTTACAAGTTGTCTTAATGTTCAAGAGAGGCAATGCCAGTAATTCTAGAAAAGTTGAAAGAGAACTTAAACATTGAAGTTATACACATCTGTACTGATGTAATCAGGCATGCATGCAATCCTGTTAGTAAGGATCCTGAGAAGCAAAGGAATCGGGAAAGGCTCATACAGATTTGTTCAAAAGAACTAGAAATGTAATCCTGTTTAAAACTGGGTACTGAACACTTCCAGGTAAGAATTTTGTGTTCTTTTCCTTTTTCCTTCTTACTTTACAATAGGTCTTTACACTAGTATATTCAAAACTTGGGTATCTTTAAAATATTTGTATTAATTTAAGACAATATAATGTAGGTGAATTATAAATTAAGAGGCAAAACTAGGTTTCTTTACAGTTCTTCTGTTGCAGCACTGCATCTATCTTGTAATCAAGGGCTTGTTTCAGAAAAATGGCATTGATGATATGAACAGTTCTAGTTGTTAACATTAATGAACTGTCTTGTAATGCTTATCTGAGAAAAATCCCTCCTCCTGCAAAAAAAAGTCACTGCTTTAGTAGAAAATTTCTTCAAGCAAGGACTGTGTGACTGTGTATGCCTTGAAGCCCCCTTTGCCTTGAAGCAAAATTGTTAGCTGTAGGCTGAACTCTGAGCACAGAACTACGTCTGTTGAAGTCGGTGAAGTGCTGTACTAGACAGGGGTCTAACTCCAGGAAAGAGGGGTTTCCACATTCCCATTAAATGCGTGGAAGCAGTATGTTTATGTGTGGTTCAGCTCTGAAAGCAACTGGTCAGGTGCTGTGCAGGTATGGCCTTACCAGAGTCACTGACAAAGCTCATGTAGTCATCAGTGATGCTAGGATTTCATGTGTTTTTGGGGTATTATGGAGCATAGGTGTTAAAGATTGGCGTCTGCTACTGTCCTTCAGCAGCACTACAAAAAAACCACAGATTTAAGCTTTTGAAGGAAGTGGGGACTGGTTAAATGCTCCAGACCTGGGCCTCCTCAGCCCCTCTCTGTTGGTCATAATGACTTGCTGGAGGCAGGCAATGGCTCAGGTGGTGCTGAAAATCTGGCTTGGCTTAGTCTTCAGTCCAATTGCCTAAGAAAGGAAGGGCTCATCAGGCTGAGCCTGATGCTTAGAAAAACATAAAGATACAAGCTCTAAAAGATGCAAGCTGTGCACGCAAAAGTTGCAAATGCTTGCTGCACAGCAAGCCTGCTTTTTCTTCTATAGAAGAATCTTTCCTAGGCACAGCATCACTTACTGACATTTCATTGTATGCAAAGTAGACGCTTTGGGAACTAACTCTTTATTTGCCTTTTGAAAAGCAGTGTAACAGCGCAGAAGAGGGCATGCAACACAGCAACCTGCGTGACCCATCGTCTGGCGGACTTCCTGAGCAGGTCAGGAGGAGTGGGCAAGAACAACTTTGTACCAACCAACGTGGGATCCAAGGCCTTCGGCAGGCGAAGAAGAAGCGTTCAAATATAAAATGCTGAATGATAATGTGAATACGGTAAATACATTGCAATAAACAGAATCTGCAATGCAGGCAACCTGTGGCATTATCAGAATTTTAGTTTTGCTGGATGAATAACAGACCTACAGTGATAATTTCTGGGAAAGCAGGGCAAGTAACAGTATAAACATGCTACTGTCTTATATTTGTTACATTTTTTTTTTTAGACTGTGAAGAGCTCTTATAGATGTTCTGCTTAGATAACTAGCTTCATAGTGCATTAACTAAATGCAACACTCGGGTTGGAATTAATTGCTTATTTTGCCAGTAACGTTTCCTTATCAACATGTCAGTAACTCTGGCTTTCTTTCTTTCAGATTGTCATGAAACTGAAAATTCAACTTTAATTTCTAAAGAAAGCAACTCTTCTCCATAAATCAAGACAGCCAAAAAGAAGATTAATTTTGCATCCTAATATTGAAAATGTTTTATTTAATACAAATGAAAACACTTCTGTTATGTATAGTAAAGAGAATCTAGTTATTAAAGTTAAATTATTGTATATTCTTTTTATATGCAACTCTATTTCAAATAAAATGTGACGGCATCTATTATTTATCTTCCAGCTTATGTGATCCATGCTACTTATCCTGGCACTACTGCCAAAACTCGGGGATTATACTAAACTGCTGCCTGGCAAGGCATATGTGTATTATACGGTGTGCTGTGCCTTGATGTAAATCACTTAACTAACCTAATTGTACAGTGTATTTAAAAAAAAAAAAACCAAACCAAAAAACACTTCAATATTGTATCACTTGTGAATTTACGCAAAATTAAAAAAAGTATTTTAGATACACTTGGATTGAGAAGCTGATTTTTCATTTGAACATGTTTACAGAAACATTTGGCACTAAGCCAACATCATTGCAGCTCAGATGGCCCATTGATCTGCTACAGCCTTATTAACTATAGCTACTACGATCTGAGTCAAAAGTTCAAAACAGAAAGAATAGCTGCTTTTTATATACATTCATAAAGCAGTAGCTCAAAAAAACCCAAAAGAGACACCACAGAAAAATAAAAAGTTACATTTAATAAAACCATAGAGACAAACTTCGTGTGTGGTTTAAGACTAAATGTTTTATACAGGATGTAGTTCAAATGAAATTGCCTGACATACTTTGTAGATTTTTGTCTAAGGTCAAAAAAGTGAATTAGAAAGGAAGAGAAAAAGGAGCTACGGAAACGCACATTTCTTTTAAGCAATCCTGAGACAGAGTCTATTTAGGGATCAGGGATAAATAATTAGAGTGAGTGGAGAAGAGGGTAGCTGGAAGCAATCCATGGACTTCTAAGTGGTGCTGCCAACTTCCTCCTCAAAGCTGCTGCTGTTTCAGTTTAGTAGCTGAGTCAGATATATGTTTAGATTTGTTTGTGCTCTGCAGCCGGACTCTAAAATCTGCTTCATCAGTTCAGATGAAGATCACCTCGCTGTGCAAAATAGAGGTTAAGGCTCTCATGATATCTCTGTCTGTCTCTGCTGCAGGTGTAATAGCAAAAAGAGAAGCATGGTCAACCAGATGTAGACATAGCCATAAGGCTGTCCAGTGACAACGCTTCTGTATCATGCCCATTTGTGGCTATGGTTTTACTCCTTGGGGAACATTTCAGCCCTGGTAAGTCAGTGTACAAAGCAGACCTTGTAGAAGATATAAACCAGTTTAGAGGGAAGAGTTCCAGTGCCCAAATGGGCAAGGGAGGGATGTTCAGTCTTGGCTTGCAAATCTGTTGCCCAGAGATAGTCTAGTGATTTTTTGTTTTCCTTTGAAGTATCTGAGATCGGCCGCAACTGGGTGTACTATACCCGCATGGTGAACTACTGCCCTGTGTTTGTATGAGGATCTGATTGGGTTAGACCCAACTGCCAGTTTTGGACCTGGGAAGCATTCTTTGCCAGGTTTCAGGTATTTTTCCCTGTTTTCCTTTGCACAAGGTGGGGGTCATCTGGCTACCTCACTAACACCTTTCCCTGTCATTGCAGAGCCTGTGGGCACAGGTGGCAGGTTGGCTCTTTTGTTCCCTACTACAGCACCCAACAGCTTAAATCTTCTCCAAGGTAAAATGCCTAACCACAGTTGTTGGGATGTATGCATGTAATTCGTATTCAATAAGAAGCCAGGCAGTGTTCATGGGCCCCTTCTGGCTTTAAAGTCTAAATGCTCAGGCAGTTTATTTTTTCCATATAGAGCCATTCTCTGCTGAGACACACACAAGGCTGCATCATGTAATTGTATGACAGCCATAGTGTCCATCTCTTCTAAAAACTATTAGTCCTTCTTTTCAGTTTAACAAAGTTATGCATTTTTTCTGTCAACCAAAGGGATTTCCTTAGACTAATATTCTATGCCAAATCACAAACATAATATGTAAACCAGATTCTAGTAACCTCTGTGCTGGATTTTACATTGTCCTGGTTGGAGGAAGGTTGGATGAAACTTTTGATATGTTTTTTGTTTTGTTTGTTGTTCTTTTTTTCCTTAGGAAGAAATAGTTACTTTCATATCTCAAGATCTATTCCTGTTGTATCTTCTGTCTCTTTTCTCATTAAGATCTCTATCTGCACAGCAATGCAATACACTCACCAAATAAGTATGCCTGTAAAGGACAGAGGGCCATAGCACTATGAAAGCAAGGGTGAATGAGAAAAAAGGTGAGGACCCCTTTGCTGTGATGTGAAGAGATAGAAACCCTTCACCGCAAAACTGAGTTGCTTAGAGCTTTAGGAGAAGCAGATTATTATTGAAACAAGACAAAACTACAGGTGTAGCCACTATTATTTTAATTTTTTAAATTTTAAGACAGTGAACATGGTAGAAGGAATTGCAGAGCCACTAGAAGCTTGTCAATTGCTTTGACTGACTGAACAAGTGGAAGAAATTGCTTCCATTTTTTCAAAGTGCTGTTCTTGATAATATTACCCAAACTTGTCAGCTCCTAAATAAACGCCAAACTTCTACCCCAAGAGAAAATCTATTTTGGAATGAGCAATTAATAAGGGAAAGTATGGTTTCTAACATACTTACCTTTCTGTTTTAATTACATTACCATTCTAAGCATGCTGAAAGTGGGCAGAAAATACAATGTTGGTGCAGTATGTGTTAAGTGGCATCAAACTCAAGTTACTCAGTATTCAGTCAGCCAAAACAATACAGATCAGTCATGCATGAGTGTTTGTGTTCTTGTTTGCAAGGCAGTACCATCATGACTATAGTTTGGTTCTGATGTTTTTAGATGTTTGTCAGTGTGTGTTTTCTTTAACAATTAGGGTTTTTTTAATGCTGTGTGCAAATGAAGGCTTTGGGAGCGCACTTTGCAAGTAAAGGCAAAAGGGGAAGAAATTCCTGAGAAAGAAATATCTGAGGATAATTTATTGTAGACTGTCTTCATGTCATTATAGAGTTTTGAGGCTTTAATTTTGCAGATTATTTTCTAGTTGTTAGGTTTTCTAGTACAAATATGGTCACAAGCACCATGTGGGCCCAGGAAAGGCTATGAATTTTGCCCAGTCCTCTGCTCTGAGCTGATGGGAAGTAAAAAAGCACCATCTTGTGGCCAGTGAACAAGCACAGTGAGGGCATGCAGGGATCCCTCTCAGATGAGGTATTTACCCACCTGCTCCTGCTTTTGTCTTGCCGGTGGGTGCAGCTTCCAGCTGGGCATGAGGTGGGTGAGCAAGGACGACCACTTGGGCTGATGCCGTGAGGCATCACTTGCCATGAGGCCACTTGGGCTGCGGGGCTGGGGACACGCAGGAGGGTGTTGTGGGCTCCCCTGGGTGTCATGGGCCCCCAGAGCCACCGTGCAGGGCTGCGGCACCACACAGGGTATCAGGCAGGCGTGGGCCAGCCGGTGTGGTACCAGGTGATGGATAACAGAGGAGCTAATACCAACATATGTCCCCATGGACTTTCGCAGCTGCCAAAACAGAGATGCAGGAGCTGTTCAGCTGTGCACTTTTTGCCAAAGGGCAGATGACCTCCTGCTCCTAGATCCAACTGAGTTTTTGATTCAGGATCATGCACCAGGACGTTGCTGCATGTATTGATAGAGCATCATTTTGAAATAACCCAAGTGGCCTTTCGCTGTGGCTCTCTGCAGATATTTAGATCCTTTTTTTCTCCTTCTGTTAGTGGAATTTAATTCATCTTCCTGAAAGCTTCCATCATCTGCAGTGTGAGAAAGGAGCAGAGCTAATGCTATTGCTTCTGACACTGAACACTGCCAAAAGCAACTTATAGCAGGCAGCAGTCAATGTTGGTATTGGTTATCTAATCCAGGACTGTCATGTCTAATTAGCAGATTGAACATCTCTACAAGGTGAAGAGTCTGAAACATGCTGGAGAATTTGGGTCTGTGCATTTTTCTAGACTGAAATATCTCAGAACAGGTGAATAGCTGTTAGAAATGAACTGGGCATTTCAAGCCTGATTTCACCCGTGTTGAGCGCTGGCAACTTCATTCTGAGCTGATCAGGCTCACTGCTGCTGACAATCACGTGTACGCTGCCCCGGCTGCTGGGAGGGGTCCACATAGCGCATACATTTGCTGCTGCATTACTGTTCTAAAAGGCACCACATCCTTCCCCTGTTCTGCACAGAATTGTCCTCTACTTTGGATGCTCCTTATGCCTTTTAAAGTTGTCCTCTTCTGCAGAAAATGTTCAAGGAGTATAGTACCTTTTTGTTTTCAGAAAGTAGATAATTCCCATTTCTAAATTATGCCAAACATTGCAATACTTTCTCTAGGAGATTTCCGATCCATCCCTGGAGTCATAAGAATCATTGCAACATTTCTCTTTTCTTTCTGTTCTTGGCTTTATCACAATTCTCGTTTGCACCAATTACTCTCTTGGCTGGGGCTGAGGTGTGATCCCAGCTAAGTGATCCCACAAAAGCAAATGTTGCCTTTAAAAGTCTGAATGCGTACCTCTGGGCAGGCTTTTCCCTCCCCTAATGTGTGAGAAAATACTCATAGATCCCACTTGGTATTTCATTACACTCATATTGGCTGTCCACAACAGATGATTACACTCTTGCTGGTTTGGCTTTTCTATTTACTTCTGTTGTCGTGTCACATTTCTTTTTCTTTTCAATGGCTTTTCCTAACAGCATCTTGTCACATTAGCACATGAGGCAATTTGACATTGCATTAATCTGTTCAGTGTCTGTGAACTACAGCATATATCATATATGCAAGAAATCAATTTGATTTTCCAATTGCTCTCTGAGAGTCTACAAGCCAGTATTCTCCGAGGAGACTATATGGCAAGGAGTATGGTCATCTGCAGGTGACCGGCATGTGTGGTAGAGACATAGGTACAGCGGTCTTGAGTAACCCCTACCAAGGTTGTCTTGAGTAACTGCTCCCAAGATTGCCAGCAAACATAAGCGCTTGAGATGCCAGCAGCTATACTATAGAAAGGAAATTGCCTTGGGGTGAAGCAAAGGAGAGGAAGCAATGAGGGCTTTAAACACTAACCAATTTGTGTAATTACGAAGTGCGGATGCAGTAAGCAGTGTTGTTTGTGAGCTGCCTGCCAGACACCCCAGGTATTTTCCTGCGAGGCCACAGTTCACATTAGAGCACAGGAAGGTGGAGATGACAGTCAGATTAGCGTTTTCAGTGCGTGTCCTTGTTTTTCTTAACACGGTGTTTTGTCTCCTTCAGCACTAGTCAAGTATTGCTGGTGTTCTCTTATCTCAAAGTCCCCTCTGTCAGTCAGGTCTGAAAGGTTGGATGTCCCCAGTGCTAGGGGCTGGCAGGCTGGTTTAGGGCAGGTTGCTCTAGGGCTGGCAGGTTCCACAGAGGCAGGCTGTGCCCCAGCCCCTCCTCAAAGAAGGAAGGGGGATCGACAACTTCTGCTCCTCCAGACTGGGGCCCCAGCCTTGCCCTGAGGCCAAGGTGTTTCCTCTTGGCCCCCGGGAGAGAGGTGTATAAAGGCTGCTTCCCACTGCATGGCCTGCCTGTCTCCTGGGGTGCCAACACTCTCATAGCAGGAGGAGTGTAGCTCCGTGCTGCTTAGCTGCTTCTCACCAGCTCCCATCCGCCCCGCAGCAGCTGTGGCCCCGAGTGCTGGGCATGCTGGAGCGTGCCTCCTCCTCCTCTCCCAGTGCTGAGGGAGACAGCCCACGGACCCCAATTGTTCCCATCCTGGTAGGTCCCACTGACCTGTATTTCTTGCACAGTCACCTGTCTCCCTGTATAGCTTTGCTGCAAGTCATAAATCATGATCATAAGGAACACTTTTCTTTTGCTGTTTAGAAAACCAGATATTTTGCTTACTTTTTGTTCCCTCCCTCTCAGACCATTTCTGCTCCATGAAAGAACTTCATCCTATGTCTATTTGGAGTCTTTATAGCTTCTTCATAGCTTTGCAAACAATTTGGAAGTCCAAATCAATCATGTCAGCCACATTAATTTGTCCATTATTCTGCTGACGTGCTTGAAAGGCTGTTATAGGTCTTCACTGTCTCTTGTGGAGGGAGCCAATTATTCTAATTAGGATATGTTCCTAAAATAGGTACATAGACAGCTTTTAATTCCATTTTTAGCTTATGATATAACCATGTTTTTATATTGAACAACATCATAGTTATTGTTACTAGTGGGTAGGAATGGCCTGTTACTGCAAATGAATCCCAAGCGAGTGCATCAGGGGGAAGGATGACAATAGCAGTGCAGTGACTTTCATGTGGACAGGCAGATTTTATCTGTGGAAGAGGCTCAGCAGCTTAGAGGTGCTTTTTAGCACGTCAGTTCTCCTAGAGAGGGGCTGAAGAAGACAATGCTGCCAGTGAGGTTTCTAAGTGTGTGTATATTTTCCAAGCAAGGTTTTTACTCTTAGTTAACACAGTCCTTTCCTCCCAGGCTGGAAAATACTTCTTTATCATTCTATAGTTAAAGATACTATCTAAGAGTTAAATTGGTTATGAAAATGAATATTGATTTGTGTTCTTAATGTAATAGAAGCAGAGAATTAAATGGAAAAAGGAAATAGATCTGACCTTCAAATGCTGGATTTGCAGAGTTTAAACAAAAACTGCCTTTAAAGACTTTAAAAGACTTCCAGATAAGCAGATCAGAGACCAAGCCGTTTGAAACACTTTATGTATATTGACAGCGAAGTCAAAGATTTTTTCATAAACTTTATGCATTGGCTATTTCTACTTTAAGCTTATTCCTGGTAAGGTTACACACTTCAATGTGCAAAAGTTTTGTTTGCATTATGTGAAGCTGCCTTTTGCTTCTCTTTCCTAACTAAGGTTCCCAGAAGAGACAAACTGTCTATATTTTACCTTTTTCCACAGTGGCAGAGCTATGTGTTACCTTACTCCTCAGGTGTCAAAGCACTGGTTTTATAATTGTGTATTTTAAAACCACATGCATTTAGTATTTATCTAACTGAAACATTTTTGTGACTGAAGTTCTTGATAGGGTTAGTGTCCCTATTCAGTTATTCCAGTGACTTTCTGAAAGATGCTGGAGTGCCACCTTGTAACAACAGCATCTACAGCTGCAGCGCTGGTAACTAAAAGCCTTAGCTCTGTGTCCCGTCTCTTGGTAGCACAGGTTGCCAAAGTTTCCCACTCGCAGAAAGAAGAACAGCCCAGGTAGCCTCAGGGTCCCTGAGACTTTTCTCTCACTGTAATCACCAGTATTTCCCCTCACCAAAAGTTTTATTGCTTGTTTGGGTATTCCTTGCAACACTTGCAGAAGCTGTGCTTTATAGGCTGCCACTGGTGCCACTCTAATGATATGGCAGGTAGGATTTAAGGTAAAGCCCCTACTCTTAGAAATGTTAGTAATTTGGCGGGTGAAATATACTCCTAGTTCAGGAGCTCTTGATGATATGTGAAGATAAAAGTTAACTTGGGTTGTCTCTCCCAGCCAGCCAGCTTTAAGCTGATCATGCTCCATCAGCCCTCCTAAACTCTGCAAGAAAACCGCTTTCTCCTGCCGGCTGCGGGATCTCTAGCTGTGGACACCAGGCTTATCTTTTTTATGGGCCCATTTTTTTCCCCCAGGTTTTATTCTCTAATCAGAAATTCAACCTGATGGGGCTTCACAAAGTACAGTCTCCAGTGCACTGATTAGAAAATACTGAGATTCGTACATCAGGTGCTTTTTGCTGTATACTATTTAATGACCTTATTTAACTTTATAATTAAGTCAGACTAAGAAGTGATATCCCATATGTCTCACAACTCACTTTTTTTCTTAAGATCAGTACATCCAATTCCTGAAATTCAGGTGGCATTTTTCAGGTGAGCTGAATCTCCTTTACAGCACTCATGAAGGACCCTAAACTGATGCAAATATAATGTGTATCTATAATGCCCATTTACATTGCCACAGAAGTATGAAGTGCCTTTAATGTAAACGAGAATCTAGACTATCATGTCGTCATTTCAGTCTCAGGTAAAAATTATATCTGGGAAGAAGAGACAGAAAGGCCGTTCACTTTCTGTTTTAGTAAGTTTTTAGTGACTGCATAGGAATTAAAACTATATAAAAGTGCTCAAGTTGAGAGTGATTGGTAAATACATCTTCTAGAAGCTAGAGGGCATAGGAGACACAGAAAGTCTCTGGTATAACTCAGTTATCAAGAGGTGTGAGTGAGTCAGAGTAACTTTCTGTTCTTTTTGCATAAAATGGCACTTGCTACTCAAGTTCAAACTCCTCCTTCTGAGGAGAAGTGACTGAAAAGCAGAAATATCTTTCTGGATTTTTATCAGTTTTGCAGATGGTCATAATGAAAATAAATTATTTGTATTGCTATTGATCTAAATGAAGATGTTAATATATGCTTCCCACTGTTAATCCAGAATAGTTTAGTAATAAGTTTATATTCTGCAGGAGCTCCTATTATTAACCATTAAATAGAGAACGACTAATAATTTTTAATGGAAAAGGTCAAATGTAAGTTCACGGGCATAGGAGCATTGCTATCGAGTGTAATAACCATAGACTTCAGATTTTCACTTGTCAAGCTGGTCTGGTCAAAATATTTGGTAACTTTTCATCACCCCTACACAGTATTTCTGTGATAGTGAAACTCTGCTGTGTTTTATGTTACAATCCATGTGTCTACTAATATAATACCTGCGTGAGAGGGATACTGGCAGCCTTTTGCAGTATAGACCAAGCCTTATTTTGTTCATTTTGAGAATAAAATTCACAGGTCTTACCCTAAACGTGTAAGAGGAACAGAGCATCCTGCGCTGCTCTTTGGAAGACCTCCCCAAATTCCAGTGTGTTTTGTTTTCAATTCAAAGTAATCCAGTGAGAGAACTGAACTTTGCCACAGTTTGTAAAGGAGACAAGATGTAAGTGTCGATTACTTTATGCTGAGTTTCTCAGGTCAGTTGACTTTCTCTCTCAAACAGAAAATGAAAAGTACTGTGAGTTCATAGGACTCCAGCATCAAAGAAAAGATTCCCTCCAGCCTTTGTGAACTGCTACATTTTCCACAGGTTTTATGCCTAAAGCCAGATGGGTGCTGAACCATGGGATGATATTCCAGTAAACAAAGCAGGACTGGTGCAGTAATGAAACTCCACTGAATTATTCATTGGGTCCTGAATGATGCAGAGAGAGTTATTATAGTGAACACTCCTGAAGATGAGCGCAGTGCAAGGCATGGTCCTGCCTGTGCAGTACACCTGACCTGTTTTCCCAGGTAGGCATCTGCAAAAATGAATGTCTTGTATAAATGAACTGGAACAACCACGTTTGGTAGCTGTCCATTACTTTTCTAGAAATAGTCAATTTAGTTCCAAAAAAACCAGTTAAGTGTATACTCCGGTGCCATGGACATAAAATTAAAAGCACATTCAAGTGCTTTGCTGAAAAACAATGGACTTCTACACATCTTTAAAGAGAAGCACATCTTCAGGCTTGCTGGCTGAAATCTGATGATGCCTCCTAATAAATGTCACAGATAAATACAGGAACACAGAATACATCAGCTCAGAGCTGGTTCCAAAAACCAGTGCATACCAATAATGTAGTTTTAGCCCATGAAGCATTTTCCCAGCTGGCCTTTGGAAGCTGAGGAACTGTACAGCCTCATCAAAAAGTTAGGTATCTCGAGGTGCGGTACTCCTACTGCTGTCACGGTTTAATAATGATCAGTGATGTGTTAATGTACTGGGTGAGGAGGTTAAAGGAGGGTGTCCAGCACAGGCAGAGAAGCTGGGGTGGAGAAAGTTATGAAGGTGAGGCCAGCTGTGTCTATAAAACTGAATTCGCCTTTAAAATAAAAAATATTTGGCGGTTTATTTTCCGATGTTGCTGGGAGGGAGTTTCTGCTGAAGCCTGCTGGTAGGGGTGGTGAGTGAATCAGTGTTTCAATCTACAGCTGTGGAGGAAAGATTACATTGGGGGTGGAGGGAAGGAAGAAACTCCTCTATAGAATGAATTTGGAATCAAACCCTCCCATCTTCCCAAAAGAAAGTTTCTTCTTCAAAACCCCATTACAAACCTTGGTGGAAGCAATAAAACATTCAAAATTACTGCATAATAGTCTGATTGCTGATATCCACTCATGGCAGAGAACTACTGGTAGGGAGAATCATGCTGTCATTTCAGATTTGTGCTGGGCTTGAATGTGGTAGTGATGAGTGCTATAGGAAAATCCAAGGGCAAAGTAGTGGGTGATACCACGGCGTTTGAGAAACATGCAGTGCCGTGAGGGCTGAAGCGTTATAAAATGCTGTTAATTGAGTGCCATCTGTGCTGTGTACTCAATGAGGCAGAACCTTGTAGACAAAATAGAATATAAGTGTATAAGTCAGGGCTGTGTTTTGAATTGTGCAATAACGAGTCAAGAAAAAGCTGGAGTACTCAAGCTTCCCATCATGTGACTTCGTATCTTAAATAATGTCTTTTTAACACTGTATTAATATAAAATCCAAGTATATAGTAATATGCAGATTAATTTAACTCAGCTGATATCCCATTTTAGATGTCTGGCTTCCTTCTGATGGTGGTTACTGCTAAGAGCTGTTGTGCTACTTGAAATTCCCCGAGAACAAGGTACAGATGTTGCTTCACCATCAAATGTCACAGAATATTTGATTTTTTAATCCTCCAATGTTTTTAAAAATATAATTTATAATTTATTAGAATGTTTTTCTTGTTCATTAAAGGTAAAATAAAACTTATTAGGATGCCTTGTAATCCTAGAGTAAAATTTAGCAAAATAATCTGATACTTTGTCATAAGAAGCCAAAAAGTTATTATTTGCTTTGCTACTGGATATCTAAGCATATGGCTATTGGAGTATGTGACTCTGCTTAAAGGCATTTTTTTTCCTGATGGTAATTTGCAGACTGATACCTGATTAGTCCTAAAAATGCAGGTTTTGATTTAACACAATATTATCAACTTCATGTCGTAGAAGACTGTTGGCTTTGCATTTTCTATAGCGGGTGCGCACACCACCTTTGCTAGTTCCATTTGGTGACATTGTGTTGCTAGGCAGAGGCATGGAAAAGTTCTCGTGTTGTTTCCTTGAAATGATACATATTTATGTCTTGCCACTGTCACAGGTCTCCTCCTTCCTGTCTGGTGACTGGCGCTATCTACTGTACTGGGGTTTGGCACTTTATTCTCTGAGCTTGACTTCTAAGAGATCATAATTTATAGAGAGCTTCACTGGGAAACCATTTATTCTAAAAAGTTATGTACTCATGACTTCTCCTGCACAACAGGCTTGCAATTTTTGACTTGTTTTTTTGTGATATCTTTCTATAGGGCTGAAATAGGATGATGTTTAGTTACTGCTTCTCTGAACTTTTGACACTTGCTGGCTGTTTTCTGTGTGTTATTCCCTATCCAGTCCAGATGTTTCTGCACATGAGCCACCCAGCCATTCAGCTTATTTTTTTTGGATGGCAAAGCCTTGATTTTGTCTTGTAATGGAGGGCATTAGAATGTGGAGACTACCCGTTTTTTGTGGAAGGGCTCCAGCAGCTCTGGCATTCTTGCATGATTGAATGTGGTTACCGAGACCCACGATGTTCAACTGCTGCATTAAAACTGACCTTGGTAGAGGTTGTGTGATTTCTGTAGTGTTTCTCCGGGCTACTTTGGGTGTGCTGTTATGTGTTCCCAAGAGACTGTAACTCAAGCTTGTGGAAATCCCTCACGAATGGCCCTCGAGATTACTGGCATTCCTCTCAGTCTGTGCTTGACTGATGCTGCCTGCAGCCTGCGCTCCCAAGTGGCCTTGATGTTTTAAGCCCAAATTTGGATCTGTTCCTCCCTTGAGACATATGTTGAGAGGGTTATACTCTGCTTAAGTCTGACTGGCAGTATTTCCAAAAAAGATGATGTTAAAAACTGGTTGATCTCTCCTCAGGCCAGATTTCCAAACAAGATCTGCATCCAGCAGGTCTCACTAGGATGAGGGAGCCAGGCTGAGCACTGCAGCCATAAACAGGACAAAATGGGAAGATTTTTCAGAAAAGCTGACTTCGGGCTATCCTGGCAAAACTCTTGTTAAACTCCTTGTTTTGGGCCACAGTGCTCGTATGGATGGGAAGAGCACTCAGAAACCTGGCCTTCTCCTCGGTGCTGTTGGGGTAGGTCAGGCTGTCTGAGAAGTGAAAAGCTGGGTTTCCTCTAGCAGCGGTGGCTTCCTCCATTGCTTGTACAATACTTTTTTACATTATTAAGTTGCTGGAATAAATATGTGAAGAAGGCAGAAAAGGAGAAAGGAAGCTTATGTTTTCTGGTCAGAGGATGAAGAGCAAACTAAAGTGGCAATCGTGCACGGGCTTCAGTGTGTGCCTTACTGTAGGCACTGCCAATAGTCCCATTGCTGTGGGGGCAGGACAGAGCAAGGCTAAGCAGGGATTGAGAATGCACATAAATGAGAATATATCAAAAGTAAAGTAGGAAGAGATAAACCAGAAAGGGCTAAAATCCAAACCTTAAATTCAAAGAGGGAAGATTATTCTGTTTCTTCCCCCTTCCAAGTTTTCGGGAGGCCAGTTCTGGCTATAAGCCATACAGAGCAAGAAATGTGCCCTAATCTTAACAGAATTTGGGATGCTATTTAATTTGCATTGGATGCAATGAGAAAGAGAGAAAAAAAGAAATCCAGGCTCAGCAGAAAGGATAGTTTTTGTTGTGTGAATGCAGTTGTAGGATGTAACCACATCCGGCAGCCAGTAAAAAAAAAAAACATGTTGGTGGTACCATTAGGAGTGCTAAGGAGTGCTGGTGTCAATGCCAGTGCATACTGACCAGTCTGAGTGCTTACAATGAGGACAATTAATACCAGATTCCCGAGAAGGTGGTGGAATTTGCCAAGCATCCAAAAAACAACCAGACCATTTTCAGGTCCTGATTATTTCCTAATGAACTGCTTGACCCCAAGGGCCTATAGCAGCCATGAAAGTCTGCCTTTGCAAAGCCTCTTAGAATAGTTCCATTCAAATACAGACATAATTACACCTCTCCTCACAATATTACATTTCAAATATCCTCCCAGTAATCAGAATCACTGCAGTGTGTGAGGAGTGAAGAGCTCCTTTATCCTTACAGCAGAAAGCATCTGAACTGTTATGAGCTAAAGAAGGTTTATAATGGGAAAGGCTAATAGAAAAGGCTTCGAGGCATCATCACAGTCACAAAAACGGCATGAGCAAATCTGAGTCTGAGAGTGAGCGACAATGCTGTCCCTTTACTAGAAAAAGCTCTGATGGAGAGCGAGCGAAAGAGAACAAGAATCTCCTGTCTCCCCTGCAGAAAATCGCAGCTACAGAAAAGTTGTTGTATATGTCAGTTTGTTCCCATGGTTTTAATCTTCTAACTTGCTCTCATTATTCCTTTTCAAGGCTGATTTATGTTTGGCAACTTTACATTAAAAAATGTTCCCACTAATAGAATTGCAAATACGAAGCACATAGAACTATGCTCATACTTGCAGGAAGGATGGGGGGAATATGAGGTGTTCAGATGCAATGTGAACCAGTCATTTGGCCAAACTTTCCATGAAAATATCTCTGATACTGGCTGTGCCTACTGATTTTTCCTTATTTGCAGTAGGCCCTCGGTTTTCTGTCTTCCCTTGATGAACAGCAGAAATGTTGACCTCAAAAGGGATTTCTTCCAGTTTGTTTCCCAGGGTTTTTTTTTGTATTAATACATAGTTTATTTAACAACTGCATTATGAAACACAGTAGTAATCGCATAAGAAGTTTCAACCAGCTGTACTGTGTTATGCCGTGACATTCAGAGCTCTCTTTCCAGAATGGAGTATGAGTTTTGTCCGCCATACTCAGTATCCTCACATTGGGATGGTCACTTCACAGGTAGTAGTAGGACATGTCTGACAGCTATGCAACTGGGAAAGTCTGTAAAATCCTGACATCTTATAGATACTAAGTTCCTACAAGTTTTATCAAAGCAACATCCAGAGGAGTGAGACCAAAGGTGGTTTCCTACTAAGGGAAAGGTGAGGAATTAGCTGCTTGCTTTTACAGAAACTGCCAGTCTCTGTGATCTGGAGATGGGCTCGAAGAGTCTGGCAGAAGGAAGCAGGGGAGCCATAATGGGTAATATGGGACATGGTAAGGAACTGAGATTAGGAAGTATAATAAACAGCATGGGAATTACAGGAAAACAACCTTTGCTAGTTCTGCTGCTCGTACAGAGGTATGGGCTTTGCAGTTCCTCTCCAATGGGTATGGGTTTGCATTCACAGCACAGAGGTGGGTCATCTACGGAGGTGACCATTTTTTCAAATAAAAAGCAACTGGTAGTGGTGATTTGGTCGTGGGACAGAAAGTGAGAGCACAGAAAAAACAAGTAGCTGAGCTAGAAGAGGAGCCTGAAGTTATAGCTGACTGGCTCCAAAGGCATTGCTTTGCACTACATTGATCTTTGTGCAGCCCAGCCTAGCTGAAGGGAAGGTGACTGATGTGCCTGTTGTCACCTATACACAAAGAAAGATACACCGGCAACTAGTAAATAGTATTTAAAATGGAACAAGAATTAGTAATGAATGAGCTGTACACTATGTGAGTGCTACTGCAAGAAACTTTACTGAAACAGCCTGCAAAGTTTGAGAACTGTAACCATATACATAAACAAACTGAGCTGGTTTGACTTAAAGCCTGTAATTTCCTAGATTAACAGTTTGCAAAGATATGGTTTAGTACTAAGTGAGGGTTGCTAACTAAAAAAAAAGAAAAATGTTGTTCAATAGATATCAATTTGTCTAATTATATGCAGGATTTATTTAAAGTAGAGACTAGTCTGCTTTTGAAAAAAAATGTAGTGGGTGTGTCTGTCTGAGTGCATTTGCTGTTGGAAGCTTTGGATTCCCACATGTGGTATCATTTAGTTGTTTATAAAATGTATAAGAAGGAATGCATTTCTTGATACTAAATTGACTTATCTTTGATAAAGTACAGGTGATGCCAGGTTATATCTATGATGCTATCAAAGTAACATTTGAAATAATGAGGGAAATTTTATATGCCCCATGGTCATTAGTATTTCTGAGGAGAGTAATGAGAATGGGCCGAATACCAAGGACTGACTTTGACGGTTACTCTGTGGAAAGGGCTCTGGATCTGCAAGGCAAACGGGGTGAGCTGGAGCTGTAGCTGCGTGGAAGCTGTCCAAGGGTGTTTTCCTGGTCCCACTTGGTCTCCACGAGTCGTGGGGACTGTGGGAATTTGGTTTCTTATGAACCCGCTAATGAAGAGTGGTGGATGACAAACTCCTGCTGGAATTTTTTCCCAGTTTTCATTAACCTCTGTATAGATATTATTTTAATTAAAATAATCTTGACAGCACCTATGAAAAAGCTGTGGGGGTTGCAACAGCAATTAAACGTGTTGTCAAAAATGATAAGCAGCCTGGTATCAAAGGAAGGAAATTAACACTCTGACCAATAATGGAACAGTAATCTTAATCCAGAGTTTTTTGCCTCTCAGGAACTCCTTAAAATGGATGGATATTGGAGACCAGGCAATTTTAGAACAAGACAGTTAAGCAATAGGTGCCATAAAGTATCTCCATTTTAAAAGTCAGTGTCATACTGGTGTAATAGTGGCTGATAGCTAGCCAGCAAGAAATGTGATGTTAATTAGACATTAATAATTGTGTATGTGCAAAGCCTTGACTATTTTCCTAAATTTTGGGTATCAGAAAGATTGGGAATTGTATTCAATATTAGGTCCTGACAGTGGAGTTTAACAATGATCTGCACGAGTGCCCGTTGTCTGTTTTGGGTTGTCCACTGCAGAGAGAAGGCATGGAAATGCTGGCAGGCTATTCACCGTTGTGAAGAAGATAGGGTTTGAGAGCCTTGGTTTCTAGATTATGTCACCCTGAGTCTTTTATTACTTGGGAGCTGCACTGAGCGCATAAATGCACAGGTCTTTTGGTAAATGACAAACTCCCTAAATCATAGTATTTTGTTCATCCTAAAGGCACCATTCATCCTTTTAGAACTGACACTGCATTTGGGCAGGCACAAGAAAAATCAAACACTCTCTGCTGGCCCAGGTTGGAAGGCGCAGTCCTCTCCCCAGTCGCACCAGGCTCAAGAGGTGCAGATGGAGCTGCGGTGGCTGCAAGGACTGGGCCGCTCTGCGCAGCACGCTCACAGAAGGACTGGTGAGAAAGGCCACCCGGGAAGGGACAAGCTGTAAAAACAGCCACAGCCTTACGATGGGAGAAGGTGCCAGGCAATTGAACTAAAGGTTGGACTCAAATGGCTCCTCTGGAGAAGGGAAATGGGAATAGCCCATCAGTAGGCACCAGGCAGGGCAGATATAGGCAGGCTTTGTAGGACCTGGGAGTGGATGAAGCCATCATTATTCAGAAGCTCTGAATGGAAAGTGATGCTAAAAATGATTCTGGTTTCCTGGGTACCCCTGCAGCACTACCTGAGGTAAAATGCTTCTCTACCTGTCGCAAGGGCAAGGGGCGAAGGATTACTAGGGATCCTTGTAATTAAGGGTTAAATGGAGAAATTCAATGCCTATGTCAGCAAGAGAAGGACTGACAAGTTTAATAAAGATAATCCTGCCTTAATCCTTGTCCTGCATTCCCAAATGTAATCTAAGCGGAGCTGCACCTTGGCAGTTAGTGCTTCCTTTTGCCCTTCTGCTCACACTCCTGTGCCCCAGCTCGTGCTCCTCTCCTTCACATTTTGTTGGACCACTCTCAGCAAACATGAGAATTAAAGGATGGGATGATAGCATGTCATGTTCCTGGTTAGGGAAACCTGCACAGTAATGTGCTTGAGATGTTTCAAAGGGAAGCAAGTTTCCTGTCTTGCCGAAGCTTTAATAGCCTGTTGTCTTTTCTGGTAATGTGTGTGCACCCATCTACACAGAGTTTTTTTCTCTTCCTTTTTCTTCTCTAAGATTAAAATGAATCTCTTCATTCAGCTGAAGCTACATCTTGCAAGAGCTGAGATTTGAGGAAGAAGATAATAAGTAACAAGACGTTAAAGAAAGAGCTTATTCTTGCTTGCTTTGCAATAATGCCCAGCAGCATAGAAAGACTGGATACTGTTACACTACAGACTAATTCAAAATGTAGTAAGAGATATTTTCTACCCCAAGGACATTCACACTGTAAGGAAACTTGCAACATCAGAGCAAGAAAACACCGTGTAAGTATGGAGAACCAGGGAACAGGGGGACAGTGAGTGCTTCTTTTCTTCTCTGTTCCGCACAACCCTCCAACTTACTATTGCAGTTGACTAATGTCTTCTAGTGCATCTGGATGGAGGCTTTGACCTGAAGGATGGTGATAGCCAGGACCAGCTTTCTTTAAGGACTAAGTCAGGAGAGAGCTTTCTACACATAAGGAGTAGTTTGGAACGTAGCCCAGCAGGCAGCAGTGGCTGGAGAAGCCCTAAGACTGACCGGCAGGGTAGGGCTCACTTGGTGAGCAGGACCAGGAGACAGGAACTTAGAGCTATGAAGAGGGCTAAAAAGAAGTATCAGTGCTTAATGGAGAAGGGCAGCAATGGAGGACATCAAAGGGGGATTGATGGGAGCAGAATAATAAGCAAGCGTGAAAGGGGCAATGGGTGAGGGAGTTGGAGCAGAGAGGAGAAGGCAGCGGGGACACAAGTTCACCCTCCTCGATGATGACAGAGTTTGGGGAATTGAACTAAAAGCTTCCCTTGTGAGGAAAGTCTCGTATCTGGAGAGCTCAAGGGATCGGTAAAGATGTACACTGAGGTTCAGTGCCAGCTCCCAGACTGAACATACACAGGAAACGACCACACTTTCTTATTGATATAATAAGAGTAAAAATTAAATGCAACAGAAGTGAAGCATATCATTTCCAAGGTATTTTCATACTTTATAAAGTCAGAGGTTTAGGTTTATTTTATAAGTCAGCAATAGGCAAAATGTGAAGTACTTCTAAGGAAACACCTGTGTTGAATAAAAACAGTAACATACCAGACATAACATGGGTGGTAAAACAAATGTTTAGCTTTCCATGTAAAAGCATTAATTTTTTTAACTAAAATTATTTCATTAAAAAAGATAAGCCTACATTTGATGAACATGTGTTGTCCCACTACTCCTGAAAACAATGCCATTAAAAAAAATTTTTTTTACAACTTTCTTCCAGTAAACCACATCTGGATTTTTAACCTCGTTGAAAGTTTTTATTGTGCTTCTATATCAGACTGTATTGTAATGGAACTGTTATTTATCTCCAAATTTATCCAGTTCCTCCTTTGTGAACAGTCTTACGTTTAACAGGGTCTTTAATTACATTCCTCTACTAGCTGACCACTACAAAAATCAAAATGCTCACCACAAATCTGTAAAAATGCTTCCACTTGCACTGGGAGACAAAAATAGAATAATTCCATGTCTTTTTGGATGGATGCCTAGCTGAAACTATGTAGGGTTTGACTGACAAGAGGATGTAGTCTTTGCTGAGAGCACTTTCTTTAAGGTCTTTTTTAGTCTTCAGGAACATTTAAGTAGATGAATGAAGAGAGGATTTATGCTAGTTTCTCTTCATTTTTGTTAACTTTACCTGCTTTTTTTAACTTTTGTCTTCTGCAACAAAATCTTTTCAGCTCATCGGGCTTACTGAATACATAATCACAAGCTGGTAAGTAGTAACTTCAGGAGTTTTGATTTGAAATGGCACTCTATTCTTTTGTGTACAGCTGTGGTAGAAGAATAAAACCCCTTTGTGTGGCTAAGCAAAAGTAGGTTTATTTAAATGCTCAGTATTCGCCAGGGTTATAACTGTAAAGCACGGTCTTTCAGTGGTGGATAAATACAGTTAACACACAGCTCAGCCTGTGAATGCAGCGGAGAGACTTTACTTGAGTAAGTTCGGAATTATTTTGCATCCGAGTGAGCTCTCCCCACTGTGCTGCACGGCACATTATCCGTTTCCTGGGGAGCGTGGATGGGAGCTTACAAAGCACAGCAGGTAATTGGCTGCTTCAGTTGAAAAAGCATAAAAAGCATATTTGTCGGTATATACAGAAGGAAAATGAGAACAAATGGTAATTATTATCGGGTGATAGTATTTGTCCATAGTCTTCTGAGCTGTCTGTGAGATTAAATCCATACCGACACTCTGTAAGAGCACTGAGGGTGTTAAATGTGGTGTTTAGGCGGTTGAGCAACTTTTTCTGTCAATGCATTTTGGACTGAAACTTTCATATGCGTTGAATGTAAAAAAGGAGGTGAATGTGTATGTGATAACACAGTTTTTCCAAATGCTTTCTTCTGCTGTTCAAGACTTGTGTTTCTGTATCTTAGTGCATATTTTTTTATCGTTACTTTATTTTGAACAAATTCTTCGTCTTATGTGAGCGGTCCTATCTCTGAAGTCAGTGGAAAGTGAACATAGCTCAGGCTTTAGGCACTTATTTCTGTATTTCTAAAACTTGCTTGCACTGATGCAAATATTTCCTCTTGGAAAGGGAAAGCTATTACTGGGTTAGATTACTTTTTCTCAGTTGTACATGTGGCAGTTTCTACAGAAAGACTGAAAAAAGCTGTAATGGTATATCTATGCTTTTTGTTTAAAGTGGTTTACATCCAGATGGGGTGTGGAAGTGTGTTGGCAGTGTAGAGACAATTGTACCACGTTGCTCCTAAAAAAGGGCCATTTTCATGAGGACCTTTTTATTCGCTGCTTTTTCTTTCCTTCCTCTCTTTAAGTAAATGAAGCATGAAGTCAAGGCTGATAAATGCTAGAATAAAGTAAAGTCTATTTTAATTTTCAAAATATAAATACATTGGGTAAAAATAACCATATCTGGGATTTTATATTTTAAAGATTTATGCATACAGGTAAATATGTATGACTAGTCTCACTGGAATTGGTTGATGCAGGAGTATAATATTCGCTTCAAAAATCTTTGCAGTTTCGTGTTGCAGGGCTCCAGTCCTTGGAGAGTTTGGTTTTAATTTGTTTGCTGAAAATCTCATCAATAAACCTGTACACTGTGTTGGAGGTTGAAATTGTGCTGCACCTGTAGGAGGAGACAAAAATGAAATATTTTATGACTTTGGTAGGTCTACATGACTGTATGTAGGGAGGGTACCTGGAAGACTGAAAAATAGATTATACACTTTTAACACTTTACTGTCCTCACTGGTTTGTTCCCTCCTCTTTGGTAAAGAGGAAATCAAAATGTTTCTTTGTTTCTTTTATACACTCTTGTACAGTTTGAGGTGGCTTTAAATCTCCATCAGTGTCGTACGAGGTAAAATGTGTAATAAAGCATTAAGGGAAATGGGGTTAAGACATGCAATGTCTAATAGAGGATATTAGTATTTATTGGCAGTCATCCTTTGGCCTATGTAAATTTTTTTCCAAAGGGCGCTGACATTGCTGTTGCTCTCTTTACAACCATCACTCTGTGTGCAAATGTGTTTTTTCCCCCATTCACCTTTTTTTTTTTCTTTTTTTCAATGCCAAATACTTAATGTGTCATTTCTGGCAGAAAGTTCTGGTGATGAAAGAGGAAATAAAATGGGCTGGAAGTAAGTTGCTGGAGAGGCACATACCGGATGGCACAGCCATGGAAAGCTCTTTTTTTTTTGCAGGAGTTGCGTACCAGTCTTCATACCGACTTAATGAACACAGGAGGAAGCACATATTTTTCTTGGGCCTGGAAAGCAAATGCAGTCTCGGAGTGCAAGGTTTACTACCAGTGTAATCAGCTAGAGTAGCGTGAGTGACCGCATGCCAACTTTCTTTTGCCTCCTGTGTACCTGGCCCAATTAACTCCCGTCTTCATTCTTCAGTCATCTCCCCAGGTGGCTATCTGGTCTTAATGGGCCATAAAATGGGTGGCTCTGGTCCATCTGGAAATGCCTTGTGGTGTAGGTGGTCTTGTAGCTCTTCGGAGGGGTCCCTGAGAGTGTCAGAGGTGGCAGTGCTGTCTAAAAGGAAATTCAGAGGATGAGTACCTGTGCTCTCTTCCTGATTGCTGGAAGAGTCTCTTTGAATAATATAGAATATCAGATCAAAGGTAGATTGGTTTGGGAGAGCTGCACAGAGGACCCAATGGAGTGAACGTCTGTTAGGCACAAAGGGAAGAACCCAAATGCACCTCACTGACCTCAAGTATTGTTAGGGAAACCCAAAACGCCCAGATGGTGATGGGTCACTGACAGCCAGAAACTGCTCGCTCTGATGCTTTTTGGGTCTGGGTCAGGAAGGAGTTAAAACCGGTGCTGGAAGGAAGCTGAAATATTCAGAGTAAGAGATTTCTAGAGGGGGCTGTGCTGGCCGAGGTTGGGATTAGTGCTTTCAGCTGCTCTTCTGCTCTCTTAAAATGTGAAAGTTGTAGCAAATGCTCTGGTCACGGGGGCTCCTGAGGCATGGCTCACAGCAAAGTCATTTGGTATTTGCCCAGTCAAAGCATCCACAAATTTTGGAAGTCAAACCTGGCTTGCCCTGCAGTTGGGGCACAGTGCAAGGTGGCTGAGCGCTGTCCTGCTTTGCCCATGCCAGGCTGTTGAGCCACCCAGGTCAGGTGCATGTGCACCAGCCCCCATGTCCTCGATTTGACTACGTGCCTTAGCTGGGACACAGACATGCTGCCCTTCTCAGTGCAGTGGAGTCGGGGTTAGTAAAAATGTGTTGCTTTATTTTCACTGCTGTAATTTCAGCAGAGCAAACATGAAAAGGAACAACGATCAGACCATCCGGGCAGCATGGGCTCCATCTCCCCCAGCAAGATGGTGCACCTCGCCCGAGGCAGGACTTCCTACGCTGCCAGGGCTCAAATTCCCATTTCTTTCCAGAGTCATGCACCAGACCTACACCCTCTGTCACCAGCTCTACGTCTCCTCTCGTGAGGACGCAAACTTCCTTCTCCAGCTTTCGTTGCGGGGCAGCAGCTGCCAAGGTCCCAGTGCTGCAGGGAGGCTGTGGCCGGGGCTGGACCTCAGGAGGCAAAAGCAGGAGTGCTAAACAAACCTTGGCGAAAACTGATCATCTCTTGGCTAAACTCTTAATTACTCTGGGGTGTTGAAGGTCTGCCAAGGGCAGCCAGACAACTCGTTCGGCTCCCTCCAGCCAGCTGTGCATGCCTGGCGGGGGAGTTAAAACTCAGTGAGAGAACACGGCTGTGCTTGTCTTATTATTCACTTTAAAAAGCAGATCATCCCATGTTAATTATCCTTCTCACATACATCAAAAGTGATGTATGATTCATAAGTAAGAATACTATGTGTGTTGCCTTTGATACTGTGTAAATCAGGCAGCGACATGGCACAAACTGCGTTCACAGAGCCCTTACTGCAGGCAAGAGCTGCACTGGGGTCGTGCCTGCAGCACATGGAGCTGGTGACCAGGTCTAAAAAACTTAAACTCAAAACTGTCTTGGAAGCATTTCTCAAGAACAGAGCATTTTGCAAGTGCTGTATTTCCAACCAGGGAGGGCTGCATTAGGAATAGCTTTTTTGTTAGCTAATTTCTGTCCTTAAGAGGAAGCTGCTTCCTTCCTCTCTTCATTTAATTCCTTTGCTACTTTGACCTTCACCTGTGTGACTTGCTCACTAAAATCCTCTCGGGAGGATCAGTGTCAGCTCTAATAAGCTGGCTATCACTTTACACCAAACAGAAGGTAGATGTTTCATTTGTTAAATGGGCCAGTAGAATACATTGCCTTTTTCTACCATCCTCAGTTTTCTTCTAGGGGAAAGCATTTTACTTTTATGTGACTGCAAGTGCATGAAGTGGAGTTGAAGCTGCAGATTTAAGTGTCTTGAATGAAGACTGTTATGTAAGACTTTATTTATCAGTTGTACTGAAATACGATCAGTGTTACAGCACAGGGTCTGGTCACAATGAATTTTCTTGTGTTTCCAGTAAGAAGATAAGGGATACGCTGTGTAAGGAACGCACTGGGAATTTCTTTTCTTTAGCAAGCTGCACAGGAAGGCAGGGGGAAAGTAAGATTATTGCACTGAGCTCTTGGCTGCTGATGCAGGGCACAACACTGCTCCTTGTTGGGACTTTTGCCATTGACTTGATTGCGAGCAGGACAGCTTTTCTCTGTCATAGCTTCTGTTGTGTTTATTTATTGCTCCCCTTCCACTGCTGTTTTGTGCTGACAAGCACAGCCTGTGCTTCTCTACCAGCTTGCACAGGTGGGTTAGATTTACACTAATAAGCTTGGAAAGTATTTGAGAGTGGGTGTTGAGGGGACTACTTGGTTTTTTGTGCCTTTCATGCAGAAGTTGGTGTTTGGGGTTTGAATTCAGCAGCTTACAGAGTGCTGTTTTTAAATGATGTTTGACAAACATGAACTCAGTACATGTCACTGACCAATAACTGCAGTGGAGAGCAATTTGAGACAGGAAAAGAAGGTGGCAGCTTCAGCGCATGAGAGGAAGGCCATGGCTTTTTTCTATGGACCTGAAGGTTGTGTAAGTATGGTTGCTTTTGTGGATTTGACTGTGTGGTGGTTTTTTTTTTTTTAAGCCCAAACCAAGCCTGTATGTGGAGCTAGATGATGACGGTGCACCATCATCCTCTGGCTCTGCAGTAAAACTGTATGAAACCAGCCCCTCTTCACATGTAAAGTAAGGCCCCTTGGTGATGCTTTTGAGGGCACTGGCTGCTCAGCTCTCAGGGCAGCTGAGAGTCTTCTTGCTCAATATTGTTTGGAGGTCTCTCTACAGCAGTGAAGCAATACCCTGTGGGCTCTCTCCTCCCCATGGGCAATCCCCCATGAGCTCTTCAAACTTCACCTGAGTCACTGCTGTAGTGCAGGTGCCTTTGCCAACAGAGGCTAAGGGACAGCAAGCTGCTTCGTGCACGTTACAGAAGGCTGCTCCAGCTTTACCCTTGGAGATCAGCTTTTCACCTTACCAGCTGCAGGAGTGGAAAGGGTAGCTTGTCTCTTGTTTCTCTGGGCATTTAGTTTGTCCTTGTCTGATGATCTGCATAGGCTGGAGACTCAGGGCCAAAATCTCTCTTTGTTAGCACCCTAATTTATGCTCTAAACTAAGTGTTTGCAGTAACTGAAATAAATATCTGTGAGAATGATTTCAAGATATTTAAATCTAGTTAAGTCTCCAATATACTCTCCATCGGTCTGAATGAGCTTTGAAACTGCATGTTTATGACAGATATATATCTGTCTTCTATGCAAGTATCTCTCAGTGCATCAGGAAAGGCGTTGAAAACGTCAAATCCAGAACCCTGCGCTTGGCCCTGCTTTGCAATGAGCATCCCTAATGGCAAAGAAATGGTTCTGGTTTTGTTGGTTCTGTTTTCTGTTTGTGTTGAAGTTTTTCTTGGATGTATCTGATGGATGTGCTTCTAAGGCTGTGACTTGCATAGACTGGTGAATCTGATATTTAGTAGTGGGTAGTTGTTTTGGTTTTTTTTTTTGTCCACTCCCCCCCCCCCCCCCCCAAAGAAACTACCTACAAAAAGGGGCTACCTAATAATTAGGAAAAAAACACCACCAAAACTTCTGTCTATGGCAAAACTGTACCCTAAGCAAAGTACTCTGTGGCCATCAAGCTGCACAGCTTTGAATAATTGACTTTCTCAACAATGGCTCAAATCTGTGGCTTTTCAAGTGAATGGAGCTGGAGCCCACAGAATAATTGTCTGTTCAAGCCACTGCCCAAGTGGGAAGCACACCTGGGGTAATGAGCCAAAACTTTTATAAAAAAAGAAAAATGGATAACTTCATTTTTCAAGAGATCTAGGATTGAATTTATTTAAATAAAAGTGGGTACTTAAGTGATGACTGTACAAACTTATATATAGAAACAACAACAGATAATCAGCCTGTAAAATGTGTAAGCAATAGATATCTTTCAGCATATATTACTTGCAAATAAACCTAGAGAAACAAAGAAGGTTCTTTTATGGTTAGATCCCATCATGGGAAAGAAGTAACGTAATTGGTGTAATTCTTTGCTGTTATATTTGGCAAATAGGCAACACACAATTCAAAAGATAGTTCAGACTTTATCTTTGATAAAATTTGGTCCATGTCACTCCCTGTGGATACGAACACAGCTACTGGTTAGGAAAATGCAGTGTTCCCTTGTGTTGATACAAGGCACCTGTCTGAGGCTTTGCAGGCAGTTTATTCAGTATGTTCCAAGACTACTGAAACTGGGCAACTGAACGCTTGTTAATGTTTAAACAAATTGTGATTTATGAACTCAAACATTTCTCTAAACTGTATATTACTTAGAGCCTTCTGTGATGGTCTCTGTCCTAGAGCAAGAAGCCGTAGCATGATATAGAATGTTTTACATATAGTGAGTCTACTGCAGAATTTTGCCCTAGATATAGGGATTTTACTAGTTATAGTCTCTAGATATGAATTAGTAAAAATATAACTCTCCTTCTTAGCAATTTGTGATCTAAATCTGGGTTTAGGGCCTTATCTTGGGCATTACAAAAATACCCTGGAGGAGCAGATGTAAAACATCAGCATCCTCAAATTATCTTATTTAAAATATTTATAACTTTCTTGGCTGGAACACCACCTTACGCTCATCATTCAAATTAGGCTTTCTACAATCAGTTGTAAGAAAGCTTTCCTGGCCTGAGAATTGCATCTCTCTGTTCAATGTGTTAAGGATTAACTGGTTTAGTAACTTTAAGACTGTGTTTCCCTCCCCTAGCTGTGTTCCTCAGAAAAGTGATGTTGGTAGGCACCCATAGCAGTCACTAAATATGATGGCCCTGAGTGCCCTGCTGCAGAGGGACTACCTGTGCAAAGAAGTAGGACTGCTGGGGAATTAGTTACCACAAGAAAACAAACACACACAAACTGCAACTGGCTGGACAGTCAACATCAGGTGACTTGGCAAAGAAATGTAAATCACTGCCTTTTTAATCCAAAGTACAATTTTGAAATTCATAATGTCTCTGAAACTGGAATAAATCTTAAATATGCTTCCTGGTAAAGTGTCCTCTAAGCTTTTGTTGTCCTCTACAAATGGCGAAGAAATTAACTGGCTCTCAAATGTAGAATTTGGAGAGAAAATTTTGCACCTCCTGAATCTGTTTAACTTTGAAAGTTGAACTGTTTATGTGTGGTTATGTACTACATGTGTGAACCTACATTTGCATGATACAAGCTGCAACTGAGGTTTTATAGCTAGGGATGCAAATTTATGTTGATTCCCGCTTAGAGGTTGGTTTTCTATACTTTGGAAGGTGGGGCAACTTATTGATGTGTGTTTTTTTTTTTGTTTTTTTTTTTTTTTTTGTTCTGCTCAACTAGACATAGGTGTGCATGTTTGCTGTTTTTTGGGGGGAATGCAGTTTAAAAAAAAAAAAAAAGCTTGGCTCATAATTACTGTATGAGTGGAAAATGTATTCCCAAGTGTGTGTTGGGATTAATAGAGCCAATACGTGTGAGAGCTCATTTCAGTCAAACAGCAGATGCTGTAAATTCCTTAGTAAGTACTTTGGAGTTAGTGTTCTTCTCCTAAGTGTTTAAATCTGTCCTCTCTCCCATTTCCTTTCCCTAAGCCCCTGCAAATCTGTTTTCCCTTTCTGTCTCTAAAATGCCCCCAAGCCCCCACTGTCTGGCAATCCAAAAAAGTGTACAACTTCCCATCGAGACCTTCAGAATAGCTGTGTACAGTGAAGATTATCTCACATTGGATCTGTTCAGCTCTAGCAAAAGTTAAGATTTATACAATTATATTCATAACATCCTGCAGGACCCAACGCGTGTTGTGGAAAGGTCAACAATGAAATAGGCCTGGGTACTACAAACAGGTCCAAAATGATGTAACAGTAAATTGTGGTGCTAGTAAGTGTCTTGTTGGTGTTGAAGGGTGGCAATGTGACAAAAACAGAGTCTTTGTTTCGGTCTGAGCGTCATGGTGATTGTTTTGTACGGATGTGAAAGCAGAGAGAGGATATGCAGTAAATTGCCAGAACTACTATGAAGCCCTTTGCCAACCTGTTAGTGTTGCTTGTTCATAATAAAGTACAAAAATGGCAAAACAGTTTGGTTTTAGTTGTGAATGTGCCACTACTACATTTTGTTTTTAAACAAAAATAGGACTAATATGAAAAATAGGACAAATATACAAAATAGGGAGGACAGAGATGTTGCTTCTCTCTGTTTGATCATTTAAATTTCTAATGCTTCTGGATCCTCCATGCCCTGTTCATGATAATGAGTGGAAATTGAATCACCATCTTAATTTTGACGCTGATCTAAGCATGATAACAATCCAGATGAGGTTCAATGAAGACTGACAGAAACATGCTGGCTGTCACATTGGAGACTATCATTACAGCACAATTCCTTGTCCAAACTAAAGCCAAAGGTGGAAGGATGCTCTCTGGGTGCTAAGGATTATGTACTTTGTTACTGTACTAATAGACAAAAGAGAAGACTTTACTTTCTTTACAAAGTAGCTTAATTCAATTGTCTTTAGGAAATTATTTTAAGACAAACAAAACAGAAAACCAAAAGCCCTCTTCTAGAGGTAGAAGAAACAGTAGGACTTCAGACTCCTATAAATTCCTTTCTAAAAATGATCCTACACATAAACTGCATGAGGTAAACACTATTTGTCTCTTTTTAATTGTAGCTTTTAATGAGAACAGCAGGTACCCACCCTGTAGTGTTCGAGAGCAGTGCCAGAGCTCATGGACTAGTGCTCTGTCGTTCCACCTCTCATCAAAACCCCCCACGCGCAGAAAAATGACCTTGTGACAGGATGTGATCCAGATAATATTGTTTAAGAGTATGCTTTTTCTTCCCTTAGTTTCTTGGGGTTTCCATGGATAAACATGCCATCTAAACAAGGCGCTTATAAAATGTGCATTTTCCTACAGTGAAGTTATTTCACAAACACCTGGTGGCGGATTTTGGAGCTATTTCCATGGAGATGCTGGCAATTGTGCCTAAAGGCCAGACAAGAGAATAGTTTGGGATTAATCAGCTTCCCTGTACCTTGAGTTCTCCTTCATGGTTTCTGCCTTTATGATCCTGCTTGGCAGCTCTTGCACCTAATGGTACATCGTATGAGATAATTTCAGCTTTTCTCTTGAATCTTGTGGTTTTTGGACACAGCTCCGAAGATGGAATTATTCGTGTCAATCTTGTTATTTGTTTCTATTTTCAGCAGAGTTTTATTTGCCATTGTCAAAACCTGAGCACAGGAAGCTATGTCACAAAATAATAGTAAATAAAACTTATTATAAACAAAACAAAAACATTGTTTAGGACTGCAAATCTCTGTACCATTTGACAAAGGCAGAGTACAGTTTAATGGGCTTTGAAAATAGAAACATTAATCAGATCTATTTCTATGGAAAATAAATGAGACAATTCTTATTGCATGAATAAATTGTTCCTTTAGAATATAGTTTTGCACTGTTATTACTTCAAGTACCATTTATGTAATCTCCTAATGAAAGGCCTCTGTAACAGCTAGCACACCAGGTACAGAAAAGCCTCAAAATTCCCAATTCCTTTCGACAGCAAATACAGTGTGTCAGAAAGGAGAGGCGAAGGGGGGAAAAGAGTAAGGAGCTAGAACTCATTTCTTTGAATAATAAGAACAGTGAACTAGCCAGGGGAGAAAAGTTCTTGTAAAAGGATAATATGTAAAGAGTTTTTCACACTGCCTCAAGTTTTCTTTGTTAAAAATGTATTCAAGTTGTCTAAGCTTTTTTCAATTTAAAATACTTTGTTTTTTCTCTCCTTCCCCCTGCCCTGCCCCAGCCTAGGCACCTCTGAAGTAAATTGAGGGAATAGGTGCAGGGGTAATTGCTTTGAAGAAAATGAGATGGGATGCAAAAGAGGGAATAATATTGCTAAAGAGGGAATAATGCTGCTCAGAGGAGGGAACTGACCCATCATGGTGCTGTAAAAGTATACTTTTAGCTTTCAGGTTGTATTAACTCAATTGCTTTATTAGTTATTACATACACTAAATATAAGTAACTATAACTCTAGATTTTGGAGAAATAATGAAGTGCAACTTTATGTGCCAAATCAATCTGGCCATTACTTGTTATGGATTTGATTCCATAAACAAAGTGCCCATCAGTGGAGATGAGATCATATCTTAAATGCCAGACAAACTCTGTAACGGCTCCAGGTCTCTGTAAAGCAATGCCTGCCTCCCTTTGACCTGGCTGCCAGCTGGTTCTTTTGGAAGGAAAATTTCAAGCTGGTGCCTATTCCTCTCTCTCTCTCTCTCTCTCTCTCTCTCAATCTTCTCAGAAAGTGCCAGCCAGAGAAAGCACAAAGGGTGCAGACCAGTCTTCACGGAGGGGAGACCTGTAGTTTGGCTCAATCTCTGATTCATTGAGGCTGAGCTGCTTCATGATTTCCAGTAAAAACAAAAAAAAGTACACTTGCAACAAAGGCTTTTTATTTTTATTTTGATTGCTGTGGAGTTTAATTGCCTCAAACTGGGGCCAGCCTTTGTTCTGTCTTGCGATTAAGTAACTGGCATTTATGATAGCTTGCAATTACTGTGCAAACTATCATTTTTCCATTTCAAAAGTTACCATTCCTCCATGCTCACTGCATTATCTAAGATACCACAATTATGCGCATCTTCAGAAAGAGGAAATGGCTGTGGCACATCACGTACTGTGGTGTGGTGAGTGTGGGGAACTGTATTTGGGGGGTTTCTGTGATAACGGTTCTTATGGAGCCAAATTTCCATAAGTGTCTGAGGACATAGTTTGGTTCATTGAACATATTGTAATGTCTTTCCTAGGAAGACTTTAGATCAGCTATTCATTTTTAAGTAATGTATACATTTGCGTAGGAAAGTAAATACGAGGTAAATTGTAGCAAAAATAAGTTAGTGAATACCCAAAGGCTCACTAGTCATAGGCACACATGAGAACAAGATCCAGGAGTCAAGAAGGACCAATATCTTTTTCTAAGTAGGCAATGGTCTCAAACACTGAAATTAAAACAGATATGCAAGGAGACCACTTCCTACAGGAACTGCTAAAACAGCAGATTGGCGGTGCCAGATGTGGGAAAACTGTGCTGCATTGGTATTTGTTTGTTCTGATTTGCTCTTTGGCTTCCTGGAATTTGTGGAGTTCAAACTCAAATATGTGGTACCTAAAAGCAAAGCAAGAATAAATCCCTATCTTACCTTTTTGTCAGGGGTTTGCTATTTATTTTTTCGGGCAATACGCAATCTGCATATGACACACTGCAAGTGGGAAGACAGGGGTTTCGTCACTAGCTGATCTCTGATATGCTGGGTTCCTGATTGCTTCAATGTTGTGGAAACTGAAGGATATTTGCAGATGGATTTGGATGTGTAAGATCTGCTGCAAAAATAGATGCAATTTTAACATAACCTTACACAAGAGGCGTATAGATTCTTCTGCCTTTTACCAGTGAATTAACTAGGGATGTTGAAAAGTTATGTCAATCTCTCTTTTGCCAAAAGCTGTGGGGGACAACTACGGTACAGCCTTTTAAGTTTGACAACATTCTGCTCTTGTAGAGCTAATCTGTCAAGCTCATTTTTTTTTTTTTTTAATAAGACACGAACTTTGCATAGGGATGTTTATTAATAGGTTATTATACTAATGTAGTACAAGATCACTGTTGGTTTATTTTTTGAACATTAACAGAGATGTAACAATAACCATGTTCAAACACTTTGATAGCTTGATGTACTGGGATGGCCAAAGACTTCAGCTTTTCTTTTTGTTCTTTCACAGCTTTGGGACAGCTGGTAAATACTTGCTTCATTCCCATAAAGGGCGGAATCAGCTGTGTTTATTGTTGAACAAGATAGTGTTGATTTGGGGAAGAAGAGAATAAAGCAGCAGGGAAATAAAATCCTGAAGCCTGGCTGTGACCATTGTTTGGCAGCCCATCTAATATAGGAAGTCTTCTCTCCTCCTCAAAGTCCTTTGGAGTTCAGGATATGCCTGTCTTGGGTTCAATTTGCCTTCCCATGTCTGTAATGTTTTAATGATCTATTTACATTTGTCCTGGTCTATTCCACGGCTTTGCTCATGCTCCTGTCTCGCCTGGTGGAGGGGAAGCTGCAACCCCTTCCCGCAGCAGCACCACTTCCAAGGACCTTCTCTCCCGAAGACCACACATAGTGTTTTACGTGGCTTCTGCTGTAATAAATAAGGCAGCCACCCATGTAGGACTCGTAAGAGCTGACTTTTTATTTTGTTTCAGTGGCAGTTTTAATAGTGTGTTAGTACTCTGTGCCCATCTAATATTAATGAGAGAAAAACAGGATGCAATTTAAAACTTGTATTTTATAATGGCTTTAGCATGGCTTTGAAAGGTAGGAGAGATTCAAATGAATTGTTCTGCAAATTAATTTATACAGTTAATGATATATACATTTATATGAAAAGCAGTTAAACTTGAAGTGGTTTCTTAATATGTTTATAAAAATTCAGTGGATGGCCAGTTAATAGGTAAATTATTGATAAAATGATGAAAAGGTTGCATAGTAGAAATCTGTTAACTATGAGTGAAAAAAGATTCAGTTCTGTAGGTATGTCTAATCTCTTTGATCTCTTGGATACTTAAAAGCTCTCTTGGATCCATCTGAAAGGTTTTATGCTTGATAAACTTAGCACAAAAGTGTCTGGTGTATCAGTTTTACAGCCTGTCTGAGAAGGGAAGTGTGGTACCAGAGAGGCCAGAAACCTCCAAGGTGTTACCAATAAAATCAGTCATTGCCTCTCTGTACAAGCACAGAGTGTGCATGGAATGAACAAAGCCCCCCTCTGCCTCCTACTCTCTTGTTTATGAAGCCTGCTAAGCAAGAGGGGGAGTTACCTTGATCTAGCCAAAGAAGTAGCTTTGCCCGTTCTCATACCCCTTTGAAACAAAAAGAAGCTAGATGTGGCTCTGATCGTGGCCCTGATTCAATGGTAGCTGTGTGCATTCCCTCCTCGGACTGTGAGCACTGTTTTGTAATATTGCCCTCAAATACTGTGCAAATGTATCAGACCCACTACATGAATGCATTAAAATACAAGCAAACAGTGAGAGAACTTTTGAGATGTTTATTGTCCACAATAAAAGTATTCTTCTGAATTAATGAAAGTGTTGCATCTTAGAAAAGAACTTCAGTGAAATTGTTTGAATGCTGAGCAGTTGACCAAACTTCAATGCAAGTCAGCTCTTTTGACCGGAATCTGTCATAATTTTGTGCTGATCAATATTGGTATACTGCAGTCCTTGTTTATGGCATGAAAAAGAAAAAGGTATTGCTAAAAGGAAGCTTAAGATACTGCTATAAAAACTGTTAGGCCTCACTGTATGTAGCTGTAGTTTATTATAGTGCTATTGTAGAAGAGTAAAGTCCAGACTTTAAAGTTCCACTGGAAACTGTAGGCAATAGTATAATTAGATCGAATGTAAGGTATGGGTTTTTTTAATGTTGCAGTATCAAAATAATATTCTTTGGTCTTACAAACCTTTGGTGATGAAAAGAAGTGCTTGTGCTGACAAGAAGTCAGCCAGTTCACTTGATAAATAAGGTTTTACAATAGTGGACCATTGTATTTATTCTGGAGAGCCCTTATCACTCCTTTGGGATGTGAGCGTGGGATGAAGTTCTCTGAGCATTGCAGCGCCGGTTGCTACAGTGGAAATGCCGTCCCTCGTTTGAAAGATCTGTGCTTTCTAGTGATATATGAAAGAAGACATTTCTTGTTGGGTAGATAAATGAGATGAATATATGCCAGTCTGGGATTTCACGGCCAAATATATGTACTCATGCTGTTCTGTGCACTTGCAGCAAGTCTGAAGCTCCCAGGAAGTATTGGACTACTGTATGTTAAGTACTGTGACTGTATCTCTGCAGTAAGTATGCCTCACTTCCAAAGTGCCAGGGCTACTGTACGTATGCTACAGCTACACTTGGATTTCCAGCATTACTGATACATAGCATGTGACCAACAATATTGGGATGTTTCATGTATTAATAGGCTTATTGTTTGTTGGGGGATCCCAGATTAATGGAAGGATTCCTCAAAAGTTCTGTGCACAGTGAATTCCTGCTTTACACATGGGGAACTTAGTCCTGCATGGGTTTTGGACTTTTGTTACAAGGTAAATATAAGTAGGTGAGGTGGGTTGGTACTGGAACCTGGGAATTTTTCATGGCATCTGTCATTGAGCCGATGCCACAGAGACATACTTGTGTATGCAGGCAAGGCTTTTGGTAACCTGACTTATTTTATTCTTTTTCCTTTTTATTTAAAGGAAGGGAGACAATCTTATATACTTCCATGTATTTGTTGGTTTTTTTCCCTTGTAACCTGGCTTTCTACTGATAGTGTGAGTTTTCATTTTTGATGTTCAAAATAGCTCTGTTTGTGCAAATAATTCCTGTAGAGGATGTTTCAGGGGATCAGAGGCTGAATGATGAAAAGGCAGATGCTTGTCAGCCACCGTGCTGCGTCATCCCCACAGTGTGCTGACACCTCATTCATGTGGTAAAACCTTGTCCTCCTGACAGACATGTAGCCCTTGTGTTGTCCTTTGTTACCAAAAAGGATCTTGTTTTTCTTTTTTTTTAAATGATAAGCTAATTTTTATCTGAGTTTGTGAGTTGCGATATCATTGTCCCATGTTCAGCTTCTTCTCAAGATTCTCTCCACTCGTGCTATTTTTTCTGCACGAATCTATATTGTCATTTGCAAGACCATCCTTTGCCTACAACTATGTATTTTTGGTACTATTTCTTCATTGCAACACACATCTAAAGACGTGGCTGCTACGCATTGTATTTCTAGTATGAAAGCTGTGGAAGCCTCTACAGCATATTGCTGTGTCTCATATTTTATCATTTGAAATAGATTGCCAACTACAATCTGTGTATATTTAATTTGTCTAAAAAATGTGTTGGACAAATTTTCACATCTTAGAGTTATTCAATTTACCTTAATGGTCTTTAACTGAGAGTTATGTTCACACAATAGAGGATAAAATAGAGTGAAAATTTTTCTCAGAGCTATTAAATTTTTTAACTTGATGAGTTCCCATCCAGTCCAGAAAATACAGGTTTCTGAATGTGTCCCATATACCTGTCAAATCTGGCAACTAGGAGCTAGATTTTTTGAGGCTACTGGAAGATGAAGGAATAGTATAGAGCAATAAATGATGAGAGGAATGTTGTTGTTTCCAATCTAGAGTGACTGGAGGGCTGGACAACCAGCTTGTGTCCAAGTGACATCGTGTCAAAATCATAACTGTGCTGAGGCAACTCAAGGGAAGCAGACTTCTGCATCTGTTCAGCAACAGCACCTTGGTAGATAATACACTGCAGTTATTTCCTTCTTGGAGCTTGCAGGGAAACCAAAAATTTCAGATGCTGTAGTTTCGTTCTTGACTTCTTTATATACGCCCCCCCCCCCCCCAAACCCCAACCAACCAAAAAAAACCCAGGAAAAAAAAACCCCAAGCCCTAATGTATTTAAGGACATACTTCGTAACTAAGCACTACTAAAGAGCCTAATGCATACACTCAGTGTGAAGGTGGACCACATAAAAACACTGAGAAACCTGTATTGAAAACCATTCCACTGTGCTAAATATGAAGGGGCAACCCAAAGAAGTTTCATTTCGGTACAGCTTATCGACTAAATAGGCAGCACAGAAAGGCAAGTGAAAGGGAAGAATAGCCCTCTGCTGTTTGAATATTTTTTTTGGTAGAAAGTAACATAAGCCTTTAGTCCAACAAAGCAGAAACTTGCTTTATTTGACAAAGAACATGCTCAAATCTTAATGAACTAAATTGGCCTTAAGCATATGCTCTACATCTTCCTGGCTAGACATGCATTTTGCTGAATCAGGGTGTAAGTGGCTCACTGGGCTGCAAGACAACCAGGGACAGAATCCGACTGGTGCTCTAACCAGAAAACCATGTCTGTCCAGAAAAGTGTGTCACTTCCTAATGAACTGCCAGGGGCAGCTGCTTCCAAATAGCCCTTAAGGTAGGTGTGCTCTGCAGCCATTCCCTATGAGGCATTAAAGAAATGTTTTGAGTCTAAGCAATTGCATGGGGGGCATGTTCTTTTCAGTATTGTTCTTACTGAAATTTGCTGTACCAGGTTTCTCTTTAATTTCTTCAAGAGCTATGTCAAAGGCTCAGAAACCACTCTATGCATTTTAATGGAGACACAGCAGCTGTGCTGAGACAAGCCTCAGGTGGCCCATGCTCCAAACCATGGGGTGTTTGGAGAGGTTAAAGGCAAGCACTGAAGGACAATGCAACTAATTTCAGTGAAGATTCACAAGCAGCTTAGCTGAGAAGTGCTGAGGTTGCTGGCCCTAATGTAGCAAAGCACTTAAGCAGGTGTCAGGTTTTAAACATGTGAGGTTTTTAATTTTGGTTCCTATGAACATCCTTAAGTACTTTGCTGGATTGGGATCCTGGCAGGACTGAAACCCTGGATATCTTTGCACATTAAGCAATGTAAGTTAAAGCAAGAATTTCTTTGGATTTGCAGCTTTTCCTTAAATTATGTAACGTAGATATGCAATTTCCCATTTGGTTGTTCTTGCTTCTTTTTGTGCTTGAAAGAGTTTACTGTTTTTTATAATATTTAAGATTCTACATTCTCTTGCTATTAGATATGCAAACATGTTTAAAGAGCTTGGGGAAAAAAAAACCCAAAACAACAAAACCCACAAAACTAAAACCAACAGAAAATAGCCTCAAAGCTCTGCAGGAGGACTATCCATAGAGAGAATTGCAATCCTGTCAAATAAGTCATTGCAGAGAAGGAATTATTTGTATTCTGGCCTGCAAAAAAGCGGTGAGTTTGAGAGCTATATTTGCACTTAGCATGAAGCCAAAGATAAAGCACATCTAGCAACAGCTGAGCTTATGCTTTTCCATTGAAACAAAATGTGTTCAGGTAAGAACTCACAGCTAACAGCAAACCATCATAAATGATGTATTAGTTATACTAGGAAATGAGTGCTGTTGAGCTTGATTCTGTTTATGTTTCATGATTGCGTTACATGCCCCTCTGTGTCTCTTTGGTGATGATACCTTTCTCTTTGGTAAAGTTTCTTCATGCTGTTTTTATATATTATTGAAGAAGGAATTGGGAGGCTGCGTGGCAAATACTGTATGCAATGAGTTTTTGAAAAGGTGTTAGCTGTTACCATAAAAGTAGCTGAATTAAAAGCTAATAACCATCAAATGACTTTTCAGCATAGAACAGTGCATGTTCCTTCTGGCTGATGAGAAGAAAGCTGAACCAAGGCTGGGAGAGCTGTCACGATTCAGGCAGCAGCAGCTGGACTGAACTTGCCCAGTTTGGGCTGTCATAGCTTGCAGGCTTCCTGTTGTTCTTCTAAAACAGATTTTTACATGTTGATTGAGGGTCTCCTTTGGCCTGAAGGGAGGGAGAATGCAGCAGTTGTTCAGTGCAGAGGGAAACTATTCAGACAGAGGGGTTTTGTTCCAGCTTTAGGTACTCTGTCTTCCCAGCTACTGAGTCTGTCCGAGATAGATGGACTTCTGCAGTTCCCAGTACTGAAAAGTGGGCCAAGGAAGAAACCAAAGAGGATATGATTTCAGAAAGAATTTTACTTCATTAAAAAAAAAAAAATCTTTTTAACAATGAAATGGTGATCTTTTGGAAATGATCACCATTACTGCTGTTCCTCCAGCCAGATGGATGTAAACTTGTAATTCCAAAAACATACCCAGTAAGTCAGCCCCCAAAATGTGATACTAGTTGCCTTAATCACATCAGACCTGAGTATTATTTTGAGGTTGCGTAGATTTTTGAAAGGGCTGAATCGGCCCCTTCATTTCTCTTCTAAAAATTCCATTTTAGTAATGAAACATGATCTCAGCTTTCATTCCTTGCTCCAGCAGAAGTAAAAGGAATTGAGTCTACTTTCAGCGTTATGTCATCTGCTGACCAAGGCTTTGGTTTAATAATATCTGATATTCCAGTGGTATCCAAACTAGTAGGTAGGCTAGTGTTCACAAGAACTATAAAATAAGGAGAGCCATGCACCATTCATGCCCGTCCTCGTAAGCCTATTAATTCAATGATGGTAAATGTCTTTCGGAGCAATTCTTTAGCTCTGCTAGTTTGTCTTTGTACAGGTTACTGAAGAGGGAGCATGTGGAAATGTAGCAATCTCTTGGGCAATATGTAGATTTTTGCCTTTCTTCTAGGAGAGGTATGTCTGCACTCAATGCAGTATAGAAATGCAATGTGCCAATGCAAGGCTAAAGCATTTACTGCTCTCCTGCTCTCCACTCTGCAAGCCTGCAGCAGGCAGAAATGCACTCGACAGTCCTATAGATAGCTTGAAAAAGTGGCTTGTAGGATAAATGTCTGCTTGTTTATTAAGATGGATTAAAAGACAGAAAAGTAAATGCCACGTCTAAGTACTAAGCTGTGCACTGTGCTGTGAAAACCAAATTGAACTTTACATCTATATTACATTAGTGTGCTGGCTTCTTTGTTATTCTTGATTCATAGTTTTGAAAACTACTTTCAAGCCTTAATGTGAGCATTTTTGTGTCACATAATCCAAAGGAACAGTTTATGCTTTTAAAGGGAAGGATTTCTTTTTATTAATTTTTTGGGTCATCTGATTACTTTTAAATTTCATGGACTCAAACATGCTTGTAACTGTTACAAGATGAGGTGAACACCAGAACCAAAATCTGTCTTTGACTGGAAACGAACATTGCCTTTGTTCATAGTGATATCTATTTTTTGTTTTCTTTAAGTCAGACTATTTTAATTATGGTAGCAATTAATATGCTGTTTTACTAATCATGAAATGTTAATTGATTTATTAATTAGATGGTTTGTATGATCCAAGTTCTTTGTAGCATACAGTTTGCAGTAAATAGTTCCTAAAAATTGTGGATAAAGTTGCAAAACTTTCAGAAGAGCAGCTAAATATTTTTCTGCTCTTATGTGACATCTCTCCAAATTATTTTGATTTAAAAATTATTCTTCATATACCGTAGTTCATAGTGACAACACAAATGATTTAACTGGCTCAATGTTGATAAATACTTAATATTTACAAAATTTAAATTGTATACCTTGAAGAGGACTTTCTAAATTATACAGTTTCAGCCTGTGCTCTGATCCTACAGAAAAGCAGCTTTTCATTTCTACTTACTGGCCTTATGCTGAAGATGTGACCAGTGTGCGGGGGAAGGGAAGCATAGCATTTACAGCTGAGTTTTCTGTGTAGGGAAGAGGTACCCAGAGATGCTGTGTTTCCCCAGGGATGGTTCATTGCATTGCATATGCTGAATTCTAGTTCACTGACTACTTCAGGACAGAGTATAAAAATTTCAGAGAAAGTGCAGTAGCTGGAAATGCACATTAATAAACCTGGGCCATAGCACAGTATTCTTAGATTCTAGCTGTCTATGGCAAGGGGAGTGAGCCATATTTTCAGCTGGTGTAACCTGGCACTGCTCCATGATTGCCATCTCTTGTTGGCATCCATGCTGTCCTCCAGTAAAACAGAAGTTGTTGATTCACTGTAGGTTATGTTCCTAATGAACCTGTGTTACAACATTATCTTTTGCTTCAGAAAAGTCATTTTCCAATTCATACGTCAGATATGTGCTTTGTGTTATCCTGGAAGCCAGATATTTGACCCAGAAAATGAGTGTTCATAAAATTTAGAAAAGATGTCTGATTCTTTTTGCTATATTTTCTTTATTTGAAACTCTGATCCTTTGAATCTGATCTGATTCCTTGAGAGATTTTGTTCTTCAAGATCTGCTTCATGAGATCTACTTTCATTTGGAGAAAAGAAAAATATTTGAAAACTTGTTCACTGGAATCAAATGGCCTGTTGATCATTAGCTGTCTTCAGAAGATAGCTGGAGTCCCAAAGACAGATCAAACAGGTAGAAAATATATATGCAAGAACACTGCTGTTATCAGAAAGAAACCATTAGAAAATATTGTAGGGAGCAATCTTTGAGGGCTGGCTGGATTATATACTTTCCCAGGCATTGCAGTTGGGAAAGTGAATGTATTCAAAAAGGCAAGCACAGGAAGAATTAAAACTAGGTCAACTTGTTCTCAAAGATCAGGATCTGAGTAACTTGCAAATGTCAACTTTGTTCATATAAAGGAACTATACTGTCAAGCGTACACTGCATATAGGATTTAAACATGTCTTTTCAGCCCAAATGCAAGGGAGTCTGAAGGCATTGATTGTACCAATAGTGGACTGACCTTTGGATATTTCATTTTTTCTGACTCTTGTTTGTTACAGGCCAGGAGAGATGTTTCAGGATGGGTGGCTGATTGTTTTTTGATGGCAGTATTTATTATGTGTCAAAGAAATCATTCTGATATTGTATGATGGAGCAAGAGCTGCCATGGCTGATGTCAATCCCTGCCACAGCAGCGGCAGACTGAAACGTGTGCTATTGAGTTTCTTAGACTTCTGTCTTTACCAGTATCAGTTTAATGCATTGACCTGTAAACTGTCAGCGTAGGCAAAAGCCTGCTCCTGGGAGACTGTAGCCACTAATACCAGGGCAAGCTGAGGACTGGGGTTATATTTTCTTTAAAAGCCATGGTATTTAATGCCAGTCTTTGTCTTGGAGCCTGAAGAGTTTACATATATTGGATTCTGCAATTGCTGTTTCAAAACTTAGTACTGAAATGACAAATTTACTCCTTGCCTGTTGGAACTATCTTTAGATTTTTTTTTTCCTAAGCTGTTTCAAATAGAAAATTAAGGTAGAAGAATACCCAAGAGACTTTGGTTGCCTTTGCTGCTTCTTTTAGCTAGGCACCACAATGTACTACGTCAAGGTGTAGGTGTGCCAGAGATTGCACTTACATAAATGCTTGGAGTTTTCTACTGATGCTGTGATGGTTATGTCATATCCAAGACAGTGCAGGTGTGCGTGGTTGCTGTTATTTCCAGGGCAGTGTGCTCTCCGGGAAAGCAGAGCTAGATGCACGTAGGCAAATATTAGTAGTGATGATGGTGATCTGGCTGCTTTAGTCCCTCTACGGATAATGCTTTCATATTTACATGCAATCCCACCAGAAAAGTTCGGAACTGTTGCGATAGTTGTACTGAGAAAAGAAAGGCAAAAAGTGAGCTTGAAACATAGTTTCCTAGTGATTTTTGGATACTTGATCTATTGTGTCTTAAACACACTAACCTTTGTTTTTTCTAGGTCTGATTTCTATCCCTTTCAGTCTCTCCTTCCCTGTCTCCCACACTCTACAATTATTCTGCCAAATCCAGAATAACAGGAAAATAAGAAAATATACTAACTGCGTCTATACTGAGGAAGTGGTTTCCTTAGAAATGGTAACCATATGAAAGCTATAAAGGCTGATACCAAAACTATAGTTCAATATATGGATGTGGGCCCTGGAAAAAGGGAAATGGGATCTGTTTGCTAGCTAAAGGGAAAAATCTTGTTGCTGTCTAGGCTTTTTGCCAAAGCACAGCTGAAGTAAGATTACTTTAGGTGTGTGTTGTGTGGCAGATTTTCCCCTCTTGCTTTTTATGTAAGATGCTCGTAGGAACATGGCTATGAACAAAAAGTCTGGTTTGATATCGTATTTTCATGGACTCATAACTGAAAAGGTGGGTGTATGCTTTGACAATTGTTGTCGTCCATGCGTGGGACAGGGCTCCTGGTGCTGCCTTCAGCTGTGACTCAGTGCTGCTGAGCTCCCTGACACAGCTGCTGTGGCGTCTGGGCAGACACAAGCCTGATGCTGCTCTTGCCGGTCCCATTGCGGCACTGGTGAGGGGGTTTGACAGCTGGAAGAGGTCAGAGGAGCAATTGCTGGCAGCAAAGTGGGAGACAGAAACCAGGAGACCGAGGAGTGTTGTTACCCGCAGAGCTCCAGCCTCCCTGCTTTCTCAAAGTGCCCATGCTAACCCGCAAAGAGACCTTCCTGCTAGCCCTAAGTTACAGTAGCAATTTAATATAAACATGGTATTGGTTCTCCTTGTAAGAAAATGTAGATAATTCATGGACATGAGGTAGATAAAAAGTTGGAGCTGGATTTCTCTAGAGATGTTGGACTATAGCCATGCTGCACAACACTGTTAGACACCAATGTATAGTCGGTGAGGTGCAGAGCTTTACACTCATCTCTCAAGTAGAAAGAGATTTGCCATTAAAATTCTGTTATCCTTCTACCTTCTAAGGTATAAACTTTGGTACTTTTATATCCACTTTATTTTTTTTTTTCTCCTGGGACCGGGACCCGCACTTTGATGTGACTTACAAAATCAGTCAATCAATAGGTTTCCTTTAAAGGAAAAAGCGGGAATGAATATTCAGCAGTCATAAAAATGCGCTGGAGATTGCTGTCTAATAGGGATGAAACAAAATGCAGAAGCTGATTAGAATTCCAGAAAATGGGATATTCATCTGTTTATAGGAATTTGAGTCTTCATATGCCAGATCTTGTAATTTAGTCCTCCAAATGCCCTTGGTTTTTAAGCACTTCTGGAGAAATCATTAAATGAAGGAAAAGTAAGAGGCATATAAAAAGGGCCAAATATGTTGATTTACAGAAGAAAAATGTAGCCAACATGGATTGTCTGTTTGAAGGATGCATGAGTAAAATATAACACAGTATACTGTGCCTGAAATGTGCTCTCATCATTCCTGAAGCATTGCACCATGCCAGGGACTTACTGTCTCCAACACAAACCGATGTGCTAAGCTAGAAGCCTAGGACGCAATGAGACTTTTTCATGGTGCATCTTCTTTGCTTACTTTTCAGACCAGGTCATAGTCCTTTTCAATGCAAGTGCCTCCCTAGAACAGATTTTTCTTTCCTATCTATTTTCTTACATCCTTTGTGTGTTTGAATGCTCTTGCTTCTCTCCTCCCATTTCTAGCTCTTAAGTACATACTTAGGAGAGCATTCATAGGACTTGTGAGAAGAAAGGGACCTCTGGCTGCTGAGAAAGAAAGCATAAAAAAAATCGCTGGACTTCCACTTCTACAGAGATGGATAAAACAGCTGCTGACACTGTGGGAGACCTGGAAAGCCTCAGGGAATCATTCTACCTTGGGCTTGGTTCTACTAAAAATACTCCGTGTATACTTTTTTTAATCTATACACGCGTGAATCATGAAGTTAGGGAGAGGGGCCATTATGGGGTGGCATACTCAATATCTCATATGGAAATGTTGCTTCTTTTATTTATCTAAGTATTGCCATAGCTAGAAAACAATGTCAAGGGTTTTGAGAAAAAAGCCTCAAAACAAAACCAAGCAAACCTTGATGTTATGTGAGCAGGGTTGGGCTAAGTAATCACTGTGGCATTTTCTAGCTGATGTGTGCGCCTGACCCATAATGTCTGTTAATTGTAATATGAATGAAAATGCAGTGCACCTGCATAAGGTGGAAGGAAGTTGTACTGTATTTTGGCATGATTTTACTGTGGTCTGCCCCTCAGTGAGGGATGTTCGGGTGCTTTGTAAATACTACTTGTAAATCAAGTCCATTTGGAGCAGTTAATGTCCTTGTTTTGGAGAAACTTCTGCACAACAGGGACAGGGCTTTTGCTCAGGACAGCAGGGGTTGGCAGTAAATGGGGACAAGGACACGGGAGCTGTGAGTCTCTGGGCCTCATCATTCCTGTCTGTACCATCTGAAAGGAGATGATGTCAAGTGACCCATCCTAGGCCAAGTCATTCCTTCCAATAGTTGCTCTTCTATTTTCTTGGCAATGGTATCAACCACATTCTTAGGCCAACTTGACCATGCTATCACTGCTGGTGTGAGTGGCCCACGGAGCTGTGCTCCCACCGGCTGCATGGGCAGCAATGCACCCATCATAGCCTGGCCCTGGGGAAGGAAGGACTTCTCTGGGAAGACCTTAGGGAAAAACTGAAGTGCAACATTGATGACTCCACAGTGGAGGCAGGCTCCTCCACTTCAGTGTCTTCTAACTTTTGCCACTCCAAGCAGCCTATTCTGAACAACTTTTCAGAAATATGTATGCTATTTTGTACACTCAATATTTCATTTTTAATACTGCTCAGTGTAGCTATGATGTGTAGCAACTTTATTGGCAACATACCTCGAATGTCTCAGTTGCTCTGAACTTTCCTGTTTGACTGTCTAGGTGGAGGATTTCAGAACTAGAAAAATAGAAATGTTAATTATTTGGTGTAGAGAAGTCTATTTTAGTGAATTAAGTTATTAAAAATGTGGATCCAAATTCACATTACCCCTGGGTTTTTTGGGGTTTTTTTTGTTTTTTTTTCCTCCCATCTGTGACCATCTCTTTTATGTTTGGGGTTCCTGGGTGATATCAAGTGCCATGCTAAGTGTTTTCACTATTCTTAGCTTCTTACTAGATGAAGAATTGGCTCAAAATCTGGTTTAACTCAGTGCCTTTCAGGCAGGTAATTTTTCAGCAGAAAGTAACTGTGGAATGTTTCAGAGGATAATCACATGTTTAAAGAATGTAAGTCCGAACCGCTTCCTTGTGCACCAGAGGGAATGTCAGCAGATATAAGTATGTTTAGTCTGAGAGCAGGAGGGTGAACAAGGAAGACATTGTATGAAGAGGTATAGGTCAAGCAGAGATAGACACTAGAGACTGAAAGACCAGAGTATTGCTTGCGAAGGTCTAGAATTGTTATTACTATTACTTGTATTATTATAGCCTCTAAAAGGTATTTCAAAGGGAGGGGATTTTTGAGTTTCTACAAATAATAATAATCTTTGCCTAGTAAAAATTGGCATAGCATCTGTAGCTTAGAGCCACTGAGAATCTGGACTAAAATTTGCTTGATATATTTGGTTCTGGTAGAGCTAGAAATTTAAAATAAGATAAATCCTTCACAAGACAGGGAAGGTAGCTAGCAAAATAAGCAATAAGTACCAAATTGCAGAAAATAAGCTCTGGAGCCATGGAAATGCAGACCTTCCTTAGGAATTCAGGAGCCATGTGTGTAGGAGGTCTTCTGAAAAATCTGGCCAGCACTTTTGGATATACAGACTCCAAATGACAGTTAAATTCATAATAGTCTAGTTGCAGTAAGCTGGTCTTTTGATGAAATTCATCATTACAAACAGCCAGTTTGGAATCCTTGCTCATGGAAGTGAATGAATACATACTAAGAGCAGGAAGGGTTTCATTGTGCCAGCAGCTTTAGAAGAACTGAAGCAGTAAGAAAAAAAGAGTAGTCCATTCTGTAGCCTTTCAAATGTATCCTTTGAATACAGATGCTGGCTACAGTTGTATTTTCTGTAGTGTATTCCTTGCAGTCCCCCAGCAAACTTCACTTGCTGGCATAGGCAAGTGCAACACCCATTAAACTTAGCGGGAGCTGTGCTTGCTGAACTGGGCCCTCTGCCTGCAGAAAATTAAATGTATTGGCAGGTTAGCCAGAGGAAAGTGTTCTTCTATTTGGGGTGCTCGGCACTTGTTCTGAGACACTCTGGGCTTGCGGAAGAAATTCTCCAAAACCAGGGCTAGCCAGGAGGGCTCAGACAAATTGCCTCTTCCTTCTTCCCCTCTGTATTAAATGCCAGGCAGCCTGAGAACTGTGCAAAGCATGGTCACTAGCAGGCTCAGGTAGTAGCCTTACCTGCATCTTGGACTTTGTGTTCGTACCCATAACAAGGAGAACTACTTTATTTTCTCTGTTATGAGGCAGTGGTTTGACAAGGGACGCCGAAGTCATGGCTTCAGCCTTTTTGCAGGTGTGATGGCCACAGCAGCATGTATACAGCGGGGATTGTAACATGTGCACGTACTCATACATGAAAGCACACCCTTCAGCACCTGGAAAAGAATAGAAGAATGTATGAAAAGGTCTTCTGAATCTAAGATGATTTTTGAATTATTGCAGCATGATCATTCTCTCTTCTTCTAGGTTGTCCTTTATTTGATTATTTTTCTGAATCCCCCTCTTAATTTGTGAGGGCAGCTGAGCTGTCCTTTCCTGGGATTTCATGAATTAAAAATATCCAACTGTCCAAATGTCTTGGGAGTTTCAGTCCTGTTTCTGAAAGTGAGGTAGGCACTTAGTATAAATCCCATTACAAATAAATAGGATTCAGAAATGCTTGCACCTATTTTTTTTTTAAATGGAAATTTGGTCTTCTGCTAGCATGTGTTTTTTTAAAAAAAAAGTCAGTCTGTTACTTGAAATTGGCTTAAAATAAAGCAGTTCTGTAAGATGCTGCTTACGAACATTCCTTGCATTGTATTGAGGACTTACTTCTGAAGTGGGCAGAACTATATTATCTGGAGTTGCAACACTTCAATCTCTCTTAGAATGTTTACTATAAAAAAAATCTGATGCTGACAAGTATTGTGCAGTATATTTATTCTCTTGCTGTGGATTAAACAATTGATTCTGAAAGATTAAAATGCCCCACCTGCCTTCTTGCACACTTCTGTTTTGCCGTGTCAAACAATATAAAATGAATACTGCACTTTCCTCTATCTAATTGAATAATTTACTGTAAATAGCTGTCATTTACTTTAGAGCAGTAGGGGATCATTAGCCAAATGGATGTGAGTAAGTGATGCCTTTAATGCGTTAGAGGAGCCTAAAATGGAATCATCTAAATGGGACCATCAATACAGCATGCTGAATTAAGTCAGAGGCACTTAAAGCTTTAAGTCCTCTTTCTTGTAAATTACATGCTCCCTCGGCAGAAAGGTAATCAAGGACTTGCATAAAATATGGTATCTTTGTTTCAAAGCTTTATTTTTAATGAATAAAATAGTACAATTTAGATGACATGATTGGTAGGTATAACCGTGTTTTGGATTTCCCTCATTTTAATTACCACCCTTCCTTACTGATTGAAGCCTTCTTGCTTGCAAGCAGCTACTTGTGCTGACTAATATTGGCTCTATTCCATAAATAAGTAAGATGAGCAGGTAATAAAATATCTTTTCCTGACTTTTATGGGTATATGACTTGATAATTGTTTGCAGAAGTTGGTATTTCGTACATGTAATTTTTCGAAAAGTCCCAGTCAATCTTAAGTCCTAAATGTACGATATGTTTTTGGCTTATTTCACCACTGAAGTCAGTGGCAGGGCTGTCGGGTGTTTTAATAAGTCTGTCCTTCTCATTGACTCCTCCTGGCCCTGTCTAGTTCTTCTGTTTGGTTCCCTATTATCCTGGAAAAGGTTGGTCTTCAGTTAAAATCAGAAGACAAACTTTCAATGACACCTTAAGAGGGGGATGCAATACAGGTAGCAACTGTCTTGAGGTGTGAGACTTGATTGTAAAATTGTTTTAATTAATTGTAACTTTGGTAGTTTGTATTACCCATGAGAATGTTCCTTTTTGAGGTTTACTGAGGTCCCTTCAACCTCAACCATCCTGTGATTATGTGATACCAGCTTCTGAGTCGCAGTGACTTTGTGGGAACAAGTGGTACATATTTTACAAAAATGCATTTCCCTTCTGAGTTTTGACTTTGCTCTTTTTTATTTTCTAATTGTTTAGGGGTTCTAGGACATTAAGGTTCCTGACCTATTTTTCCATGTTTATTTGCTATTGAATTCCCCTCTTAGTCACCTCCTGTCACTGGTCAGCCATTTCACTTTTTTTTTTTAAAACCTTTTTTGTGCACTAAGCATTCCACTCCCACATGTGTGAACTCTTCAATTCTTGGAATTTGGGCAGATATTTTAAAATCAACTGGAGGTTCAAGGGCTGTAAATAATGCCTCCCTCCTCAACACTATTGCAAACATAATCTGTCACTGCACTGAAGAGAGCAGAATAATTTGATATACTGTTACTTCAGAATATGGAGAGGTTAAATAACTTGCTGTGTAGCTGGGAGGAAGTTGGTGACAAACCTTGTTGTGGAAAGCAGGACAATTTCCTTATTTTCATTCCCTAGCTGTAACCACTGCCCTGTTTCCTGTAACTGATTTTTTTTTTTTTTTCCCCCCTCTTACTGAAGTGTTTTTTGTTTTTTTTTAAAGGTAAATTCATCTTGTGCTTTGAAACTTTTCAGAATCTGCTTATGAACTGCTTTCATTTTTATTGGATGAGTCATGAGGCAAAAGCTCTGTCCTTTAGTTCCAACATGAGTAATGCTTAGCGTTTTCTTGGGTTCTCTTCTAGAAGACTATTAAATTAAAAGAAGAACCTGTTTTTTGATATCTTAATGGACAATTATGTGTCTGGGTCTCAGAACTGATTTACATTTACCACTGCAGTAATTTAAATTTTTTCCTCCAATTTAAGGATGTCACTTTTTTCCTTGCATGTACATGTTGCTGGTCATAGCTCTCCATCTTTAAATAAATAAAAACATTTAAGTGTTTGAGACTGCTGTACAAGTATTGATTCTGCTTTTGGGGACAGTTTTTCACTGAGGTCTGTGGTGACAGTAGCTACCAAAGCTGGCCCATGTACACAAGCTTCAAGTTACATATGTGACATTCAAGTTGTGGTAATGAATGTAGAATCATAAATCAAGGTTGGAAAAGACCTTTAAGATCATCGAGTCCAACTGTTAACCTAGTACTGCCAAGTCCACCACTAAACCATGTCCCTAAGCACCACATCTACCTGTCTTTTAAATACCTCCAGGGACGGTGACTCAACCACTTCCCTGGGCAGCCTGTTCCAATGCTTGACAACCCTTTCAGTGAAGAAATTCTTCCTAATATCCAATCTAAACCTCCCCTGGCACAACTTCCATGTAGGTATTATGTTGTTTCAGGAATCCTGTTCTTTCACCTGAGCACTGACAGAGGTCATGGGCTGTTCCCCTGACAAGTTCTTGTTCTTGTATCTAAAGAAAAACTTGTATGTGCAGTCTCTAGTGCTGGTGGGGCAGGCTGTCTCCCTGACTGCTCAGATGGCAGATACTTCCTCCTCTTGGATCCCAAGGCATTGGTACATCAGTAAACGGGCATTGGCAATACCTAGCAAGTTATTTGACACAGCTGGCCCTCAAGTATTTACTGGTATAACATAAGTGTAATTGGCACAGGCAGTTCTTTGGATCTAGCTAATGTAAATGTTAGATTGTTGATGGTATCTCTAAGCTTAGGCACCCTGAAAATAATGAAAGCCGTATTTGCAGGTGGAATATGCACCCCATAACGGGTTAGGGACATGTCTGTTTTCTTGCTGAGGCCAATTATTGGCTTCTGTTGCATTGGCAACATTGATGATGGGTATTTGGAGATGAGCAGAGTTTTCTGAGGCTGATCATGAAAAATGTATGAAACTCTTAAACATGAAATGCTCTCTGTAGAGGTGGTAGATGGAAAAATGCTGGTATTTTAATAGTGAAATGAGCTCTCTGGAGAGATTTGGACTATACTTGGCTACTCTTGTCCTGTTCTTGTAAATGGGAGATGGTCTGTTCCACAGCCCGCATATCACAGGTAACAACAGAAACAAGTCTGAAGAATGAAGTTTTCAGGGCAATGGATCAGCTCTGTGACCTCTGCTAAGTTTTGGTGCATTTGCACCTGAAATGGTCAACACCAGATTTCTGGGAATGGAAGTTCATGGAGAACTTTCACACTTAAAGATTTCCTTGGTCTTATCAGTCTCATGTGCCTGGAGGGTTAGTAGTGCACAGGCTTGCATTGGAAGGGAGAAGACAGACTGCTTTCCAAATGTGAATCTAATGTTTATCTGTCTGTTTGACTTTCAGTGAACTATTAATGAGCAAATTCTGTGGCATAGTCATAAATAACTGCAAGGCTCAAGCCAAAATTGTGGATAAAAAACCCAAGGTCACAGTTATGTTTTTCTATGGGGAGGAAAAATAAAGTCTGGAATTTGAGCACTCCTAAGCCTAATGATTAGGAATTCATTGAATTTGGCTGCTAATAGCAAAAGCTTGGCTCTGGGACCTTTACTTCCAACTAATTCTGGTGTATGTGTCTCTACTTGGCACATCACAAACTATTAAAAACTCATGATAATAAAGAAAAATATTTATCAAAACATTACCCCTCTTCTGCAATGAGACTTGTACTGTTTAAAAGATAATTTTTCTCTTCTTTCAATACCACTTTTTAGAAAATCATGAGAACAAATAATACAGCCATCCTGGAACAGACTGCGGTAGTTCATCGTGTATTCAAAACTTGTGTACCAGTTCCTTTGCATAATAGGTTACCGAACATCAGCTGAGGAGCACAGTCAGTTCCTGTAGTTCAGGTGATAGATGAGAAGTTGCTGGACTCCAGCAACCTGCTATGTATCTGGGAGTTACCAATGAGAAAGAAGATATGGGCCATAATTTGTGTACCTTCGAAATTTGGGGCTTTACTAAGTAAAAGTACTGTGCCATGTAGATAGTCACTTTTAAAATCAAACTACACGGGCCCCTACTGAGCTACAATGTTTGTAGGAATGGTAATGTGTAATACAGAGTTATGATGTATTTTACTTAATATTGCTATAAGCTCATGGACGATGTTGTGTTGGATCTACAGCATGGCTGAATTTTAAACAAGAAAAAAACCAAAAGGCCTAGCACAAAGCCCTCTTTGCTCTATGCTAATGTTTTTGTCCTGGTACTGAGTGTAAGTGGCAAACCCTGGAGCTCTTTCTTTCCCTTTTTCACTGCATCCTTCGTGATGCAAACTTTTCACTGATGGGCACATTTCTGGAAAAGGGCATACAGTTTTGTTCTGTCAGGATCAGTAATGTTATAAGCTCTCAGGTGCGGCATAGTTCTTCATACATACATCCATCGACATACAAACTTCACTTGCTAACAATGCTCCTTTCCTCGTGTCTTTTTCTATTGTTTTGTTGCCTGTGGTCTCCTCCTTGGCCCTTCCATACTAAAACTTCAGCCTATGAATTGAGGGGAGCAGGGAGGAAACATTTAAAAAAAAAAAAAAAAAAGCCAAACCCCCAAAAAACCCAAACCACAAAATCCCATGAAAACTGTGCCATTAAATCAGATAATACCATGTGAACTTCTTTCGCTTGGAATTCTGGAGCTCTGCAGCCAGAGGCTCAGGAGTGCTCTTGACACAAAGACCGAGTGCAGCATGGTGATTTGAAGCAGGCTTTGCACTTTCTGCTCCAAGCTGTTCCCAAGACACAATGTGATCTCTGGTGTAAATCTAATCTAATGTGCGCAGGCTGCAAAGTCCCCCTGAGCCTTTAGATTTGCTAGGGATTTCCGGATGTCCTCTGGTCATGTTACATCTGCCCCTGAGACACAGAATACGGGAGTGATCCGACAGAGCAGTTCTACCTCTAGTTCTGCTGGGGATTCCCTATGTGTGTTGTTATTACAGCTTTTTGGCTCCTTCATGTTGTTTTGTGCAAAGGACAGAGGGAGAAGAAAATGTCTGATGATTGGATACTCTTTGGCAGTGGTTCAAAAATATAAATGCAATGTTTTCTCCTTAAAAAGAGAAAAAACACACTGCTGCTTTATTACTTGACCTTTATATAGAATTATAATGACTAGGCAACATAGTTCTGCTGACAGGCTGTCTGGAGGTGCTAACTGGAGTTATTAAAGGAAAAAAGCAAGAAATAGAAACAACACTCAAATGTCGCTGTAGCTCAAATGTTCATATTTTTTGTGTATAGGTAATTTCACAAACATACTCTGATTTTATTTTTTTTCACCTTGTAGGAAGAAATTTGTATTTGTCTACTGGATTTGTTGTTTCTATCTAGAAAAAGACATGCTTAAGGTAGAGACTGCAATTAGCATGAAGATAGCCTAGTGGAGGAGAATCGCTGTTCAGAGAGCTGGGATCCTTGAAAGTACATAGCTCAACCACACTTGCTTTACATGTTTCTTGGTGTGTGTTGACTCATCTCGCACGCTTGTCGCTAAATTGGATCTCCTGTTCTTGTATCCTGTTGAGATATATTATTAGCAGGAAATAACTTATCTTGTCTCTTATTTATCTTCTTCCATTTTAACTTTTCTATAGCTCTTTGCCCTTTTCTTTCTTTCCCCAATATGTAGAGGAAAGGGGAAAAAATTATGATAAATCTTAGTGATAGAAGTAACAAGTTTATTGGTAATTCAAATAGAGAAGTTGCTCAATGACTAGAGAGGGCTACTCTTGGCCTTTTGTGTTTGTGTTAACTTTTAGGTAAATATGTCTTTATCTGTATTGGTCTAAAGCCAGTTTTAAGGTTTTTCGGAGTTATGACAAAAAAGAGCAACTAGATATTAACTCTGTAAAATGAAAAACTTGATGGCTGCTGGCAAATATTGTGAAAATACCACCACTGTTTACCATGTAATGCCTTGTGATACTTCCAATAAAGACTTGGCTAGCGTGGGCTGTAACCTGAATTAATAATATTGTTTTGCTCATCTCTGTTAAAATGTCAGATTTTTTTTGTTCTTTAGAGGAATATCAACGTAAGTAAAGATGTCTTTCAGACTGCCTGTCTGACTAACTAGAATGGATATTAAGTAAGATAAAATTATTTTGTTACAGAAAATGGATCGTATACAGAGATGTGCAAAGATATTATTGTCATCTTTCCTTGCAGCGAGTGAGTAACTTGTACAGGTCTTTGTTCTTTTCCCTTCATTGAAGTTGTTAAATATGAGGTTATCGTCTTGTCTGTGTACTTATTTACAGTATTAAGCATTGGAATATTTGGTTTTAATTTGTACTTGTCTCATTTTTAACTTTAGGTAAGTCACTTAATTTCTGTTTCTCTATTTCTTGCCTGGATAGGGAGATGATTTTCTTTTATCTATTTTCATTTCATGCTCCTTTTGGAATTTTTTTATGTTTTTAGGGGGAATAATGAGTTTTAGCTGTAATTTCATTACACTTAGAAGCCTCATGTTAGCAAATAACAGTAAAACAGAGATATTCTGTAGGCATTTCTTCTGAGCAGCATAGTCTGCACTTGTACAGGCTTGTACAAGGTAAGGTGCAAAAATCTTCTCCTATTTTTCTTTGTGCCCTACACAATGGCTAGTGGAAATAACAGCCCTTTTATTTCTGATCTCTCCACAAGGAGACTGGGAAGACACAAGGTCCCACCTCCTGATGAGGAGACAAGATGAAATCCTTTAGACTGGATGTAGTTTGCACGTGGCTATGGTGTCGAGGGTAAATCAGACCAAAGCAGGGGAATTTCACTTGAATTAATTAATTGCCAAAGCAGGGGAATTTCACTTGAATTAATTAATTGCCAAAGCAGGGGAATTTCACTTGAATTAATTAATTGCCAATCAACACAAACCTCTGACCTCTAATATAGATGTTGAGGGAAGTGTGGGGGAGCCCCCAACTTGGCCTCAACTGCTCTTATTTTAAGGAGACCTGAGAGGCTGGGGTGGTGTTGGCAGCGCTTTCCTTGCGGGTCTCCCTTGGGGTGGCTGCAGGCGGCTCCTTGCGGGTCTCCCTCGGGGTGGCTGCAGGCTCCTTGCGGGTCCCCCTCGGGGTGGCTGCAGACCCCTCCTCACCTCAGTCCCGAGGCCGCTGCCCTGGCGGTGGGGTTTGGGCCAGCGCTAGGTTCTGCTGCTGGGCTTTTCCTTACCTCAGGGCGGGCTGGAACCGGTTCCAGCCGGTGGGCGGCAGCTGGGGCCTCCCTTCACAGGCAGCGTGTGGGCCCTCAGAGGCAGGCCTGTGAGGTACTGAATTTGCAGCTGATGTCCCCCCGATTTCTGCTTTATATCTAGGTGAGGGGGAAGGAAAAAAACAAAACCCAAAAAACCCCCATGTACAGGGGGAGTTGTTCTTTGGTCTGATGGCACCTGGGTGCCTCCCAAGTGAAAGCCCTCACACCACATAGGGGCCGTGGATATAGGTGCCGCCATGGCTGAGGGAGAAGCGAAGAGATGGTCTGCAAACCATACGGTTAGAGCCTGTTTATCTGTTCCTTTTCAGAAATACCTTCGAAACCAAGAGGCCATGGCCAGGAACAGGGATGCCCCTATTGTGAGTGTTTTGAATTGAGACTTTGTTGGTGCAGGTGATGTCAAATTGGCTGCTCGGTTTATTTTAAGAAGGGAGGGTGAAAGCACTACGCAGTCTGTCAGAAAGCAAGGGAAGCGTAAATACAGAGGAGTTGTACGTCTCAGCATTTTATGGCAGCAAGTTGCATTAATACTGCTCTGAGAACCAATAAACATTTTTATATGGTGATTATTCTGCATCACATAAAAGATAAAATATAGCTCTGGAGTGCACAAACTTGCCACCTATTATTCAGTTCCTGAACCTCAAAAGCAAATTTTTTTCCAGCAAAACTGCCTCTAAAATGCTAATTGCTAGAAATGTGGCCACTAATCAGTTTGCTTCCATAATACTGCCATTTATATAAATCGGTGTGCCTCTTCCAGAAGGGGAGATTTTAGAGACTTTCACTGATAAGATTAAAAAAAAGATGCCAACTAAGTGATTAGCCCTGTGGCATTTTGCCCAAAATAATTTTAAGCAGGGGGGCAGGAAATCTTAAAATCTCTTATGCCCTTCTCTATCTCCTTATTTTAAATATTTTCATAATGTAGTCCACAATGATGTAAACTCCATCTTTCTAGAGATTTTATATTTCAATCGGAAAATTTGCTGAAGATACATTGTAAGAAAATTAATGCCTTGGCAAAAGGACTGGCTGTAGTGCATGCGATGACAGATCTCTTCCATTCCTAATCTCTGGGGTTATATGTATGTTTTGTCATGGAGAAAGCTGGATTGCCTGGGTAACATGGGTCTATGCTTCCCCTCCCAGTGCAATCAGATCTTCTGGTTGCATTGCAGGTATTCTACTTAGTGTGTTTACATTATGATCCACTTGCTAAAATAAAGAAATGGAATGAACGAGCCAACATCCCTTGCTTGAAAAAGACTTCTGCATTGTGGTGATCACAAAGAAAAAATTGTATATGTTCAAGGAGGACATCCTGAAGGCTCTAAAACCAGAAAGTTGAATGAGGGAATCAAACTCTGCAGATGAATGAGACCATGTCTTAAGGGACTGGATTCAGATTTCTACACCCCCACACACCTTGATATTTGCAGTTGGCAATGTTGCACTTCTTGTGCTATCTTAAGATCTACAAAATAATGTTCCTTGTCTGTAATTTTCAGGATGATCTATTTGAACTGAGAGAGATCTTTATCTGCCTCTCCTCTCTTTTTTCTTTCTCTCCCCCCCCCCCCCCCCCATATTTCTAAGGTATAGCTGTGTATAGTAAGGCTAAGATGAGAAAAATCCACAACTGAAGTAGCACAAACTTCAGTTTGCATGAATAGCTACATTAGATAGATAGATATACACACACACCATACCCTTTTTTTATATGCATATATATATTTATATATATTATAATACCTATTTTATAAATATTTAATATAAGTAATATAAAATAATTATAATAAAACAAATTATTTTAGAAAAACAGAAAAATAATATAATTTAATATATTTACATAAATATTTTATATAAATATATGCTGTATCATAGAAAATATATATAATTTTTTTAATATGTATACATTCAAGGCCAGGTTGGATGAAGCATTGGGCAACCTGATCCAGTGGAAGGTATTCCTGCCCATGACAGAGGGTTGGAACTAGGTGATCTTTAAGGTCCCTTCTAACCCAAACCATTCTATGATTCTATGATATATAAAAAGGGATATTGTCAAATATAGAGACTTGTTTAAAATGAGATCCTTTCCCTGCAGAAAATAGAGAGAGAAGATGGGAAGAAATATGCATTAAAAATAAAACCCTGTGTGAGTGAAAATTGATTTATGCTTCAGATTTTACTTGAAGTGTAAGGCATAAACTACTCAGCAGTGCTTCCTCTTTGGTTCTTGGCTCCGCAAGAGCAGCTACCATGGAAGAATGCTGCAAGTAGTGCCTGCTCCCACCTCTCCCTCTTCTAGTTTTAATTTTGCATTTTAGGGGTGTGGTATGTACATCTGTTTATATGTTCCCATGCTAATACGACCCATTTTAATGCATCATTTGAAGGACTCTTCATTATTTCTTGCTCCTGGTTTTATGGCTTCTTAGATTTGTGATACCCAGCTTAATTCTGAGTTGGCTTTTACTATTGTAATTAATTCATGCCTGTATAAGCCTGTTATAATGCAAAATGACAATAGGATCCTGAGTCCTCAAATGGTTAGTGTGAAAAACTTCTGATGGACTGTACGTGTTGCTGAAGGACAGAGTGTATGTATTTACTTTCTGACCTATCACATAAATGCTGTCAGAATTTTGCTCTTAATGTGATTTGTGGCATTCCATTAACAGTTATTCTGTGTACCAGGAGAATAATAACTAATGATTCCCAGACTCCCAGAACTGTAAAATAAGGACAGGCACTGTTTGGCAGAACAGAGATTGTACTTTACTACAGACAGGAACTGTTATTATTAATCAAATGATATCTAGTCTAAAATGACTTTTAGCTAATGACGACTTATTCTCAGGTTAACCATATTACTTATAGCGTATTACATGCTCTTCTAATTCTGATGATTATTAATAATCAAAGGCTAGATACATGGATTTCTGTCTTTCAGAAAGAGAAATGATGTTCTTGACTGACCTTATTTTAAGATGTTTTTGCTGTTTTAATGATGATGTTAGGGGTTAGAAACAGGGTAGCAAAAGTTCATGATTTTGATTTAAGCCTTTACAAGGGTGGACATGTGTGCAGTGATTGAACTCAACAATGTGAATTTAATTGTGTGAGTTTCAGGGCTTAATTATTTGGGGCATCATTTACTGATGGAGAACTTCCTTAGGGCCATCAGTAGTAGGAGCAAATGAGTCACACTTATTTCACCTTGAATATGTGCTGTTATGGTGATACTTTTGGACATGAATGTGTTTCTAACAGAATACCTCACTGCTAAAATCCTCCTAATTTCTGGCTTGTTAAATATAAGCTAACATGGTGAATGATGGAGAAGAAATTTAAATTGGGAGATTTTACAAGATGCAATTTGTTTTCCTAGCAGAAGTAGCACCTTTTATAGGATGTTAAAAAGTCATGTTGCGCTGTAGAAGCTGCTCACCAATGCTAAACAAGCTTGAGCAAGACGAGGCTCCCAGCAGGGAGTTCCTGTAAGGCAGGAGGAGTCTGCTGTTGTGGAACCAGTGATTTGACAGCTCCCACCTGCACCGCTGTGCTAAGGAGGCATTGCACAGGTTTCACAGGTGCTGCTAAGCCTGGTGTAAATTAGGATGAAAGTTCTCCTTCTTTAACTTATGCATGAGTTAGCGTGACAGTTTTTTAAGCTGTTTTTAGTTCTCTGTGTCAGTTGCCAGCATCAGGGCCTGGTGCTTGTATATAAGCAAGTTACCGCTTCCTGGTTGTGTGTTTTTTGGTTTTTGGAGATTTTTTTTGGCTGTGAAGATTGCATCCTCTGCTGACACTGCTTTTTCTGTGAGCAATGCTTACATGCTGTTTCATGCGTGATGCTTTGTTTTCTTCTTGTGTAGTAGTTCTCTGAAGCAAGCTTTTGGCTGACTGTATTCGATGGGAATGAAATGTCGTTTGTGGTCTGCTTATCTACATCTATCTAGTAAACATGAGGAAATAACATCTTAATATCTAATTCAGTGTTGACATGAGAAGGAGAAAGATGAAGGGCACAGGGAGAGTCTGCTGCCTTGAATACATCTAATGCCATATGCACACATCGCGATCTACCCAAAGAATTAAACTGATTATAAGTTGTTATTTATAATCACGATACAAGTCTATGTACAGACATTTATTTATGTAAAATTCTATGTAAGGTATTAAAAAATTGGCCTTATAATAGTCCAAGAATGACAATTTTATTATTTCAGCATAAGTGTCCCTCAGGCTTGTACCAAAATGACCAGTACTGCGAATTACAAGTAGTGTTATTTTTTTGGTACAAGTTTGCCTAGATAGCATCTCTAACCAGCTGTGGGCACTGAAGCCAATGGAAAAAACCATTAGCCTCTCCTGCACAACTCTGCTAATGTTGCCTATTAGTATGTGTATACTTAATAAACGTGAGTGTGTATGTATATACTTGCATAACATGTATACTATATATATATGTTTTTATGAAATTTTAAGTCAGAGGGGTGTCTTTTAGATGATCATTAGGAGAAGGGTCTCTGACTTCAGGCACTGTTTCAGATCTGTAGCTCTGCTTGCTGCCACACTGTCTCCACCATCTGTGAGGAAGCAACTAGCGGGAAGGTTTGAGGCATGTGGGCATATGCTTACAGTTTGTGTACCTTTGAGTGCGTGTGCTCATGTTCGTGCCACCTGTTTTAGTGGCTTATAGCCATTGTGTGAAAGCTATTGACCTTCTTGGTGCCTCTGCACAGAGGCTCAGGCAGCAGTTGCAGCAGAGGCTGTGCGCATTGCCCTACCCATGTATCAGTCCCTCAAAGAAGTAGTCTTGGAGAGGTTTTCATGACAGAGTGCTAGCATATGTGTTTCTGTTAGCAACAGCGTGTCTCTCTTCTTCCATGTCTGTTGTCCTGTATTTGCCAGAGTAAAGAAGCCATTGACCCTGAGTAGGAAGTTTTTTGTAGAAGATGAAAAATATGATGCTCTGAAAGTTTCTTGCTTTGACTTGATGTGATGCTTAGGAGGTCATCTACACAGTCAGCTATAGTAGGAGACCTTACTTTTAGGAATGCTGACTAGAGCTGAACACTGATGTGGCCTTTAATAAACAAGCAGCATCAACTAAATAGAAGGATTCATCAATCCTGCCATGGTCTTTACCAGGAAGTACAGTGGTCTTGGTCTTACCCAGAAAGGTGAATGAGAACACCGAAAACTGAACAACGTCTGCCATTGAGCACTGTAATTGCCCAGTGTGTGGAGGAGCCATTCTGAGCAGGACCAGAAGCCTGTACCGTATCAGGCACTGAGTCTTCAACCTCTCTTGTAGTCATGGGTTTAGGCGGACTAGTGTGGTACTTTGCTGTCCTGGGGGTATGGCTCGTCCTCTGGCAGACTGCCAGGTGCTTGGGGAGAGCATTTCCTTGTGTTGTCAACATTAACTTGGGCTTAAAGATTTGAGCTAATATCTAATTATAGTCTTGAGACAGACTGTTTGGTTAAGATATTGGTATGGCATTTTGTTATTGTTCCTGGAGCATAAGTGACCTCTAAGTAGGAGTTGATCATGTTTTTAAAGGCTCTCAGCCATAATATAAATGTGTGTTTTGTGGGAAGACAGCGTATAAAAAGCTGCATTTTTGTCAGGTTTCTAATTTATAGGGAACAATGACATGCAATAATCTAATTTATGTCTGTGTACATTATGTCACCAATCACAAGTAATGGAGTACAAACAGATGCTTTGATTTGTATGTGTAGAAATTGTTAGTGGGCTGAGCTAATGGTGAAGTAGCTTTAGCTTGCCAGAGGGAAGCTGTTGATTCTGTGTTGGTAGCATAAGAAGGTAAATCCTGTGCCTGATGCTGAGCAGCAGGAGATAGCTTGTGACCATGAAGTCTGTACTTCTGCAGACTGAGAGACTATTTTCTCAGTCCTTTACATGATAGGATTTAAGAGAGAAAACTTAATCTTGGATATTAAGACTTTATGCAGATGTGTTCATCTTTGATTAAGAGTATCTTCTCAAATGAAGATAGTGGTAATTGTGATAATTGGCTATTTCCAGTAAATCTGATTATATGATTATTTGTGCTTGGTAATCTTAAATTTCTCTGACAAAGAGATAAAAAAATTCCACTAGTAAAAAGAAATGAAGATCACTGACTTATTCCAGTTGTTAGTGAAGTCTGTGCATTATATGCTAAATGCTTTAAAAAATCAACAGTAAGCTTGTTTTTCAAATCTTGGCGTGTCATGGGAGCAGAAGGACATATACTAATATTTTTATACTTGGGCATATGAATTTCCAGGCACAGTCTATCAAATATCTGATACTTGCAATCTTTCTAAATCAGAGAGTTCCGTAACACTTAAACTGCCTATTTTTAATTTTATTTTTTTTAAACAGATTCTTCTTCCATATTTCACTATGGTCCTTCATTAGCTGCATGGACTAAGAAGATTAAGTTTGTTTTTCCAAGAAAATTTGGGGGTGGGGAGGAACACAGGACAACACCATTACCAAAGCAAACTGGTGCTAATAGTGGACAGAGCATGTGAATACATTACTCTGGTTGTAATACTTTTATGTACTCAGGACAGTGTTTGTGGGATCTTGGGGAAAAAAACAAGGACATGCATTAGCAATGAGATCAGTTTGCTAGGAAAGATGCTGAAGACCACTCTGTGTCAATTAGGAGCAATTTGGTGTGGCAAATATCTTAAATGCTGGCTGACTCAGCTTGCAGAATGTAGCCAATAACCAAATAGCAGAATTTCACAAGTGGCTACATCAAAAACATTCTGCCTTCACTGGCGACACAAACAGCATTAATTTCCTGTGTAAAGTATTTTCTCTAAGAACGAGATCCATTGATCTCATGTTTTTCTTCATATCCAAGAAAGCATAATTTCCTCACTGTTCCTGTCTCCTCCTCCAAATTCATTCATCTCCTCCTTGTTCTTCTTGAGTCATGGATTAATCTTTTCCTTCAAGTATTTTGCATTAGTTCTTCCTCTAGCCATGTGGGTGAGTGGGAATGACTTCACATTTTCTGGTAGAATAAATCCTCTCTGGCTTTTGTTGAGAATATGCATTGATCTATAGTGGGTAATGCTGTAATGTAAGATGGAGCTAATTAAAAGAAGAGAGATGGAGACAGCACCCCTCCTTTTTCTGAAAATGAGGAAGGTTTCTTTCTCCTTCTCTCTTGACTCTTTCTGGTACAACAGTGTTTGGATGTGTCTCTTGGCCGCCAGGTATAAAGGAAAAACATGGAGGAAAAAGATGTGTACAGCATTTAAAACTGATAGAAAAATGAAATTTTTTAACATGGAAGGATCCAGTACTTCAGTAAGTTAGACATCAAGGGCCTTTCCGTAAATGTAGTACTAAATGAACCTGAAATCATATGAGCATACACTTGCTTTCTCTTGCAATCTTTCTTACAATAACCTGAAGAATTACAATCATACTAAATCAAGTTCCTCTAGAGTTCAAGTTAATTCAAAATAAATGAAGCTAAATAATAACTCTATTTTAACTCAGGAATGTTCAGCCCAGATGTCTCTGACCTGTGCAGTAGTCCAGGAACTTCAAGAATATGCAAACCCTATGTTGCTTATGCTGTGAAATGTACTTAATAGCCTTGGTTATCTGCTGGAGCCATGTGGTAGCCTGAGGAAAAGAAGCATCTTGAATTGGTTTTAATGAGTTAGTTCCACAGATCAGTAGGAGAATGCCATGGCACTCTGGACTGAAGAGGCCTGAGTTTCCCTAGGCTTACTAAACAACTGTTTGTTTTCTTTCTAGATTCCAGCCTATGGAGAAGTGCACATAAGAATAGGTTAAACATGGCTTTTAAGGGCGAGGACCACTTAGATTCCCTTCCATTACCTGTTCAGCGGTAAGTGGTGCACTCTGTCATCCAGACTTGAGTGATTAAATGCCTCTAAAGCTGCAGCTGTGCTTTCCTTTGAGGATCCCAAGATGCTTAAAAACTCATTTTTAAACTCAGTTTTAGGTAACGTTCATATAAAACGTTGAGAATTAATGTGGAAGTCTGGGATGCATTCCTCAAGGCATTTGCAAATTTGTATACCTGCAGTCTGGTAAATTATGACAGTGAACATGCAGTCATCATTTTAATTGAATGAACATGTTTGCAGTAGAGATGTGACTGTATTTGCTGGATCAGTTCTTTCTCACGATAGAAATCACTGGAATTCTCTGCACTCTGTGAAGACCGATAAAACTATAAATATAAATTTCTTTAACCTGGTTGACTTCAGGTGTAGCTATGGTAATGATATGAAGGTTATAGTATAATCTCTTCAGTCTGTGGTGCTCTGGTGGGACTGGAGACATTGGTGACTCTACTAATCAACAGGTTTTTAAAATCTGGCTGTTGGCTGGCATCTAGTAGCTGCATCTGTGTAGTATAGTTTCACTTCTAGCATAATGGAGGTTCCATGAAAAGAAAAAAATTGAATAATTAATACAATAACCTTCTGTATTCTCATTGAACTATAGTCTTGATATGTGGCACAACTGGTTGGTTGCTTTTTTTTTGGGGGGGTGCTGAATGCAGGAATAAAATCAGAAATAAAAAGGATTAAATTTTCAGTCTTTCTCCTAGTTTTCTTTCTTCAGGTCAGTTTGTAAGTCTTTATTGTAATCAACTGGCTGCTGACATACAATCTCAAAATGCAATGCTTTTCTTCATCAGGAATTTGATATTTCTCTACCTTTCCCTACCTGAGTCTTCCAGCAGATACTTTGATAATGCCATTAAGCTCACAGTCACAGTAAAACCATATGAGTATATTGTCTTCTGGAAGAAATGTTATGTGGGGGAATATAGTTTGGGGATCCCAGGTGCCAAGGTAACTGGTACTGTTCATTAGATTCTAGCCAAATCTTGCTTTGGAAACCAGTGAATCCTAGAAGCCCTGAATAGCCAAGCATGGAGTAGTCTAGTAAAAACAGCAATGAGGTGTCCTGTCTCACTTACTAGTTTAATTTTTTTCCATGGGGTGGAGCATGGAATATCACTTCAGATGCACACACTAGTGAAGACACATTAAAGACTTTGCTATGGAAATGCTCAGGCTAACCCAATGGTCAGGTAAGGTGTCAGACATCCAGGTTAATTGCTTGGTGATAACTAATGGGTTCCAGAAGCTGAATCCTGGATCAAAAAGTCAAAGTAGTTTTTAATGCCAATGGTTGTGCCAAGAACTTAGGTTGCAAAATGGGCCAGTGAAGCCTCTTACTGTAGTAGAAAACTAGCTGCAAACAGAATCAAAGGCTGTAGGTCCTATGGATGGCAAAGGCTAATCCAGGTTGATGGTGGCAAGTTTTGTGGTGTTTTTTTCGTTGTGGTGGTTTTTGTGTTTGGGGTTTTTTTGGTTTGGTGTTTTTTTTTTTTTTTTCCAAATACATAAATGGGGAAATTAACTGCAGACTCTCCATGCTAGCAACTGGAAATGTGAAGTAGGAATAATGTATGCAGCGCTCAATGGTAACAGCAGCACAGAACTGAAAAGCACTGAATTTTGTAGGCTAGAGATTTCTGGAAAAGGAAACTGCCTGCAGGTCAGTTCTACTGTATTCAGGGAAGGAGAACTCTGCCATGCTATGTGAACCAAACCATGCCACCTTACATCAACTCTGCACTATGGTGTATCTTGGCACAAGAAGTGATCTAGAGAAGTTCCATATAGCAAGCACTATGTTCTGGCAAACTGCTTGGCTCAGCAGCGCAATTCTATATAGTGAAATTTAAAAATAAATAAATACCCTCCCCCACCCCCAAGTAAATATGAAGCTCTTATTTTCCACATTTATTTTGAAAGATAATCCTTTTTCCTTTTGATGAGGGTTGTTTTGGAGAAAGCCCGTGTAGTGAGGTGGGCAGACTGAAGCTGTCAGTTGTCAGACAAGTGAAGGCACAGGGAAGGCCAGAACTGAAAATGATGAAATGTGTTTTTATGCTAAGAATTTTGCAGGAAGAACACAGTATGGACTAGATCAATAAAGTCCAGGGATTGTACAAAATATTTTTCTCTGGGTTAGAGAGAGGAGTGATATGGATCCTATAGGGAATTTAAAAGGATTAAGTCAGGTTTCAAAATAACTAACAAGATTCAAGGATTATTTATTCTGTATTGTTCCTGTAACCAAGGCTAGGTTCCATACCTGTCTCAGGATTCCAGTTCATGCTCCTGTTTTTCATGAGAGAGACTTGAATTAACTTAAAGGAATGCACTGTTGTGTCCTGTCACAGGGAAAAGGTAACACAAATCCAGCTGAGGTTAGTCCTGTGTAGCACCACAACCATGCCTTGCTTCATGTTTAGGTTAGAATCTTTCAGAAGTAAAAGCAGACACATCTCCAAGCAATAATATCTGTCTCCATAGGAAAAGTGTACCATACACATACAAACTGATTCCAAGTGTTTCCACAGCAGCCATTAAAGTCAATCGTTATCTTGGCTGTATAAGGAATTTAGAACTGGGGCCTTAAACCAAGTCTCTGTGCTGCATGAATTGTTGTTTACACTCTTCTCTCTCCTCAGATTTTGTGGGAAATCACAGCTTGTTATTGGAAAGTCTCTAGAGTACTGAGTCACTATGCTAGTGGTTTTCTAAGATACTGTCAGACCTACTTTCTCTAATTGACATCTAGACTGCTATGGATACAGTATTTAAAACTATATAGTATCCTGAGGAAAAAACCAAATTATTATTACAGAGACTTTATTTTCTGTTTCAATGAGTTAGGAACTTACAATTAGTGATAGTTTTGTCTCTTAGGAGAGAAAACAGTTGGAAATAGATCACTTTTGAAAAGAATTGATCTAGTTACTCTCAAAAAAACTGTCAGTAGTCCTACATAAAGCACTTTACAGGACCGTAAAAAGTAATCTGTTGCCATCAGTGATGGCCAGTTCACTATAGCCTGTGAAGTGTGTATATATTCCTTAGAGATGCATATATCCCCATTCTGCAGTCGAGTTATTTTAGTATAGCTTTTGAAAAACGTTGTGATCCTTTCCTCACATATTTCTATTGGTATTGTTTTTCCATATTTCTGAAGAGTTTTTCCAGATGGGAAAGCCAATGTGAAAGAAGCTGCCTTTCTCTTCTGTCCCTCCCCCTGCCTCCTGTGTAATGAAAGTTCATTGGCCTTTTTGTTTTCTTCAAGTTAAAATTGTAATTCACCCAGTGGTGTGTGGTGGTTTTTTTATTTTAGTTATGGTTTCTTGTACTTTTCATATTGGATAGTAAACTAAACTTAACATGTGGAGTACTGGATCTGAAGTCATTCAGCTAAAGAAAGAGTACTCGTAACAAAAAGTGAAATAGGACACTTTTTGCTTCTTGCATTATACATTCAGTTCAGTGTTGCAGTTGTGAGAAATACAGTATGATTAAACATATTTTTAAAAAAGGAATAAAGGAAGGACTTCTATGGAAATTAGGTAAAAAACCACCACCACTACCACCACCAAAAAACCCCCAACTGTAACCAGAATCAATCAAACAAACAAAAACAAACAAACAAAAACCAAACTGAAAAAAACCTTCATCTTGCTGAAAGATGTTGAAGTTTGGGCTATATATCTTGGAGGCCCTCTTGAAAATGAAGTGGGGGTGGGGGCAGAGAGAATTTGTCTTCCTGATCTTCAGAAATGCAATACTGCTGGACTGTTTAATACATTGGCTAAACAGCCTTACAGCTTCAAAAAGGAAGGATGATACTGAAGGTTATAATTCCAAGTTGCATGCAAACAAAAGGCAATGCTGATTAAAGGCTTTTGTTTGTTTGTTCATAAAAGGTGAATGCTTTGAGTATGAGGACCAGGAAGATAAACCTAATAGGTTCTATATTTAGTTTCTTTTTCCTGGTTTTAATACTATTATTATGTTGTTTTCTGGTGGAATTTTACATCATCATTGGGATATAGAGGAAAATTTTTATCACTGCTTGAGATGAAGGAGGTGAGGCAGACAAAGTAGACAAGTCTTTCAAATCTAGTTACTTGTGGTTAAGTCTTTTTTAGCATTTCATCTGTCAAGATCACTTCCTTCATTTGACACCACAAAGCTGGAAAAGTTTGCCATAAGGCATTTCTGTGGCAGAGCCAAAAATAGAATCCAGGTTTCCTGTCTCCCAGTTCTTAACCAAAAGACAGTCCTTCCTCCTTTTGTTACTTTCTTCCTTTTTTTGTTGAACTAGAGATCTGAGTCCTATGAAAGAACAATATGAATGAGGTCATGCCATGCATATTTATATCCTTGCATTGCTCTTTAAAATGTACTATGTATCTGCAGGTGTTCTAGTACCTTCTCTAGAGGATCTGCTTAGGTGTAATGTTATATAAATTAAGATTAACGTGCCTTTTGTTATTAAGAATATCAGTGTTAGAGTATCTATCGGCTGTTAAGAAACCTGAATTTCTTCCAGTATGCCTTTTGGGGTTTTTTTTAGCCTAATTTTTGTTTGTCTTAAGTTTTTTACTTCTTGCAGTGCTATTTTTGTATTTCTGCATGGTAGCTAATGTGGCAGCTGGAGATCTGTTCACTGTGTGTGCACACTCTCTCTGGTGAAAGGAACTGTACAAGCCATAGTGATCTGATTTGTACACTATGGAGGATATGATGGAAACCACTGAAGGAAGGAGATTCATAAAAGAACTTAAGAAAAACAACCTCTTGTAGGCACAACTTTACAATGGAAGCAAGGACATGGTTAATGTAAGAAAACTATGCCTTTTAAGTCCAGGTAGAATTGTAATCAGCTTGCTCCAAACTCAAGTTTACTGAAATAAATGGAGTAGTTAAAAAACCAAACATAACCCGGGAGTTGGTATTTGCCAGTGTCATACACAAAAATCAGTGTGTTTTTAAGTTCAGATTTGAAACCTTTTCCTAAGTAATAATTTGTGCCGAGGACTGTGCTTTTCTAACATGCATCAAGAGCACGGCTTTAGAAAGGTCTGTGTGAGAACCGTGCATATAGCTGAGATAGCGACATAGCGACAGGCCTATTGCAATGCCCACACCGCAATGGCCCTTGAATTGACAGTAGTTTAAGGTACAGAGAGCTGAAGTGGAGGAGACACTGAATTTCATAGTATAAAAGTTGAGGTCAGCTTTGGCTTGGTTATGAGAAAAAATATTGTTCTGTGTCTGTGTTTCCCTGTCTGACTGTGTATAAAGACAGATGAAACTGATATTTGGAAATCTTTAATGCGTTTGCCTCCTTAGATCCAGAGGAATTGGCGATGACTTGGCAGGGGGTTAAAGAGTGAGGACTTCCTGTAAAAGAGGAGAATAATTTGTTGATTAGGTTCAAAATCCAAGGACAATACTGAAGGATTTAAGGAATCTTTAAGAAAGAACCCAAAACTTTATTTTCTCAGCAGATGATAGGAACTGGAATACCTTCTCATTGCAGATTGCAGGGAATTCTGGATGAATTGCCATCCGGAGGGACCTTGACAGGCTTGAGAGGTGGGCCTGTGCGAACCTCATGAAGTTCAACAAGGCCAAGTGCAAGGTCCTGCACCTGGGTTGGGGCAATCCCAAACATGGATACAGGCTGGGCAATGGGTGGATTGAAAGCAGCCCTGCGGAGAAGGACTTGGGAGTACTGGTGGATGAAAACCAGAATATGAGCTGGCAATGTGTGCTTGCAGACCATAAAACCAATTGTATCCTGGGCTGTATCAAAAGAAGCGTGGCCAGCAGGTCGAGGGAGATGATTCTGCCCCTCTACTCTGCTCTGGTGAGACCCCACCTGGAGTACTGCGTTCAGCTCTGGGGCCCCCAGCACAAGAAAGACATGGACCTGTTGGAGCGGGTCCAGAGGAGGGCTACGAAGATGATCAGGGGGCTGGAGCACCTCTCCTATGAGGACAGACTGAGAGAATTGGGGTTGTTTAGCCTAGAGAAGAGAAGGCTCCAGGGAGACCTTATAGCAGTGTTCCAGTACCTGAAGGGGGCCTACAGGAAAGATGGGGAGGGACGCTTTATCAGGGAGTGCAGTGATAGGACAAGGGGTAACATTTTAAACTGAAAGAGGGTAGATTTATATTAGATATTAGGAAGAAATTCTTTACTATGAGGGTGGTGAGACACTGGAACACGTTGCCCAGAGAAGTTGTGGGTGATGCCTCCCTGGAAGTGTTCAAGGCCAGGTTGGATGGGGCTTTGAGTGACCTGGTCTAGTGGAAGGTGTCCGTGCCTATGGCAGGGGGGCTGGAACCAGATGATCTTTAAGATCACTTCCAACTCAAACCATTCTATGATTCTATAAATTCTTCAAAATAACTTTCAGATTTTCAGTAAGGAAACAGGAAGCAAACACTTCTAAGGCTACCTCCAGAGCTCTAGGACCAATGCCTTCCATCCATGAAGTGCTGGGCACCATGTTGTCTTTCACAACTTAAGTACTTTGCTGCTTGCCCAGTGGGGAAAGATTGAAATGTTGCTAAAACCTTTATGATACTGGAAGAAGAAAATAATTGTTTATATTTGGGATTGATTGGTATTTTGACAGATAATGTTTGTCAAAAGTTGAAAGTTGAGACTTGAAATAGAAGCAGGAGAAATTCAGCATTTCTATACTGCAGAAACTGCATTGATTCTAATTGTTTCTCTGCCAAATCAGGATGACAAACATACAGAACTTTATGGAACATATGGACATATGAGATGAAAAATATGGAAGTCTATGATGGAAGTCTATATTTTTTTTATAATGCAAACAGCATTTCTCATCCAAAAAAACCCCAAAACGTGACAAAATATTTCTAGTAAGGAAGATGTGTTTAAAAAAAAAAAAAAATTGTCAAGTAAGATGCATTGCTACCTGTTCAGGAATTTAATTATTTCAAGGACTATTCACATAAAATTTTACTTCTAGAGCTTTATGTGGCCCCTGTACAGCTGAGAAGAGGTTTTCTGAGAACGTTGAGGTATAAGACCTGTGAAGAGCCTTTCAATATGTTTAATATCATGTTCAGATGTTCTTTATTGAGAAATAGAACCCCAAATAGGGGTGGAAAAGAATGGATCCACCTGTTGGGTTTCTATCCCCAGGGTGTCTAAAATTTCACAAATACTGGGTGATTTAGTCCTCAGAGTTGAAGGCAGGGAAATCATATCATTCAGTCACAAAACATGAGTCTTGGCCAAAATTGCACAGGTATGTTCCTTTTTATTCAGCTAGCCAATGATCTCTTGCCTCTTGTATTCTATAGGTGATAGGAATCTGTAGGTTTTGATGCCACCTGTTCATCTGGCCTTAAGTTCAAGTTAAGTTCTGGTTTTGACTGAATTTTGGGCAGCAAATTATTTGGTTGCATGTCAGTTCAAGGAAACATTTCCTGCTTGGTTGTCTTTCTTAGATATGAATGCCTCAAGTGAATGATTCCTAGGGTGTGACTTCTGTGAATTAACCTGAATAAAGGTTATTTGCTTTTATCTCTGGTCTATACTTTTTTTTAACCATCTCAGTTCTTGTTACCTTTCTACTTCATATCCACATGGCTTCTGCATTTTGTTACCACTTCTGTTATTAGTGCCTGTCCTCATAAGATTTGCTTCACTTTTTCATTTTTTTATAGCACCTTGACTCTTCAAGAATCAGCAATCCATTTGTAAGTATGCACAACTCTAAGACTGTGCTCGAGTTCATAATTAATCATAAAATCATGGTTAAGTACAAGTGCTTTAAATGCTTTGTCTAATCAGTGATTCTATATGTCCTTACACTGTTTACATATCTTCTGTAAGTGCTGAATTCTTTCTATTTCATGGTTTCCTACAGTGTCTGCTGCTGACAATCAAGGGCTTGTTCTGTGTTTCTGGCTTTTCCCACCTACGCCTGCAAACTGAACTTCCTGTCTGACAAGCATTCCATGCAAAGTAGAAAACAACATTTGTGTTTCCTGTTTGTATTTTACAGGCTACTTACTGTGCCTTACTTACTATCTTGCCCTGCTAATTTGAATCCTACATTCCTTATAATCAGTTTTATTTGGATGATTTCAGGAACTTCTATGTCGTGGCTCTTTAAAGCATTCACATAAAGACTGTAAGAAACTCTAGGGAAAAAATCCATGTTATCTGTAATACAAGAGACAGAGCTGAAGATTTTGAGTTCAGAGTTCAGTGTGTTTACATGGCTCTATAAATTGCTGCTCTATGAATTTTTACAAACCATTCAAGAATGGAATGCTTGCAGGGGAATTGAAAATGTTTTTTGAAAAAACTCTTTTTGCAGTAAGCTGTAGGAATAGACTACTACAGAAGAAAGGAAGGTGCTCTGCCAATAATGCTGCAATCAAGTTACCTTCTGGTGACAAGGAATAAATTCAGTTATTGTGTAACTCAAGGCACTAATGATGCCTAATTTAATGATCTTGCATTCTTTTCATTTCACTCAGTTACCTGTAACAATTCAGCAAAGAATTTTATAGCTTCAGAAAGGGAGCTTACCTTACTATGAAGTATTTCTGATTTTAGTGATTTATATTCCACATGTAACCAAACTGAAAGCTGGGTTGTTTGGGGGGGTTTTGATGGTGGTAGTTAAAACAGATTTGTGTATCCATATGGTCCTTCTGGGAAGGGTTTTCAGATATGCTAGTTGACTGGATCCAAAGGATGATGTTAGTAAAGTAGCAACTATTGATTTGCCATCATTTGGTGGCATTCATGAGGAATACAAACTCAACAGATTTTTATTTTTCTCTTTGAATCCCTGGGTAAAATATCTCTGTTCCTATATTCAGGATGTTAAAATGTAGGTCAGCAGTTTAGCTCGCAGGCAGTAAAAATAATTGCATTTCACTTGTACTTTATGCATTTTTGGGGTGTGCAAGTCTGCCAGAATGCAAGATTTTTCCTAACCTTTTCATTCTGATAGTTTTATCACTATATCTTTATATTCAGTTGTATAACATGCTGTAGAAACATATTATACTACTTCCCAGAGCTATGCTGTAAAATATTTTATGTTGAACTGTAGAAGTCACAAAAGAATTTTGGCTTATAACCTGAAGGAAATTTGAGTTTGTCCATTCTAATAATTGTGAAGTTATGGTGACTTTAAAATGTGAACAAATTGATGAATTTAAACAGTCTGTTCAACTTGCCTCACTAGACCTTTTTTCATTAAACTTGGTATTTCATATTTGCAGTTTGCTGTTAGTTGGGAACCTTTTTAAATGATCAAGCACCATCTTTCATCCTTAAAGACAGTTAAGAATTTATCCTGAATCCCTCTTGTCAGGGTCAGTAGCATGTTTCATAGTATGTGGCACACAAGCACTGTAAAGGGGTCAAGCTAGTGCTGGTACAGCCTTTATCATAGAAGTTGTTCGGCTGATTATTTTCAGAATGCATATTTTTGAAATGTGGGAGTCTATAGAAAAGACTCTTGTTTTTGTGTATTAGAGAAATAGCAGTTTCCACCTGCCTGATGAATATATTGTGTTTGGGACTTCCTTTTCTGGAAGGATCCTCAAATTAATGTCTTTAAATAACAGTGACAGAACTTGCCTGAATGTTAGGCTACCTTATCTGCCAGACATAGATGTTGGTTTCTGTCTATATCTTCACAAGTATTGCATGAAACTTTCATTGTGACATCAAACCAGTAATCCTGTCAACTTTACACCCTGTAGCTATTTCTTCTAGCCATTGTTTTATGGCTTTGACTCCATGGTTTGTGCTTCCCTGCAAACTTTCCCTGGTACTAGCAAGACCTTTTCAAATAATTCATATGTTGTTTGTGGTCAGTTATGTTTACTTGCATTCAAGTCTTCATCATACTTGTTTTTCTGTAACATATTTCAGAAGAGATGCTGATCAGGTTTACACGTATTCTACCACCCCTGTTGGATGTCTGTGCTCTGTTTTCAGAAGACAGTCTTGCTAGTTATTTCCATGTTTAAGATTTTATCTTGTACCTGGGAGTTGTCTTCCTTGTTTGTAAATCTAACATTCTGAAAGAGGCTTTAATTGACATGAATGTTTTGATTTCTTTTAGTCTACTAAATGTTTCTACTATAGTTTGATATTTGTCTGCTTTGTGAAGTTTTCTAGTAATGTAGATGGATTCTTGGATGTTTGGGATATATATGTATTTATATTGTCATCTTAGTTCTTTAACTCAAAATTTTATTTTGGCATTTGTCTATTATTATAATGATTTACACTTTATACCTGTTTTAGCATTAACAGTCTTCCCTTTTAGTTCACAGGTGGTGTTCCATATGCCCGCTCCCCCCCCCCCCCCCCCCCCCCCAAAAAAAATTCAAAACCTGAAACTGTTTACTTTTGGTACAATCTTTAAGTAAAGCATCTAGACATCTCACATCTCACTTATTTACCACATCCTGTTTATTTGCCGCAAAGGCTTAGGAAAAACCTCCTAAAACCTACCATAAAAGTTAAATAGCTCTTTTGATTGAGGAGTTGTTGTGCAATAATGTTATGTCATGTAATAATGTTCCAGCTGTGGGTAGCTGGTAGGAGCCACATTCTTGGCTTCTGTATTGCTTGTGTGAGCTTCCGGGCATCAAAGAATACTAAGCCTGAACTGCAAGCATACTCCTTCTGAACCCAGTGTATTAGCTATGGGGAAGGGGATATGCAGAAGGAACCTCTCCCAGCAATTGTATGACTAAGAAGGAAAAAGGAATACAGAATAAGAAACAGTAGACCATGAAAGGATTAGACCATCATGGTAACTTGGTATGTCTTGTGACACACAAGATAAGGAGGAGTCAAACTTGCACTTAAGAGTGGAGGAACTTGGAGGGCTGTCTCACAGAACTCAAGCCTGTATCTCGCAATCATGTCTCATGTGGTCATGGAGCAATGCTGTGTGCCTGGCAGCGATGCTGTGCTCAAGGGGTTGAGGCTGCTCTCAAACACTGTCTAATGGGTGTAAGAAGCAGTGAGCCAGAAATGGTAGAGCTGGCATCGGCAGGTCACCCTGAAACTAACTGCATCCTTGTTCCTATTCTGCTCCACAAGAGCATAGGAGTGCCTGAAACTCTCCCTGTGAACTGTACAGAGAACTTCTTTGCTGCACTGGCTGCAGTTTTTGGTGTGCATCTTAGAAAATTTTATTTTGGATTTGTTAGCAAGTTTGTCACACAGAAGAGTGCAAGTTATAAGGAGTCTTCAGGAAGGCAAAGTTAAGTAGTACTAGTTGTAAACAGTACAGCTTACAAGGAAAACATAGTGCCTGCAGTGTCTAATCTTTGACTTCATTACTTTCCAGGTCCTTCTGAACTTTGACAAATTACAGTAAAGGCTGTGTCTTTGTTTTTCCATTTAAAATGTAGGGTTATCTGTTTTGCAAAACTATTGTGAGACCTTGACTTTCTGTGCAGTTTGATGTGTATCAAGCAATCTGAATTTAGTGTTCTGCTGGCAAGAATCAAGATGTATACTTCTGTCTCTCATTTTAGCAGCTAGGCCATATTATTGGTATTATCATGTAAGGTAGCTGGAATTATTCTTGTTAGCCCTGGAAGGCAATTAAGGATGAAATCTTGCCTGTTGACTTCAGTATATCCAAAATATATTTCCTGTATAAAATGCAAGCTGCTTTGAAGCCTTCCAGGCACGTTCACCTTCACTATGCTAACCAAGAGGGAAAAGAATCAAGTGATCCTTCTTAAAGGGAATACACCTCTTCCTGCAACTCAAAACCAGAGATCAAGCTAACGAAGGGATCCTATTGCTCAAGAAAGCAGATTCACCAAATTTGTTATTGTCTTATTGTGAGAAAAGACAGTGTTGCCATCTGTCTTCAAAAGGGAAGTAAGGTTTGTTGAAGCTTTTATTTTGATTTGAGCATTATACATCATTCCTCCTGATTCTACCCTGGTTATACTGCTGGTTAATCTTCTTGCCTTAGGCAAACCACTTTACCTTCCTGTCTTTCCTTCCTCCACCTCAGCTACGGGAAATGCAATGGAAGTCTTTATTAGGCTATCTCCATAAGCTGCTATTTTAATGATACTTATATAGCACTTGGCATGTATGACCTCATATGCCTTGTTATGCTTCATATGTGTGCATCATCCTATTGCACTGTTGCAGGTTGGTAATGTTGAATATTACCTAGCAGCTGCTTTCAGTAAATGTGAAGAGTAGGTTTCTGTTCACAAAAACTAACTTGTTCCTTCCATGTGTTATATTTCACCATCATTTTCACAGTGGTGTTGCCTGGCAAGTGAGTTCACTGAACTCTTTACAACCATGGCTATAACAGAGGATGATGATTAATTACTCATACCTTGTTATTTCTGAGGTGTTTTCCCACAATTCGATTTTAAAAAATAAATCACTTAATTAAGGACATTTTAATGGTCTTACTATGACTAGTCTTCTCAGTTATTTATTAGAAATACTAGTACCATATTGTGTTAAATACAATATTTGTCACTTCAGTTCACATTTCCTGGGAATTTCTTCCTTACTTAATTGCCTGGTCTCTCTTAATCTGGTTCACTGCTGCCTGGGGATGGTGGGTGGATCTTGTAATCAGTTGTTCAGTAACCTGTAATGAGCAAATTTAAGAAAGGTAGCAGAACAATGCTACAACTTTGTAAATGGTTTTTTGCTTTTTTTTCCCCTTTTTGACAAATAGGATAGTGATCTTAAGAAATGTGCTGGTCTGACCCCATTTCTAGTCTCATTAAATTTGCTAGTGTCTGTTAGTGGTCAGATTTCTGAGCTCATATTAACCCTGAGGGATTTGGACTGATGGAGTGAAATGCATAGAAGAGTTTAACATTAAGCTGAAATGTGACTGTAAGCAGTGCCCCTTAATTCTTTTTGCTCCTTACAGTATTTTAGAGAATGTGATGAAGTGTGTGTGTATATATATATGTTATTTTATTTAGGACAATATGCCTAAAGGACTATAGATAGGCAATCTTTTACTTGTTTTTAAAGAAAAAACTTTTTATTATGTTGCATGTATAGATTATGTTTCAGGTATTTGACCTTTCATATCTTGCCTTTTGTGGACACTTTATTGTTGAAGTTATTCCAAGGGTACAATGGAAATACAGGAAACATCTACGTCAAGAACATAATATTCTGTCCAACTAAAGTTAATGGAAATATTTTTACACTATCTTAAATGGCAGCAGGACTGAGCTCAGAATAAAGATTAGACAGGAGCAAAACAGGGGAAAGCCGAAAAAACAAAGGAAAAAGGGGAGAACCAGGAAACAGTATCAAAGTAGATGGAGGTTATTCAATGGATGGCAAGATAGTTGAAAGCAAACTTTTGGGAAGTGTTACAGAGCAAAAATGTCTTGTTCCATATCAGCTGTACACACAAAATGTTTGATTTTGAAATTTACCTACTTTACATTTTGAAATGAACTTTGTAGATTCAATTTGAAACACATGATGCAGGAAGTAAGTTACTTTGCTACAGCAATGAAAAATTATTTTTGATATTACTTATGGAAGAAGGGTAAATTAATTTGGCTTAGCTGTAGTTTAAAAATAAATAAATTGAAAAGGACGTTATATGATTATGAATCTATGGTTTCTAACTGGTCAGGAAGAAAACATTCACAGTGCAATATTCCATCAAATTTTTCATTTTCAAAAACATTCTGCTGAGTTCAGAGCACAAAGTGTATTGCTAACTGGGAGAACTAAATGGTAACTTTTAACCATGTCTGTTTTCTCCCAACACCCAGGCTTACCAGTAGAGTCACTACACTAGCAATGAACAGAGTGGTCTATGACTTCTCTGAGAGTACTGCCAGTTTATGGCCAGAGAACCTCGGATATTCTCATCACAGATGATTTCTACCTTCTTTGCCCTTGTAGCATAGCTGAGATGCTTCGAAAAAGTAGCCAGGATGTTACCCTTTCTTTGGTGTAAATTTTTTTAATAATATGAATGTCATTAGAGTTAGATTTTTTTATTAGATTGGAATTAGAACTGTACCATCTTCATTGAGGGGAAACAGTTTATATGTGAAGAGGATGATCTTTATTTAGTATGTGAAATTACTGTTTCAATGACTGTTCACTATTTCACCTTTAATTTCTGAGATTTAAGTAAATCATAGAATCGAGGAATAATTTAGTTTGGAAAGAATCTCATGAAATACAGTTCCATCTCCTGCTTGCATCAGGCTCGCTCTTTCTGTTTAATTCGTTTTTTTATGTTGATATCTTTCATATATTTATAGACTGTTTTTTTCAAACTTCAGTCAAATTGGTTTTGATGTATTATGTGTTAGCTGACTTGCTTCTGGGATAAATGGCAGGGGGGTGTAATAAAAAGCAAAGGGCAGGAAAATACTGGAATTGTGAAGCAGTAAAATCAGCTAATGATACCTATTGGGTATCATTGCTATCAGCTAATGATACCTATATTGGGCCCAATGCTATTCAATATCTTCATAAGTGATCTGGATAATGGGATCAAATGTAGCCTGATGAAGTTTGCTGATGACACCAAATTGAGTAGGGAAGTAGACACTCTGGAAGGGAGAGCCACCCTGCAGGAAGATCTGGATAGGCTGGAAGAGTGGGCTAACAAGAACCTTATGAAGTTTAACAAAGACAAGTGTAAGGTCTTGCACCTGGCAAAACATAATTCAGGAGTGCAGCTCGGACTGGGATCCACCTGGCTAGAGAGCAGCCCCATGGAAAGGGACCTGGGGGTCGGGTCCTGGTGGACAGGAAGCTCAACATGAGTGAACAGTGTGCTGCTGTGGCCAAGAAGGCCAGGTTGCATCAGAAAGGGCATCACCAGCAGAGGTAAAGAAGTCATTATCCCACTCTACTCAGCACTTGTCAGGCCACACCTGGAATACTGTGTAGAGTTCTGGTCCCCATTATACAAAAAAGATGTGGACAGGCTGGAGGGGGTCCAGAGAAGGGCCACCAACATGATTAAGGGTCTGGGAAGCCTGCTGTATGAGAACAGGCTGAGAGAACTGGGTTTGTTCAGCCTTGAGAAAAGGAGGCTTAGAGGTGATCTCATCACCATGTACCAGAATGTAAAGGAGAGCTTCAAAGAAGATGGAGACTCCCTTTTTACAAGGAGTCACATGGTGAGGACAAGGGGTAATGGGTACAAGTTACTCCCAGGGAGATTCCGATGGGACACGAGAGGAAAATTTTTCACAATGAGAACAGTCAATCATTGGAATAATCTCCCCAGGGAAGTGGTTGACTCCACTACACTGAACATGTTTAAGACTCAGCTGGACATGGTGCTGGGCCATCTCATCTAGACTGTGCTGGAAAGGTTGGACCAGATGATCCTTGAGGTCCCTTCCAACCTGGTATTCTATGATCCTATTCAGATTGTTATTCTTATTTATCAGGATCCCAAAGTAAGGGAGCCATAGTTGTCTGCAGGCTGACTTATAGGCCAGGCTTGAATTCTGGGCCAGTGGCTTTGGAATTCAAGATCAGAGATTTGTGTTTTGTGTCATTGGTGCAAAATTGACACTTTTCCTTTATTTTGTGAACATTTTAAAAAAAATTTCCACTTCAGAACTAACTCACTTAAATCCAATTACTAAGGCTAAAATTTTCAGTATAAGATCTGACATGCTGGCCTGTCTTCAAGGCTTAAAGGATGAGACCTTGGCAGTGACCTAGTGAATATTACAAGCATCCAGCCTGCAGCACTCGTTCTTTACTGACGGGTGTTTAAGTTGGATTCCCAGTCTTGAGGATATCATTGAAGTCCTCAGACTTCCAGATTTCTAGTAATGATATTTGTATGCTACTATTGTTTAACATTTTCTTATAATCCAGTGTACTATAGTCCTGTTTCTCAGGGTGGAAAAATATGGCAGAGCAATGTCTCTTCATAAATTTTTTTTTTTTTACATTCTTTTGACAGAAACTTCTCTCAGTAATGGGTCAGGCATAAAGGTAACTTTTCATCTCATTTAAAAGCAAACAAACTTTTTTTAAGCCTGTCAGAACTTCCCATGGCACAGTCCTGATGTGGAGGGGTAAGGGTTGTGTTTATGTTGTGAGAGTGAATCAGGAATTGGTTAGATTGGGACACTCCTGGTTTTGCTGGATAGAGAGTCTAAGCCCATATTGCTCTTGGCTAAAGTACCAGGAACAATCTGGAAAGAAATCAGTGTGCTACTGGCAGGGGAAAAGAAGATTATTTTTTTTTTTTTTTTTTTTCCCCAAGCATTTTGTTCTGGTCCGAAGGGCTGGAATTGCACTGAACGTTCTCTGTGATTCAACTGCTGGGTGAGAGGTTGACCTCAGTAATTTTGAAAAAGTATCTTTTTCTTGGTAAAGTGTGAAGACAGTCCAACTGAGTAAACTGCTACACAGCTGCCCTGCTGTAAAATAGGAGGGTATTTCAAACTGTGCATTGGACTCAGCATTGTTCTACTGTAGTTTCAGTTGCTGCAAATGCAAGGCATTCAGTCAATACTCAAATAGAGCATTTTTTACTATTTACATTGACACCTCGATATCAGTTTACCCACCTCTTCAACTGATCCCACAACTAAAAAAAATGAATTTGCATTTTTAATTTAAATGTCAGCTATGACATGAGAAGCTTGTTGGTTACTCCAGCTCCTTAGTTTGCGTTGCATGAACCAATGCTCCACATCCCACCCACTGAACACCTTCCACACAGCGGGCCTTTAAGCCAGCAGAACACCAGCCTTGTAGGACTGTTAAGTGCAGTGTAGCATCCAAGAGTAGATGTGCCAGAAGACCATGTGTGGAGGAAGTTTGCAGGCACACAGCATCACCAATGCTTTGTGTGTGCTATAAGGACTATGGTAACAGAGGTGAAAGCTAAAGCAGACTGACAGTTGCTTTGTCTGCAGTATGGTCAGAGCTGCACTGCAGTTGCATCCACTCTCAGCCTTTGCTAGTGCCAGGTACAAATCAGGTCCCATGTCTTCATGAGGTGAGAAACTGGAATAATAAAGCTTTATTATCTCTTTATAATGGTAGACAAGGGTTCAAGCCATTTCTCCTGTTAACTTCGTGAACTTTCCAGCATCTAAAAATGATACTGTTCTCTGCTTACAAATTTAGAATCATGGAATCATAGAATTGTTAAGGTTGGAAAAGACCCTTAAGATCATCAAGTCCAACCGTTAACCTATCACTGCCAAGTCCACCACTAAACCATGTCCCTAAGCACCACACCTACCGGTCTTTTAAATACCTCTAGGGATGAGGACTCAACCACTTCCCTGGGCAGCCTGTTCCAGTGCCTGACTACTCCTTCAGAGAAGAAGTTTTTCCTAATATCCAACCTAAACTTGCCCTGGCCCACCTTGAGGCCATTTCCTCTCATCCTATCGCTTGTTACTTGGGAGAAGAGACTGACCTCCGCCTTACTACACCCTCCTTTCAGGTAGTTGTAGAGAGCAATAAGGTCTCCCCTCAGCCTCCTCTTCTCCAGGCTAAACAACCCCAGCTGTGTATGTATGTGCTTGTGGGAGAAACAGGGAAGGTCTTTGGACAGTTCTGATGTTCTTTTTCAATTAAAATTTAGGACAGCATTTGGCTATCTGCTTTTTAATTTGTCACAACATAAGGATATGTATGATATACATTGAGTACACACTCTATTCACAGTGCAATAGAACAGAAAATTTGATTTCAGTTTATCCTTCTAGCAAATCTGTGCAGGATCTCGTGTCTCCAGGAAAAAGCCTTAACACTGCATTTGGAAGAAATGAAAATGGCTCCATATGTTTCAAAAACTTACTGCCATTCTCTGTCTACCCTCTCTACTTCTATCTTTTGTGGGCATTTTTTTGAGTGATCCATTCTCTTTGAGGGTTATAATTTATTTTTTACATATAACTCTCTCTCCTGCTGTCCTCCCAGTGTGTCTCAAGGAATGCTTTTGCATCACTGCTCTTTCCATTTTGTACACATGATGCTTTTGACAATGACACTTGAGCTGAGATTTTCTTAGAATTGCTTACAAAGGTTACAAAGAAAACAAAAACTATGCGGGGAGGTCATCCCTCCATTTGTATTAGCTTTGTATCTACTTGGTGTCACGTCACTCTCTTTCTCCCCCTACTTGGCATTTCATCTGGACCTCCCTCAATGTGTGTGCCCATGTTGTTGTAAAAGTATGCTTATGTGGAGGCCCATATGAAGACCAGGTGAAGCCACCCTTAACACTTTTCATATGCCTCTACACTGATTAACTGTTTCATACTCTGAAGAAATTCCTTTGGCAAATATGATCACCTAGGCATTAAAGAGATCAGGAAAGGTAAAACTGATAAGCTAGAACATGCGTGATATTTCAGAAACATAATACAGGAATCATACATGCTTTCTGCAGGTATATTAACCTTAGCTTTATTTGAACCTATATATAGCCTTCAATCAGTCTTGCGCTGGAGTACAGCAGTGCTGCTTCCCAAATTAGGTCCTTAAGTAATCTATAACTAGAAGTGAGCTTAGTTATGTTTTATATCTCAAAGAGCTTTAACAGTGAAAACAGCCCATTATCATCAGAGGTCTGTATACATCTCTGCAGCTTGTTAGGCCAAGTTTTTCTACTTCAAGCAGACAAATGTGGTACAGATTAGCTAGTTTACTATAGTTACATAGGAGAAGACATGTTAGGATTTCAGGCATTCTTTTATGTCAGAAATAGTCAAACTTTTTGCTAATGAGCAGCAAAGTGGTACTGATATTTGCCTTAACACTATTCTCCAAACTTTTTTTTCTGGGTGCCTGTGAAGCTGCGGTGCCCAGAATGCTGTCACTCGTAGGCACCTGTGCAAGGGGTAGGCAAGTGGTACACTGAGCCGCATACTGATGAAGAGGCATTCGAAGGCTATCCTAGCTAATACTAGTGTGACCCAGAGATTATTTAGCATGACCTAGAGAATTCCTTTGAGAACCTCTCTTCTGCAGTGTTCTCAAGAAATACGAAAGTAGAAAGTTGAATGAATCTTGTATGCAGATGCAAGATTATTTCACAACAGCTTAAGTCTGAATAAAATGAAGGGAAATAAGAAGGTGTTGTAGGACTGTTTATGAAGTCTTTGCATTTGTTTTTCTCTAAGTTGAAGCTGTGCACCAAATTGACAGAAATTCTGAGTACAGTTGGCTGAGAAATGGTTCTTCTGTTTGAATATTTGAGATTTCAGATGTATTTGTTTTACCTCTGCATAGTGTTTCTTGTCTATTCCACACAAGTATTTGAATCCAGCAGAGGAAGGTCTTCCCTTCTCCCAGACAGCTTCTATTTCCTAAAAGTATCCCTTGAAGTGGGGACTTGAGCCTAAGTTCAGTATAAATGCCCTAATATTTTTCTGCATAAACATGTATACATGTATTGATAGGCAAATGATTCCAACAGAATCTATTGCATGAGACTAACATGAGAACAGTAAATAGCTAGTGGTTGGAATATGAAGTTAAAATGTGTTAAAGTAGTACTTCGTGGTCTGAGTCAGGAGATATTTGGCCTGTTATTAACCCACAGGTGCTGGGTTTTTGATTAGCATGGGTTGCATATAAGTGTGCTCTTAATTGTGACTGCCAGTTAACTCTGATACATAAAAACTGATCTGACAAAAAAAAAAAAAAAGGCGGGGTGGGAGCAGGGGAAGAAAGGAACAAAAACTTTGCTCAAAAAATGGCCAACCATTACTAGGTCTGATGTGTTAAACAGCATTTTGATATTTGGTCTGTAGTCTCATGGATCTAGCAATTACTTTTTTTTTTTTTCTTATGAAGTATTATGGCATTTGATCTAAACTGTGTGTGTTTCTACAAGTGAGCATATTCACACAATATGGACAAAAGTAAGATAATGACTTAATTGGCATATGCCCTACCATAGTTTCACTTCTGTTATCACCAGCCATCTTTCCAGGCACCTGTGAAGTACAGGAAAGATTAGTTCCAGTAAGGTTATGCTTGATGGAAAATCCAACCATATATTTAATAGATCAAGGGTGCAGTGAGACAAAGGTGATATTCCCTGAATACAGGAAGAGGATACTGTCCCATCCCTCCCCAGTCTCAGGAGGACCAATGACACTTCTATCAGTATTGCTCTTCAAAGCTTCACTATCCCACTTTGACCTGAATAGTTAAGTCTGGAATATCTCAAGTCTTCAAAACTTCTGAGTTCAGGTTAGATGTCTGGAGGGTTGAGGTGGTGGGAAAAGGCAGGGAGAGAAGAAAAAAGAAAAGGCATAAGCACAAAACTGTTGTCCGTATGCATCTGGCAAACTACAGACAGAAGATATTTAATGTTGTTTTCACTGATTCAATTATAGGAGTAAGTTTGCACCATGTAGCATTGATTTTTTTTTTTTTTAACTACTTCTACATAGAGAACTGAATGTAATTCAAAGGTGGGAGATTGTGGTGAGCTATTATTGTTTTGCTTGTGTCTTGCATCACACTGTTTCTAATGCCTATTTTTTGACCAGCCTTAAACAGGTTAATTGGCATTTCTTTTCTGTAGTCTTCTGGAAATGAGTTGTCTTCAGCTTTTGTGCATAGCAGTAGTGAGAAGCAGGAAAGCAGGGGCACTTTCTTGTTTGGTTTGTTGTGTGTGGGTGGGTTTTAATGCCTGTTTTATTCGTAACAAATAACAGAGGTATCTGTCAGTGCCTTTTAAAGAGCACATCTATTTAAACTATTAATTTCTGGAATATATTGAAGAGAAATGCTGTACCTTTCCCAAAATAGGAATTGCATAATTGGTTTTTGTCTCCTGATTTCAGGAGGAAGGTTCAGTTGCTTTGCTTTTTATGGATAATCTCCAGTCTAATAATGAATGTAGTTAAATGAAACTTTTGTGGGAGAGGGACACTGGAGAGAGACACTCCATCTCCCTTGAAGTTAAAGATGGCCCACAATACACAGTTTTGATCCTGTTTCAAATGTTTTCATATTTAGGATCTGGATTTGAGGGTGGTGTTTGAGTCTTTCCAGAAACAGGTGTCAGGTGAGAGGTGGAATCTGAATTGCACAGCCTTGTGCCTGCAGTCTGTGCTGAGTTAGCGCTGAGATTCCTGCCTGATTTTTGTATCAATGGCAGTTATAGAAAAGTACATTCTGCTTGAGAACTGATAGACTTCGAGAAACTATTGAGCATGTGCTTTGAAAATTATATGAAGTGATGAAAATCCTTTAATAAAGCAATATTGACTTATTTTTTCACTCTGGAAGACAGTAGAACGTCGAAATCACATAGAAAACTGGATCTACTTGCATTTGCTTCTCTATTCAGTGAAATGAGTTATCTTATTTTCTGGTTATATGATGGCAGCAGGAAAGGATTGTTAATCAGACACTTGACATACACAGAGAGCTTTTTTCCTTCCTCTGAAGACTTTACTGTCATAATAGAGACTGACAAACGGAAAGTAAAAGAGAATATTCAATGAATAAGCCACTTATTTTTTGTGTATCAAACATGTATTTCCCATTTGTGAGGAAGTTCTGTTATCCTACAGTAATTTATATGAAGCAAATTTCTTTAGCTAAGGCTGGTGGCTATAACAGACTTAATATTATGGAATATTTCCTTGCTTCCATTTCTGATACAGTTTCACATCCAATTTCCTTGCACTACTGTGAGGTATCATAAAGCATTATAGTAGGACAAAAACCTAGTTCCACTTATCCTTTAATTGTTTTTTAATGCAAAATATTGTACTCACATAAAATACCCATTTGTTTATGTTAGGTGCCAGAGGCTAATTCACTGAACCTGGGATGTATTATTGCAAAACAATGGTGTTCACTACACTTTCTCACTCCTGTTAGCTGTTTCCCAGGTTCCTTTCATGGCCAGTAAGAGTTTATTAATGCTAAATAAATAATTAAGAAGGGATAATTGACTTATTTATCTGCAATGATACCAGAATTATGCCTTTTTTTTTTTCTGGAAAACATCATTGTTCTGTTTTTAATGCACTGCAGAATGTGGAGCCTGCATACCCTTATGAATCATGGATAACTCATTTGTGCCAGAGATTCACTGACAGTGACCCAAACCCTGCTCTCACTAAATGAAGAGGAATAAATAGATATGCTGTTTCATCCTACTCACTAAGAAGGGGGAAAAAGAAGAGATCTTTTTTCTGTCTTCTCTTCTTGTCATCATTTGTAATATTCTCTTAGTCCCTGAAAAGCCACCTGGTTCTGTCCTCCATGGTATATAATTCTTTTCACCCGCTCCCTTCTGAAGATGGAGATTGACACCTGTGCAATGGGGCTCTTGTCAGCAAGATTTGCTCTCTCCCTTGCTCCTCTTTTACATCTGAGATTACCAGAGCTGCTCTGAACAGCAGTAAGGTGAAAAGTCCTCACTAATGAATTATTTCCAAGGAATGAGCAATCTGTGGGACTCCTAACCCACTCATCTTTACTTTCACCAGGAAATCAGGCTGTGGTTGTTTCCTCACCTCATTCAGCATTTTGAAGAACCCTCCTGAACTCTTGTCTTTTTTCAGGTCTTGGAATCCAATTGCTTTGGATTTTATATTTTAATGAGACTGTTCTAGCTCAGGCATTCTTCAAACTTCAGCTGTTGTTCCTCATTCAAAAGCAACTTTATGGTGGTAAAAATAACCACTCATTTCTTTTCTCCTTTTGCTATTTAGCCTTCAGAACTCCTCTCAGGATTGCTTTGAAAAACTTAGATTTTTGCCTTTCTCCACTACATGTGTTACAGTAGCATCTGGAAGCTCCAGCCAAGATCAGAACACTGTGCACAATGCTCAGTGCAAAAGCAAGAACATGTCACTTCATATGCTAAGCAGAAGAGAGAGACAGAGTCTAGCAGGAGAGAAGGATGGCAGGAGGTGACAAAACTTGTCAGAATATTAGTAGGAAAGCAAAGAGTGGAGCCCAACTTTTTGAATTTCTACTCAAGGAGTCTGTCCACTAGATCACTCTGCTGCTCTGAGTATATTTATTGTGGCTGGAGGGCCACACAGGCTTTAAATAATTCAGAAAATACAAGTCTGGCTGTGAACAGCAAATGGAGTGCAAATATCTCCTGCTTCTGCTTGGCTCAGGGGTCTCTCTCTGGCAACTGAGCAGTGGATACGTAAGCAGAAAGAACGAAGTAGTAGTATCCGCAGAAGGAGGGAAAGGGAACAGAAATCAGAATTTCAAAGGACAGGAGTGAAACAAGGTCTTTTCCAATTAGATCAGAGCCTTAGACATAATCTGTTATTTGGGAGGGATGTAGTGTGTAGAGAAGGGAAATGTCATATGCATGTGTGTGCATGTACCTCCCCCCCTGCCCCCTCCCCTCCCCGGTCATTGGTATTAATGTACCCTAATTTGGAGTATAAGGAAGGATCCAGGCGGTGAAACTAACACAGCAGGTCTGTGTTTATTAAATAGCCTTTTAAGAGGTGATTTGACTATCTAGGACTCTAGTCTATATATACTGTCAGTTATACTTTTTCCAATGAGACTTTTGTTCAGGAAAGCAATTTAATATGTATGAATACTATCTGAATTCAATAACTGCGCAGATTAAAAGAGAAGGAGGTAAGAAATGCTTGCTTCATGTAATTAGCAGGGAGTAGATATTAAATGAAGTCATAGTACCCTGACTGAACAAAGACTTAATTTTCAGTGCAGGCAGGACCATTAACCATCTAGTTTTGACACTGTCATGTGCATGGAAAGAGAAAGAAACATATCTGAGGGAGAAGCAAAACATAACTCAATCTAAAAAGGCAGGAAAATGACTCTAGACTGCTGAACCTGCTAGCAAAATTTTGTGGCAACTCTAAGTGGAAAGTAGCAAAACATAATGCTTATATCTAAGGAGTGAGAGAAGGTGGAATAAGAGATAACTGGAAAGGAAAAGGAAGAGAGGAGAAATCCAAGAAAAATCCTAGTAAAGAGTAGCTAAAGGTTTGGGATTAAATTAGAAATGCGATGCCAAAACGTGAACCTGCCAAAGACACATTGTACTGAATAACCTTTTATGGTTCTCTGATAAGGCAACTTTGTTTTCCCTATTTTCCCTTTTAACAAAGGAAAGTAAGCGGAGATTATACACGTGATAATTTACTAGTAAATACAGAAAGCAGAAGCTATTAGACAAAGGGTAAAATGGGAAAGGGCAATGGCAAGGATTGTTTCTGAAAGCAGAGAATTAGAAGTAGACTTCAAGTATTGAAGAAAAAGGATGAGTAACTGAAATCTCAAGGTTATGCATTGAGGGCCCGAGAACAAGAAAGTCTGCAACAATTTGTGGCTCATTCAATGGAAAAAAAAAAAAATAGAAGGACCCATGTATACTAGTTGATAATGACTGTGACTGCATTTGCCAGTAAGATGTGGTGATGAAGGCAGCAAGGTTAGTCCTAGACTGTATGAAGTGAGATATTTCTGATGGAGATAAGGGTGTAGTAATGTCACTGTGCAAGTTACTGTGAGACTTCATTTGCTGTCAAGCATGCTATCAAGTCTTTCAGTAAAAAATGCATTTTGCAGCAGCTACAGATCTACCAGGGTGTACAGGGCAGGGGGAGTGGAAAGCAATGTAGTTTCGTAAAAGGAATCTAAAGAATTTTGCTTAAGTCTTGGCAAACAGAAGCTGAGAGCATGTGTTTGCTTTCTAGAAATGCATTGGAAGATAAATTCTTATTTAACAGGAAAGAGGAAACTAAATCGGAATGAACTGGCTCTTAAGAAATCTAGATCAGAAATTAGAAATTTCTGACTATCAGAGCAGTGCAATTCTAGAATAGCCACTTAATAGAACACTTTTGACCCCACAATAAATTATTTTTAGAGTTGATTTTTAAGCCATTTATGAGCAAATTATCTGATCAGGTTGCTTCTTGTATCAGAAGAGTGCATTTGATGACGTAAAATTTCATTTTAGTCCTCTCTACTTCTACAGAAGTATATAAGCATGTGCTTATATATCAAATTTGTTTGATTAGAAACTGCTTTCTTATTTGAATGAGACTACTTAAGGTATTTTTACCAACTCATTTTGATATTTGTGATACTGTGTTGCTAGTTTTCATCTTTTTAACTTGTCTGTTGAAGGATTAACATCCTAATGTGAATCTTAGAAAAGCCAACACCAGGCTATCCTTTTCTTACCCCTTTTTTGACAGTTTTTAGCTAGAGCTGCTGTGCAATAGATGTGACTGAGGGTCCCCAAATTTCTGTAGTCTCCTGAGTGATACTGATCTCATAACTCCCTGTAAAATGGTTGTTGCTTCCTTCATTAAGTAATCCAGGCTTTACTTAATCAGTAGGGTTAGGACCTTAAATGAGTAAATAGTAAAAGGGGAAAGGCTAATGGTGGTGCTCATAATGCATGTCATAACTCCCTTGAAAAAGGCACAGAGAGCTGTACTGTTTGTTATTAAACTACAAATTAAGGCAGATTTGGAGGACGAAAAAAAATGTTCAATGAGGCACTGGCACTATTTTCATGGACGCTCACGTTAGTCTCCAAATTAGTCCTTGCTTGTGATTGTGTCTGAGCATTTCCACGGTCTATGGCCCCAAATTATTTCCAGTGTTGTTTTTCTCCTTCTCTTTCATTTCTATTTCTCCCTCCCTGCTAGGTGTTTACAAGGACTTCTCTCTTATGGTGTATTGTTCTTATAAGGCTATGAGGAATACTGTCCTCTGCAATTACAAGTGTAGCCTGAGCATCAGGAAGCAGTGAACTGGGATGAACTCTCAGATTAATATCTTGAGCACATTCTCTCCTGCTGATGGCCTTGTTGACTTTTCTGTCACACGATGCAGGAAACATGCCCAGCTTTTTATGGGAGTGAGAACTTTGTGTGTACTCAGTAATTAGCAATTTAAATGTATGCTGATGACAATATTCGTTCAAGATTATCAACATACTTCAGTCACCAAGTTGGACTTAAAGTCCTGAAAGAAGCTGTAAAAATGTTCTGAGTAGATCTGCCCTATGATGTTCCATCAAGCTATGCTGTTCTGCTTACATTGGGCTAAATACAGTCCAAAGTCATGGATTCTGTCATTGCGCACAAACCTAAGACCCCTCAGCTCTGATATTTCTTTTTTTTCAGAAAAACTATAACTGTTTCATGTTTTTGCAAGACCCAGGCTGTCATTTGCAAAGAGAACAAGAGTGGCAGCATCCTTGTGTCTTCAGCACTGCTGTTGTCTGTGCATTGGAGAATAGTTTCTTATTTCAGGACCTAACCTCAGATGGAGGGAATGTCTACTTTATCCAGCTCATCAAAGAGCAGTTTGCCTGAGGAATGAAGAGAATCTGCTTACTCACTGCAGAACAAATGATCAAGTAACATACTGAACAAAAGAACCAATATCCTTCACAAAGCTTGGTCAGCAGATTTTTTTTTTTTTTTTTTTTACTTCATGTATTACTCTTCTGTCTATCTCACAGTGATATTCTGTAAATATCATTAAAAATGAACAGGAGCTGATCCAAGGGAGAATTCATTGGATGGTCTTATCCTATTTTTTTTTTTGTGCAGAGTACAAAATTGCCATATGGTTTGGCAGGTTTAGCTAAGTGAGAAATCTCAGCCCAGAGAATATCCAGGCCAGCGTAGCTGATGGAGTGTGTACTACTGCTGAAATGAACTTGCAGAGGAAAGCAGAGTTTAGATGATGACCAGTGTCCTGTTGTAAATCGGTTATCTCTGACCTTCAATGTGTGACAGACTCTCTTAAACACAGACAGAATAAAAAAGGCCACTATTAAAAAAAAGGAAAAGGAAAAAGAAAAGTGCTATATCACAGAGTTCCACTTGCAGAATTTGATAAGTTCACCTTCATTTCTAGTTTTGCCAGTGGTCATATGGAGATTAAAAAAAAATATAAACATGTCAGTAACTCATAGCAACACATTTGGGTGAAGGGATCTAGGAGCAGTGACTTTATATTGTCAGTCTCCCATCCCCACTTCAACACGAATGGACTCTCAAGCAGCAGGGCCAGTGGGAGAGCATTTTTTCCCCATCTACTATATTGTCTGAATTGTAGAGTGCCTAAAATTGCCTGCTTCTAAGTCTGGTGGATTCCTCCAGTTGGATCAAAGTCCATCAAGTCTGATATAAGTCTCTAACAGTTTACTAAGTCTGAATATACCAATATCGCAGGGTTGACCAAGCTAATTGGTTTTGGAAATTTTACTCAGTTTACTAGTTTATAATGACACTACAAATTCAATAGTATTCATTGCAATTCTGAATTAATAATACTATACAAATATAGACTCAACAGACATATTTTAGTTGGTGATCATTGTGACAATATTAGCATACTGTTTGTTCAGCTTTGCCTGTAAGCCAATTAGCGGCCTTATACTGTCATTAACTTGCTGACAGCAGGGTTTATTTAGCATATTCCTCCTTTCTGTCAGGAAATTATATTCTCTTGTACTGCTGTCTTTACTTTCTGTGAAGTCAGTGGCTTATGTGCTTTTTGACACAGCTACTCTCTTAGCAATTTAATGTACCAGGCACAAAATAAAATCCACAAAACTAGTTTGAACTAGTCCTTTTGCCTTCTGGCTATCCCTTCAGTTGACAGAAGCTGGAAAGGATCTGGCTCTACTTAAGCTCTAACCATATAAAGAAAATTGATACATGATAAGTTTATCCTAGATTTTTACATAAGCTAATCAGCAAGCTGAATTGGTCTGTGATTTTATATTGTGTCTTCCTTATGTTCTATAGTGTGCCAGTAATTCTGGAATGGTATAATATTTCCAGACATTTTTAGAGGGACAACTTACAGTGAGGATTTCTCAGAAAAACATAAAGATCTGAGAAGAACGTTGGTGCAGCACTTAACACTAAATGATTTATGTGGCCTTTTAAATAGGTGTGATGAAGCTATAGTTAATTTACATATCATATCTTATATATTACAAGTGTTTATAATGTTTTTGCTTTCCTTATAGACATTTCTATATTGGTGAATGCATAAGATTTCAGAAAATGTAGTAGCCTGACCACAAATGTTTAGGTCTAAGTTTCATAGGCTGGTCTTCATTTGATCTCCCTGCAGAAGTTGGATGGATGCTTAACAAAGCACAAGCTGTTTGTGGTTTTAACATAATTTCTCTATAGTAGCACTGATTTTGAGGAGGCTGGTGGTTTGAGTAACTCCATCATCCCAGAGTGCAGATGTCAAACTGAATTTGGTGGTACTGAAGTTTCAGTACATGGCAAGGAGGGACCATTGTTTTCAGGTTAGGTGAAGAGACTCGTAGATATTAGTTACCAGAAAAGTAGCAATATTGAGATGTCCCTAGTCAACAAAACAGTTAACTAATTACCACTGTTGTAATACATTTGTATTTTATTTGTGAGCTTTGAGTAATGATGGTTTTGTTACCAATATTTATTTATTCTGCCAATTGGTATGCTGCTTCCTGAAACTGGTGGTAATGCCTCTATTACTTCTGCTGCATTTCTTTGTAGTTTAAACCTACTCCTAAATTAAATGGAAATGTTAAAACATAGACGGGTGATTGATACTGGCTAACAGAGTTCTGCCTTCCACAATACACTTCAGGATATCTGGCTGCCTACAGTGCACCTTTCCTTAGATTGTTTTGTTTTGAGAAATGTTTCTGGCCTGTAGTTTGCATTATCTGTTACTGACTTCATTTGGGGAAATTGTTAGGCTTTAGTAACTGTAATGATTGAGTAATCATTGAAGCAAATTAAAATACCATTTTAATATAGCCTGTTAACTTTTTTTGCAAACTAGGAACTAACTTGCTTTTATCTGTGTTTTCTAAAGGTTTAAATAATTCATACTAAACTCATCTTTTGTCCTAGTGAAGTTGGATTGCTGATGTTCCTCTGGAAAAGAAGAATGTAAAATCAAGGGAAAAAAGAACACTGCAAATCATCTGGCTAATCTTTTAGCTTGCCACATCGATTACAAATACCAAATATTCATAGACCGTTATTACATTAGGAGTGATCTACAAAGCAAGTGTGTTCACTTAAAAATCAGGAATCTGATTCTCAGCTACCTTAAAGCTATTATGTATCTCCTAATCTAGCTGTCTAGCTAGCTCTATAAAATTTTGCTAAAGTCAGTGCAAATACAATATCATGGATCTACAAGGCTCTTGTATGCAATTAATATTGTGTAAAGCAACTTGAGGATAAATAAGAGCTGTTTCTACAGCTCTCTGCTAAATCCTTCCACTGAGTCTTGAGTTCTGCTGTCATTGTATTGATGTAGAAACTGGCCCTGGGTATATTGGGTACCTATGAATAATTTTGAAAAGATGAATTAGAAAAAAATTAGAGATGATTTATGTTCAAAGAGGGGGCTAAATCCATTCAAGAAGTTGTTTGTTGCCAATTAATTAGCTACTGCTAATTAGAATAATAAATTTGAGAGCAGTTGTAAGACTTGGCATTGACTTTCACTGTAGACTTATCTGTACTAAATGCTATCATTAGGATTGGCAATAAATCTGTCATAATAGGTGAAAATGGATAAAATGCTAAGAAGCCTCGAAAACATAATTTGACTGAGCAGAAGTCTTTACACTTTATAAATATGACTACTGGAATTATTCACATGAATTGATCAGCTCAGACTTCAACACAATGTTATAAAACATGAAACTTTTGCACTTAGTGAAACTCAGTGCTAAAATGGAGGTATAACTCTTTTTCATTATAACATTTGCAATTTAAAAAAGAAGCGTATGTGCTGCCAGTAAAATTGTAGTAGAGAACTCCAAGCTGGAAGTTTTAAACAAATGATCTAATTATTAATTCTTCACTTTTGTATTCATGTAGTACCAACATGAGATAGAGCAATTCTTTACATGTCAATCTATCTTGTCTGTCCTAAAGATCTTGTGATTCATTAGTTAACAAACTACTTACTAGATGATAGAAAATAGCAAAAAAAGAAGAGAAATGCTGTTAACAGAACTCTGAATGTGATATGCCTCTTTTTAGAAATTTAAAATGGGATTACTTGTTTTTACGTGAGTCTTTCTCCAGGATGAAATTTCCCTGCAATGCGTTATATAGCGCAGAAACGTCTGTGTGAAACAAGGTCTGAGCATCTTTTGAAGCAATATACTTTTAACATGCTGTTGCTCTAAGTTGGTCTCAGCCAGTGACACCACATGATTTTGTCAAAATAAGACAATTTTTAAAAGACTCTGTTCTTTTGGCAAGCATACTTGAATTCAGAGTATTCGCATTGCTAGTTACTCAAGTTCAGTTGAGTGCTCTTGAAAACTTCATCAAATATTTTACAACCTCAATTAAAATAGAATGACTTTGAAGAAATGCTGGAGACTTTCTTTTAAATTTTTATTTTGTACTGAATTATTTTTACTGCTATTTTTACATGAAATGCTGCTTTTATAGTGTAGAGTCTAGACAAATTGCTTTTTTGTCAATATGCCATTACATACTAAATTCAGAAATTCTAGCTGGTGGGGAACTACTATCTATATACATCAGGATCTCTGCCAGTTACCCAGCTACTGTTGCTCAATTAAACAGAACTGGGAAAAATCACACCAGTAAGGTCCCTTATGCTCAACCAATCTTGCCTGATGTATTTAATGACCTGAAAAATAGTTATAACAGCAGGACAACACCACTTACTGCTGATGCAAAACTGTTCAGGTTAATTTAAAATAACGTGCAAACACAAAAAGCCTCACAATACTGGGTCACTGAAATGTAAAATGCCAGAAGAAATTATATGTTAATGAACATAAAGTAGTGCATGTGAGGAGGGGAAGGGAACTGAAGAACAATCTCTTTCATCATACATATAGAACAGCGAACTCTAAATTATGCATTATAACTCACGGAAAAAATTCTGAAATCAAAATAAATAGATTTTCTGGAAGGTAAAAATGAATCAGCTCTGTGGAAAATACTTATGTAAAAGAGAAATTTAATTTTGGGAATTCTTGAAAATAGGGACAGTACAGAAAATGTAATTCAAATGTATAAATCCATAATTTACCTGAATCTTGGATATTGTGTGCTGTTCTTACTATCACATCTTAGGACATAGGAAAACTGGAAAAGGCTTTTTGAAAAGGTGGGGAGAGTAAATGGATGATCAGAGGAGTGGAATCACTTCTGTATGGTGACAGACTAGATAGACTGAGTTTCTCTACCTTGGAAATGAGATAACCGAGAGAAGATAGGGTAGAGCAAATAAAATAATGAATTACATGAGGAGGGTGAATGCGGAACTGTCATTTCAGTATCTCTTAGCATACAAGAACTAAAGAGCTTGTGTTAATATCTCCAGGCAGCAAGTTTAAAACAACAAGGAACACTTTTTCATACAAAAAATAATCAAACAATGTGAAACACTGCCACTAGATGTTGTAAAGGCCAAAAGTTTAACTGAGTTCAAAAAGGGATTAATGGCTACTTTTGTTTCATGAATTGTAAAAACATCCTGCTTAGACACAGCTTCTGGCTTAGGAAGTTCCCAAACCACTAATTGCCCGAAGATGGGAAGGAGGGATTGCTCAGCTTTTGCCATGCCTCTTATAATCTTTCCTTATGCATCTCCTAATGGCCATGTTGGGAGCAAGATAATGGGCTAGACAGATTTTTTTGGTCTGACCTATAATGGCTGTTTTTATTTTGTAGGTGTAGATTTTTTTTTTTTTTTCAGTAATGGGGAGACAAAATGGAAATTTTCAACTTGTTTTTGGAGTTCAGTAAATGCTGTCTGGAATAGGATTCTTAATAGCTAATTAGGAATGATCACACTTTTTGCTTTCCTTATTTTAATATATAAAAAAATTAGTCTACAAATTCATCTGCTGAATGCTTAGAAAGATTTTCTCTAAATACAGGGAGATGTGGATGAAGGTGAATCATTTATGTATTTCACTTGAGTAATCATGATACATGTATTTTAATGTGTCAGAAAAGCTGATAGTGAGCAGGGGGAGTTTTCTGTGGTTATTCTGTCTGAAAGGAGGTGAATGGTATTATTTTTGCCATTGTGAGTTAAGGAATACTAAGTTTCAATTGCAGAACATCCTAAATTTTACAGTTGTACTTCTGAGAATTAATAGAAACAGAGGCCAACAAGGAGAGTTTCTTTAACATTTGTACCTTTTTTGTACAACTCTATCATCCTTTTTTCTGCTCAGAGTGAAGACTGACTTTTGGGATTAAAGGAAATACGAATGATTTTTTGTTTTTTTTTTTTTTTTCTGACTAACCTTCTATTCTAGGTTTTTTCCATGTGAATTTATAATATAGGAGTTTATTTGTACACTAAACAGATTTAATCAATTATCATAGTGCACTTTAAAAATGAAAAATACATTACTCTGTGTCAAATGAGTTTATCCTGTACTGCATGCAAACTACACACATCGTTATAAATCATGGTCTCAAACTTCTAAAGTTGTTATTTTTGTTTATTAGGAAACCTTGCTTCAGATCCAAAAAGGCAATAAGGAGACTACACATAGCAAGAAGAAAGTGAGCCACAATCGATCATGAAATGCAATTACACAATATTCAAAGCTGAGAGAAATAAAGACCTTAAATTGCAGTAGCCTGTAAAGTTTGAAATTAAAAGTAGTTTCATTGTATATGGTGAAAAGGGGGATTGGATCAATGAAACTGATCTCTTGTATCTTGTTTGCTGTTGATTTATATGAAATTATACTTGAGGTGAGCCTCCTTTTCATATATATGTTAATAAATTTTGGTCATTTGTGGACTATTACTTCAGCGGTCTGGAAGGAGATTTCCTGAGTTCAGCTGGTGCTCAGTGGATAAATGGAAGCACAAGAACTAAAAACGCCTTCCGCCTGGTCATCCTTAGCTTGGCTAATATAATTGAAGATTTTGTTCTAACAGTAAAGCTTTATATAACAGCAAAGAGGATTACTCCTGTGATGCTGAGTTGCACTAAATCAGTATCTGGATTAAAAGAATGGGATCTATAATACAAACTTTTTTTGTCCTTTCTGGTATAGCATCTTATAAAACTTCAGCATGTATCCAGAAGGTTGACAACAATCTGCTGTACTGTCAGACTAACTGTAGGATACCAATAGAATTTTGGAAAAAATAATTAAGCCCAGTCTCTCTTGCTTTCACCTAATTTCATTTCTTCTTTACCTTTCATCTTTACTTATTTGGAATGCTTCAGTATCAATCCATCTTTCACTTGAGGAAGAGATAATAAAATTTTGAAGTATTTCATGTTAAGAAGACTTGCCAAAAATTAAGACTGAGTCTTCAGCTGATGAAAACTCTCAGAAAAATTATTTTATTCATTGTAGTTCAGCAATCTGAAATTCTTGTGAAGTAAAGTGCCCCTTTTGGAAGTGTGTTGTGTAGGAGAATATTACATTTGTTGGTCATGCTTGTGTTTATAAATTCTGCAGAAACTGTTTTAGACACATAAAAACCAAAATCTCCTGTGCCATGGAGACTTGCAGAGATTCTTTGAACTCTTGGCCTCCTGCTTTTCTTTATTACCAGTAAATGATGTTGCATTGAGAGGGGATATAATGGGCCTAGTGGGGGACAGATATTGATAAAGTCAGTCTTTACCATTGCAACCGTGGTTAATTTCAGCAACCATCATTGAGAATCTTTTAAGCTTTTGCATAAAGATAAGGAAAATTTAAGTAATTTGAAAATACATTACGGTTTTCTTTTTAACAATAACTCTTGTCTTTTTCCCTTTGCTCTATATAACTGTGCCTTAGATTTATATATATATATGTTTATATACATATTTATTATATATTTACTATTGATAGTTAAAATGGTTTTTATATATATTTACGTATATATTTACCAGAGGAAGTGGTCTCTTGTGAAGATTGGGGAGGGGAAATGTAAACTGAAATAATCTGGGACCTACTGTTAAATCTGAAAAAAAAATTTGGACGGATGATTTCTGGAGATGGACAGTGTCTGTTCTGTCCTTGGTTTGGATTCAAGGGTCAGATGGGGGCCTTGGCAGAGGCGATGCTCCTTCCTTGGGGAGCTCCCCCCTGCAAAGGCAAACAGAGGTCCAGCCTTTGGTGTGGTAGGCGAGTCAAAATACAAAGCTGGGAGCCTGCATTTTGTACAGACAGTCTGAGAGACTGCAGGAGGCAGCAATGGTCCAGGCAGGCCTTGGAGAGAGGGAGCAAATTTCCAGGGTGTCAAAGGGATCAGGGTGCTGCCACTAAGGAATTCCCTGAGCTAAATGAAACAAAAGCAGAAATCATAGCCTGTCTGCAAAGGCAAAGTAAGTGAGGATGAATGCAGTTGTGCAAACCTTGCTCTGTCTGACCTAGGGTCCTATACCTGACCTTTATATACTGTTAGATGGGACGTTAATAACACTTGTTATGTCTAATAAAACCTGGTTCTGTATGTATGTTGGGGTGAGGATTAAGGTTTTTTTATTAGGATGTGGGCACCCTCACTGTAAGAAAAAAATCTAGGCAACTCTACCTTAAGGCTCTGGGGAACTCAGGGTCCCTCACAAAGATGAGCTCAGAACAGCTCAGTACAGCTGCTGTCTTGGGTACCACATTCTACTAGCTGGAGGGTGCAAGGGCACAAAATGCAAGCTCATTGCCCTTGTGTCAGGGTATACTCATCAAGGAGTTTCTTTCAGCCTCACTGGTTGCAGCATATTTGCTGTAGTGCAAAAATGAGCTTTGCAAGCCAGATGTGCAAGTTGTACAGAGAGCAGTAAGAAATAAGGGGGAAGGTAAAGGACTGGTCAGGAAGTAGAATCCAGCTGAGGTTTAAGGGTTTATAATATGGCAGAAATGGATATTGCTGACAGTATTGTTTGCTGTCTTGGTTTGGCTGTGCCAGAGTGGGTGGAAGGGCTTTGGAGAGATGCTGCAAGGTAAAACTTTCTGTTAAGTGTCTAATAGGCAAAGTGTCTAGAAAAAGCTGACAGTACAGTCCCATAAACAACAAGCAAACACACTCATAACTTTGTTCCTTCATCATACTAAACTCTGAATGTACAAGAAACATTTCCCCGCAAAAGTGTAGTCTAAATTTCTCCTGTTTACTTGTCGCTAATCTCTACTGATTTTTCACAAATAATTTTATAGCAGGGTATGTGGTGTAAAGGTGATTAGAAAGCCAAAAACAGTGTTTGGAATAGAAAGTTAAGCATGCTGCTGTGTTACTGCAAGAAAATTGTTTGTTCAATTAGCTGCCTTTTGTCAATCAGTTGCAACCTGGTAGTTATTCTAAGGTGGTTTTGCTTTACTTCATTCTTCCTTCTCTTTCTCTGCCTTCTAGCATGCACTTAATTCAGGTGGACTCTGTTCAGCGATGGATGGAAGATTTGAAGTTGATGACAGACTGTGAATGTATGTGTATTCTCCAGTCAAAGCCAATCAGCATTGAGAAGGATGAACAAAATGAACTTATCCTTTCCTCACAATATAGCACATGTGATAACTTACAGCTACTATTAAAAAGAGCTTGGATCATAAGCACAGAGTTGACCAGGATTGCTCAAAAGCTGGAGAAGAATAGATGGCAGCGAGTCCACAGCATGACAGTAAGAGTCAACTGCCATGTACGCTCAATGATAAATGAATACAATACGTTCACCAGGAATTCTTCAGAAGAAATGCACCAGGTAGGATGCCTTACCTGATGTAATGTTTGTCGTGTTTCATCTCTTTATTGTAATAATTAAAACTTACTTTAAACAATCTGTAAGAAATCCTTACATACTGATACTGGTCCCTTGTTTAAGAGTTTCTAATCCCTTTTCAGCTATGGAAACATTCCTGACTCATTTTGGATCCTATTTTATCATAGGCCTGATTCTGAATGACAATAATGTTGACAAATTATGTTGGAAAAAGTTTTGGTTTTGAGGACTACTGGACTGAAGTAACTAGGTGCCCTGTCTGAGAGTTCCTTTGTATTTACAACATAGAAAATACTATTTTTTGTTAACTTCAGGTTTACTTCTACTCGTTTTATGCAGAAAAGTAGAAAAAGGATGTCAATATGAAATATTATGTTTCTGGAGGGTTTTCACCTAATTATCATAAACAAGCATTATTTATTTTTAAAAAGAAATTGTGTGTATGGATATTGCTTTAAAACCACTTTCTCTTTCTCTCTCTGCAGTTTGAAAAACTTTTAATAGATAAGTGTTCAGAATTTACAGCATTCACAGAAAGGTAATTTAAATTTTCTAGTTGAAATATTCATTTTGCTGTTTTATTATGTTGTAGAATTTCTAACGAGAAATACAAATCTACTAACACCCTCAAACGTTTGAACTAGGCCCCCACAGCTCTGAAAGGCTTTCTAAATGTTAGCCTCTGGTGGGTGAAGTGAGTTGCTTTTATCTAAACTGCATCCTAATGAAAGATGGAATCTGTGGTTGCACGAAGAGCCTGGCATAGACACAAAGCTGCGTGTAAGTGGATTTTTCAGTGCTTTTAGACGTCAAGGGAGAAAGTCTGGCTCTAATGATATCAGTGACAAAGTTCCCTTCAAGTTCTCTGGAGCCAAGATTTCAGCTGGTGTGAAAACTTATATTGCGAGATTGTCGTACTACATGTTCCTGTATGCACATATCCATGTATTAGTAAATCAAACCCAAATAAATACACATTTCTTTAAATTGCAGTTGTAGGTTTACTCAGCTCCGTGCACTCCAGAATGCTGAGACTGGAAAATAAGAATCTCTTTATAATTCTTCTCATGATATTTCCCCTGCCTAACATAAGTTATCCTGTTTCCTCCAGCACAGTTCAGTCTTTTTCGATTTATTTTAAACACTGTGCAAGTCATTCTGCTTGGGGGATCATCGGGGAAAAAGACACCATCTAATTATCAGGAAAGAACATTTCTTGAGCACTATTGCTTTTTGCCAAACCCACACAGCTCAGACTTTACTTTTATATTCTGCTATGAGGCACACTGATTTAATGAGAGCTCTGATCTCATACTGTCTGCCCCAAATCAGCCCTCTCCCTCCTTGTCTGTTTGACAAAAAGTTGATATAGGTGGGTGAAAGACAGGTAAAGCTGAAAAGGGGACCTACTGTGTAGGTGGAGACACTGAGCAACCAAACTACATCTTCCATTACAGTGGCCTGCCTGGGTGGAAGATGTTTTGACAATTCAAATTAAATGCATTTCTGTGAGAAAGTATTATTTATTTAATTTGAATTGTATAAAGTTTTCCATCTTTATCTCATTTCTTCAGTTATAGCCAAATATCACTGGTTACAGGATAGTTATACTAACTCTGTAAAGCTGCTGTATGTAATCTTTCTCCATAGAAGGCCAGACTTTACTTTTGAGTATGCTGTTTATATTTAAATGAACTTTACTAATCTGGGCACACACTCATTTTGGGTCATTATCCTGCTATCATTAAATTATGGCAAAGAAGGTAAAGAAATGTAAATTATCGAAAGCACTTCTTTGGTCATGAAATATGGATGGGTATACACAGCTGCAGTTGAAATGCAGGCATCCTAGAGTGACTGTAACTGTAAGCATAAATGGAAAATAGCAGAGTTACACTGGTATAGACACAGCATCTGCTGCGAAATTTGGCCTGCAGTCTGTGAAGTAAATTGTGATCCCAAAATTACTCATTAATGTCCACTGTTGTCCTTTGATGGTATACTTACTATGTGTAGACAAAGCTTTGATTAAAGTCTGGTGTGATGCTAATGGCACAAAGACGGTGTCCTCATGTGGACAGTTGAATTCCCATTATATTCCCATTATTAACACAGAGCTCACCCATGACAATAAGCTTGATAAAACAATAGTTGTCTGTTGCATCTTTTTTCCTTCATACCTTTCTGTTCTCTTTATTTTCAGGTGCATCCAAACTGAAGATGAACAGATACTGAAGTCCATGAAATCTTGTATTAGTGAAACACTCACTACCATTGCTCAGTATTTTGGCCAGTTAATAGAGCTGGTTTTAACACACGAGGTGCAGGTTAGTTTATAGTTTAAAAAAACAAACAAACAAACAAAAAACCCCCCCAAAACCCCCCAAAACCCAACAAAGTCTTTCAAAATTGTTGAATCTTGAAGGAAAGCATCCATTAAGAGAAGAATTCTAATTACAGCTCTCAATTTTCAACAGACTTAGTAATTCAAATATCTTGCAAAGAGATTTAGGTGTTTGTATTCTCAAATTCTCCAACAACCTCAAATCCCAAACACAATGATCGTGTGGCTTAATATGTTACTTACTTTTCCTGGCAGGCCTCCTTCATTGCAAGGCATCTAATTTCCGGACAATATCTTGTTAATAACCTTTGGACACATTTTCTCTTCCTTTCATGCAGACACTGATTTTTCTTTAGAAATTTTGAAAAAAGTCTCTTCTTCTCTCAGTGATTCTCATTAAAAGCTAAACTTTTTAGAAGATGTACATATAGCAAGTATATTATTACAGCACACATTTTAACCAATCCGTGTCTTATGCACTAGGAAGTAGTGATAAAATACAGTGTTGCCTACAGGTTATACATGTGTGTGTGTGCGTAACGTCCCAGAAACAGTGCTGTATCATTGCAGGCATGCTGTATTGTTTCCAGTGGTGATTAAATGTAGACAAATACACTGAGTAATTAGGCTGAGACTACAAATGCATTAATTTTTTTCCATTAGACCATTCTTGAAATAGTAGCAACTTGCAAGTCTAACCAATCTGTCTTGGCTTACACTGGTTTCTTTCTTGAGATCTCATTAGTAATCCCTTTGCACCCTCTAAGCTTCCTCAAATAAAAAAACCCAAATGTAATTATGCTCAATTAATTTGTCCATGTTTTAGAGGTGATGTTATGCTGAAATTTTATGTTGTCCCTATAGAAAAAGAAGAAATGAGAGGCTTAGTGAAGAGGAAATAGTTAAATAGCATTTACTACAGTGCTAAAACAAAATTAATGCATGGGATTGGTTAAATTCTAACATACCTTGAGGCATTAAGATAGGAAAAAAAAAAAATTGTGGCTCTTTCAGAAACATCCCTTATAGTTTTAAAAGATTATTGCTAGGAATTGAGAATCTCCAGAATACATTTGCAGTATTACAGTCAAACTAACAAGCTAGTTGCTAATGTGCTTTGGGTAGGATTTATGAGAACTAAATGAAATGCCACATATGAGTTGAAGTGTGTAAATGAATTTGCATATTGCAAATTCGGTGAGTAGGTTGTGGTTGTTTTGATGCTTATTCTTTTTAATCTGAAGAGCAGTTCTTCATTGCAAATAATTCTGTCTTTGGGCACTTTGACACCTACTGACACACCTGAAATCCTAGTCCCTTTTTCTTTTAAGGGAGCAGAATTAATTACTCTGCACCACCTCATGTGTGTATTTGTGTGGCTGAAGACTTAGATTAGAGGTCATTTAATAAAAACACTTTTAAGAACAGTTTTCTGAGCCATTCAGTCAGGCTGCATGCCCACTTCTGCCATACAACTGCATTGTCTGTGGGTAGTTTGCTGCTTCAGAGCAGACTAAGTGTGTGAGAGGCCAGAACTCTCAGCTTAAATTGTGTACGCAAGAGCTTTCTTTTCTAATCAGTGTATCAGGATTTTATACAGGATAGGTTCGTATCAGAATGTGAACTGCTATGTTATGTCTTTTATGGAACATTTTTGTAAGGGGAGATACTAAAGGTGGGAGAACACAGCCTCTTAAAGGGAAGATAATTGAATTTTTTATCAATAACAGTGCAAACCATGGGATATTTCTTTGCACTTCTTTCGAAGTTGGATTAAGTATAAAAATGCTTACCTTCTTCCTCCTAGCAAATATGATTAATCCTTCCTCTAATGAGTGTATGTGCTTTTAGAAAGAGTAAAATTAAATAAAATTAATATTCTTCTGACAGCTGTGTTTGTGAAATACAATGGCACACATGCACAAGCAAGATAACTATTTACAAAGATAAAAATATTTAACTTGTTTCATACATTGGAGAAATAAACTATATTTCTCTGCAAGAATTCCCTGTACTAGTCAAAGACATTTTCTGTGTACACTGAGAATAGTGATGAAGCCAGAGCCTTAGAAAGTAGTATTAGAAAGGGCATAGGAATATTCCTTATAAATAAGGTGGAAATCTTGTATCACCTTGTGATACAGCTTCAGCACTAAGACAGTTAGTTGCCTTCTGAAAATTTTAGTTCAATCCCAGGCCAAACCCAATAATAATTTACTAAATAGCAGAACAGTTCTTTACTGAATGTTCTCACACACACACACTGTTCTCTTACTCTATTCATATTTATTTTTAAATATCACTATTCTTGGTTACATTTATTCAAATGCAATGATAAATGTGTTAAAGTGTTATCAGTTAGACTCTTGTCCATGTTTTCTTCCTTTTCCTTTCTCTTGGTGAGAAGTAAGATTATATGGATTAAATGAACTAAACTTTCTACTCCATCTTATCTGTAACTATAACACTAATGTTTTTCATTGGAAGTAAATCATGTTTATTGTCTTATGTCACACAGAACCTGCTGAGACAAATAGAATTATCGGATAGTGTGTACATCACTGAGTCAGCGATTAGTAGTTTATTCAGTCTTACCCAGGAAGGTGCTCATCTGTGCCGTATCATAGCTAAGGTAAGGAGATTTATGAATTAATCCAAAATAAACTAGTAATACAAGTGAGTTGTTTTACTTAACACAGTAGTGGTTGTAAGTTTTGAAATATACAGTATAAGATGAAATTCTGTATTTCAGGAGACAAATAATCTAGTTTAAAGAACAACAAAATTTACTCTGAGAAACTATTTTTTCTTTATTGCTTTTTGCAGGCCTTATTTACAATTATCCTATTAGATTAAAAAAAAAAAAAGGAAATAAAGGTGCAAACCCCGAAATCTTTAATTCAGTAAAACTCAATGCCTGGGCAAGCAACCGCAGTAGGATGGTAAGCTCCCACATGCTTCTGGGCATTGATTCAACTACAGTTGTCTTTGTCCCACCTGATGCATTATCGCTCCCAGCATCACTATCAGCATCTTGGGCATTTTTTTAGTGTCTCTCCTGACAGTACTTTTTAAAAACCAGCCACAGAAGTGGAGAGAAACTTTACAACTGGCCGTGCATATGGGTGACAAGTACACAGAGGAACAGCAAGGTGCTTCAGCTGTGTGTACAGAGGACGTTGGAGATATTATTAAAGATGTATTTTTAAAAATACTTTGCATCCGTTATTTTCCTTTTACAGAGGAACGTCATTACAGTTACTTCTGGCAGTGTGTGTTCTCATTCACTGAGTAGTTGGTGCTAACTTTTGGTATAAATGAATCATTCTGCGAAGATCAATGATACTGGCAATCCTTGCAGAGTTTGCACCTTTGAGGACACTTGGATCTTGAAAAAGTGAGAAAGGCAGGGCATTGCGTGAGGTTGAGGATAGGATAATCACATCCACAGAGTATACAGAAACAAGAAAACCTCCTTTCCCAAGCTTCTGCTTGCGGAGTGGTGTGCCAATCCCTTGTCCTGCTCAGAGATGAGGTTAAACAGTAGCATTTAATTAACTTTACTTCTGATCTGCCTTTAGATGGATGTTTGAACTATAAAAGGTACTGCTCTGTTCTGAAGGTTGCGAATGAGGTAGACTCGGAAATGTGTAGTGGATCCTGGAAACAGCCTGAGAGGTTTAATTTTTTCTAAATTGATATTTGAGCTCCACTCAGTGGTATCCAAAAACAATGTTAAAATGTTGAGTATTGAGGAAGTGCAGAATTAACAAATTGAGGAAAATTGGTCTTGTGATTTTATCATTGTGCGAATTCCATAAGTTTAATGCTAGCAGAAGTAAAGTCTGACCTTCCATAAATCACTAAATTAATTTATTGCTAAAGCCTGGATGTGTCACAGGTTTACAAGTGAGGAAATGCATCCCCTTACGCAAAGAACCCTAAGTGGCATTTGGTTGCCAAATTACAGCAGTGATTGCATCGCCTGTCCTGTGTGTCTGTTTCCTCTGTGCACTGCGCAATACATTTGTCCCAAGTCACCATCATCCTTCACCCTCTGTATTGCCTCAGTTATCTGCATCAGTGAGCAAGGGGGCAGAGGAATTGTAACAGACCAGAATTTTGAATTCAGTCACTTGAGTAGTTAGCTATGACAGTGAAAGTGCAGGGTGATTAAAAAAAAATAAAAATCCAGAACTGCCCCCACTCATTAAGAGGGTGAGAATGGATTCAATTTTTGTAAAGATCTCAATCTCCCACAGATACAGAAGTTTCCTTGAGAGTTGTCATTGTCTTTGTAAAAACTAGCCAGAGAAGTGGAATATTTGTTTACAGTGAAAGCAAAACTCAACAAGTTTGTTGATGTAAACTTGAAGTCTTACCCTCCATGACAATGTGTGATCTTGTGGAACGCTGTTGTTAGGTTTTTTTTCCTGTTCCAAGCTATAAATTACAACTCTAAAGCACACCAAAATCTCAGGCATGCAAACAAGGAACCATGATAATATTGTAAAGCTGCAATGCTATAGGAACTGGTTTCTCACTTTATATTTTGGTAAGAGTTTCAGTCTTCTCTCTCCCTCCCTCTAGTCCCCTGCCAATATTTTTACAAAAATTTAAAAAGGCTTTGAAATGCTAATCCCCCATGCTGAAGTGTCACCTATAATTTTATTCCACCTGGAGGCATTCTTTGACTTTTTTTTTTTCTTTTAGCATGTAACTTCGTAATCTGCTGTGAAAGAGTCATGCTGCTGACTCACACTGGCAGCCAGCTAGTTGTTCTCACTAGCTATGAGGCGTATAAAGACTAAGGTCTCTAACACAAATGTGTTGTAGCAAGGGCAAGATAAGAAGTGAAGGGAGAAAACCTAAATAATAATAATAATAATAAAAATCCTTGAATTCTGAGCTAATAGAATAACCAACATTGAACTGTAAGATTCAAACCATAATATGTAGTGTTCATCTACAGGCAACTACACTGATGGCAGCATAAACGAAACTCCACTTGTTTAGATAATTTTAAAAGCAAAAAGAGAAAATGAGGAAAGGAAGAGCCAAGTAGAGTATTTGCTGCAACTACCAGGGAAAATTTTTAGTCAGTTTTCTGTCTGCAGATCGGTTTCCTACCTTTAAAACCAAATGTTGCTAAAATACTCCTCTGTCAGGTCTTAAGATACGTACTTAAGCATTAAAGAACATGACTAACTTGCTGTATCATTGTCTGGGGTTGCATTGCAGGGGTGTATTCACAAAAGTCTTTTTTATTACATCATGGATGTATGGATTTTTAATCACAATATGGATGTATGGATTTGATGGATGCACTGTTCACTGCATGAGGAATTGGCTGGATGGTTGCATCCAGAGGGTAGCGGTCAAGGGTTCAGTGTCCGGATGGAGATCAGTGACGAGTGGTGTCCCTCAGGGGTCCGTATTGGGACCAGTACTGTTTAATATCTTCACCAATGCCATAGACAGTGGGATCGAGTGCACCCTCAGCAAATTTGCAGAGGACTCCAAGCTGAGTGGTGCAGCTGACATGCCTGAGGGCTGGGATGCCATTCGGAGGGACCTGGACAAGCTGGAGAAGTGGGCCCGTGTGAACCTCTTGAGGTTCAACAAGGCCAAGTGCAAGGTCCTGCACCTGGGTCGGGGCAAGCCCTGTCATCAAGACAGGCTGGGGGATGAAGGGATTTGACAGCAGCCCTGCGAAGAAGGACTTGGGGGTACTGGTGGATGAAAAGCTGGACGTGAACCAGCACTGTGTGCTTGCAGCCCAGAAAGACAACCATGTGCTGGGCTGCATCAAAAGAAGTGTGGCCAGCAGGTCGAGGGAGGTGATTCTGCCCCTCTGCTCCGCTCTGGTGAGACCCCAGCTGGAGTACTGCATCCAGCTCCGGAGTCCTCAGCACAGGAAAGACATGGACCTGTTGGAGCGGGTCCAGAGGAGGGCCACAAAAATGATCAGAGGGATGGAACACCTCTCCTATGAGGACAGGCTGAGAGAGTTGGGGCTGTTCAGCCTGGAGAAGAGAAGGCTCCAGGGAGACCTGACTGTGGCCTTTCAATACTTAAAGGGGGCTTCTAAGAAAGATGGGAACAGACTTTTTAGTAGGGCTTGTAGTGACAGGACAGTGGGTAGTGGTTTTAAACTGAAAGAGGGTAGATTTAGACTAGATGTAAGGGAGAAATATTTTACAATGAGGGTTGTGAAACACTGGACCAGGTTGCCCAGAGAGGTTGTGGATGCTCCACCCCTGGAAACATTGAAGGCCAGGTTGGAGGGGGCTCTGAGCAACCTGCTTTAGTTGAAGATGTCCCTGCTTATTGCAGGGGGTTTGGACTGGATGACCTTTAAAGGTCCCTTCCAACCCAAACTATTCTATGATTCTCTGATTGCATCTATTAGATTTTGATCCTGATATTTTTCATATTAAAAATTATAGATTAGTCTTGGTTGTTAAAACCCTACCTTCATGTTCTGAGAGTATAAGGAGACGCTGAAAACCAGAGATTATAAATTTTGAGTGGACTTGAGCGCTTGTCAGAAATTAGCATTACTTGAAGTAGACTGGTTCTACATTGATTTGGCTTTGTAATAACCAGAAGAATCAGTAAAAATCAGTTCCAGAGTTACAAGAAATAAATGCTGGGTACAGTGATACAGAAAAACAAAGTCTTTGTTAATAAATCCATTTCACTGATGATGATTAGAGTCTAATACCAACTGTATTGAACTGCGTGCTATAATAATAGTGTCCTAAAAGAGAGAGGCAGAAATGGTAAGGAAGATAGCTGTACCTCCTGATCACACTCTTCTTTCGAGAATGCTTGACCATTAGAGTCCTATATGGATGTGCAGCAGATCACTTACTCTGAGAAGCTTCTAATACATCTTGGCCTTACCTTCTTCGTACATCAGTTCCTTTTCTAGCAAGTATTTACTATGAAGATTTCTTTGCAGATCATCTTTCAAGCTAATTATAAATGTTGTCCTCCATCATGAGGAAAGGCTTGATGAGAACTTGCTGCACTTTAAGTCATTTCAGGCTGAAGCTGCAAATTATTACACCTTAGATTTGGATGTCTTTTCCTTATTTATTTGCTCAACTCACTAGGCACAGTGGGTCTTTTTATACTCATGACCTCCTTCACATACTTTTTGTGGTTGTATTTTGGGTGATTTTTGTTATCTCCTGCTAGCCCTTCTGAACAGCATCTCAGGGATGTCTCCAGGAAATTTAATTCCTATTTATCCAATATAGGAGAGAAGTAGGTCTTCAAGCAGTAAAGCAAGGTCTCCTCTTTTTCAGATACTGCGTCACAGAGTATGTGAAGCCTGTCCCAAATGAAACTTGAATTACAGCAAGCATTTCATGTGTTATTTTGGCATTTCCAGTTTTTGACCAGAAGTCTGCAAAGGATAAATAAAAGCATGCTTAGACATATTGGAAGCTTTGGGAAAGGTGCAAGTTAATCTCCAAAGCAAGCAAAGTTCAGTGCTGTTATGTTTCTTTGTCTGAATGGTACTGTTTACCCATTTGACCAATTTATTTGTATGCCTGTCAGATGGAACAGTGTTGTCATCATTGCAAAAGATACAGGGGAAAAATCTTGAAAAAGGTGAATAAATTCAGGGGAATGCTGAGATCCTAGTGAGGGGAGTGGTTTTGACAAGCCATAGAATCAGGCTCAGCATTTCCTACCTATTCCATATTTCAGTTACAGCTCTCTAGGTTCATTACTTGTGATCAATATTTTACAGCTTGGTAATGTCACACAGGGCACAAAATAAACAGTTTAGATCTCCTCCTGACAAATGAAGTAATAAATCACTTCCTGTCCATCAGAGGCAAAAGCAGGGCACCCATTTGTCATACAGAAAGCCTGAAGCAAACGTGCCAACATTACTTGAGCTTTACTAGTGTTGTCCACAAACTTCTGCTTATTATGACTAAAGCAGGGGGGACTTTCAAACTGATAATAAAAAAAAAAAAAAAAAAATCCCAGTTACCTTAGGTTTGGGGACAACACTGTAATAGCTTTTTTCTATATTTTTCATAGATAATTTACTTACTGCTTGGGTGAAATATCAACATCCTTTTGTGGAAGGAAAAATATGACTGAGACTCTTTTTGTTAGCGTACTGCCTTTATTTTAAAGGCTCAGAAATGTTTTTCTGCAGTAGGCTATATATAGCAGTACTAGAAATAACTCGTGCAGATACATGTGCACTTCTTACAATTCCAGAAATAAATTTTACTCTTTGCAAACCTCAGTACGCCTACTGTTTTCACTGATCTCAAAGAAATTATACATACATGTGCAAAGACAAAATACAAAACTTCTATCCTGAAAACATACTGAGATGTTAATTTTGTTGAATTTTAATTTTCTTATAAATTGATGTATATTTTTGTTAGAATGAACAGATAGGTTTGCTTGCTCTATTATTCTTTACTCTATTCCAGCAGAACTAGTACAAAAATGTAGAATTCTGAAAATGAGTGAAGTCTGAATTGTAATCTGGAAGTTCTATGTCAATAGAACCTGTTGAGCTTTCAAGTAACACAAATGGTTGAGGAGAAAAAGATTATTTCTGTGAATCTGAAAAATATTTTTATATAGAGGCTACTGAAACAGGCCTAAAAAGAAGGGTGTATATTACACTTGGTCCATGATTCCAACTATTTTTAATTTACTAGTGTAATCTGAATACTTTCGTATGGTTGAACTGTCACTTAAATGTTACTCTAATTGCTGCCTATTGATATTTCTTTGTAATTTTCACATGAATGTCAAGTTTAATTTAAATTATGCTTGTAATTGGTAAAAGTCAATCGCCTAAGCACACCTCCCACTGAGGCTATATTACTTTTTCATCACTTAGTGTATAAGCATTAATCAACTTGAGTTCTCTGTGTGAGCTTAACATCCTCTTTGATGGTGTTGTGATGCTACCTAATTTGGATAAATTACTGAAGGAATATGCTCCCCATCCCAATCTCAGTTAAATACTAGGGAAACATTCAGTGCTGCTTTTCTGATTTTTGCTTTTCCCCTGCAGGAAGGAGGTGTAGTTGCTCTCTTTAAGATCTGTCGCCAGGATTGTTTCAGGTGCCTTTATCCCCAGACGCTGAGAACGTTGGCATCCATTTGCTGTGTAGAGGAAGGGATGCACCAGCTGGAAAAGGTAGGCACTTCACCATTCTTTACCAACTCCATCATAAAACAGTGAAGTCCTGTCTTTAATCTCTTCTATGAATTGATAACTTGGTGGTTAATACTCTGCTCCATACTACGTTCACTTTTTCTGTGCTGAACACAACTTCAGTCTTTACAAAATGAGTCCCAGCAATAACGTTATCCTGTTCAGTTGCTTGCACAAATAAGCTTTCTAAGTGGAGGATAATTTTCATAAAAGAGGTAAATACATTAGTGACTACGTCAAAAAAACTAGGGAAATTATAATTTTGGACTCTCTGAAGCATTTATTTAGAAACTCCAATGTTTCAAATAACCCTTAAAAGAGACAGAAAGCTTTATACCTCTTTAAATCCCTTCCTGATGCTCAGGTACGGCACCTGCTTGTGGTACTGCAGTAACTTGTGAGAGTTGTAATTGCACAGAAAGAACTGGAATGCGTATAACAGCTAGCCAATAGAAAAATGTGTCTGCTAATCAGCAACAAGTCTCATAAAAGCCAATTTTAACTAGGATTGCAAACATCAAAACATTATCCAGATAAAATTATATCAACTGCTTAGGCTTCGTTCCTTTCTCATTCTCACTACATACTGCTGTGTTTTGGAAAATGAACACTTCTGGTCACTAAATCATGATCTCATCCTTTGTATTTCATAAAACAGTCATCTTCTACAGCTGAATAATGGCCTCTTCAAGTTAATGATAAATGATTTCACTGCCACTTTACATTGACGTATCTTGTAATTTACTGCCTAGAATTCAAGCAAACCGTGACAGAACATCTGCAGCAAAAAGCAAGTCTCTGAGCTTACAGTAAATGTGAAGATGACTTAAATTTTCTTTTTTTACATAATGCTGGTTCAGACTGACACCAAAATCCGTCTAAAAGGATCTTTCATTATGTCCACTATAATAGTGGAATTAATAGAGTTAGAAATGGAAAAGATTGATTCAACTCACCTGGTCCAATTCCTGGCAGTGTCAACATGCATTTAATGTGTCCCATATCAAAGCTGATGAAACAGGAGTCCTAGAAAAAGTGATAACTCTCAAGCTCATATGTCTTTGATCTACTTTAATGTTGGTCACAAGTAAAATTGCTCAGGGTAAACTTTGTCACAATCAGGATTGGAGAAGCGTTTAAAGGATTTTTAACTGAAACCCCTATAACTGCTTTCAGTAGTTCAATTTTCACCTGTGCCTTCAATTCTTAAATCACATCTTGGCAAAAACAAAGTCTGCAACATGAGGAGCTAGATGTTAATCCTACTCACCTGACTGAACAGACAGGTTTATGACAGGAGTATTTGGTTATCACTTTGTCAACTTCTTTGCCTAAAATTGTGTTGTTGAGGATTCATGTGTTATGTGGGTCCAGTACATGCCTGCGTTTCTGGTGGGGGAGAATGAAATACTTCATATATCAAAAGAAACAAAGAAATTTTCTCTGCAAGGAGGTTCATGTCCCTCCAAGTGCTAATGGAGGTTAAACAACACAGGCCAATACAATGCTATGTCATCTGTAAATAATCTATTAGCTGGTGACAGAGCAGGTTTGCCAGTTTATAGAGCCGAGGAAGGATGGTAAACAAGAAAGTTTTACTACCCTTTGTACTCTCTTTTCACCCTTCTTGTACACCTATTTGAGAAGCAACAAGATGTTCTGACCGTAGGGAATCAATGGAAAGTACATGGATCAGGTGACCAGTATTTTGATGTGAACAGCACTCCAGTTTTTTGTATTGTCTTCTTTAAATAAGAATGACTTTTCTCTGTCAAAATTTGAAGTACTCTTGCAAAGAACAATAAAGAGGGTTAACAATATTAGCATTCCTATTATTACAGAAATTACCATAGGACTTCTTATCTGGTCTAAAGGGTGGCTTCTATTATCTAAGTAAGTGCCTAGGTGGTGGTGAAGCATTTAATTTGCTCTAATGTGAATATCATTATGCCACCTAGTGTATTAAAACATCAGTGCAATTTGAACTTGATTTTTAATGACAGAAACTTCATTCAAACAAATAAAGCTTGGCCTGCAAACAATTCAGATTGGGTAATTCAAGATAAAAAAAATAAAAAATCCCCACAACACCCAAACAAACTCCAACACCCTATATTTTTCCATTAGATTTCATAACCATTAAAGTGTTTAAAAGGTCACTTAAAAGAAAGCAGCAAGAGCTGCTTTCTAATGGAACTTTTGTCTGGGAGGTGAACTAAGAGTGTGGTGGTATACTTTCTGCAGGAATTGCAGTGCTTAATTGCTAAAGACATTAGGAATATTGTTTATTTATCCAATGTTCTTTGATCTTGCCAATTCAATAGCAACACAAGAAGGTAACAAGAACATCTGTGTTAATGTAGATGGTTATTTAGGAAGCAAGCAAGGAAGTCAGTAGTTCACAGGAGGCAACCCAAGTAGAGAGTTTTTAAACATTTTTCTTGGGTTTTAAGATGCCTGAATATTAGGCTTTCTTAATAATTAGTGCGAATTTAATGTAAATGATGTTATACTGGGTTTAAACCAGTATAACAGTCTTGAGTGAGTTTTTGGATTGCAATGTGGAAATACTGTCCTCATTCACTAATGAAGGAAAGTAACAATTGAGTGCTTGTTTCTAAAGATGTAGAAAATTGGCTATTTTAAGCAAAAATATTTTTCATCATTTTTAAAAAAATAATTCTTGTTCTTCCCAGTCACACGTCTTTAAATATCTATCTGCACTACCCTCCTACCAGCACACTTGAAAAAGCCATTATTACTTTTTCATCATCTTGATAAACAAGGCGATCTTTTCTATAATTACAATGACCAAGTAGTTGTTGCAATGACTAGCTTTTACTCTTTTAGGTGAATCTAGTTGGCTGTATGTACAATAATGCAAAATTAGTTGGTTAAAATGCCAGTTTTAGCGTAGTTACTATTTCACTTGCAAGTACATTACTGACTTTTGAAAAGGTACTGTTACTTTTTTGTACATTGAACTACAGAACTTCAGGAACTCAACAGTAACAAATTAGTCTGGTAATTAAAGTAGAAAGATAGTGAAGAAATAGTCTCATTTTGTGACTGAGGACTGTGTGTAAATAAAAGTTGTTCTATGTAACCTGTGCTCCAGAAGTGGTAATTTTGGTGCTTCAGGCTGCTTATGGATGTCTGGTTGTTTGGTACCCTTTAACTTCATAATCCACTGCGACCCCAGCAGATTTGAGATCATTCTTTGGCCTCAGCTGCCTGACTAGTCCCACTTCAGAGAGGAGTGGAGAGACCCTGGAAGAGCAATCAGAATTTTCCTCCTTTGCATTATTCCTGTAGCTGCATGTCCCTGTACCCAAGAGAGCTTTGTCACCTGTGTCTTGTGGCACTTGAGCATGCAAAGTTTTTAGGAGAAAGCTCACTGCATCAGAAAGGATGGTTATTCTTGGTCTAGGCATTCCAGAGTTCATGCAGAGACAAAATATAATACAGGTAACAGATAATACAGAAAATAGCTAAAATCGCTAAAACCAGAAGAACTGAAAGGAGTTTTGGGGAGGTGAGCATGACTGGAGACTGAAGAACAGTGTTAGAGCTGCACATGCAGACCTTTTTGCATATCCAGCCCTGAATTTTCTTCAGCCCTTTCCCTTCCTGAGGCTGCATTAGGTCCTTGTTTTGCAGAGCTCTCTGAACAAAGCGTCTCCTATACATATGCTTGACATGCAGCCTCATTAAAGTCTAAAGACTGTAGCAGTTTCTCTGCTTCAGGTCTGTCCATACAATGCTTGTTGTCGACTGGTGCTAGAAGGCATGGCTTTCCAGTTTTTGCCCTATGCTGAAGCTCAGTTGTGTGATTTATCACTGAGGCAAACTTTCTGCTGCAATAAAAGAACTGCAGAGTTAGTTCAGAAATAAATAGCAAACAGATAGTGCAATGTACTGCAATTTTTATGGTGCATGTGAAACATGACTACATTAAAAAGCTGCAACTCAGCTGGGACCTAGATCAAGGCTCAACTGCCACAAACACATAATGATTTATACAAATAGTCATTCAAGCAGCTGCCTAAATATTAACTCTGTGCAGTGTATGTTTACTTACACTATTTAAACTACTCCAGAAAGCAAGACACCTGGAATCAACTCATTAAGAGATGATATTCCAAAGAGACTGGCGACAACAGTTGTTACTTTCATTAATAAAGCCTTCTTTTTAACAAATGACACAGCTTTTATCGCTGTGCTTCAAACAAAATTGCCTAGGTATAGATTATAAATTGCTTTGAATTCTTCATTTAAAGCACATTATACCAAATTACTTACCTCCAGAAAAAGAATCTGAAGAAGAGGGAAGCAAGTATGAATTGTACAATTTTTTGTGGTTGGGAAACTGTATGAATTTCACAAAGACTTCTTAAACATAGGTGACCTAAAAATCTATTGTTCACTGTGAACCCAGTCTGATTTTTAGGAACAACCATAATCTTAAAATAATAACACAATAATAATTTCTGCATGACGGGGATGTAGTCTGTCAATGATATATATGAAAAACAAGCTTTTGGTGGGAATTCAGTAAAACGTTTATTACAGAACCTGCAACTACAATTTATTCATAGCTTTAGGGTGAATGTGAGCTGATTACTTCATTCACCACTTTGAACTTTCAGTTTCATGTATTGACCTCAGTCAAATCCAGGGAGTAACTTCGTTTCAGATGAAGTATATGTGCTGCCTTAAATCTCAGCTGCTAATACTGCTAAGGATCATGTAGCTGTAGGGTGAGACAGAAGTGAAAATTATGGAGGGGGCTTTGATTATGAGAGCTTGGATGGCCTGGTATGAGGGTACAGTCACCACTTCTAAATTCTGAACACAAAAGTTAGCTGGTGGCCTGTGGATTTCATTGTCACAGCATGCCAACACTCCACAATAATAAAATCATAAATTGTTTAGGTTGGAAAAGACCTTTAAGATCATCAAGTCCAACCATTAACCTAGCACTGCCAAGTCCACCACTAAACCATGTCCCTAAGTGCCATATCTACCCATCTTTTCAAGACCTCCAGGGATGGGAACTCAACCACTTCCCTGGGCAGCCTGTCCCAGTGCTCGACAACCCTTTCAGTGAAGAAATTTTTCTTAATATCCAATCTAAACCTCCCCTGGCACAACTTGAGCCCATTTCCTCTCGTCCTGTCACTTGTTACTTGGGAGAAGAGACCGACCCCCACCTCACTACAACCTCCTTTCAGGTAGCTGTTGAGAGCAATAACGCCTCCCCTCAGCCTCCTCTTCTCCAGGCTAAACAACCCCAGCTCCCTCAGCCACTCCTCATAAGACTTGTGCTCTAGACCCTTCACCAGCTTCGTTGCCCTTCTTTGGACACGCTCCAGCACCTCAATGTCCTTCTTGTAGTGAGGGGCCCAAAAGTGAACTCAGCATTCGGGATGTGCCCTCACCAGTGCCGAGTACAGAGGGACAATCACCTCCCTAGTCCTGGTGGCTACATTGTTTCTGATACAAGCCAGGATGCTACTGGCCTTCTTGGCCACTTGGGCACATTGCTGGCTCACGTTCAGGTGGCTGTCGACCAACACCCCCAGGTCCTTTTCCACCAGGTGGCTTTCCAGCCACTCTTCCCTGAACCTGTAGCATTGCATGGGGTTGCTGTGACCCAAGTGCAGGACCCGGCACTGAGCCTTGTTGAACCTCATTCAGTTGGCCTCCGCCCATCGATCCAGCCTGTTCAGGTCCCTCTGCAGGGCCTTCCTACCCTCCAGCAGATCAACACAATCACGAATGTGTTTATTTTCATAGTACCTGGTATATGATGGAAATAACTTGGTACCAATAAGAGATTGCAAATTTGCCTGATCTGAATGAACTATATAGCTGTCTTCGTATTTGAATACTCCAAATGCGAAATATCAGGCAAAGCAAAATGTTAGTAATGGTCTCCTAGAAAAGGTGTGTGAGATTGCCAGTGATTAGGAAGGAGAGACCCATAAGTTGCTACGTTTAAAAGCATGTCTGCAGATTGTTTGCTTCTTTTAAGAAGTGTAAGAGTAGTGTGCAGCTTTCTGAGAAGCAGTGAAATGTTGATTTTTATTATGGCAAGTAGTGGCTTATTCACAGGACTTCCAGCAAGGAGAAAATCTCAGGAAGTGTAGAGGTCTGCCTCAGCCTGTTAGCCTCTCTCACTCCTCAGAGAAGAGCTTTGTGTTAAAATTTCTCTTTTTCTGGTTAATATATGAAAAATTCTTATGGCCTGTTTCAGTCGTTTCGTGCCCAGTTAGTTTCAGAACAAGGGATTAAATGGGCCTATAAGATGATAAAAATTAAATAGTTGTTTTATTCTAAAATTAGTTGAATTCAAGAGCTTAAAAGATTAAGCATTTCTTTTTTTTAAGAAAAATATTTTAAAAAACACCATAGTTTTCAAAATTTAGTTTTAATTAATGGAAAGTCAAATTTCGTGTTATTCTGTCTCCTGAGTGAAATAGGGTAAGGCTGGGTATTAACAGCAAATAAAGGACTTTCATAAATTGTTAGAAGGGGATAAGTTGTTCAGGGGTCCTTCTTTTGTCTCTTCCCACAAAAAGAGGTAACACATAAAGTTATAATCCTTTCCGAGTTTTTCATAGGTCATGTTGACAAACACATTCTCAACACTGTTTTATGAAGGGGAATATCGTTCTTGTTTGTTCCCCAAAATAGTGCTTGAGAAGCTTCGTGGATAGGAAGAGACTGGAAACTTTCTGCATGCTTAAAACCACAGAACACTGCTTGTGTGCGAAGAGAATGTGAGATGATTTAGACGGAAAGAGTTCAAGTGATGTGTTCCTTTTACAGCCCTTTGGCTGAAGAGTCAACTCTTCTTCTGGTTTGCATAATGCACTCTTCTCCATCCAAGAACATTGTTTTGGCTCATCTTCCATAGCTATTTGTAGCTAGGCTTTGAAATCACACTTGTGAAGTTACGAACAGTAAGCAGGAATGGGTAAGGAGAGTTCTGTTCTGAATTTTGAGAGAGGAGGATAACCTTTTAAAGACTAATTCAGGCACCTTTTGACACGCAGTGCAGAGCACACTGAAACTTGGTATCATTGATAGCTGGAGCTGGGAACTGTGTCTCACTGTTGTCACTGGGTAATTGTGCAGGTCACAGGAGAATGAAGAGCTACAATAAGACAGAAATAGAAGTCAACCTTAAGGAATAGTGTGGGGAACAACATTTTCAAAAGCTGCTTTTCACATAGCCTTTTTGATAACCAGGCAAATCTATTTCAGCAGCTGAGTTTGTGGTACAATTAGATAATGTAAAGTTCTAGGCTTGCAGCTCTTTAATTTACTGGACACTTCTTCTCAGTAATGCTGTTTAATTAATTGGCAGTGAAAAATGTGCTGGGTTTGGCAAATTACATTTCTGTCAAAGCCCCTGCAAGATTCATTAAATCATATCCAAGAGTGCAGGAACTGCCCTTCCTCAACTGCTGGCTTCATATCTATTCCATGGTGTTTCAGGTTTTACCCCCTGATTACACAGCTATGTATATGTAATCAGTAAATGCAGCTTCTTTCAGTGCAATCCCAGGCAAGCGTAGCAAGACTTCTTAGGTTGTTGCAGAATCTGACCATCTTCAGATGCGACAGGCTGCAGTTCTAGGGCAAAATGCTTTAGAAGTCATGGAAGGGACATATTTCTGAATACTGAAAATCAGTGTGAAAACATGTTTAACCTTCAGTATTATTTGGTTTGTTGAAAACCTTCTGCCAGTTACGCAGCAGATTAAAATTTGTTTGCTTTATGGTAGTACCCTCTTTATCATGAAAAAAGAAAGGAAGGGGGTTTTTTGATGGACTTATTATTCAAGAGACATGGAATTCAATAAAGACAGACATGTTAGTGCAGGATTATGGGGCATTGCCAGATCTCTGTAGGAAAAAAGTATACACAAAATGCTTTGGCTGAGGTCACTGCTATTATTCCAATTGTGTTAAAATGACTAATTAAATTATAGTGGTTGTGTTGTTGTAGCCCTGATGGTCTAAGAAGATATGTATCAGTTGCTCTAATAAAAGATATTACCTCTCCTTACAAACCTTGCTTCACCTTAATCATATTACAGATTTTAGAAGAGGGAGAAAGGAGCCAGCAAGCATAGCACTAAAGATAAACATTTTGATAACTGGTAAAGTAGGACAATGTGAGACTTAGCTAAGGAGTTGGTGAATAGCTGCTGTTTCGAGCACACAGATTCTGTTGTTTATCAGTAGATCCTCATTTAGATATCAGGCCTGGCCCAGACTCTGCAAACATATACACATGCACTTAGCCTTAAGCATGTAAGTAATTTAATTTAAAAACAAAAGAACCACTACCTGTTAAAAATGTCAACAGAGATGCACATCTGTTGGCCTGTTCATGATTGAGGTTTCAGACTGCAATAAATTTCACAGACTAAATATTCATTTGGTGATCACTGAACACATAGTGCTGTGAAACAAAGCAAAACTTTCAGAGTCAGATCAAACAGGTACAAGACCTTTTTGACAAACCTTGTCTGTCTTTTCAATAAGAGGCACAGCAGGCAGTCTATGAGTTGATATACAAATCTATATATAAATCGATAACAAAAGTGCAAGCTGTCTTCTAACCCAACAATGAACACTTTAAGTCTTTTGCCTTTAGCATGAGTCCTTCCATGTCACCCACAGATTTAGGCTTTACTTCCCTTTGTCCTGTGCTTAAAGTGGCATATTGCTTAAGCATGGATCTATGATAACATGTCCACATGCAAAAATTTCATAACAGTTAAAGCAGCTCTGTTTTATTCAGGTTTCGTCATGTTTCAGTAAGACCTGGTCAGGAGAAGGCATTGCAGTGGCATTCCAGTATTATCGATGATGTGCTGAGAGCAGATCTTGCCACTGCTCTGTTGTATTTTTTTCATAGCTCCAGAGCAGCGTTCATGCAGAGTGAGAGCTGATAGAATTAGCTGTACTTTGGCATTTGGTTCCCCTATATGCAGTCACTGTAGCAGGAACAACCTCATATACCTCTCATCTCTGTCTTTTTATACACCTCTCTTTTTTAGCTGAAGTGCAGAAGAGAGAGTGTCTTCAGACTTTTTCTTCTTGTTTTAAAAAGACAAGTTTCATTGAAATACATTTTGAAAGCTGAAAAGGAAAGTCCTCAGACTATGCCAGGTTACTGAGGTGTACACTTCAATGTGCAAGATCAAATTGGAGCAGTGCCTGTAGATTGCCATTCCCTCCAACTTCATTTTGAAAATTTGAGCTGGTGCCAGGTTACCACTCTGCACTTGTTTGGCTCCCATATAATTTACGTATGGTTTTTGCAGTCAGTTATGTTGGTATTTTATGCTATCTATTGATTTTATATTTCACTAAGTATTTTATTTAAAGCACTCCAAATAGGTCTAGATTTATGTTTCAAAAGTCAGGATGTTAAGAGAATTTTATAAATGAAAAATAATTTGGAAATCACCAGATGATGATTTTTCTGTAATGATTTAAAATAGTGCTTGAAGTGATGACAGTGATCAGGGCAGCAAATGATCCACGAATGACGTCTGAAGGAAAAGACGCCAACGCATCAAATGACAGGTGGGTTTTCCCTACCTAATAATAATAATAATAATAATCTATCAAGCAAATTTAATTTTAAGATGAAAGAAGAAGCTTACTCAGCTCCTAAACCAAAGGCAGAGATTAATGAGAATCAATTGAAGCATTTAAAAGGAGTGCAGGGAGAGAGCTATTTTGGACCTCAAATATTCATCCTGTCCCTGATAGAGGCAGAAAAGAACCTGGAAAGACATGGTCTTACAGAAAGACCTATCAGATGAGTAGCTTTCATAACCCTTTTTCTCATTCAGCAAGAAACTGTTGCATCGCATATCTGCATTTGTATCCACATGTAAACATGTGTCCTGAATGTGCTTACATTATACATATGTAGCTACAATTTTTATCCATATGTAAACACACATACTCAATGTACTTACATTGTACGCTGTAGCCACAATAAAGTGTGAGGAGAGATAGGGGTTAAAATACTTATTAAATGAGACAGACACATTAGATAGCTGCCCCCTCACAAAATCTCTGCTGAAATTAGATACACTAGTCTAACTGAACCATCCTGCTGCGGACTTCATGACTCAGTATTGTTGATTATTTTTGTGACTCATTAGAAAAGTCCAAAGAGTTTACTGCTCAGAGTCTACATCTCTTGTTTGGCTTTGAGCTGGCTTAAAACCCCACTGATTTCAGAGCCCTCTGCAGAAAGAAAAGCATACCTACATAGATTTTGTTACACAACACGGATTTAAATGCCTTTGGAGCCTGAGAATTCAGTACTAGCATTATTTTCCCTTCTAAGGCTTCTGCCACATTTATTTTCCTTCCTGAATTAACTATGACTCTTGGAGTTTTCTAGTGCTCCATGTATTTCTTGTACCTCTATTCTTGCTTGCGTAACATTGACTTTCATCATTTTTACACACATTTAGTTTTGAAGGACTGAAGTCTCACAGATGCACATTACTGAAAAGCAAAAGGAAAAAATCCTTTCTTCAGTCATCTAACAGCAGCTATGGAATTCCTCACTAGTATAAAACTATGCTTACAGAAGTACTGAATGACCAAACCCCTCAAAAATAAAAAATAATTTCTCCTGGTTCCAGGTGATTTATGTTGCTTTTCTTTAGGGCATACCAGTTGGAAACAGATAGCTCTGTATGTTCCATCTGCTGGAGTTTCTAACTCATCCATAAATGAGCTGATCTCAATCATACCTGAGGATAACATGATGGAGGCTGCTAGACAAAGTTGACTGGCTTACTTTGATCTGGTAATGAATATTGGTCATCTATTGGGGTGAGAATCAGGACTTGAGAGTGCTGCAGAAAATTGTTTTTCCTCATAAAAGCATCTGTATTCTGAGTTAGCTTCTCAGCTTGACCACTTCCTTGGGCTTGTTTTTTTAGCAGTAGTACAAACTAGCAAAATACATAAACCTCAGCTTACGCTCAACTTAGACCTTGGCTCTTTTCCAAAACCACTTTTGTAATTTTTGTACTCCCATAAGTGTTCCTATCCTTTCTTGGGTTCAACATGGGGTTAACAAGCCTCTTGCATCACAGCATTTATCAGTGTTCACACCTGCTTAGGCAGTGAGGCTGTAAGAGTCCTGCTGTGACATGGGGTTCAGTGCAGGTGTAAGCTAGGAATCTTTTCTAGCTGCAGGTACTAAGGAACCTCTGCAAATCGGGTCCCAGCAGTGCTCCCAAAATGCGCAAGCTCTGGATAGTGTTATTGAGAGGAAAATTCACAAATTTGTATTTTGCAAAATCTCGTCTTATACATATACAGTTGTTTGTGTTTTTTGTTTGTTTTCACCCAATGTTTGCCAAAATTATGTTTAAAATATGGTTCAAAACCTCTTTTCTCTCTCCTCCTCTCCAGTACCTATCACTGCAACAAAGTGAGAAAATATTTTACAAAATGGAAAAAGTACATACAGGAAACTTTTTTGTGATAACATCATAGACCAGTTCTAGCACTGGTTGCTATTACTTAAACTTTCTACCAGTAGATTTGCTTGGTTTAAATGAGTGCTTAGCAGTTTAACTTTCTCACCCAAACAGCATTATACAAACAAAAAACTATCTCAGGGCTTTCCTGTCAGTATTGGTATATTCTGACTCTGTCACATGGGCCAAATGCTAACTCTTGCCAGAGCTGAGGTTTTTTTCCCCAGAGCTAGTTGTAAAAAAGAAACAGAGGAAATCAAACCCAGTGTAAGCCAATTGACTGAAACTCAGTATCCTTTCCTTGTGACATGCATTTTAAGTCAGGGCTGGAAATATTGAATTACTCAGGTAGAGTATCCTGCATGTGCTCCTAACAAAAATAGAGGAATTAATTGTATAAGTTTTTTCTTACCTCACATTTGTAATAAGCTAAGAGCTGCCATGTGGCTTAGCTGAAGCTCACCCGTGATATGTATGAATCTCCCTGTATTTCTTAAAAAAGTGAAGATTAAATAATAATTAATGGTAGGTGATGTAGAGGCATGTTTGTGCGTCAGTATAATGTTTTTTTTTTGCTTAGGCTTGTTTGCAGGAAACCACTTAGATCTGGCACTCTGCCTGATTTATGCTAAAACTTTCATGTTTCATAAAGTATCTTTGAAAACATTTAAAGAGCTGTTGGAAAAACAATCTCATCTGTTTAAGATAATAATCCTGTTTTTGAAAAACTAAACATCTAGCAGTATTGCTAATATATTTACTGTATCTTAGTTCTCTTGCCTATCATTAAGAAAATGATTTTACACTTTTAAGATACTAACAAAATTAACAGAGCTCCAGTATTTGTCTGTTTTCATACATGTTTTACAGTAACCTACTGTAAGAGGTTTGTTTCTTATAGACCTTGTTTCTTAGGAAACTCCCTGTGTGATTTGCTAATTCTTGTGCAGGGTCAGTTATCCAGTATTATCCCTTAAAACATGGGCAACTATTAGCAATGTTTTGTTTTTCTAAGTGTCCTGTTTAGTTGCAGTAATGACATCATAGAATTTGATGGCACATTTAATAGAAAAGGTCAACTTCATCACTGATAGACACTTTAGATCCCGCTTTGAGTATGAACAAGGCTTCACGGGATGTACGTAACAGCAAAATTTGGCCTCCCTTCCAAATCCACTTTCCGAAGTATTCATGCCAATACTGCCCAATTTTTGAGATCCAGGTAAGCCCACTTTTAAACAAAGACAGACAAGAAGACATTAGGACTTTTGTAGAGACAATGCAGGTGTGGCATTATGGAGGCACAACCGAAGTTAGAAAGGAACTTTCAGTTACAGCAGCAGGCTTTGGATTAGGCCCTAAATAGAAGTAAATGGGTGAAAATGTCATCATGAAGAAATCTGAACATAAATCAAGCTGTTTAGGAGAGAAACAAATGGTATGGGCCGAGTTCTTACCACTATAATGCAAAATAACCAGTGACCATCATAGCCTACCAATGAAAACTGAAATCCATTACTCACCCTAAGCAACGCCAAGCAGCGTGCCAATTCTCCGGCAGGAAATCACCCCACTGTCATTCCCCAGCACATACTACTGCCACGCCTGCACGCTGGAGTTCCTCCCCATCTGTAAATGAAGCCCATTTGCACTTTTGTTTGCTTCTCTGTAACTGCACTCCTTGGACTGTATATTCCTTTTTCTGGGCTTAGGGCTCAATACAGTACAAGCATAATAAAAAAGTGTTATCTTCCTATGTGCAGTGCAAACACAGGAAAAGTTCAAATAACTTAGAGCGCCACAGGTCCCAATTTTTGCCTTCAGGAGGAGCTCTTTCTTCAGTATTAGGAGAGCTGTATCTTAATGGCTTCGCTTCTGCAGTTTCTTTGCTAAGCTTCCATGCACGTCTTTGCAGCCGTGTCCTCTGACTGGTGACGAGCACACAAGGTGGGAAACAGCGCACGGGAAAAAACACGCACTGTTACATAGCAGGATGACAGTAAGCACATAATAGTTGCATTGCTTAGGGATAAACCCATCTGTAATACACCTGTTGTGTGTGTTTTTCTTATATGGTGGCTGCTTGCATGAATGCTAAGAGGGGGGCTCTCATCCTCCAGATCCAGGCAGATATAAATGAAGAAGGCAAGAGAAAGGACGATTATTTTCTGAGAAACACGCATATCTCTGATGGGTACTGTAAAAATAAACCTAGTTATACTGGCATAATTTACACCGTGCTCCTAGCATCAAGCTCTGCTATACTAGTAAAGCAGTTGCTTGTAGCAGATCCCTAGCATCCACAAAACCTGAAGAAGAAAGCACACTGTTGTCAGGAAGCTTAAATTCATCATATAGGTGTTAATAAATCAGAGAGGGCTGAAAACCCTCCTGTATGTGATAATTCCAATTGCTTCAAGGGCAAACAGAACACAGTCCTTGTAGGTTATCCTGACCTGAGTCAGCCCTCTGCAGAAGAGCTGGCAGAAAGAATGGAGAGTATGGAAGATGAGGAGTATCTGTGCAATGAAACCCCGCTATCTGATCTGACAATGGGAAGGGGCGGTCATGGTGTAATGCAGAAAAAGGATGAGATAACTGGCATCAGTGAAGAAGAGAGGGACCTTTATCACAGCTAAAGCATTGAGGAGTGCTGCTGTTGTCATGAGGATGATGATCCTGCTGTCATACCGGAGAACGCTGGATTCCACTCTGAGAGCTGCAGCGAAGCCAGAGCAGTCGTAGGAGCGCCCGGCGTAGCCACCACACCTCCATTAGCTGGCAGCCCAGCCTCCGCGCCTGGCCGCCCTGTGGGCTCACCCGTTCCAGCTCCCGGCATCAACAATTATGGTGTTGATTGCCGCTGGTGGTGTGAGCCCTTCTTTCCCATCCCCCATCTCCTCCCCCTATTTAAAAAAACCCAAACAAACCACCAATAAACCAAGCAAATAACAGTAAAAATGCTTTCCTCCTCTCTTGTTTGGTACTTTGGCAATGGCACCTGGACTCCTCTGTCCCCGCCTGGTCTCCCCGGCCCAGGAAAGGCACTGATGCGTGGGGTGCGGGCCCAGCCCAGGGCCTTCGAGATGGTGAGGGGCCGGGGCACGCGGCACACAAGGGCAGGCTGAGGGAACGGCCTCTGGTGACGAGGGCGGTGAGACACGGGAGCAGGCTGCCCAGAGAAGGTGTGGACGCCCCATCCCTGGAAGAAGCGTTCAAGGTCAGGCTGGCTGAGGCTTTGAGCAACCCGATCTAGTGAAAGGTACCTGTCAGCCTCACCTCTGTGCCTGGGAGGATCACGCAACAGATCCTCCTAGAAGCCATGGCATATGGAGGACAGGGAGGTGCTTCGAGAAGACAGCCAGCATGGCTTCACCAAGGGCAAGTCTTGCCTGACCAGCCTAGTGGTGGCCTTCTGCGGTGCAGTGACTACATCAGTGGACAAGGGAAGAGCTACGGATGTCATCTAGCTGCACTTCTGTAAGGCCTTTGGCACGGTCCCCCACAACATCCCTCTCTAAATTGGCGAGACAGGGATTTGACAGATGGACTGTTCGGCAGATGAGTGGAATTGGCCGGATGGTCACATCCAGAGAGTAGTGGTCAAGGGTTCAGTGTCCAGATGGAGATCAGTGACGAGTGGTGTCCCTCAGGGGTCCGTATTGGGACCAGTACTGTTTAATATCTTCACCAATGCCATAGACAGTGGGATCGAGTGCACCCTCAGCAAATTTGCAGAGGACTCCAAGCTGAGTGGTGCAGCTGACATGCCTGAGGGCTGGGATGCCATTCGGAGGGACCTGGACAAGCTGGAGAAGTGGGCCCGTGTGAACCTCTTGAGGTTCAACAAGGCCAAGTGCAAGGTCCTGCACCTGGGTCGGGGCAAGCCCTGTCATCAAGACAGGCTGGGGGATGAAGGGATTTGACAGCAGCCCTGCGAAGAAGGACTTGGGGGTACTGGTGGATGAAAAGCTGGACGTGAACCAGCACTGTGTGCTTGCAGCCCAGAAAGACAACCATGTGCTGGCTGCATCAAAAGAAGTGTGGCCAGCAGGTCGAGGGAGGTGATTCTGCCCCTCTGCTCCGCTCTGGTGAGACCCCAGCTGGAGTACTGCATCCAGCTCCGGAGTCCTCAGCACAGGAAAGACATGGACCTGTTGGAGCGGGTCCAGAGGAGGGCCACAAAAATGATCAGAGGGATGGAACACCTCTCCTATGAGGACAGGCTGAGAGAGTTGGGGCTGTTCAGCCTGGAGAAGAGAAGGCTCCAGGGAGACCTGACTGTGGCCTTTCAATACTTAAAGGGGGCTTCTAAGAAAGATGGGAACAGACTTTTTAGTAGGGCTTGTAGTGACAGGACAGTGGGTAGTGGTTTTAAACTGAAAGAGTAGATTTAGACTAGATGTAAGGGAGAAATATTTTACAATGAGGGTTGTGAAACACTGGACCAGGTTGCCCAGAGAGGTTGTGGATGCTCCACCCCTGGAAACATTGAAGGCCAGGTTGGAGGGGGCTCTGAGCAACCTGCTTTAGTTGAAGATGTCCCTGCTTATTGCAGGGGGTTTGGACTGGATGACCTTTAAAGGTCCCTTCCAACTCAAACCATTCTATGATTCTATGATTCTAACTTTTTCTGTAATCTTGCTGATGAAGGAAGCAACTTCCTGTAGCAGCTGAACTCTCCAAAGGCAATATAGCTACTTCTAAAAGACAGTGCTCCTGATATAGCCTACTTGTTAACTTCAGGGGCTGTGAACGGTGATATCTTTGCAGACCAGAAACTGTCTTATTAGTTTTACTAGTCCCTACACTGCTGTCCTTAGTTACAACTGAGTGGTCGAGATACCAGCTAAAAGCACTACCTCTGGCCCTCAGGACTTTATAGCCTTTCCTCCTACCTATTTATGCATCCATTTTTTGTAAGGAAATATGGATCTTCTGTGTATATCTTGAATTTTCAAAGGAGCCCCTTTCTGAAAGGGGTGGGTGACAGCCTTGATCTGACTGAAGGCAATGCAGAGCTGGATGCTCATGACGCTGAAGCTGAAGTCCTATGCCACTGGAGAACTTGTCACATGAAGATGTGCAACTTGAGCCATGCAAGATCTGCATGTGATGACATCATTACCTGGTCAGTCTATTGTCTGCAAATCTTCTTCTATACTGAGTAATGCTGCAGTCTGCCATGTCTAGCTGAGATAAAAATCATTTAGTGTCCTTTCATTTCTGATCAGAGTCCCCGATTAACTAACATTTATGAAATAAGGGAAAAAAATGAAATCTAAAAGAAAAGGAAAAAAATAATCCCTAACAAATAAGTAAAACGAGGCAGCAATGCTGAGGTTGAAGTCTTCTGGTAGCCTGACCATTGCTCTGAAGAACTCTGAAAGCAGAACAAGATGCCTTTGGAAAGTATTTTTGGTGGCTGTGAACAGGCAGTTTTGCTAGCCTTTGGTGAGGTAGGAAAGAATATACACGTTCTAGATTCCTGGAAGTAGGACTGGGCCTTTCTGCTACTGAGAAATTTTCAGTTCGGCTGTTAATGGAAAGACAGGGATTTTCCAGTTTTGTGATAGCACAAATTGATTTATAAACCTGATCTTTCTATCTGTGACGTTTCCTTTACGTCCACACACGTATGTCTAATAGCCACATATCAATTTAAAGAGCAGGTAGATAGTTGTTTTATCTTGTTGCCGTTTTTAATATGATTCAATAAGTAGGCATAACAGGAGCAACTACGTGGGCGATAGTCATTCCTGCAGAGTTTGCCATGTCTGATGAACAACAGCCTGCATGCTGAGAAGAGAGCCCTAGCAGGGCTGTTGTAGTAAAGTGAAATGCTCCCTCTGTCTCAATCTTTTGTAAATACTTTTATTTCCTGCCCTGGGTGGATTTCTTGAACTTAGCAGTTTACCTTAACAAATGGATTGCTGTTTCTCCTTAGCCACAAACAGCCACTTGTGAGTTTCTCAGCGATGCAGGAATGGACAGACTTCAGGGCATTGGGCTTGTCTGTTGCCTCCAGACTTGTACCACAGATCTGTTTTGCTGCATGGCACCAGTGATTTAGCTGGCTGTGAGAAAAACTGTGGGTCAGATTAAGATTCAGTCTACTTGCTTTTTCCTTCTGTTGATTTCCCTGGTTTGTCATATAGTCTCTTTCTTTCTTTCTTCCTGCTACATCTTCTTTGCCCTAGAGGAGCCTGTACTGCCAGACAACTGCTTACACATTCTTCTTTTTTATCCATCTCTGTGATAATACAACCAATGTGATAATACAACCAATACAACAATGTTGTATTGGCAGAGTCACATAAGCCTCTGTTTGCAGGAAAATCTGTGTCAGAATATAGCAGAATTTCAAGAAAGTATTTTGGATTTCTGCTAGCAAAAGGCTAAGATCCTTTCAAAGATCAATGGCTATAGAAATTTCTGTTCTTATCAAAGCCAGTAGCTGTCTACCAGACAAGACTGTTGAGCGGAGTGAGAGGAAAGACCAGAAATTATAAAGATAGGCTTCATAAACCCTGAGATACTGCTTCCTCTGTCTTCAGCAACTTGAAACAATTGTGGTTATGTCAGGTCTGTCAAATGAATGCTATGACAAATGATTCCAGTATGGAAGGATAGCATGAAATCTGCTTATAACAGTCTTTAGTCTGTAAGAATTTTTCATGTTTAGTGTAAGCTCTCAAAATCTTCCATTAGGTAAGACTGAAATTAAATCTTTTTTATTATATTATTTATTTATTTTATTTATCAGAGGCCTGGGAAAAGGAAAAAAAGCAAAATCCGAAAGCAGGGATGCTGTGAAATAGACAGACTAAAGGTGACTATATTGTCTGGCCAGAATTTTTGAAAGTGATTCATAACATTAAATTTCAGTATTTTTGGATTCCAGGTTAAGTCACCAGAATGAAATTTGGTATCTAGCAAGTCGTGGATATCCACTGACCATCAAATGGAAATTACATCCATTCCATAAAACTAATACTTAATTGCCATTAAATTCAAAGGTAGGCTGATAATGTACTTTCAGCTTTACTGCTATCCTTCTGATGTGCACACAGTTTAAGAACACTCACTAAGTGAGTGTTGTTAACGTTACCTATGGGTTTGTGGCAAGGTTTTACCCTTGTGGTAGTTAAGTTGTCATCAAAGCACTTGAGATGGAGACATGTGGTTATTGTCCCTTCAGAGGTTAACAAAGATAGGTCAAAATAGGGTGCAAAGTTGATTATCACTCAGCATGGAGGAATAGGGGCTCATGGGGCTAAAAGGTTTATTCAAGTGCAAAATCAGGAAAGAATCTGAGCACTTCTGCATTTGAGCCTTTTAGCTGTAGTGATCTAGGAAGAATTAAATCCTCCTTGTATTTCTGTCTCTAAAAGGATTATCATATGGCATTTTAAGGACATAAAAATGAGTGATAACTCTCTGAATATGGTTTGAAAACTTCACGAGAGTGAAGTGCAAGTTGAAAGTAATTTTTGCCAGTTTGTTGACTCATGCAGTGTAATCCACACATTGCATTATGCAATAGTGGCACCCAGTGGAGGCTGGAATTACAGCAAAGTTTCTGTTGCTGCTGGGTAAAGCTTGCCCAAATCTACCCCGAGTTTAGGACTTCAGGTGCTGTTTCAGGAAGGTAGGTCTATGAGGACCAAAGCGATGCACAACTTAAATGTTCTCCTAAATCAAGAACTCTTACCTATCAACTGGGCTTTTAATTTGAAAAGTTTAGGTGCTCTGAGCTTTTATCTATCTATTCACAACAAACTCTGGATAGTGTGAGGGCCTTTTTCCTACAGGATAGACCCTCTGCTTTAGCTGCATTAGTTCAAAAACCTTAAGCAATGTCTAATGCAAGAGCATCCTGGGGAGTGGAGAAACAGTGCCCTCTACTACTGCCCTGAAAGTACTGCTTGAATAGTGACAGTATCAGCCTCAAAAGCTTAGATAGAAAGTGAAGAGCAGCAGAGCAGCATGTGTGCATGGGAGCAAGGGGGAACAGAAGGAAAGGATGGCTCCTGCTTCAGTCGTAGTCTGGGCTTAGATGCAGTAGTCTCAATAGGCTGCAAGGTGTGTGAGAGGAGTGAGAACAGGAGGAATGCCAGATATGTGTCATGTAGGTGGGAAGGAAGTCTCTAGGGAGCATATTTTAATGTTTTAAATTCAGGCAATGTTAACAGTAGCACCACCAAAATAAATGGACAATAACAATAAGCTGTAAGCAGATCAAACCCCCTGTAATGTGGAGTCCTCGACATGTTACAATGTGCATGGAATATCAGATTTCTCCGAAGAATATATTATTTACTATGAGGCTGGTCAACACTGCTCCATGAGGAATGAGGCTATATGCATCATCTTCTGTTTAGTGTTTTCTCAGGAGTCATGTATTGCAAATAGTTGTCATGAGCAGGGATTTGAGAGTAGCTGACTTGTAATGCCAAAGAGAATTGAATGAATTAGAATAATGTTCCTGTGTACCTAGTGCTATTGAGTTCAGATTTCAGTTCCAGGTTGCATGCCTACTCAGTGTCTGATATTATCAGAAAAATGTGATTAACTAGGATGACGATCTGAGTTCCTAGAAAATTTTCATCTTTAACTGGTTTAGCACCCTCTGCCCCCTTTTTTTTTGCATTTATTTTAACATTTCATTGTAAGCATTGGATGCTTTGGCATTTTGGCCATGCTGAAATTATTTTAGATCTGCAAGGAGAGGCTGGATGCAGGAAAGCATGTTCAAGTAACTGTTGTTTTGCAGTCAAGAAAGAGTTTAAGAAAAGGAGAATGACAAATTGGACCAGTTTCTTTACACACTTTGGCATTGTTTTCATACGTGCAAAAGTCATTAGCCAGAAGAGGCTGCTTATTAAGTGCATGCTATGTCACTGTTGCAATACAATATTTTGCAAGTGATCCCATTAAGTCACCAGGACTTTCTGTTGATTAAGTTGCTATTCAGTGTAAGACATACGCCTATAATTTCTGGAGAAATGACTGCTTATTTTAATGCTAATAGGTAACATCATTACAGTGGCATTAATCCAAGCATTATGTGGCAGTAGGTAAGTAGATTTTTATCTTCATTTTATAGCACAGGGTGTGAGAGCAAAATTAAATCACTCAAGAGTAAGAAGCTGCCTCAAATGTGTGACATGAACTTCATGGCTGATCCAACATGATGTACTACTGTCTAGGTTGAGGAAGGAAATGAAAAAGAAGGCAAATCAGAGCTGCTAGAATAGGTTTTCAATTTATTTTTGAGCTAGATATTTGTTTTGTTCTGAGTAAAATTATTAAAAGCCAGGAGACACCTTTTTTGTTACTCACTAAAGATTGCTCCCATCTCATCCTGTATCCTGAAAGAACTGGGTTACAAGTCACAGGATCGCACCTACGAAATACTCATGGATGAAGCCATGTCTCCTGACTTCCTGCTCCTGTTAGAGAAATTTATTGTATGTGTTTAAAGGCTGCAACAAATTGCTTTTCCCCTTACTCAGAAGAGGATTTTTGAGGATTGTGCCCCAGGGAACTGGCAGTGTTCGAATTCCCCAGCCCATGGCACTTCCATGCTGCTGGGTCAGGTTATGTTGAGGAGCACACCCTACACCTTTACTGTACTGGTTTTGCCATCTAAGTTGTATTGCAAGCAATATTGATGTTACTCTGAGTAAAAATTCTGTGTGCTGTTCATCTTCCTTTCAAGCTCCTTTAAACATGAAATAACGCACTTGCATCTAATTTTTGGGACAGTTTTACCACTTCCCTGCTAGAAGGATTTCTGTCTTGTATGAACTAGTCAAAATGAAGGACTTGCCACAAAATGTATGAAGAAGGTAAGGCACCTAGGACCTAGGGCACTGGAGAAGGCATTAGGACAGAGAAGTCCAATTAATCAGATGACGACTTTCATCCTGAAAAAGGACAGGTAATTGAGACATAGTCATGTAATTACAATTGATTTTGCTCACAGAAAAAAAAAAAAAGACTCAAAGTATGGCAATAGCTGAAAGCGGTAGTGGAAAAGGAAGTCATTTTAAGTAGAGATGATGCTTTTTTCTTTCCTTTTCCCTCTTAGTTGTTAAAGAAAGCTATGAGTGCTGACTTCTACTCCTAAAGAGAAGCCAGTCAGGGTAAGCCTATACCAATAAATGGTATTTCAGAGTTGCAGGAAAGAGAAAATAGCATATAGAGAGAGAGATGGGAAAGAATGTAACAATCAAAGACCTTTTCAGTAACGTGGATTAAGGTTTACAATTGAATTAAGGAAGATAAGTTGTTCAAGCACATAAAAAGATGACTGATTAGACTCCACCCCCCCCTTTTTTTTAAGCAGAATGGTTTGTGGCCAGCTGTTCTGAACAGAAACATGATTGAACTTTCCCTTAAAATGCTTCAGGTTTGGAGTAGGTACTGTCTTGCATTTACCTTGGCCATTCATCTTGGTTTGTAATGACTTCTGTATTTTACCTCTGGTTAAGGTGCTCTTCAGTAAGACAACCAAGGATCTAAGCCATAATAAAAGCCCAGCCAATATCTCTTGCACCTGGGCAACTAGTCCATAATGGCTAGCAATGGAGATGACAAAGAGACACCCAGCAGGCTTTGTGCATAAGGAGTGGGAAGCCTTAGCTTTCTGCCATGGCAAGGACCATCTAGAAAGTAGTTTGGATCTACTTTGCTATGAAGGTACTTTTGCTCAGTGATGTGACTAATGAATCTAGAGTTCATGGCAAATGGATTTTTGGACCTGAGAATATCTGAGTGGAAATCAACAGCTAATTGGAAGAAAATGTGTTGTTCTTAAATTCCCTGGATGCATGATAAAAGATGCTTTACACAGCAGTTTAAAAAGTGTTTTAGAAAAAGACTTAAAAAACCCCCCTCTACATTGCTCTGATGAAGTCTAAGTGCTGTTATAAACATACATGTTCTCTTTGGGGTCTGAATGTTAAATGTAAAAGTTGTACTCTCTAAAATTGTGAACCAGTCATTGTAACTTCTACGAATGACATAACAGTTCCAGGAAAGAAAAGCAAGGTGGAAACTCATTTAAAATTTGTATATATTCAAGGGCAATATCATGTACCTATGAATGGTAACCTAGCTCTTTTGGAACTGTGAAGACACATCTAGTAAACATACTGATATTTAATAGATCTCACAGTTAACAAAATTTCACATTGTTGTGACAAACTTTTGTCCATAGGCTTTCAGGAAGAACTGCTAGAAGGTGTTGAGTGAAAGCATTTAATTAGAGTACTCCAACAGTGTTGCTGCTATCTTTGCTATGGGCAATATCGAAATCATTTTGATGTGGAACAATATGGAAAAAAATGCTATTGGTGTTTGATTTGGGTATTAGGAAAAAGCATAGTCAACGATCAAAACCCTATGATGCTAACTATTGTATGTACACACGCACATACATACAAGGCCTCTTCAAGAACTGACAATTCTATAAATATTTTGAAAACAAAAGCCCACTTGTTCAATGTAACAACGGTTATTCAGGTTATTAAACAGAACTTCAGAGCAGGCTCTGTGAACAGAACATCTAGGTGTCTAGGCAGTCTGAGAGTATTCATAACTGTAAAGACCTATAGTGAAATTTGGGACAATATGGGATGTGGAACAGTTCTTAGCTCAACTAGGTCTTGATCCTGTGGAAAGACTTTTATTGATGGTTCCTAACTTCACTGGGGAATGATAAGATTTGTGTTTGTCGTATGATTAATGTGCTTGAATTGCAAGGCACACGTCACACATTTTGTGTGAGACTAAGCCCATAGCATGCTCTTTGTTCATGGAAAGTGAGAGAGACAGTGGTTCTCAGCACACCAGAGACTCAGTCCAAGACAAAGTTTTGAATGATCTTTACTAGAACATCTCTACTTCTAAGTAAGTTACATGTAGAGAGCAAAAGAAAATGTGTAAGAGATATTGGCCTGTACTTTTTGTTTGGAGGCTACTAATCTAGTGATAAGCAAGAATAAAATGTGTGGGTTATTTTTAAAAATTATTTGCACTGATTATTCTTTCCCCCCCCGAATCCTTGTTGACTTTGAATTTGGCATAATTAATTTATGTTGAGTCTTGTTTTGTATAGCTTACCTTCTTCATCAGACATCAGTCAAAGTAAATTTCAAAAATATGCTGAATTCATCTCTAGTAAAAAATAGTGGGAATGATATAACACAGACTTTGCACCGGCTTTTCCTAGCAGTTGCTGTTATTGCTTACAGAGTTAGCTCAGTCTTGTTGCAACACTTTCCCAAGGGTGAGAGGGATGTGACCAGGCCTCTACCTGCTGCCCAATGAAGCTGGACACAGCCATACTGTGAGAGGTGACTGAAAGAACTTCCAATCCTAATATAAATAGAAACATGTTCATAATTATTTCTTCCTTTTGTTCTTTGTCAGCTGTAGAGCTGAAATATTGTAAAAATATTTCTGTTTTAATATTTTATTTACAATCTGAATTACTCTAAAATAGATTCCCAAACAAACGACATTTATTCTGTTAGTGCTGTTGGAAAGAGAGCGTGCACTGCAAGCAAGTCTCAGGAGAGAATCCAGTAAGCCACGATTTCATTCTAGTGTCTAGCAAGGCACTGTCCTTCTAAACAGCATTTCTTTCTCAAAGACTCTGATCTTTAACAGAATTTGAACTCTTTCTAGAAGTTTGATATACTTTGATCTAAAGTTATGTTCTTTGACCATGAGGGTTCAGTAGTTCTGATTTCAGAGTGACATGTTTATACCCCTGTTTTCTAGTTGTCACGCTTTTCTAGTATCTCTTCTAGATATCCCATGAGGTTATCTATGCTTCCCTCTGAAACAGAAGAGAATAGGTCCTAATCCTGGAAGCCTCTCCTGGAGCCAGGGGAAGTCCTGTACGGTTCTGTGGAGACCTGCAGTGGCTCTTGTGTTATTTATGGACTGGCAGGTGGCAGAATGAAGCCTGATCATGTCAAATTTCTAGCCCAGACTTGGGCTTTACAGATCTGGAGGATTGGGTTGGTTTGGAATATGGAATGAGAGTTTTTACTGCTTATGTGAAGTGAACCTTGAGTGTTATTGGGGAATTTTAATATTTAGTCCTTGCTAGTTGTTAGGTTCCTTCTGTCATAACATCTCTTGTATTATTCTAAGAGTGAACAAACTGGCTCATAGATTAGGGACCCTATTAGAAAAACAGGCAGTGACTGGATGACAGAATCAGAACAGTATTTGGGATCTTCTTCAACAACATGCTTATTTTCTCAGATCTGTGCAGCTTCTTAGCTAAAATATGGCAAGTTGAGGTTTTATCTTTGTCATAACATAAGGCTTACACATTTTTCCATCTAAAATAACCAGAGAAGATCCTGGGCTATTGAAGCTGGAATCTGCTCACTAGGTAAATTTAATTTCAGTGAGTTCTGACATGGTTTTCTGATGTGAGATCAGTTTATAAAAGTAAGCCTGACTTGCAAATATGATTTTGAATGCAGACTGGAACTGCCCCTGTATCAAAGTGCTATGTTGTAGCTATCTTTGCTTGCTGAAAAAATAATCTCTATTGAAAGTGTAACCAAATATGTGGATTTGTTCCTCTTTCAATGCAGCATTCAAACACTAGCTTAACTTTAAATATATATGTTTGTTATCCTCGATAAGGATGCTTATTTATGTTGAGACCTGGTAAGGCAGCAAACAATATTGAGTAGAAGAAAAATCAAAATTCAGCTTGTAAAAATACTCCATTTTGTCAATCTCTTAGCATTGTCCTTATTTCTTCTAACATAGAATCAATATAGCAACTATATTTGACCAAAGAGCAGTACTGGGAGGTGTTAATGGAGAGAAAAACCTCTGAGATCATTTTACCTGATGGCTCATAGTAGACTTCTGACTGCTCATAAAGATTCCATGCAAACAGCTGATCTTAAACTTGAATTTCTTATGCTTAAAGCTATTCTGAAATTATTTTATTGCTGCTGCAGTTATAGAAATAAATCAATGTTTGTAGGAGACTCAAGGAGATTTTCCTAACTGTCAGGAGAGGAATCTTAGGACCAAATAGCTTGAGTCTGCTGCAGCCAGTAAATTTCCATCAATTTTCTCCAGATGAAAACTGCTACTTTTTTACTTTTTTCAAATTCTTGTTTGAATAAGGGTAGTAATTTCCTCTGTTGTTATTACAACACGAATGGAATCTTATTGAGTTGCTCACTAAAAGTTTTATAGCAAAAGTGCTGTGAGTGTTTTCATTATAAATGGCTATCATAAAGCTCTATAACTTGCTTATAAAAATTCTCTGCCCATAAAAATCTGGCACATACAAGGTTGGTTCTGGAACTAATTAATTAATTGGTTACTATTATATTATATACTGTATTATATATTATATATTATTAATAATATAAATATTTATTAATTAACTTAGTAAAAGAATTTAACAGCCTTTGTGAAGTAATGAATGTAGCAAACAGTTATTGGTGGCTCATAGTGCTTTTCTTAAAAGCAACAAAAAGTTTTAGAAAGAACAACATGGGTAAAGCACTGGCAATTATGTGAATTTAGACATAAAAGCATTTTTCTGAACAAGTTGCTGTATATATTTAATACATTCTATTAGATAAATGTCCAACTGTTATGCTGTGTTTAATTAATGTACATGTGATTCAAATACTGTAGAGGCCTTGCAGTTCAAAGACTGGATATTTTTTAGGCTAAACTGACTGACACCTTTGAAATGAGAAATATTTGCAGGAAAATGGTTTGCGTAAGGATCTGTTTCTGAATAGACTTGCAGAATCTAATTTTTAAAGTACCAGTAAAAAAAGCAACATCCTGTGCTATCTCTGTTGCTCATTCTCTGCCTTTCTAATCGAACTCTCTACTTTCTGCTGTGGTGGTTTCATTGTCATACTTTGAGCATAGGGTAGGGTTATGTTTGTTTCTAACTTCGCGGTGTAATGAACTGTTCAAGAATTTTAACCTGATCAGAGGAGAATTTGTATGTGAAATTACAGTAATAATTGATAATAATAAGTCCTTTTATTAACTCTTCAGCATAATCATGCTAAGGTTTGAAAGTACTGACACATCCAGAAGTCTAGCAGGAAGATTATCAGATACTTTTCCTGAGAGAAGAAAGACACTATGAAGAGTTAGATTAGCTGATAATGACTGATTCTCTGGCTGTGACCTCCATGCTACTCTTTTTGGATAGAGGCACTTTCTCATTATTGTAATAGATGAAGAGGGTCCTTTAAAAATGTGGCATGCGTGGGATTTTTTTTTTCTCATGAAGAGGTACACTGACAGACACTTCTTGAAAATAAAATCCATGGTGTCACATCAAAAACTAAATGATACAAGGAAATCGAACATGTTGAAAGAGTGTTCGTGTTTTTAAATAGCAGACACCAGGTGTTTGAGAAAATGCCCTATTGCAATGAAGTGTCTGTGACATTATTTATTTAAAACTAGATGATCGGAGCATGTTTTTTTCAGTGAGCACATCTCATTTTCTGGAGTGCCCTGCTATGCATAACCCTGGAGCCCCTGTTTGTTTATAGGAAGAGTTGAGGTGTTTTTTTTTTCTTTTTCTCAGACTATGATCCCCCAGGGTAAATAAAAATGAGGGCTATGTGAAAACTGCTAATGTATGGTCTTTCCCTAATTCAGACTTCAGGTCCCAGTATCTTGTTCAGCATTCTTATATAACACGACAGTTCCTCTCATCTTGTTCCTGAGTCCTTTTTGTGTCTGTGTGGCTTCATTTTAATGAAATTCAGACCCCAAAGTATAATATATAAAGCCTTATCCATTATTTAAAAGAAACAAGCATATACTTTCTGGAATTTGTAATGCAGATATCTAGAAAATCCTACAAATAGGAGTAGATTCCTGCAACTTAAAAACAAGCCAGTAGTATATCCAGCCCTCCAAAATGTAGGGCAAAAGAAGCTGAGAAATCTTTGGCTTCTGTCATGTGTCACATAACTTGAAGAATTTAATCTCTAACTTTATCATTTGGGAACACAAATAGTTCTCCCCTATTCTTACATGCTCCTGAGATTACAGCTAACACAGTCATTATAGTGATTGTCTTTTAGCTGTGACAGAATAAGAGAAAGAGAATGTAACAAATGCTGTGTACAAAGGCCACTGCAAATGTCTTTTTTTTTCCAAGCCACCGTACCCATTTGTGCTCAGTAGTTTTCCTTCTGTTTTATCAATGCATCCCAATTCTATAAACACTAACGGTGGCTGAGTAGAAGGGTCTGAACTACAGATGACTTCTACATAACTGCAAATGAATTCCGTTGCAGTCTCTTCTCCTTCTGCCCTTTGTAGCCACTCAGCAGCTATCCTGTAGAATTGGAGGCATGTGAGGACTAGATCAGGAAAGTTGAATGTATGCTTGGGTGGTTCACCTATGTTTGTAGAGGGTAGTTTGAAGCAATGTAAGCTGTGATTTATGGGAATGGGAATATGTAAGCTGCTAGGCTAATAGCAGTGCAGTTCCTGGCTTCTTTTATCAACTACAGAAATAATACTTTAAAAGACTCTCTTACCCTTCATATCAATTCTCAAAATTGAGGGAGTTCAAAGCCAGCTATTCCCTTATCCTTGAAGTGAAGACAAGAAAGAAGCCTGGATGTTGATCTTATTGATTTTGTCCATTCTTTCTGTAAAATGACTTATTCTCTATTACCTCTTTGACAAACAGTTGTACTTTCTATCTGCAACAAGCTTAGAGCATCTCAGAGTGCCAAAGAATATGCACTGTGGGGTGACTGCTTGACTGCTTTTCCTAGGTTTAGTAGGGAGAAAAGGTTTACATACTATTTATCCTTTCACTCCTAGTCAGCCCAGAATAAGGAACTTGTTATTTCATCTTGCTCTGCAGTTTGTTTCTTCCTGCAGCATGGCTGCAAGGTTGCTATTTAGGTATTGCCACATTTAATGCACCCTTCAAGCTGATACAGCCAACTGTCTCCTTTTTTTTTTTTTTTCAGAGAAGGTTGAGAAATTTTTTTTCTTGCCATATAACAATATTCCTCATATAGATCAGATCATCTTCACACTGCCCCTTGATGGCTAAACACAAGGACCGACAAATATCTCTTCATTAGCTTGGCCACATTCTGAAGGAGGGAAGTTTAAAAGGGAAGCTTTAGTTGAAGTTGCCATGAACCAAAGAACCCACTCACAGCCAATTGAGGTACAAAGCTAAAGTTATTGCCAGCAGTTTTAAAGCTACTGAGATAGGAACCATTCAACCTTTATTCAGCTTCACACTATTCTGCAGAGTATACAATATGGCTTATAAATTAGAATCATAGAATCATAGAATTGTTAAGGTTGGAAAAGACCCTTAAGATCATCGGGTCCAACCGTTAACCTAGCACTGCCAAGTCCGCCACTAAACCATGTCCTCAAGTGCCACATCTACCCATCTTTTAAATACCTCCAGGGATGGGAACTCAACCACTTTCCTGGGCTTCCTGTTCCAATGCCTGACCTCTCTTTCAGTAAAGAAGTTTTTCCTAATATCCAACCTAAACTTTCCCTGGCGCAGCTTGAGGCCATTTCCTCTCGTCCTATCATTTGTTACTTGTTAATTAGGTCCCATGGCCACTGTTGTACAGCAATAGTTATAAAAATCATTGCAGTTTTGTTCACTGGTCACTGCTGCTGCCATGGAATTGCTGCAGTAGCTTTGACTACTTGGAATAGTATTTGTGGACATTTTAATGGCATCACTCTATTAATATATCATCTCACTTTAAAAATTGCTGACCAAATCTTAATCTGGTATAAATCAGCACAGTTCTCAGTTAGTGGAGCTAAGGAAGTTTTTATCTGCAGAGCACTTGGCAGAGCAACTGTTCAAATATGAGAGATCATTGTGTGCAAGGTAGAATATTTTTGTCCTTTTCCCTTCCTTTCTTTGAATGTAGAAATTAAACAAGACTTGTAGGCCTCCTACAGCTGCAGAATAAGTTACAGAAGTTGACAGAGGATATACCTCAGCCTTAATGATCAGGAATTCATTTAATGAGCAACAAGTCATCAAAATAACAGTATATGGATTCTGCTGGATGACATTTTCAGTGGAGTTGCTGAATAGTGGAGTGACTTCATGGTTCATGTGATCGTCTGGGGAGTGAAGTAGATTGTGTTCAAAGAATGCTGAGCAGGGGATTCAAACATTTTCTGAATATGATCATTTTTCCTTCCTTCCTTCTCTGTCTCCCTCTTCCTCGTCCCATAAATTTTAATGTCTTTGGGTTTTTATCCATCTATGCAGTTTCTATTTAGTCTGCTAATGTTCATGTCTTCACCTATATAGTTAACCTGTCCTAGCTTCAAGTTGGAGGTGCTAATACACAACGTGTGTGAAAAGGTAAAACAAACACAACTCTGATCTGTCAGTTCTTGACTGTTTAATGCAGCTTCTGCTTTTGAAATTCTCCTCTACCCTCCTGGGAAGGTTGAGGCAACATTTAAGAGGTGATCCCCTTTGTGATTTTGTTTCCACGTTTGCTGTCTTGTATCTGGATCTCAGCACCTCCCTTCCATTCTTCCTTTAAAACTGCTTTGCAATCTTCTGGTGCCGCTTACCAGAAGCACCCAGTTGTAGGCTGATAGTGTTATCCATGGATTTGACAGTCAGCCAATAGCCTGTAAGTCTCAGCAAGATGACTTGGGAGATCAATTTGATCAATTTAGAGAATGCAAAAAAAAACTTTGAGAAAGTTTACCAATATGTAGAGATCATCTGAATGTTAAGAGTGGGCAAACAGGAATGTTAGGGAAAGTCATAGTATGAAAAAAGGCCTTCAGCAGCATTTTATACAAATGTAGACAGACATTATTAAAAAGAAGGCAATGGGTCTTGGTTCCCAGAGTGGCATGGAAAGCCTGCCTTGAACCTCCTTGTGGAAAGCAGAGTTAGGACTGTTATTGTGTGTAATATTTCAAATCATGAAGTCATTAATGCAATTCATCCCAAGTTATGCATTGGCGTCTTTAGCAGATGTCTAGTTTTATTTAATATTTTTAGGAGGAAGAACAGGTATACTGAAGAAAGAAGAGGGCTGCCCCAGAACTCATTCTTTCCTGTTGCAGAGAAAAGAAATTATTTCCTTTCAGAAGACTTGATCTATGCAGTAAAGTGGTCACGTATTTATTTTGTCACTTGGATTAAGTTTTTATAGCAGGGCTATGCTTATAAGGATGTAAGTTGCTGGCATTTTTCCAGTTATCAATATTGAAATATTAGTGATCAAGCATTTACTGAACGCCATTCCTCAAATGCAGGGTCTACACAGCATCTTGTTGCATTCATAGAATTCATTTGTTTGCATTATCTGGCTAACTGGTTCTTTTGTATTGCCAAGGTGATGAACAGATTTGACATTTAGCTGATTACTTCACCAAAATTAAACAGAAAACAGGGCAGCCATCCAAAGTTCCTTTCAGTGTGAAAGCTAATTATAAAAATGCTTTGAGCAGCAATTTCTTTTTGGATGTTAAAGTGCTTTTATTAGATTGTTCCCCTGTCATTTTAAAATTTATTGCTAGACACTTATAAATGGGGTTGCCTGCTAGAGTAGAATTATTTTATTTTATTTTCTGTATTTAAGATGGGAGACAAGAGTGCATAGAGCAAATTTTAGGCTGAATTTGTTAGTATTTTATATGATTCTGAATAGAAAGGAGAAAAACTAAGTAGTGCTGGCTTTCATGGATCCAAAATATGTATTTTATCTTTATGCTGAATAAAAACATATATCCATGTATATTTACAATTCAGCAACTCCCAATTTCCCAAAACAATTACTTAGCAAATAAAAAAAAATCAAATATGTAATTTAAAAGTTGAGTACAGCCCTTGTATTGTTAGAAGCTTGTATTTTATAGTGTAGATATAAACAATCAGTGGTCATGGAAAAATCTAACCATGTGCTTGTACCTGTCTTTCATAAGCTATTACTTGTTCTGAAATAGCATAAAACTACTCTAAAGTCATTTTGTCGAGGTCATTGAATAAGAGTTGGCCAAGTGAATTTTAACCAGTAAATTTAGAGCTGAAGATTGCTGTATCCTGTTACCAGATCTTTGAAGAAGTTTCTTGTGAAGTACTTTTTTAATGCCTTGGAATATATTTAACTTTGTATACTGACTGTTGTTATTAGCATCCTTCAGACCCCAGACAAGGTGTGATCTGGGGAGGTTTCAAGGTGACAAAGTTGGGGGTTTTTGCATATGATATTGTCTAGCACACTTTGGCTACTAAATCATCTTGTGAGGACATATATTAATTCTTGACACTGAGATCTATTAATATACCTTGAAGCCAAGTGAATTATGTGAATCTGCTGTTTCAAGCTGTAGAATTCTGCCATAACTAGGAGGAAATATTTTGCTGTAGGTAGATTAATGTTGAAAGCTTGTCAAGAAAAAGTTTAATGTTGAAAATTTATTCTTCCTCTTCTTGCCAGTACTTGAGCTTCTATACTAAATCCCATTTGTAATCTGAGGAAAAATAGAGATATAATTTCTTTTGTATTTATCTATGTTATTAGAGTTCCAATGATATAGTCTATTGCCTATTAAAAAGTGCATCCCAGTGAATGATCTTCCAGAGGGTAATTTTTGCTCCCATCAATCTGAGAGCTTTTCTTGTAAAATACAGTAACTGTCAGTGCTTATCAAATAATTTAATTCATGCCCATTGCAGGATAAGTAATTAAGATAATTCAACATTCTGTATTAATAAATAACAAAAACATGAATAAGAGATTTGCTAAATACCTTTGTGGAGATAATGGATAGGACTTAACGTGCCTGTTCTGAGGAAGCTTTGAATAGACAGAGAATGCAGTCCGAACAACAGACCTAAGAAAGAGTCTTGGTGAGCGTACAACGCAAATGTGGGTTTGTTTTTGTTTGACTGTTAAAGTATGTTTCAGTACTAAGCCTTTGTAACTCCTCTTTGTATCTATAAAGTGTCCAAGCAAAATATAAGGCAATTGATGCCACACTTTTTCAGAACTTCAAATAAATAAATAAATAAGGCCAGTTTTTAGAACAGTTACTCAGTGAAATTTCTAAAAGCTCTGATCATTTGTAAACTGCCACTATAGTTAAAGTAGTTTCACTTATATAAAGATTTTAATTAGTGAATTTATGTGGATTTGACATAAACATGTCCATAACTAATTACATAAATCTTCATGCTCTGTCCTCTCTAAGCACATCTACCTACCTGCTTGACAATGTGATGAATTATTCAGGAATGTGTTAAACAGGGGGAGAAACATAGTTCTGTTCATTTCAACATTCACAGATTATGTCCTTGGATACAGAGAACCTTCCTTTGCTGGGTTTGGTTGTTAATAGATGGTACGTTTCTGCAGTTTGAGCTATCCCATTGGCTATGCTCTGCTGCAGTCTTTCATTGTGTCAATGGGTCTCCTATAATCCAGAGCAAGGTGTGTGAACATGATGTATCTGCCTAAACTGTGTAAGGAACGAGCTTAGAACACTTCAGACACTCTAAAAGCATAAATCTGTGTACGTTTTACTCATTTTTCTGTTTCTCTTCCAAGTAAGCAAGGGATATACGGACCTAGCTTTAATGTGATAGCTGTGCAAGCTCATCAGGTGCAGTTTGGCCAAGGTCTTGTTTTAATAGTATTTTTTGATCCTGCATTGGCTTTGTGACAAATTCAGAAAAAAGTAGCAAAAAAATATGTCTGTGAAGAACTTACTGCACACTCAGGCTCAGGTCTTGCAGTGGGACACACTCAGACAAGAGCTTAAATGAGGCTGTGACAATTAGCACTTGCTTATCAGAGCTTATTTTTGGATTAATGTTTAACTTGAGACTTCTGTCACAAAAGACTTGTTTGTTTGACCGAAATCAGTTCAGCAGAAGCGTTAATGGAGAAGGAAATGCAAGACTTTCTGCTGGTCAACAAACTTTTATGCTGAACTCATTAGTATTTGCTAAATTGAATCTTCTTATGTCATAAATGCCACCAAGTTTAAGTCATTTTTGAAAATAAACTGAGTCGTTTTGTCACAGCCAAGAGAACTGTAAACCCATCTTCAGTTGTAAAAGTATTTCCTGGAGTATTTCCAAGCGATGCCTATTGTTTTTCCATAGGTTGATGGGATACTGTGCCTGGCTGACATTCTTACTGATAACACCCATTCTGAAGCTACTCATGCAGAAGCAGCAGCAGTAATTGCACAGATCACATCTCCACATCTCAGGTTCACTCAGCATCTCAGCAGCTTTCTGGAAAATATGGAAGAGATTGTAACAGCACTTGTCAGTAAGTTCTTTATGGGACTTTTGAGTCTTTCCAGTTAAAATGACAGGTTGGGGTAGGACTTACTTTCATTAGAAATATTCCCTAAATAATGTTTGCCATTCTTTCCTTGACATATAAAAGAACTCAGTCCTTTTTAATTCTGAATCAGGGCATTCTGCCATTACATAATATTTTTTACTCCATAGAATTTATGCATATTTGTCAAAATAATATCTGTGTGAAATTCTACCATTAAAGCCACAGAAAAGTATCCTCTTTTCCCATGTTTGTCTGTAAAAGTGCAGTTTCTAATAGTTGCTAACCTTTATGCCTGTTGTATTTGCTAAACGTGCTAGAACTCAAGCTCATCACTGCATCCACATTTGTAGCATACTTCAGAGGAAAAGTACAGTATAGTATAATCTATGGGCATTGTTACAAGAAAATAAAAGATGCCCTTCTTGTCTAGGCCTCTGATCTATGGTAAAATGAGGCAAAGGTAACATCAAGCTTTCCTTTAACCTGGGTCAGTGAGGACACCTCAGAAAAATAAGATTATATTTCTCATGATTTTCTAAAGAGAAGAATCTCTTATTTCTGGCACTGTGCTCCATCCCTCTGAAATACCTGAAGCTTTCAGCCAAGCATTCTCTTCCTCTCTCTGATCTAGAAATTCAGAATTTCCCAGAGCTTCATGTCAGATAGTACAGTTTGGGTCATCTAGTTTGATTTCTCATGTATAATAGATCAATACGTCTGGATATTTCTCTGCTGAACCCAATGGTTACAGTTAAACTACAATACTTCAATTTTCATGCATGTTTTTGTTTTTGTTTTAAAAAATAGAACAAGAAAAGAGTATAGTAGTGCCAGTGCTTGAGGATTCTGCAGTGGCTGAGAAATATCTGAGATGTATTTAGGCATTCTTTGATATGCCCAAACAGAAGCAGTGCTGCAGAAATCAAGCAAACAATTTATTCCTGACGACCAGACTGTTCAGCAACAAATATTGAAGGTTCTGCCCTGAACCTGTCCTGAATCCAGTGGGTGGAATTAACCTGTGGTGAGCTTGGTTCTGCTGTAGCTAGACTGCTAAAGGCATCTGACCTGACTTATTTAAGATGATTTTCCAGGTTATTACAGTGTACCACAGTCAAGGGACAATCTGAACAGCCTATCCAGAAGATATTAGCAAGTGGAGCATTTCCCCGATTGTCACTGTTGAAGTTCCACAGGAATTTTAGTAGTACATACTCTGCCCAAGAAATCTGAGCATTAAAAATAGAACATGTATAACTTTGGAAGAGCCCTTTCAGTCATGACACACCAGTTTCCTTGTAATATTTATAAGTTAGTAATTGAATTACTGTAATGTGTTTAATTTTTAAACCATGTTGAAATCCAATTGCCAGGTGATTCAGATCTTAGTTAAAATACATGTGTGCAAGGAATTAAAAGGGAGCTGTGTCTTCAGCACTTCTTATTGAAGCTGGAAAATATGCAGGATGATCTTTGACCATTGAGAAATAGGTTTAGAGATAGGCAACATGTATACGTATCTTGTTCTAAAGAATAGGATATATAGCAGAATTATTCTCTTATGGATCAGTTACTGTTAGCCTCCTGCTTCCTATATTTAATTTTATTTAGTTATATCAAGCTTTATGTTGAACAACATTCAATGCAATATTCCCTGTAGAATGGTATACTAGGTAGACCATCTCATTAATTAGATTAATGTTAGAAACACTTGGTGTCTAGGTTCATATTTACCTTTCCCTGCTTTTGTGGTTCAAATGAAGGTGCCTAATGTTAATATCACTTATAAAACACCCTAACAATGTAACATATTATATAATTGACAAAATTAAGATTATTTTCTTTGTTTTGTTTTGGTTTTTATCTTGATAATTATGAACTTGCTCTTAGATACTAAGATTACTAATGCAAGTTGCAGATAGAATCGTAGAATCATGGAATCATTTTGGTTGGAAAAGTCCTTTAAGATCATCAAGCCCAATCATTAACCTAGCACTGCCAAGTCTACCATGAAACCATGTCCCTAAGCACCAAGATGCTTAAATATTGCTTTGAAACACCTAACGGTTTGGGTTTTTGTTTTGTTTTGTTTTGTTTTTTGCAATGAAGGAATTACTTTTATTCATCTTATTTTCTGCATTCCTAGAACTGTGCCAAGAAGCCTCCTCTGGTGAAGTTTTCCTTCTGGCTTCGGCAGCTCTTGCCAATATTACTTTCTTTGATACTATGGCTTGTGAAATATTGCTCCAGTTAAATGCAATGAAGATTCTTCTAGCAGCATGTTCAGACAAACACATAGTGGATACTCCATATTCCCGAGATCAGGTGAGCGGTTTCTCAGCAAGATGCTGTCTGAGCACATTTGTATAAAAGTCAACAGTTTTCAGCTCTATGTTTGTTTTCGCATAGTCAAATCTAAGTTGCTTTCATGTCTTCTGTTCTTGGTTCTTTTCAATATATGGCTCTTTATCTGCTTCTGTTGCTTTTTATTATGAGCATTATGAAACAGGACAGCTTTTTATGTGATTTTGAAAAAAAAAAAAAAGCAAGGTTCCGTTGTTGTGGTTTAACCCCAGCCAGCAACTAAGCACCATGCAGCCGCTCACTCATTCCCCCGCAGAGGGATGGAGGAGAGAATCAGAAGGGTGAAAGTGAGAAAACTCATGGATTGAGATAAAGACAGTTTAATAGGTAAAGCAAAAGCTGCGCATGCAAGCAAAGCAAAACAAGGAATTCATTCACTACTTCCCATTGGCAGGCAGGTGTTCAGCCATCTCTGGGAAAGCAGGGCTCCATCACGCATAACGGTTACTTGGGAAGACAAACCCCATAACTCCAAATGTCCCCCCCCTTCCTTCTTCTTCCCCCAGCTTTATATGCTGAGCATGACATCATATGGTATGGAATATTCCTTTGGCCAGTTGGGGTCAGCTGTCCCGGCTGTGTCCCAGCTTCTTGTGCACCCCCAGCCTACTCGCTGGTGGGGTGGTGTGAGAAGCAGAAAAGGCCTTGACTCTGTGTAAGCACTGCTCAGCAGTAACTAAAACATCCCTGTGTTATCAACATGCTTCCCAGCACAAATCCAAAACACAGCCCCATACTAGCTACTGTAAAGAAAATTAACTCTATCCCAGCCAAAACCAGCACATCCATATTTCTAAGGTAACTAGAATTTTTTTTTTTTCATCACAAAGATTGCCAAACAGTGACACAGAGGCCCAGAGAGGCTGTGGAATCTCCATCTTTGGAGGTATTCAAAACTTGACTGGACAGAGCTTTGAGGCAAATAAGATATATGTGGAGACTGCAGCCTAAATACACAGTTGTCAGTTCAAAGGTGAATTAGCTCCAAAAGCTGAATAAGGATCTGATCCTCAGCCCATTGACGTCGGTGGACTTTGGATCAAGTCCTAACTGCGTGGTGGATGGTTTGCAAGTTTTACTGGCAACTACCACTGATGTACTTTTGCTTTTCCCTTTCTTTTTCATCAGTTTTTTTAGTAAAGAGACACAGAAAATTAAAGGTTTGTACTAATGCACAGGTGAAGTCAGAGGGAATTCTTTTGTTCCTCTCAGGTACTGCCATGCAATGTGCTGCTGCAGAGGCACTGCTTATTTGGCATCTCAGTGATGAATTTCACCTCAGCAGAGTAACAAGTATGAGGCTTGAGGGTTTCCGTAGCTGTTACTAAGGGATAGAGGTTGCTAGTCAGCTCTGTTAACCTACTGCTGTTTATGAGACATTGTGAATATAACTAAAAGTCCATAATTCAGGCTTCACAAGCCCGTCCTCTTCCCAGCTCTGAAGTAGCCAAAAGATGATTTATGGTAGACTTGGGATCTGCACTGCCACAGAAAACTCTGTGTACCCTTCAACAGGAGCCAGGCCATGGAAATCAAGGCACAAGGGAACTTAGAAACTGATTATTGGTGTTCTAGAAGGGTTACTAGGGCTGGTTTAGCTTATATTAAGAGCACTCAGTAGTTTTCCAGCTCAGGAGTGTTTATGAAAAGATGGAGTTAAGCCATAATTACTATATTGCTCTTTGAGCAAAGTCAAGGACATCAGCTGTGGTGTTTGACATGGCTGTATACTATTATTACGTATGTACAATTCTTCATTTTTTTTTTTATTCCTTCTGTATGCTCTCATAGTTTTGATTTCCTTATTTATTTATGGCCTCATCTTAATTCTGCTGTCGGCTGTGAGTTTGCAGTTTGCTCTGTAGGTAGCATAGCAAGCCCCTTCTTTGTATAAGGAAGGCAGACATTTAAATATGTATGACTTTATTAGGTAACAGACTAGTTCCAGGCCTTTTGCAGCTTGCAGGACATCTCATTACCTAGAGGACCAGAGAACTGAATGGCTTCCTTCCAAGAATTGAGGAGATTTCATCCCCAATAACCCCTTACATTCCTTCTTGGAATAAAAAACTAGATCAGAAAGGTGAGATGTTCTCTGTGGTGTGCTGCAATAAGTTTCTGAGCTGACTCATTATTTCTGAAGCAATGTGGACTAAAAAATCCTGCCTGGTGTTATTCTGTTACTGAGCACCTGATGCTCAGGTGGAATCTGAGTGCTGCTCATCTTGTCTTTAAGAGCTGTCAGTGTTGCTAGTCAAGCAGTTTTGGTAATGCAACAGGGTAATGCAACAGCCTTAAGAGAAGTCTTCCTTTGAATTCCTGAACAAGTGTGTGTTTGAGTAGATTGCTCACCTTTCAAAAGGGTACTTCTTTCAGTGTTATATTGGGGGGGGGAGGGTGTCTGCCAATTATGACAGTTTTATGGAATATTTTGCTTTTTAATTTGCTCTGTGCCTGGTTGTTGCAATGAGGAAAACACACTCAGCTAGAGAGGAAAATCAACACTACAATACTATATTTTATAAGGGTATTGTAAATTGCCATTTTAGCTTTTGATATATATACTTTAATTCCTTTTAGGTATATAATATAGTTACTGACTTTTCCCATTATATATTATTATGTCCCAGCCAGTAGACATTTGCCTAAGGACATGTAGATTAAAGTTGAGTAGGTTTGGAAATTTTTTGATTCAAGATTCTGGAATATGCAACCACTGTGGAATACATTTTTATGGACTAATGTCCATTCTGAATGATACAGTCATCCTGGCCAGTAAAATAGATGAATTACAATTAAGCTATACTAAATGTTGAAACAATTAAACAAAGTAAGAATAAAATTTGTAGCAAATATAATAAAATGTGGTCTAATCATCATAAAATGTTATGAAAGAGCCCCTCAAACTTAAATGCCCTGCTTTTCATACAGAGCTTTAAGTAACACAGTCATCCTATAGAAAACTACCCAGTATTTCTAAATACATTGCTACTTTATCATTACTGCTGATTTAAGAAAATTGTAATTTGCTAAAATAGACTGAAGCACGCTCACTGTAAGCCAAAAATGGGAGAAAGATGGCTGAAATGCAAGAAAGGAACAGTGAGTTTTGTTTTCATTTATGCCATTTTATCTCATCTTAAAAGTCACAGCATGTCCTTCTATACAACCTTTCTAAGGACAGCTAGCACTGATTAGTTATTACCCTCCATGATGGTATAAATAAGTAACATTCTGCTTAGGAGTTGGATGCATTATGTGTTGCCTGCAGAAAGTATTTTTCTGCTCAAGGACCTCTAAAAGTGTTCTGTCTTTTGACTTCTGAGAAGCTTTTTTTGTGCAAATGATAACAAACTTTTCCTGCCTTCACTATCTGCAAATCAACCTCCTTCCTCTTTCATTTCCCAGGCAGTGTTAGATTAGGTCAGGTAAGAAATCTAGAACTGAGTGCTGGACTTAATGATGAACAAGATAATAATTGTCCATTTTATAGAAGCATGTATTGCTTCTGTAACCAGCAGTATTACACTGAGATTGCTTAGTTTTATAACAGAATACTTTGTTTAAAAGTCGTCAGATAAAGCGATAATTTCCAGATGCCTTAGCCTCTAGTTTTGGATCAAAATGAATACGAACGTGCCATCTTTTTCTTGCGGCAGATACTTATTTTCTGGAGAGCAGGTTTTTTACTTCAATGGAGCATCAAAATATCCTTTCATAAGGGTTCATGCCTAAATTCAGCAGTGTAATGTATACAGTCAGATGTCTTAATGGAGTTCAAGTACTGTCAGAAGAAGGGTTTAGCCAAAACCCTTATTCAGAGCCTTCTTTACTTTAACATCATCTTAGACTCTACATAGAAAAACATGAAATATGTATGTTTGTGCACAGAATGTTTATGTATAATAAAATTTTTCTCTCTGCATTCCCACTTGTCTTTTTAGTGTTGTTAGTATTCTCACCTTACCTGTGAAGTTGTGGAGGTAGTCTAACAGCTTCTGATCTTCTGTTATTCAGATAGACAACAAATTAATGTGCAGTGAACACATCAATTTTAAGTGGTTATTTCTAGGACTAAAATCAGTGAATTGTGTTTCAAAAAAGTGAGGTGGAGAAAGGCTTTTAAGTTGGAAGGAGAAAATGAAAATGGTTGCTGCTTTTTTTCTGCTAAATTCTTTCCTGTTTTCTTGATGTTTGGGAGATGCTGCAGGCTCTGAAGCTAAGACTTTCTGTCTCATTTAAGATTTGAAACCCCTGATACTATTCTTCCTCTAGGTTCCAGATCCTTTTCTCTGCTCTTCCATTTTTTTCACGGCATTTGCGTTTTCCTTTTGTTGCCTTTCCCCCCCTTTCTTCTCTTACGTGGGAGATTGTAGGGTCAAAAGGAGAGCAGAGACAGATGTTAGTTTAACATAAAGAAGTTTTGATTTTTAAATGTTGCCTGACACTCAGTGAAAGACTTTGAGAGCAGTGTTTTTAACAAGAAGAATATTAACGGGCCTTTAAACTTCTTTTGAAAATCCCTGCCTGGATGAAAGGAACTTGCAGTGCTACTTCTCAATCTGAGTTTCTTGAATACTGGGGAATTTGTTACTCCTTGCCAACTGCTTTTTGTTTCTGCTTGTTGTCATGAAGACTGTGGGATTCCTGGCTCCATTCCCTTAAATTGCTGTCCAGATTTTCACATATGTATGGCAGCCAGTATGGGCTAAGAAGAACAGGGAGCCTGAAGTAGAGATTGAGCAGTGCAGCCCATGTTAGGTGCTTGTCTTCCTTACATCTAACAAGAAGTGTTAGACAAAATAACTGCTGGTCAGGGGGAAGGCAGTTGATGAAGACTCCTCTTTTATGCTTTTTAAAGTTCTCTTCTTGGAGCAAAATAAGTATGGAAGGGGGAAGAAGAAATGAGATGAGATGAGAAGAAATGCATGTGGTACCCTGGGAGTCAATCACGTATGGCATGGTACTCAAGCAGCCAGTGACAGGGCTAGGAGCAAAGCTTGGTGGTCTGCCTATGTCAGGTCTGACTTCCGTAGACCTAAGCTTCCTGTCTACTGTCTACAAATGGTTCAACTGTATGCTCACACATCCTTTCTGCAGTTCAACATGCTTTTGTAGATTTACAAACTGTGGGTAAAAATGCAACACAAAGCCTTTACCTAAGGACAACTAGGTCATAAAAGGGTATCTGCACAGCTTTCTTGCACAGGTCTCTGTTAATATCCAGCTCTGACATTAGTACAATGATGACTAGATGTGTGGTTAGACTTGCCTTCCTCTCAGTGTTCTGGCTGTGAACTGTGGTTGGTAAACTATACACTAAAATTGTGTGACCCTCTCCAGTATTGATGATATCACACTGAGAAAACATGTTTTCAACTAATATAGCTAGAAAGAAAGGTGATAAATTACATAATTAAGTTATTTAAAGAAAACCTTAAGAAAGTAAGGTTAAACAAGAAACAAGACCGCCAGTAACAGATGCAAAAATTAATATTAGGCTGAAAGTCACATTACTGTATCTGAACTTTAACCATGCCATTATATCATTGATATCCTAATTAGTTTTCTGTGTAAGACTGTAATTGCTTCCCTGATGTCCTTCCTTTCTTTTTAACTGGTTATCTATGTCTTTGCATATGCATTTGAACAATATGAAAATATAAGTAACAATATTGACTAGCATTATGTGGTCAATGTTATGAATTGTTACATTTCAGGGGTCCAACACTGACTCTCTCTCTTAAACACTAAATCTTTTTGAGACAAAATGCCCGTTTAGTTACAGTTCTGCCTTTCACATTTAGATTTGATGCAGGATAAGACAATGTTCTCCAACTTGCAAAGCAAGAGGTTCAGTTGGAAGAGTAAAATCTCAGCTCAGTTGAAGAACTCTGCTACATTCTTTGCTAGGTTAGTGTGGTGATGTGTTTTATTCCTGGGATCAATTCCTAATATTGCTGCTGCTGCTCTGATTTTGAAGAAGCAATTTAACTTCTCTGCATTTTTGTTTAATCATCTGTAAAGTTAGGCAGACATTGCACTTACTCAGTGTAAAGTCTCTCTAGAGGAAACATGCTGTATCAGCACAATTCATTGCAGTTTTTATTTTCTGCCCTTGCCTGCCAGGTTCACAGTACAATCAGGCTGGTGCTGGGCTGTTTACTGCAGAAACTATAAACAAGACACTTTGCTGAAGGCTGTACCAATCATAAAGCTGTAAGTCAGAGACGGTTATGTATGCATTTTGCTGCATTTGTCATCTTTTTGTCTTCAGTCCTTCAGGAAATGAGATAGCAGATTTTGACCAGCCTTTGAGTTTTGCCACTGATCTTTTTTTCCAAAACAGAATCACTGCCTAGGTGAAGGTTGCGATTTCAGTCTTGATTCTGAGCAGGTGAGCTCATAAACAGTGTTTCTACAGATTAGAGTTTCTTGTTTCTTTTTCCTCCTCAAGTAGAAAACTATTACCTTCTAGGATAGGCACCAGCAATTACTTCCTGACCACTCTGCTTGAGTTAGTGGTAGTTGAACTAGTTCTCTGCACTTTCTGCCTCCTCTAAAATGGGCGTAATTGTTTCCTCCCACATACTCAAACCCTGATTCCAATTAGACTAGCTAGACAAGCAAAGTTGTTTCCTACAACTGTGCATTGGCTTAGGCCAAATTGTGCTCTGCTCTAGGGAGACCAGATGTCTTAGGTGTCTTCGGTTGATTAAGTCAGTTTCAAAACCTCAGAAGCTTTCCATGAAGGAAGTCTGACGGATGATTATTTTCTTTCACCTGGATTTTCATCCGAAAGAGAGAAAACTGTGGCCTCAGAAGTGAGGGAGGAGACACACTCTAGCTCCATCACTATTTTAGAGTCATACGACGTGGTTTATGGGACATGCCCATTCACCATGTGAGCCATGCAGGATGCATTTCTTATGTGCTTCTTTAAAACAAAAAATGTGAGAATCTGCTTATTTTGCCTATTCCTTAGCTAGATTAGTCAGCAATATGAAGTAAAGTAAATAAAAATGTAGTAAAGACATCCTTCATTCCAGAGGGTAAGATTCCATTAGTTTTAGTCTCTGTTGCTATGCCTCAGCATTCCAAGATTATAGTTCCCTGACACAGTCTCAGAGTAGACCTAGACTTCGCAAGCAGATTCTGTCTCTAACTGCTGTTATTATTTTATGGGGATGTTTGCCTCTTCCAATCAGGTGACAGAAAGACCTATTCATCTACTAGGTATATTTATTTCTCTGTTTTCAGGAAGAAAACTGAATTCCCAACCACAAAAATGGCTATCAGAAGCAATGGGAATTAAGTTTTCTATTTTAAGCAATATAACGTCCCAGAAAAAATTTCTAGAGATTTCTTAGCAAAGTTTTTTTTTCCCAATAAATAATATCCTGAAAGGTTTTTCTACCTAGACTTGATGTAATGCCTGTTCTTCACCCCTGCTGTATGTACTCTTTTGCTGTCTCCCTGTGGATTGATCTTGAATTGTGAAGTTCAGATGGTTTTAATTTACATTCAGAAACAAAGACTCCATCTTGCTTCTGATCAGTTGTCAGATGCCCCTTTGTTTCTGAAGGTGGGTATCTGGAACTTTGCAGACACACTCTGATTTATCCTTATGTCATTTATTTGAACAAATTACAAAATACTCTTATAATATGTAGAAAAAATAATTTTACTTAGCGATGAATCAGCCTTAAAGGAGTAATTAACTAAAAGAATTAGCAATTCTATATTGATCTACTTTGCCACTCAATTAAATTAATTGCTAATTCTCATTTTGAGCTTGTGTCTTTCTATTTATGTTGGGACTGTCCGTAAAAGCTTACTGAACAGTGTGGCTTTATTATCAATAAAGGTATATCAGCATCACATCTTCCACCTCTGTAGACACCTCCCCTTCCTCCAAGTGAGGTAAGTGTCCCTCAAATGTAGAAGATATTGCCCCTTTAACAGGCTAAAACATGTGCTTTCATCTTCCAAGTCCTATTGCATCTTTCTTCCTGAGTAGCTGGTTTCACAATAATGAGAAACACTTTTAGATCATCTTAAATCTCCCATTAAGGGAAAATTATTGAAGAAGCCTTCTGTTTCTTTTGTGCTTTTTAGGTTTAAATCTCTTTAAATCTTTAAATTTAAGAGAATTTCCAAGCTGACTGTTGTTCTTCAAGAGGTTTTGAACAAAACTATTTTAAAGGTTCTCTAATTAACCATGGTTTCTCAAATTTAAATCACTCTTGACAACTGAAATCCCTATGGTTCAGTGCAAAGCAGATTACAGAACTGAAGAAGAACATTCATCATTCATAAATTCAGTATGTGTGAAAGGCTGGGTGAGTGGAAGGAAACTATGTGGAACTAAAAACACTTTTCAAATTATAAAAATAGATTTTGTTTACTAGAGTAACCAACAAGATCAACACTGCCAATTTCATAATAATAGATGATATTGTCACTACAGAGAGGTATCTGTGTTTACTATTTGTTTACCTATTTTGCCTACAGAAATAGAGATTTTTAGTTAGGTTTTAGATTAATTTCCAGAGCAACTGTGAGACTAGCAACACGATGCTGGACTGACATTTGAAAAGTATGAAATATCTCTATTATTTTAAAGTTTATTTATTAAAAAGAGAAATTTTCCATGGACCTAAAGGGGACTCCCCTCCCTCTCAAATACCCCTGCTTATTTGGTTCACCAACAAATCATTTAAAGGTGAACTTTCAAAGCTTATTGATTTGGGGTATGGTTTTTTAAGCTCTGAAAGTTAACTCCTTAGTCTCTTAGTCTTGTGAAGAATTTTACTAGTCCCAGTGGAATTATCTGCATGTTACTATTTTGATAAGTTGGTACCTTTTCAAAAGGTGCTAAAACAGGAGCTGGTCTGAGAATTCTCTACCTGGCATTTTGTGTTTTACTCTGTCTCACTCCTACACTGTTCAGGTGTGTAGTGCATAGCACATATTAACAGGTAGGTGGTGAATGCAGGGATAAACCCCAGAGGCCTGTTCCTCGGGTTGTTTTTAGTAGTGTAAATCATGTGACACTGACTTGAATAATTCAGCTTTCATCTGGTGGCAAACAAATGTATTAATTCATTATTTGTTGATTAAATCTGTTTTTCTGTGGTGTTCATTACTACAGTGGCTTTAGGGCTGCCAGTTCCTGCAGAGAAAGCCGCAGCCACCAGGTTTATCCAAGTCCTGCTGTAGAGAAGCACCTGCAATTTTTGATGGATCTGGATAACAGCGATCAGAGTGTGGACTAGCCTGGGGTAGTCTATTGGGGAGCTCTGCTAGAATACAGATATTGGAGATGCATAGATCAAGATCTAGCTCCGGAACAGCTCTGTCTAGCAGACATACAGGTGCTGAGGCAGGGAATTATGCTGGATGGGATCAGTTCTTGCAGCACAAGGTTTCTAAGGCACCCCGCTATAATCCTGCATTAGGTTTGGCAATAGAATATGAGACCAGATGTTTCATTAAAAAATTCCACACGTGATGAAGCAACTTCTTTTCTTTTCTCAAGAAAATCTCTGACAGTCTTTGCTTAATAGCACATCTGCAGATCCCACATATCAAGATATCACTAGGGTACTGGAATTCGTGCATGGTTTCAGCACAGACTTTCTGTGTGGTATGATAGCACTGGCAGATGATCAGAGCTCATGTGTCCTGTATTCAGCATATCTTCTTTTTTATACTTTGAGCTGACTACAAGTTCATTGCATGGCTTAGGAAACCAGAAAAATTGCAAGAATCATAAATTGTCTCAGGTGCTAGTGCTTTGTAATCTTGGAGTGTAATCTTTTACAAGAAATGTCTTGAACAATTAATGAAATTGATACTAAATATTGCAGTTGAACAGTAGAGATTCCATGTTAAATATTTTCCAGTCTTTCAATTCTTTCAAAATTATTTCAGTTCTGAAAGAGGTTTTGGTATCTACTTTTTCCAGTAATTTTCATCTGTTTTCCTGGTGGAAATGAGTCTTAGGCAATCACTTTTATCTATATCTGTTTGTGTGCTCCATGTCTCACAACAATATCTGAACTGGTTTGCTGATTCAACAGCACTTCACAGTTATTTTTCAGAGACTGCCTAAGGCTTTATGAAATTTGGAGCCAGATAATGGCAAAAGAGAGGATAAGATTAAGACTGCAGTGTGAGCCTATGTATCATTAGACAAAAAAAATCTACAGTGGGGGAGATGCCACTGGAAATGTTCTGTTCATGGTTTTTGATCAACTCTAAATCCAAAAGAAATGAGACTTCATTAATACCAGTGCTCGCAGAAGTGTTGTTTTTCAACGCAAATTGAGTCTACATTTAAGTTTGTGTTTTCCTCTAGAGTTCATCTCTAGTATTAAACTTCCTTGAACTTTGGTCTGTATTACAGAGGAAATTTTTGTGTAAGCTGCATGTATACTGAATTTTAAAATAGGGAAGCATAGGAAAAATATAGCATTTAAAGTCAACTGTTTATGCAGCTTGCCTATTATGTGTTTACATTATGCTATTTCATGTTATTTTGTTTATGTCATGGGAAAATGTGACTTTTGGGGGGAAAGAAAAATCTATCCATATGGAGTGAGCTAATCTATAGTTTAACTGCCTTTCAAGTCCTACTAAGATTTTAAAAGATAATATAGGTAGAACTTGATGATAAGGGTCTTTTATAAACCCCTCTGGAGAAGGTTACATATAAACCCCTTAGGATAGTTCATAAATACATTGCAAAATATAGGGGGCCACATAATCAACACAAAGGAAGTATAGATATAACCTCAAATAATTTTTGGTGTCAAAAGATACACACAAAATATTTTTATGTATGAAAATACTTATTAGACAAAATAACTTGAAGCAGTGGAATAATTGGCACGCATTCAAATTGTGGTTAATTGAATTCTTCATCTGTGGCTTAGAGAGCCACATGGGGTACAGATTCTGCACAGAGGAAGCAATTTTCATTAACAGGATATAATTTAGAATGAGAAAACATATACACTCTGCCTGAAACACAGTTAATAATTAATATGGAATAAATACATAGACATATACTGAGTTACCATATTTCTACCTGTCACTCTTTAGAGTTTCAGCAACTCATTTGCATCCTAAGTAAGTATATTTATTCAGAGAGATGACACTGTAACACTACCTTCAAAAGTGGAAGACCTTTATGTCACAGCATCGAAAATGAGTCATCCTTGTTATTAAAATGGCAAAGTGAGATCAGAATGGTGATTTGATCTCATGCCTACTTAGGTCTAAGAAGTTTGCTTGTTTGGGAACTGACACTGTACTGTTAAAAAGCTGATAACCAGTTCTCAAACTGATTGTTATTTTTGAGGCTGATCAGTTTTTCTCAACTAGAGTGGAGAAAATTAAAACCTCTTAAGAAAGAATATTATTTCTATTTTGTATTCCAATGATCTATAACATTTATTATTTGGTCTCTCATATATGCTGTTAATATTGAGATGTGTTTGCATGCAGGAAGCAAGTTATTTGAAGGATAAAGTAAAAAAGAATATGTTGCAGGATGTATGAGAGAAGGTATATGATATCAATGAAGGGAATGGGTGATTGAAAGCTCCGCATGATCCAGTCTCTGTCAACAGCTTGCTGCATCACTTTAAGCAAACTGAGTTACACCTAACCTTGAAAACAGTTAGTGCTATTTTGGATAAGAAATTCTGTAAATCAGGATCTCAAAATGTGCTTCTGTTGGTACAAAACCTAATCTTGGCCTTAGTTCAGGAAATGTATAAACAGATTTTTAAATCCAGCTCATTTTGGGACAGTGCTTTGACATGCACACAACTTACGGCTTCAATAAAACTGAAAAGTATTCCTTAAATACTCCCTTGAATCAAGGCTCGAAACTCCAAATCTGTTGCAAGGATTTCTCAACGTTTCAGCTGAACCCTGAAGCAGAAAGCTAGCAATAACTTAGTGCTACTGAATGTACGCTATCCGCTGGTTCTTAGCCTTAACTCTGAGCTCTGCCTGAGCTGGAATGTGACTACAGGATTGGTTCCTGAGGGTGGGCAGCTCCTGGCCGAATTCTTTGTAGATCTCCAGGGTTTTTTTGGTTGGTTGGTTTTTATAAATTTTTGTCCTCTTGCTACCAATTTGACCACTGAACAAATCTGCTGCATAGATCTCTATATGACAGACTTTCATGCATGAGTATAGGAGTGTGAGAAAAAGATATTTTACTTTTCTTGTTGTCTGGATTTCAGTTAGCAGCCATATGTAAGATAAAGACCCCTGAGAAATCACAAAGGTGGGAATAGACAAGAATGCTTTTTAATGTTATTGAGTTTGCCATATTTCTGCCATACTAATTTTATAAACCACAGTGTTATTTAATATTACTGAATTGTAGGGCTATACTTCATATTTCCTTCTCTTTTTAATAACAGGTGGTAACAATATTGGCAAACATGTCTGTCTTGGACCAGTGTGCTTCAGAAATCATTCAAGGAAATGGTATGTATTTTAGCTGAATTATATTCTTTATTTGTTTGTGGAGAATGTGGGTAGGTGGGAAAGGAGTGGTTACAAGGTAAAGGAGAAAGGCTTCACTAATAAGACTTCATTTTGCATCCTGTCTCTGCTGGATATTGCAGATTGCTGCAGGGTGCAAAATGAGTCCTTGGGATGGTTCTATGTAACTGAAATAAATTACCACTGCTTTAGAAAACTTTGCATGTATGACCATGTTGCTGATGTTTGTGTGTGTGACTTATTCACGGATAGAAAGCAAGATAGTACGAAGTGTTTCAACAACCTTTATTCTGGTAATTACATTGTATAAAATGGCAATTCTTACACATTGAAAGACATCATCTGACACTGAGCCATGCATACCTGCATTTTGTGTCACTTTTTTCACAGGTATTCAGAAGTATTATAAATTTTGAAGCATTATGTTTTTATTACTATACAGCAGTTGCCAGTTTTTTTCCACATTTCTTTAAATATCATGTTATGAGAAATTCATTATGTTGAAAAATCCCTAGGTGTTATAGGCCCACCAGAAGTCTGAGAAGTTAGGTTAATAATTCTGTGGATAAGGATACAGGAAGACGTAACTGCCTTATTAATACACGTACCAGTAAATTCATGGCCAAGCAATATAGTAAGACAGCTTTTTGTTTTTTTTTTTTTTTCTGGGAGATATTAAATTACAGTGAAGCTTCAAATATATTGCTTTTTCTGTCCTAGGAATATCCTTTCCACACTTTTAAAATGAAGGTTTGGATAGGAATGGTTTCAGTTGGGATCCATTTGAATCTCAGACATGGCTGATTATAGGTGGGAGAAGGGGTTTCAGAAAGCATCTACATAGAAACAGGTCTTGAAATAGAATTGGTCGATTTCTATGTAATATTGGATTTAGATGTTTCTTGCATTTCAGTAGAAAATTTGAGCTCTGTGCCCACAAATATGACTGGCAAGGATCAGGCACAACTAATTTGCTTGATGTGATCAATGTGTGCACAGAGGTAGTGTGCATTTGATGTCCTTGCTAAGGTGGATAGGTGTTGCAGTTTGAGACCAAATGACAATGTGGAGGTTGAATGGGTCTGGATACTGAAGTAATTTAATCACAGATATGTGCAATTTTACAGATTACCTGAATTTCCTGTCCCATGCAGAAGACAGTGCAGTGAGGGGGAGGAGCAAGGCAGGTTAGCATGGTGGTTTCTTATATGACCCTCTTATTGCACAGGAGGGATGGTGCAGTCCCAGAGAGAGGTTGGTCAGGTCCACGTGGTGGTTCCTGCCATGGTCCTGGTCCAAACTCCCTGTGTTCCTGGAGGTTGGAGAGGTGGTCCTGGACCTCTTGGTGCAGGCACATAGGGCTTCCCTACCCAGAGTGTTTTCTAGAAACTCTTGGTAAGACCCTGACAATTCCCAGGACCCGAGGTGTCTGTAATTATAGGACTGGGTAGAGAATATCCTGTTGGTGATTTGTCTGTTTGACTTGTGCTGTTGTGTTCTAATTTGCTGTTGTCAGCACTCACAATCCAGATATGCCCTGGAAGCTTTTGCACTCCTTTGTGATTAACAGATGGGTTATGTACTTTGGCTATGTATTTCCTTGAGCACACCAAAGCCTGTTTTGTTTGAGACAGGTGTTTGACCATATTTCATCTACTTCTACTACAGCAGAAACTTGATTGAAGTTCACGAAATTATACTAACAGCTATGCCAACTAGGCCTAACTCATGCTAGATACTACAGTAGGTGGAGACGTACATGTGGATTGTCAAGCACAATGTGATGAAGTAAAGTTTGCATATACGCTCTGTAATGGGATTTCACATAGAAGCATTTTCCCCTGGGCTTTTGAGAAAGGCTGACACTCATCTTGTGTATAAAGGCTTTTTGTGTCTGCCTAATGTCCTAATAATTAGAAGCTGGTCAGAAACCAGATTCACAAACTGAGAAGGGTCTTTGAATCCTGGAGAGTTTAGATACATTTTCTTCTCAACTTTGACTTTTTTTTGTATGTTGATTGATTGTTATCTAGCTGCATGGTTCTGATGCTAATTCTCTTAATTATTTATGCAAATGTTCTAACAGTTAAAATCCTCTGATGCTACCTGAAGTAATCTGAATGCCTAATAGCACATAATTGTCTTTACATTTAAAATAATCTAGAAAATAGAAATCAGTACAGTCTCATCTGTTTTTGTGTTGCTACAATAAGAATATCAACTCCTACAGGCAACAATAAGTTAATGAAACCATTTCGACATGGATTTCGACATTGTCTCTTCTGCAGTAAAGGGTTAGTCACACAGTAAACTTCAAGAGACAGAATTTCATCATTTCCCTCATTAAAGGATTCCCCATTCTAAAATACACTTAAACAGTTTGAGATGGGAACTTCTAAAGGTTTGCTTAAAAATACATAAAGTGAAAAAAAAGTTTTACTTTCCTTTAATTCAAAGCAAAACTTCATGCAGACACCTGAAATATGTCACTACAGGTTTTTAGGTTAGTGATTACCTTCAGGTTAGTTTAGAAGCAAATAAAGAATTGCATTTAGTTTGACTGAAAAAAATTTGTGCAATCTAAAATACCAACTTGTAGAGGAGTCAATAAGTTGGAGAAGGGAAGAGCTAGTGCATTTTCTAGTTCCAGAAGTTCTGTAGCTTCCTAGTGAAGACAAACTTATGCACAGATCAGATGTGTCTGAATGCTGATGGCCAAATTGCAGTTCACATTTATGCATTGTTCATGCCCTATTTGGGCAATGATTGGTCTGTATTTACCTAGCTTGCTTTTTTCCTTTACTTTTTTCAACTGAGTTTTTTGTTGGAGGATAACAATTGCTCTTACATCCTTCTAGGTGTTCAACTTTTAATGGAAATGCTCTTTGAAAGATCATCTTCAGGAAATTCAGCAGAAGTTGCTGCTTGTGAGCGAGTCCAACAGAAATCTGCAGTTACGCTGGCACGACTCAGCCGAGATCCTGAAGTGGCAGATGCAGCCGTAAAACTCAGCTGTAAGGATGTATCACTAGCTTAATGGCAGACTGAAAAAGAGGGAGGAACTGCCAGTCATGGAGAAGCTCTTTTTAATTTTAGCCTCACTTGGTACACTTTATGGAATAGGTTCCCTATGCAGTCTGTCCAGAGAATGACTGAGGAGGTTGTGCTAAATGAACCTCTGGCTCGTTTCCCAGAGGAAGCTGAGGTGCAGTGTCCACTCAACACACAGCTGTGGCAGACTGTGCCAACTGACAGCGCTACCTCCTCCATTCCTTTATTTAAAAGCTTGCGCAGGATCTGTCAGTGGACAGAAAACTTGGACCCCTGGAGGTTCAGATGTGATGAATCTAACGGGAAGCAACATGTTCTTTTGGATGGAGTTTTTTAAGGGCATGTGGGAGGATTGATAGGGAAGAAATGGAGGTCACAATTTCCACTCTGAAACAGCAAGAGTGGGTAAAAACAATCTATTTGTTTGTTTATGCTTTACAACTATTAATTATGACTGCTCTGTACTGCATAGCTCCATGGACAGTCCCTTAAGTATTTGCATATCATCTTTGCATTAGAGATCATATCTACTAAGGAAGATAAACATGAAATCTAAAAAAAGACCTCATCTCAAAATAAGGAGGGTTTTTTTTTTCTAAATTATTTCTCCTGATACTCTTTTGTGCACTCAGGTATTCCTCGCCTAATTAAACTTTGCAGATCACCAACCGAAAGAAACAACAGTGATTCTGTTTTAGTGGCATGTCTGGTAGGTACATTTTAATCTTTCTTTCATGCTTATCCTGAAAAATGCAGAAAAAATCAGCCCTTTAGATTTCAAAATGCTTAAGTATTACAGGAATGTTTTAAATTCATGCCAAGGTCTCCTGACTTTCCCCTTAAGCATAATTCTGTACAGTGTCAATTATTTATCCTCTGATTGAAGATTTAAGCACATAAGGAAAAATGGCTTCATCTTCATATTATTGAGCACTAAAATATTTCACTGAAACACTTCAGAATTTAACATTTCAGTAATTCTTAAATTCTATTCTCTGATGATGCTATGTTTGCTGAGATGAGCCTTGAATCACAGGGGTAGCAGCCCTTTATCAGCACACACACATATGTATGGAAATATTTATGTGAAGTGGTCAAAGAGAGGAAAGGAGATTTCTTGCTTTCACTACAATCCATTTTTTTCTATTTGAGTCTCCAAGACAATATAGTGTCCAGCCAAGGAGTGGCCAACAGAAGGTTAACACTTTCTCTGCTTAGGAGAAAGATCCCAGCTGCTGGCCCTGTGCTGCATGGACTGTGAGCCACAGCCAACTGTCAGAGTTGAGTCATTTCACCTAGCATTCTGTGAGAGGAAAGTGCTCTGGGGACATGGGTGATCTAGGGTTAGGAGAGAGATTTTGATGAATGAAGACTGAAGAATATTGTTTGACAGTGTTTTTTAGTATTAATGTTATTTCAAATGTAAAAATAAAACTTGGTTATTGCAGCTTTGATTAACAGCTAGCTTTGTACCAGCACATGAGAAGTTTTGTTCGATTAAGCAGGACTCATTCAGGATCAAGAGAGTACGAATGCGAGCATAAGAAATGCTGTGGCTATTCTTCATACATGCAGAGAAGGCTTGTTAATCTTGTATGGCAGAAGTAGAGGCCACAGAGTGATGGCAGCAAACCAGACTTTTCTGTCTCGTTGAAGTTGTTACTGCACTTTCCTTGAATTCATGCCTGTCGCTTGAGATGTTACCTGCCTGTCTGCCTCAGCAATTCTGCTTCTCCTGATATTTTAGTACCTGCCTGATGATACTTTCTGATAAACATGTGGCAAAAATATAGTCCTTGAGATATAAGCTGCTTCAGGCTCTGATATGTATTGCCTCTGAAGTCTGAGGGCTTGTACTTTTAGCTTGGTTGTTTACTTTTTGAATATTTTGAAGCAGGCAATTAACTCTTGTATTAGTGCTGCATTGACAAGCAGCACAGAGATAAGCAGATCACAACTATCAGACCTTACTAATAGAACACAATTTTTGTTCTTGAGGAAAGCCAGCCTGCTTTCCAGTTGCATCTGTTGTGTCAGGTTGCTAGAACGTACGTAATTGTTGCATATTTTTCTCCAGTGAGAAAAACAAGTAACTTCTAAGAAGGGAAGAGTTTATGAAGGTAATAGTAACATCAATGCAATTTGTATTGTGCAGTTTCATAATCGGAACAACTGGCAGTTTTGTTTGTTCCCAAATGGTTTGAAATGTACGGCTTCTTTCTACGACACTAGTATCAAAAAGATTTCTGCTATGGGCATTGCATAAAACTTCAGTAGCAGACATTTTCTGAATCAGACGGCTTATAGTTCTCATAAATACGAAAGCTGAGAGGAGAGTTGAGATACAAAGAGGCAGTGTGAGATGAGCAGCAGATCAGAGATAGGGTTACAGTCAAAGTGTTCTGACCTCTGTTCTCACCTCTGTGCTGTTTAGCACCACACTGTCCCTGCTGCTCAGGTCGAAGACAAACGTGCCCAAAAAAACTTGTATTTTAATAGCTGCATTTGAGGGGAAAGTCACCTGACAGATGAAGACAGTAACGAGCGATTAGCCAGGCAGAAGAGTCCACAGTTCAGTTTTGAGTCTGGGCTGTTATTTAGAGACAGTTATAATGGATTGCTGCAATGAAGACTTTGTCAAACCTTAACAGTATTACAATTGTGTTGTTTTGTTTTTCTAGGCAGCCTTACGGAGACTAGCAGTTATGAGTCCTGATGGACTTGAAGATTCAGATTTTCAGCAGCTAGTAAAGCCCAGACTTGTGGATTCCTTTCTGCTATGCACAAATATGGAAGAGAGCTTTGTATAAATGTGAGCCAAAACCTTTGAAAAATAATCAAGACGATAGGTACACAATAAGATAATACATATACAATTTTATTTAGTTTCAGTCCTATTGTTATTTATGACTTATTTATTTTAAAATCATGAACATGTGGTTTGTAGGAGCAAAGAAACAGAATGAGCAAACTTGTGTCAGTGGTTTGCAAAGGTAACTTTTTATTTTATTTTCCTGCCAAGACACGTCAACAGGCCTTATCACTGCTATCTAACAAAATGTTGTCGTCTTGTTTAATATAGTTGAATCAAGGTAACGAAGCCAAGAATTTGGTGCTCTGATGTTAAATGCTTCTAATAATGTTTTATTGCTGATATTTTTCTACAGTTAGAATATTTGCAGTTTTTTAAGAAATGCTTTCGTCTCATGCATTTGTTGGATTACAAGAAAAATAATCCTTAAAGCTGCAAGTATATACATTGAAATGAAAGAGCTGTTACAGTCTGAGTCCGGTTCTTAACTGCTGTTATTTTTTAACAGAATTATGAAAATACATAACTGTATTTAGCTGAGAAAATTTTTCAGAAAATTTTCAGATACTGGCTTGGAATGATGTCAGAGGACATTCTTATGCTGTATAAAGATGTGCTCCATTAGAAAATACACACTTGCAGACAATTCTTTTATTTACATTTACTGAAATTTCCTAAAGAAATTGAGAGAATTCTAGAAAAATCTTTATGAAATCAAACACACATCATCAACGTGAAGGTATCCACGTAAGATTTAAAATCATTACACACTGATAATTTTCCCTCCTTTCCAAGCCTTACAAGAACGGGAAGTGAGCATGTCCAGACATGTTTTTAATATTCAAGCTACTACTTTTGTGAAAAGTTATGCATGCATACACTAAATAATCAGAACAGATAAATTAATTATAACTTGAATTTCCATTTTTCTGTTTTTCTAACTACTCCTGTGTTTCTAAAACTGTGAAATGGGACTTTCAGGAGCTCTTGGAGTTGGCAAAAGGAGATTTTACCAATGGATAACAACATAAAGAATAGAGATGATTTTAAAATAGATTTATTTTTTTCATGAACATTCTTCTTAAAATTTGCCTTTTTCTTTTCATCAAGAAACTACATAAATTTTAAATTACTTAACCAGGAATGTCTTGAGAGTGTTTCCCCCACCCCCAACTTCTCACAAAGCACTCTGTAGATCATGATTTTTCTTGATGGCTTGCAACTATTGCTCTGGATCATTTTATGATCAGCAACTTTAGGGTACTAGGACATCTGCCAAAAAAGTAAGTACATTTCTTCTTTACTGTACTTACTTTGTAGATATGTTAAGCAGCTTAATTCATTAATGTTTATTTAGTATTATGTGGTGTTCAGATGAAAGGCACCAGGAAATTGCTAAGCTGTGATTGCTTCTGCATTTTCTGTGTCTGAGAAATCTGTCCTGCTTCAAGCAGTCATAAATGGTGGCTACTTTTTTCTCCCCTTGAGTATACGGGTTAAGAAGTCTCTGCCTTAACATTTCTTCCTTGTGATCTCTTCATTTAACTATGAGCTCTATCTTGACTGAAGTTTTAAAACATTAGAAAACATACAATGACCTCTGTCATAAGCAACTACTCAAAGATAAGCGTTGAATCAGATGTTTCACAGATGTAATTTTCTAGTAAGAGCAGAGATGAATTCTGCTTTGTTTGCTTACTTGGAGACAGCTCCTTAAAATTCCGAGATTGTTAAGATGTATGGTACTGTACAGCTTTAAAAATATTATACAAGTGATGGACTTTAACACTTTCCTCACTAAGCAGAAATACATATAGGAACCATGGATGCTTTAAATGGTAAAATCAACATTCTTGGTATAAACTATGAACTCATAAATCTCATTAAAAATGAACTCACCAAGGTCCCATTGCTATCATGGTGATAGCATGATAATCCCTAATAGAATACAACACATCAAACTATGTTGTGAATGTGCTGTACCGAATCTCGTTCTGTCAGCCGCAACTAACACCAGACATATTAGTTTGCAGATGGGGTAGGGTTTACCCCATAATAGGTAAAGTTAAAATCTCATTTAAAAAAAAAGTCCACACATCTAAAGTGAACTGAAGTAGCTATTAAGAAAATGCCATTATGACCCATAAAGTTTTAAAGCCATTTCTAACAGGTCAATGAAATATTCAGTGAGCAGGCCAGTAGCAATGAATGGGTCTAATTTGCTCTCAGATACAATAAAGTGAATCCACATCAATTTATTTTACTATAGATATTCTCAATCTGTAAATATGTGGCCATAATTCTAGGCCCATATTGTCCATTTACATGTGTTCATATTATGAATGTGGCTGTTTACATTACAGAAACAAAATACATTTAAGTGGACCTCATAATTGTAGTAGACAAATATATCTTGAAAGAGTCACTTCAGACCTGTTATCACCTAAGTGTCATCGAAACCATTTTTGCTAGATCTGAATTTTTCACCTAAAGTTGTGCACTTTATTTTTGTATATGTTAAAATTTATGAGAAAATGAACATACCTCTTCCTTTCCTCTGAATTAATTTGGAAATAAAAAGTCATTAAAAATACTGAAATATTATTGACTTTTCAGTTTTTAAACCCCCAAAGAAGGAGCAGTTTAAACCAGAATAAACATGTTTAATTTCAATGTAGTATGAAACAAAATATTTCATATCAAAGGATTTTCCCTAAAACATGTATTTTGGTAGATCAATCTTTGGACTTCTGTTGTATATATATATACAGCTAGTAGATTGAGGTAGAGAGTATATCAATTTATATATGTGGACACATTGACCTATAGAGACTGCATGTAGGTTAGATATTAGCTTAATCATTCTGGAAACTGAATGTTATGCTTATCAGAAATGTTGTAGTTTCATTAAATTTTTCTGAACATTTTAGATTTTGTATGAGAGAGAAATGTTAGACAAACGTGCAGTGAACTGCAGGATTCTTTGTAACTTTGATTTACATTCCAGTGACTTTGGACAGTGTGTTCAAATTTCAGCCTTAGTTTGAACTGTTTACAGATATTCGGGGCCCAGATGTTTCATTCATAGAATAAATTTTTTTTCTCAGTTTATTGTGTGTTTGGTACATGAATCATTTATGTGGAACGTTACTTGTCTGACCTGTTCTGTTTAAAATAGTATTTGTATCTACAAAAGATAAGATAATGTCTTGGTAAATTGGATGTCTTACCTATTTCTTAGGGTTGCCTGTTAGTATCCAAAAGACAGGACTTGGTCTGTAGGGTGTCGCATTGCCTTAGTACAAGACTGATTCTGGTATCTCATATGGCTTGTTCCAAATATGTATGTGGAGCATCTCCTTTTAAATAACAGCAATGAACAGTCAAAATAACACTGGCTTTTGTATTTTGAGAAATCTGCTTTGATTTTCAGTTTAAATTTATATTAAATTTAACATATTTAAAGTAACACTAGACACTGTAAATTATTCACTAGTGTTCTCATTTTTAAGGGGGGGAGAGGGAAGATGGCATTGAGCCTTGAAAGAGAGGTCTAGAGTGAATGTGTTCATTCAAGTTGGAAGTGTTTAGCTGGTGGGGAGGTGGCTGAATTGTTTCAGCCCTTGATGGACTAAAGAACCAGGAACAAGGAAAACACAGGGTCATCTATTTTAGATACTCATATGCTTTGCAGAAATCCTTATCTCTACTTTCTAGTTTGCTCTTGGGTTTGAGTTTCTCTTCTCTAGCTGTGACAAATTTCTGCCTCTTGGGAGTGTTATTTGTATAATTACAAGTTATCTGAATAGAGGAGAGTTAAATTCCAAGGTCTGGTTCTGCTAATTATATTATATTATTATATTGATAAGGTTTTTGCTGAGAAACTAAGTAACAAAAATAGCTTGTTAAATAAATGTACTCTAGATCACCTAGAACAAAAAGAAACGTTTACTGTTCCCACAACAGAGGGAAGAACCAGCATATTCTCCAGAAAACTTGAGAGAAAACATATGTATAATAGTCTGCTTCCATGTATTGGTACTTTTACAAGCAGACTTGCTAAGTAAGAGTTTATGAATTGATCAGTCCCCTGCCAAATAATCACTGAATCAAAGTAATAAAGGAAAACCACTACAGACAAAACACTGAGTAATCAAAGATTTTTCTCTTTCCTTTTCAACAGCCAATCAGTGACTTTTTGTTTTAATAATTCAAGTGCGCCTAGAACCCAATGGATCCTATGGGAAACCAGTGCAAAAAAAAGTGGAGTAGGTAATACTGCTAATTTGCTTTAGAGAGAAATTAAAAGGGATCAAAAGGCTTAAATGGCGTAAAGGAGGTGTGTCTAACGTGGTACCTTTTCTGTCACTGTTGTGATTACCTGTGTCACAAATGTCTAACTGAAAGGTATACTGCTTGTACCCTTTTCTTCAAGCTTTCTGGATATTACCACTGTCTTTTAACTAGCTTTTGTCCACGTCCTCCACAACCTTTAGAATGTGACCTAATAATGCGCACACGTCTTCAAAGTAACTAACTGATTTTGGTGTATATAAAAATTGTCTGATCTTTTTTTATACCACATAATGTAAAAATCTTCTTTTTGAGTAGTTCTGGAAGGACATAGCAATATAACAAGATATGTCCGTTATGTGTGTTCATCAGGTAAGGCAAAGTTTATGATAAATCGAGAAAATATATCTAAAAAGATCCAGAAACAGCCATGTGTGTTTTCACTTGCATCAAAAGAATAATTATGGAATGGACCTGAATCCTCTAGGGAAGCCTTCTTTGGAGCTATGGTAAAGTCAGTGTGCCTGCACTGCAGTAAAGAAGAGCCAGAACTAACCCCCAGGTTTCAAGATTCTTGCTAGAATTAGAACTGTAGAGATCTAACACATAAACATAAATAAAATCTCACAATATGAAGCTAAGGATAAACACCTGGTAAAATTTTGTGATAAACATGAACATTTAAGGAGTATGCTTTGTACGTTAAGCAACGTGCTTGTTTACACATGCTTGCTTCCACTTCCAAAGCGAGATACAATGCCCTCTGTCACGGCTCTTTACTTTTGTACTGCTTAATTATTAAAAAGGCCACACTTTTTTTCAGAGCAGCAATTATTACAAATTAGTGATTTCAAAGGTTTAGCCCATCTTTAGGGTTGGATAAACAGGGAAGTGACTAAATACCATGAAGCACAGCCGATCATTTACACGAGTGTCTCACCCTTAAAAGGACACAAACTTTGTGGAATGAGATAGACTAGTTATTGGTTCAGAATGTCTGGATTAGAAGAAATCTATCATGTGCTTTTCTCTAGGGGGGAATTCTTATCTGTTTTGCAAGTTCAATTCTGTAAGTGTAGTCCAGACCAGTAATTTAGGTATTCTGTAGACCACAGAAAGAAGTGAGCAATTCTTTCTCTTTGAGGATGACTGCCCAAGACAGAGAGTATACATAATGCCATGGAGCTGCCTTTTTTTTTTTTCCAGTGGCTATGGAAAAAAGTGCTGATGATGTCTAAACACCTTGACATCTAACTATTAATTCAGATCATGTGAGATGAATTCCAGATTCAGTCTGGAGACAAAAAGAAGGCACTTTTTCAGCTGGGTTTTCATGCACTGTTTACCTATCAAATACAATTCCTATCAAAACAGAAATTTTTGCAACATCAGACTCTCCCTTTGAAATTACTAACTGAGACATTATTTTCTTGTTTGGTATGCATGAGATCATGACTCCTGTTTGCCAGTGTTGTAAAACAAGGAATATCTGGACCAACTCATCAAGCTCAGAATATTATACCAGACTATCCATTTCTTATTAGAGAAAAATCTCTTCCATTTAAATAGAGGGAGAAAGAAAACAGGTCACAGGACACTAACTCAGAATGATCTCCAAAGTGAGCTATCCTGGACAATATGTGAAATACCACTGAGCTAATAAATAGCATTGCACATGTCAGGAAAGCTACTGCTCACCAGAAAAGAAACAAACAAATCCTCCCTCAAACCCAGAAGCCCTTCTTTCCCAAAAAGTAATAAGCTGAGCTCTAAGGAGAAAAAAATCCTCTCGCATTTCCAACTTTGTTTTAGAATGGTCTTGTACTGTTATTATCTTGTCTTGTCAAGTTGTCTTCTTTGGCTTCACTTGTATTAAAGATCTCATGATAATTACTGTTACATTAATCAGTTTTTTTCCTTGAACTCAAAATGTTTAGCTCTAAATGTGGTATTAGATAAATGAGATGAAAAAATGAAAAATGGATGCCGAACAGATACAAAGCCGAAACTTGAAAAACTTGAAGAGATTTCTCTTTAGAAATGCATTCCTGAATAAAAACATCTTAAAACAAGAGTTTGATTAAACAGCTTCTTAATGAAGTATGTGAAGATGTTCCTCTTCGGAGTCATGAAAAACTGCTATGATTATAGACAAATCTGATATTTCCAGCTCTTAAAGACTCAAGAGAACTTCAGAAACGGTATGGTTTGGAGTTTTTCACTTAGCTGTTTGAGACAATGAGGTGAGGCTTTTATAAATTAATACCACAAGATAAATACAGGTGCATCTTAAAACCAATATCCATTAATGTGCCATTTCACAGACACCATCACTTTACAGCTGGCCAGAGATACAGAAGGTCTTGGATATACTTTTGCCAGACTGCAATAAATTTCTTTACCCCTTTTTTTCCCCTTGATTAGGGGAAAGAATAGAGGAAATAATAGCATTTCAATAGCTATAGAGGACTTTGTCAACATTTGTATTCTGAATTTTTGCACTTGGCCAGACAGCTACCAGGGTTGGACCACAGGATAACAATAAGAAAGGACCCTTCTTTACAAGGCAGAGTCTGGGACCTAGCAGCATCATGGGTAACACACTGATTAATGAGGACTATTTCCAGGTGGTTCAGGCCAGCCTATTGGAAGCCATGCTGGCATGTTATAAGCATAAATGTAACTTGCTTACTATCAAGGCTATTGCTAAATCCTTGCGTGGAAGTCTCTGCTGCTGTGCTTACTGTGGCTTAAGCTTTCAGCTAGCAAACCTTAGCAACCCTTTCTTGAATCAAGTATATGCTTTCCATCAATGCTACAGATGATATATGTGTGGTGGTTCACAACTGTGCTCCTTTCTAATTTTCTCCATGCCTTTCCACCTGACGTCAGCTGACTAATGCTTGCCTTTAGAGTGAATCACAGCTGAAGGATTTGCATGGCCCAATATAAGGGAAAGCAACTGAAAGATCAAGATGAGAACCCCAAGACAGTGACATGTTTTACAATGTGTTTGCTGGTGCTCTCTTATTGCTCTGTTACATCTGCATCAAGGCAATCTCTTGGTCTAGCACCTCAGCTAAAAGGTTGTCTGTTTTCTCATTTGCACAGTTATCACCATCTGACAAATATTTCTCCTCAAATACTCAAATCTTATTTATTTTTCCGTTTTGAAAGCATTTTACTTAGAATAGTTACCAAAACGCTGGGCAGCACAATCAGATGGAATTTCTGAATTCTGCTGCAAAGATCAGATGAATGTGCATGAATTGTTTCTGCTCTCACTTTTGTCTCTCTTTCCTGTGCAGACTAAAAACTACAGGAGTGGAGTGTTCCTTTCCATCTTTTTGCCTGATACGAAGTTCTCTAAGATCCCTCACTTCATTTGAGGCCACTTAAAGATAATATATTAAAACTAAATATTAATACAAAGACCAGCTCCCTTGGTAGTATCAACATGTTCTTTGTGACCCTATGATATTCCTTGTGTGGAAATGTCTTTGTAGCTTGTTTTGCAGTTAATAATCTGACATGGCTTTAACTGAGATGGTTGCCTTTTGTGTCCAAGCACATTTTCAGCTGCAGCATTGATTCAAAAAGAATAGCTGAATTAAATTTTTTTTTCCCATTGATACATCTATTGTTTGCAAGCTCATCTGCGTGCCCCTGTCATGTGGCAATACTTTTGTTGCTTCTCATACTCAACTGAAGTTCTGCCTTCTTCATTTATCCATTGATCAACTTAATAATTTGTTCACTTTTCTCATTATGCGTATCCATAAGAAAATGTCCCAGATCTGAGGTATTTTTCTGATGACACAGTTTTGATTTTTATTCACGGTAAAAGATATGTTTAAGGACTTATTTGTTGCTAATCATGTAAAAGATCTTTCTTTGTATGCTGAAATCCACCTACCAATTTCAGGTCCAGCTTCCACATAAGTCCCACTCAAGCCTTCAGAGGAAAGCTCGCGTGCTGGTACTGCAGTTGTAAATTAGAAATTTAGGATTTTCTCTGTAGTGTTCGTTACACATCTAATACCTTTCTAAATGGATTAGTTCTCTTTCACTTCATCACACTGCTATCTAGAGCAGATAAATTCACCTGGTTTTAGTTGAACAGTCAAAAATACACTGAACTCTTTTTATCCCCTTTGTTAGTTTAGAACTTTAGCTCACCTGTTTGCTCTTGCAGTAGTCAATGATTAATTGTTAATGATCTGTGAAACATTAAATGGACTGTATACTAATGATACATTGACTATGCATTATCCTATTAACCATGAAACCAGAACACATGTAGTGGAATCACGGTGAGCAGAAGAAAGACATTAGTGCACCATGAATTTATTAATAGTGAAGAGGAGAGTTACTTTATCAGGCAAGCAAAATATTCCTGGTGAAAGAATAAGTCTCTTTATTAGGATCTTGAAGAGAGGTGGAGAAACAAGAGAAAATTTACATAACTGAAATATTGGGTGTGGAATTGCCTAAATCAATAAACTCTCTAATTTTATTTGGAGAATGGCACCTATTAGTTAACTTTCCCTCCAACCTAGTTTCACAAAAAAAAAGGGGAAAAAATGTAGCTGTTCTAATTCTGATTTAAAGGTTGTAAGTTGGCGGGGGCAGGGGCAATAATTGAAAAAGTCGCTGAAAATTAAATCATTAAAGCATGGGTTTGGTACAGAGGTGTTACTGACATCAGGATCTCAGACTTTAAGTATTTTGAATTAGTTCTCAGATACTTTTGAGGTAGAACATCTTTCACTAAAGAAGTATAGATGTATTTCTCTTAGAAAATTTCTTTCTTAAACAGGTTATATTTGTAATTAAAAATGTTTCTATTAAAATAAACACAAATGGACCCTCACTGCTATTTTAAAGAGCTAACTAGAAAAGAAAAACTATTTAGTTTTAGAGAAGAGCCACAATACAAATCAGTTAAAAATTCTTTAACCATTACTTTGTTTCCTAGGGTCTTGCTGCATATGAATAAATACACCAGATCATTCTCTGGTGAGTGTCATTGGGCAAACAACATATTTTTTCTTAAGATTCTGAGGCTACTTTTTCTAATAAAAAGTCTTTCCAGGTCTGAGCTGTAATCAGTGGAATAAAATATGGCTGCTGGTAAGTAAAAATTTTAGAAGTATGAAGTCTTTCTTTTAATAAATTTCAGTTTAGCAGTTCTTCTAAGGCCTAGTGACTGCACTAGTGGAATAAACTTCTCAGTTACAAACTGCCCTATGGTCCTGAAACAATTCTTCACTGTCCAGTGACTCTCAGCAATTCTAGATATTCTGTTTGCCTTTGCATAAGATTTTACCAAACAGGTTCTCATATTTTGTTTTCTTTCAGGACATTTCACAGAGGTTGTTTGTCTCTTTTTACCTTGAGTCCAGACACTCCGGTGTCAACGGACAAAAGAAAATCTAGTTTCACCCAGGGGCTACTTTTTCAGTCGCAGGCAAGTGAACAAACATCATATGGTTTTACTTGCAGCAGTTTTATCGTCCTACCCTGCAAACTGAAGGTCTGTTTCATGTGAGAGACCAAGAGCCAGGAAATGTACAAAGTACAAGAAAGCGAAGGTCTTGCTGAAAGTGCTTTCTCCTGTTGAAGATTCAGCCAAGTCGTCTTCATTTGGAGAATGCTCCATGGCCCCTAATGAGTTCAGGTGTCTATTGCCTTCATTCAGTATCCTGTGGACTTGTTTACTTTTTCAAAAAACCTCTTGAGCGGTAACGTTTCTCTGTTCACATCAGGACAGCTGGGAGCTGCAGCGCTGTGGATAATTCTGATTTTGTCTGCATACCTCTTTTTTTCTGCTTTATTTGTAACTCTTGCCCACTGAAGAATAATCTTCCTTACTATTTGTTTGCTCATGACAGGCTTTTTCGGAAATCTAGAAAACTGCAGTCAAACTCACCACGTAACTACTACATTTATTCTGTGTACAGACAGCATTATTTTAGTAATACTGAAGCATTTTCTGGAATATTTCATGTTAATAATTAGCCAATTTTGTCAGGGACAGTTGGTCATATTATTCTCCTCCAGTCACATACTTTTAGTCAAGTCAATAAGCTGCTGTTAACAGTTCAAGTAAAAAGTCTTTTTTCAATTTTAACTTATTTTTAAACAAGGAAGCAATTTTAAAAGCTTAACACGAAGGTTTGACTTTTAAAAAATAGAAAGCAATCAGAAGAATCTTGTAAAAGGAGCCAATCCTCATGCAGCAGCCCAAGGTTTTACCATAGGCTGCATTTTTATTTTTTCTTGAGAAGAAGTACAATGTTGCTATTGTGCACTTTCATGTTAGTTCTGGCTGCTATTCTACAAATCCCACTGACAATACAGTAATCTAGAGGCCCCCTTACAGCTGGATGGAAAAGGAATCGAAACTATAATGTTTTAAATATTCTTAAAAAGTGCCTGATAGTTTTTTAACTCATTCAAGTGACCCAGTCACATGAATAAGGACATTTTAAAAAGTCTTAGTGATGCATTGAAATCTTATCTCACTTCCTAAAATATTTAAAAGCCAATTTTCCTTACATGTATAATGTCTCTAGTCAGTTTGGCTGTTTTAATCTGGGTGAAATCTGAATAAGATTAAGTCATCTATAGACCTGCAAATGAACCTTTCTGAAGTCTTTAAAACACTGTTGAACTCATCAGAAATAGATGATCATTATGCACTGCTATGCAGCCAAATTCTCTTCCAAGTCTTAAGGGATGAATGTAGCCAGAAAGCCAGCTTCTCTTGGGGCCACCTGGTCACATGAAAAAAAAAAATCACACAAAACATCTTCTTGCCCTGGGAATTGTTAAGGATTAATTTTGTCTTCCAATATTCTTTAAAAAAAAAAAAAGTAAAATTTGTCTCTAAAGAAAAAGAATATTAAATTCTTCAGAAAATGAAGTTTAGACTACTGAATTTTCCTGTAGCAAGATAAGTTTTTCTTAGGTTGGTTTTACATATTATGTTCTGTGGATTTGAGTTTCTTTTAAAAGAGCAGAGTAAGTAATTTTTTGTTTTATTCCATGATGCAGGTAAATATAAAGTGATGAAAAGTTATTCATTTTATAGAGAACAATGAAAGATGCTACAGCTGTCAGATGCAAGGAGTCAAGGTCAGTATAAGCAAATGAATATCCACTGATGTTGTGTCTCCTTAATCAAAGATCCAGATTTTAGCTGGCCTTGAGTTTAATCTGATATTTTTTTAAAAATATATGCTCACATGGAGACTTTGTGTGCAACTGGGAAGGGAAAGTACCAGGAATCTCTGGATGTAGCTGGCCAGAAGGAGTATGAGCCCTCTTCCATAATGTGGGAACTCCAGGCCTCGTGGGCCTCTTGTTCGTAATGGGAGTGGAGAAAAATGTAGCCATGAAAACCAGGTGAACTGAAGCATGAGGTCTCATTTTTCATGAGAGGGATAGATAACAGCAAGTGAAAGTTGAAAAGAATTGAACCCAAGTGTTTAGGAAGGAGACACTGCTGGGGCTTGTTTAAACTTGGGAAACTAAAGCAAACGAATGTTGCAGGGACTGGATATGAACACTATAGCTGGAAAACCAACTGTAGTCACAATCAGGGCTATAGTTATAATCAAAGTATCGTTGAAAACTTTGATATTTATGAAGTATCAAATGACATAGGAAAAATTAATACAACACTAGGTACTGTTTTGTATTAGCAACGACATCACAATTGACAGCTAATCTGCATGTGGTTTGGTTTACAATAGTGGCATGAGTTCTATAAGCTCATTAATTCATTGACACAGATTAGAAAAATGGATGTATTCTTCTTTTGTCAAAACACATAGATGTAACCCAAAGCAAAATGAGTCTCTCTGCTTTCTCAACTCATGATGTAGTGCAAGCTTGAGTTTTCAAAAGCTTCTTTTAAATGTACTTAAGGACTTGCTGGGGGAGAAGTGGTGACATCTACTGGAATTTCAAAACACTTCATCATATGTTTCCAAGACTGCCAGCAAGACATATTTGGTTTAGGTCTAAAGTTGGATGAGTAATGCAGAAACAATTTCTACTTATATTTGTGCAAATTTGGAAGCAAATCTTCAGCCATCTTGGGGTTGCTTTTGGTGTCATTTCCTGCACACACTCATAGAGTTATTAAACTTTAATCGTATAACTGTTGGCAGGAAATAAATGTTAAGCTCACACAGGAATAGTATAAAAAGTGAATTTCTAATGTGCTTTCTGTAAGCCTGTGTACCACAAAGCTGATTCCATGAGTTATGTTCATTAGACTGGAGGATGGAAACAATATTAAGTGATTTATGGGACCAACTGTGATTGGACGGTGAGTTTCTGCTTGGAGTAGCAACGCCTTACTTTAAAAGAAATTAAAAAAAATTCAATGAGAAAGGAATATGTGAAGCAAATTGCAACCCGCTCCCCACACATCATGGAAAGAAGGAAGGAAACTCATCCATCATTAAATGCATTCATTAAAAATTATTCACTCAGATCCATTTAAACCATGTTCTAACTTTAATCTCTTGATTTCTTGGGGCTAGATTGTGATGCGTACTGCATGCCCAATAAGAGTGTGAAGGCTTTTCTTGCATCCTGATGTAGGTTACTTGGACCTTGGGACTGGGCCTGCTGGAGCAGCAAGGTTATACATCTGCTTCCTCTCTCCCCTCAGAGGGAGCGTGCGGAGGGGAGGGAAAGGGGGATGGGATTGCAGAAGATGAAACAATTCCTCTAGGCACTCAAAAACCTCTGACTGGCTTGCTGGGATTGGCGGGGGTCAGGGTTTCCCAAAACTTTACCACTATGAACCAGGGATAAATAATTCCCTTTGGGACAAGGAAGATGTAGGCAATAAATTGGCCTTTGAGGTGTACCCTTGAGATGCATTTTCCAATGTTATCTGTGTGCTATTGCAATTTACCTATCCCATTCCCTTCAGTCTACGCCTAATCTGTAATCCTTAAAATCCAAAGAGTTTATGACTTTACAAAGTTTATGACCTGATTGCACGTGTCATACAACTAAAAATCATAGAAAGTTTTCCTGCTCACCTTAAACTAAAAGCCAAATTTTCAATGTCCGAAGTAGTTCCACAGGCTCTCAGCAACTCTCTCTTTTACCTGTCACTTTGGATTTTCAGCCTTTGCATACAGTGGACTAAATAAACTGTGTGATTTCTGGTGGGTAATGTTAAATGACTGTTCAGTGTCTGATTCATAATTATCTAGCAGAGTCAAATTCATCTTCGTAGTAGAAAAGCTAATCATTGGTAGACCCTGCAGCAATTGATTTTTCTGCAATATTTAGAGTAATGGGCACAAGAAATACCCAGGGGAGAATGGAGAATGATGCTCCTTGAACTCCCACCACCATCTTTCATTCTTACTAAGAACTGTTTCAAATATTACATGTAGTTGCTTCACATTATTTTGCCTGGGTTTTTTATACCCATTATATCCTTTTTGTTAAAAATTGTCTAATCTGTGAGAAACTTTCTGTAAGGCTTTCCACCAAGCTGTCCTTAAGGATTTTCTACTGTTTAGGAGATTTATTATTACGGTATGACAAAAGGAAACCACCTGCTGTCATTCATCAAAATGCAAGTCTACCACTAGTCTTACCTCTAATTCTGAAAGCTGCAGATGTGTGGAGATGTTATGTTGATTTTTGCACCTGTGAGCATATGACCTGTTGTAATATCCTATTCCTGCAGCCTTCACTTGAGTCCTGTGAATCAACATAGATCCTCAGTCGCAACAGCTTTTCTAGTAATGGGAGTTGTTTCACTTCAGCAGCGTGCTCTGGTTATGAGACTGCCTGGCTAAAGAATTATAAGCGTGATAGTCTAACTTACCTACTACAAAATTGGAACTGTTTGGCTGTGAGTTAGCATTATGGTGAGAAACTCTGATGTGACAGTTTTATGACTTTATTAATAAGTTTTAATCCTCCAAACAAATTTTGTTAGTGCATGTTGACTTTCCTGCATTGTGTCTCTGATTTGCTAGACTGACAAGCTTCTATCAGTCCAACAATCTTATTTAGCTGGCTTGCTGCTCACAAGTTTCTCTAGATTTATCATGACACAAATAATACATTTTTAATTGAACAGAGATTCCCTGAGTCTGTATGCATATCCACATCCATTTCCAACCATTTTCATGGCTGAAACCTACTCTTACTGCAGACCTTTGAATATCCAAGATCTGTACACAAAGTCTTTGTATATTTTCAGTTAGTACTTTTCATAATTACATTTCGCTAAATCAGGTCAGGGTGCTCAGCCTGGTGGGGAAACATACCTGTACGTAAGAAACACAAAAAGTTGCCCGTACAAGGGAGATGGCATACCATCTGGCACAAGTTCATAGTCTTTGAGTACTACATTAACCTATACAAGCTGAAGATGTGGCTGAAGACATTATAGCTACAATACACTATGTTAAGCTAGTAAGACAATAAATGATTGAGGGTGCAAGTACTAAAATCTTCCCCAGAAAATTGCACATGATATCCAATTACCAGTTACGGTAAATCTGTCTGAAAAGTATTCCATATCATTTGTGGCAAGATTTGCTTTCAATCAGAGATTACAGAGAACATTGAAATTAGCAATGAGAATTACCCTGAATAACAAGCTCATTATTTACTATCCTTGCATTTTGTTGAGCTTATTAGTAGCACTGCCTGGTTAGATTTTGTGGATCCTTTTCTATCCTTTCTGCATGAAAACCCAACTATGGAACATTTCTGAAAGCAACAATTGTGATTTTATAATGAACCACAAGAGGGGGGAGAATGAACATAAATGAAAGAACTGGATTTTAATGAACAACTGTTACATTTAGGACAATGCCATATCAATGCTGAATTTAAGAATCTTGGCCAGGTGTTGTCTGTGGAATGAAGGGTTTGAACTAATGGTGAGATGCTGTTCCTAAGATTCATCTTTTCAAGTCTGCTGATTTATTACTGAGCTTCATTTAAAGCTGTGGACAAACCACACTTCCGAAGTTGCAAAATACCATGCTGGGTGTACTCATCCCTTTCTTTACTGCCTTGATCAAACAGAAACAAATGCTAACTAAATGATAAAAATAGAGATCTCTGTGACCTGAATAATCAGTTTTAAAGCCTCCTACCCTGCCTTTTAATTTTTTCCCCCAATTATATAAAGGAGTTCTCTAACTCATTATAATCAAGGAATTTCTCCCTGGTGCCTAGATGGGTTTTTGGTGTCAATATGAAAACTAAATCATCTCACTGTTGTAATCATGGACTGACAGGACTGGTGAAATTCCAAGAGTGTTTTCAAGCTGCTTTTTAAAGAATGCTCGTAGTCCCCTGCTCCTCACGTGCAGATGCAGCTATAGTGATGACAAAGCTGGGGACTCCTAGAGATGGTACTCTGGGACTGCTGAAAGCATATGCCCCTACAGCTGGACCAGCCCTTGGGAGATCATGCACAGGCAGCTTTGGCAAGCAATCGGCTTCCTAACCCCAGGACTCTGTGGGCTTGATGGCAGTTCCTATAGCCAGCTGGAGGGCAAGGAAGGAAAACAGATTTCAAGAAGCCACCCACTCCACCCTCCACTTTCTCTTACTTCAAAGTGGATACAAAGGGCAGGCAACTTTCCCAATTTTTAGTCCTCTGTATCTTGTGTTCCATGTCCCTCCTGGCCTAGGTTGCCAGTCTCCTAGGAGAGGGATAGGAAAGAAAGTGAGTCTTACTTCCCCCCCAGACTAAGAAAAAAGCAAAGCAACAATTATAGCAGTAATTAATATGAGGATGGTATTGCAGCAGGTGGTTGCAGCATGGCAAAAAATAGTAGCTTAGGCAGCAAACCTTCTCAGCTTTTCTCTGCAAGTAATTGCAAGTAGCCCAGTAGACTATAACTCTGAGAAAACACCATGTAATGTTATTAGGCAAAATTATAATGTCCTTAATTTCATGTTCAAAAGCTGAATGGTGCTGAAGGAGGCTTGCAGAAAGAAATTAAGATAGTAATACTAGAAGAAGACAGAATGTTGATTACCAGCAGTGAGGTATCCAGATTTGACTAATGGCACAGTTATTGTATGCATAAGCCCTAATGGTGTTTAAGTGGTTGCTAGAATGAATGCAATTAATGTAATTTATTTGGCAGCATCCAAACAGTATAATACTCAGAATAGGATGGTAGGTCCCTTGCCTAGCATATAGCCCTATGAATATTTTTCAGTGTCTCTTTTCACAAGTACACAAAACCAGTGACTCTGATTTTTTTTTTTAAAATTCTCCTCATTTTTTAAGGGGCATAATCTACATAGCTCCACTGATTTAAACTGAATTTTTCTTGTTTTGTGTCATGGATTTTGGAGGGATACTTTGGGATTATCTAGTCTGGCTTGCCACTTGAAGGCAATAAGTGACCTTGCATCTATCCTGTAGCTCCTGAGTGAGTGTATGTTTTTTAGAGAGAGATCCTCCTAGTTTGATAGAACTACTGTAGGGTTAACAATAAATTGATTGCTTTCTTAAATTGCTCCAGTGATTAATGACAATCTATGCTTAAAAAAAAAGAATAGGAAAACCAGTGTATTTCTAATGTGAGTTTCTTTCGGCTGGAAGCTGAAGTTAATCTTCAGCTATGGGATCTTGTCATGCTATGTCAAAGAACCTTGCATTAATGGAGAACATTCCTTCCCCTACCTAAGTATGACTGGGATGTAATCAAGACATTTGAATTACACAGATAAATCTTCTGATATTTCTCATTGTATGGCTGTTGCTTTTGATCTCACATTTTTATAACTTTCTGACCATTTCAATATCTTTACTTTCTGTTTTTTGGGGGTTTCCTGGTTTTTTTTCAGATCTAAAGACCTCACTAATGTCATGTATGTGGACAAAACCACCTTAGTGCTCATGCTTGATATTTCCCTACTTACACAGGGAGTCAGGGGCATCAACCCTGTTGAGAGCTATTCCTTTACATCATATAATTCCTCCAAATCTGTATAATGACTCTACTACTGCCCTCTACTCTCTGCTTGCACTAATGTGCAAACACTCCTAGCTTTGGCATTGTTCCTAGCCAAATCAGAGAGAAAGCAGATTCATTATTCTTGACAAAAGAAAATTGATGAATACGTTAGGGTTAATAGCAAAACTTTATCAACATGCATTTTCTTTTCAAGTAAGTTATTAAAAAATATTAACAGCCTCTTTACGTTACTGCTCCTCTCTGCACTGAGGATTGACATTGTAGGACTGTGATGAGACATGGTTGCCTTTCAGTCTGGATCCAGATCAATTACCTTATTGTGAAGCCACCAACAAGAAAGCTGTGACTGGGCTGTATATCAAAGTTCAACACAAATAGCAGCTGTCAAAACCATCAGATTAATTATTGTTCATTAATCATTTCTTGTTCAAGATAGAGAACCCTTCCAAATCAAGGCACAGAAAACTTGGAACTGCTGTTCACAGCAGTAGATGTGTATTTTGATGAGGGTTTATGGATTTCTCAAATGCTTATCATTTACATGCTAAATAACATTTTACTGGAAGTCTCTCCCTCCATACCCAACAACACAGTTGAGTTTTAAAAATCTCAGAAGAGATAAATCAGTGCAGTTCCATTATAAATAGTGGAGCTATACAAATTTATATGACTGCTTCCTCTTTATTCCCCCTGACTTACATGACTAGCTTGAAGGCAGTGTCATGTTTAGGGTAGCTTAAAATAGCATAGAAATATTTCTCTTAAGACATATGACTACAAATGGAAGGCTTTCCTCTTCTTCTTTGTCAGAGTTTGGCTAGCAAAGTGTACACAGTAAGGAGCGCAGTTAACAGGGAAGCTCCTTGTAGTGGAACAAATAAACAGTTAAAAGTAGCAGTCTTGTGAAACAATGAAAGACTAAAATTTAGCTCTGATTCAGAAAGCAGTAAATTACTAATGTTTTTTTAACAATCAGCTATATTGAAAAAATGTATCCTAGTGCCTGTGTGCTTCTGAGTTCCTCACTGCATCTCAGAATCTTTGAATTGCTTCTTGTTGCTATCTTGATCCTAGGAAAACCTGTAAGTGAGAAGCTTAACATAGTCATCGAATTCTACTGTGCATTATTTCCCATGCATACAATCTATATGACGATAAACCTGAAGTGCTTGAGTTTTTACCTCCAATAATCGCAACTAGAAAACCACAAATGGACTTTTCATTTTTCCCTTGCAAGAGCTATAAAACCTAAGGTAAACCCTCCTGCCAAATTGCTTTTATGGGAACCTCACTTTCCTGTTCACTAGGTTTACTCCAATTAATTAAAAGCAACACTCCTGCCCTTCGCTGTCGTTTCCAAGGTATTCACGGGGGGCACATGCCCCATGCAAAATCCTGAGTGAGACTGAATTGGAGGTCTTTGGTGGGTTCATACCCCAGGGCTCCTACACCTGGGGGCTTGAGCTACAGTGTCCATAAAGTCCCCTTCTCCAAAAGATGGAAGCCTTACAATGCTGAAATGAGCAGGCCACATAAAATTTAATACAGCAATGAAGACGAGCTTACTCAGTCCTGACTCTTTCGTTTGTTTGTTTGTTTCAAATAGGATTGATCATCTTGATGCTTATGTAAGGAAAAGGTGAGCTGGATATTTAAATCTATGAGGTTTTGTTTTGTTTTGTTTCTTTTTTTTGAGAACATATTCCTGTCTGTAAAAGGTCTTTAAGCATTCTGCATTCTCCTTGCTTTCCAATTAAGTTTTCTGGGCTTTCTAATGTGGTCCTCTGAGTGCTGGAAAGTAACAGAAACAAGAATGCATTTAATACCTGGCCTGGTGTCTTGGCAGCAAAGCTTAGCACTCCGGTGTGGGGAGTAGCAGGTTCAAGACCAACCCCAGGAGTCTTACTACTTGGACTGGCAAAGGGCTAGCGTAATGCACAGACAGTGAGCTCATTCTGCAGGTGGAGTGCTCAGCTGCATTGATCTTATGGCAAACCCAGCCTGCTAAGGTTTTGGAGAAACATTGGCTCTGATCTAAAAGGAAATTGTGCTGCCTTTCCCTGTCTTTCCACTAGTTTAGCTTGCAAGCTCTAATAACATTAAAACACACTTTAAGCAAGAAGGCTGACGCAGCTACACAGACACAAAGTAATTTCCTAGAAATAGTAAATACAATAAGCAAAACTCTCTAATCTCTCATTAGGTAATTGTATTTTCATGGGGTCAGCCAGCCTCCCTGGCCAGGTTGAGGTCAATTCTAAAATACGTGTATTATATATATTAGGCATCTGTTAATGAAGCATAAATTTCATCAGCAATCTGGGTGCCAAAATCAACTCATTTGGGTACATGGTTTGCATCTACAGTGGTGTCTTATGGATTTGTTCCATAGCTGAAACAGCAAGTTTGCGTAGATGCCACGAATGGCATATAATAAGGAAAAAAAGCAACACCACAAGCATCTTAGAGGAGCATAAATCCCCTGAATTTTGCTAGATGAAATTCAGAATTCAGAAGGTTGTAAGATCACAGTAAACAAAGGGTAAGGAAGAAATCATGTTACCAGAGCCAAGAATATCTAGTCAGTGCTTATAATTATTTCCTTTGACAAAAGATGAAATAAAAGTAGATAAGTATGAAGCAAAATCTCCATTTTCAAGCACCCTTTCTTGCCTAAAAGGGACTGAGTGGGGCCTCACTTTAAAAATTCACCAGTATTTTGCTCAGATCCATCACAGGGGCCCTGATAGAGCAGCAGCAAAATGCCACCCCATCAGCAATCAAGCAACAAGCCCTTATGTGTCTTACTTCTCCTGTCAGTCTAGGGTGTTAAACATAGGATTTTTTTCCCAACAATGGCGAGTCTAGAAATGAGAACATGTTCAATAACCCTAATGCCAAACCTTACGATGGTGGTATGACAACACTCTTCCTTTGCAAGCACATAAGCAAAAATGCTTGTCTGCTTTGGAAGTGAAGTGAGGCTATGTGTTCCCTCTCAACATGTAGGCTGGAATATTGCTTTGTTTTATTTTACCACCACAGGGTCTAAGGACAGCAATGATTTTGGCCATTTTTTATTGCCCGTTAAAGTGCCAGAAGTGTTTCAGAGTAGTAGCCAATGTAAAAAAGAATACGAAATAAATTCTTCAGAGTTCAGAAATGGCCCCCTTTCATTCATTAAGTTTCCATAGCTGAGCACAGGACTGGTGTGTGCTTTGGCAGTGAAAAATAACATAACATTTCGGAAAGAGCAAACTTTACCAGTAGCACATGTTGGAGCAACACTATAGGCTCCAAGTTGTGTTAAGCCAACTGTAAGTTTGACAGTAGAAATATATCAGTCTCTTTGAACAAATAATCTGAGGAATATATGTAGATCCATGTGAGCTGTTCTCTTAGTTTCGATTCAGTAATTTTCATGTGAAGTAAAGGTGAGATTTTAGTAGGCAACAGCATGAGCAAATTATTGGGAAAAAGAATACACCATGCCAAGAACTGTCCCACAAGACATTGAATCCCAATGAGAACTGATGACCAGCAAGTGTGTGAGGGGCAAAGACGATCTCCTAATTCTTCATTCCTCTTCCTTTTCCAGTTGAGGAGAGGATAGGTAAGTAACAGCAAGTTAGTCCTTCTTGCTCCTGTGTATCCAAACGTCAGGGGGCAAGGAACTGAATAGACAGGAATATGGAGAAGGGGAGGATATATCTCTGTGTTTGTATGTGAATAAGAGAAGGTAGATACAGACTCCTATCAAATCCAAGCCACAGTCTGACACTAGATATTGTATTTTAAACCTCAGGTTCATGCTGTCTAATAAATAAACCTTAAAGTTGAAAATAGATGAATCGAAGTGCAGCATATGCTACCTGTTAGCAAGAGTAAATTTTATGTTCCCTCTTCCTCACAAAAAAATATTTTTCTTCTTGCAAATAAAGGAAAGTCCTTCTGTTTCCCTAACCTATGAATAGAAAATCTGTCTTCAAGGGATAGATCTCAATGATCCTGTTAATTGAAATAATGAGATATATCTTTAGGTTGATATGTAGGCATCATAAGTGTTATGTAGGCATCTAGTTACAGAACTCCATGTAGATTTTGTTCCTCACTTGAAAAAGACACCCTTTTCTTGCTCTCTCAGAAAATATTTATCAACTTAATAAAGAGTTTGATAAGCTCATTTCTTGGTGAAATTCACCTCTCTCATGGACAGAGATCACTAAATATCCATTTTCTTCAGAGCTTCTTCGATTGTGCCACCTGGTGCCGTTAATTGTGCCATTCTGTTCACACAGTTTGGTGGCTCAAATGATTAGAAGGTACTATGATGAATGGTGCCATGCAGTAAGTAAAAGGTACCCATGGAGACTGAAGAGAACTTAGAATACATTTGGTGGCTTATATGTGTATATGGTATAGTGCTAAGTATCCAGCAGCTAGATACTCCGTTGTGCCTTTGTACATTATGAGCTATTGCTAATTCTGTAACCACTGAGTTTTTGTGTCCTTCAAGTCCAATTAGTCTGAGCTTAGCCTGACTGAGCGTCTCTCTTGCACAGCTAAGGGGGAGGTTGACTGCAGGACAAAATACTAAGAGACAGTAGCCAGGTTACCTGGTTTGAATATAAATCAGGACATTTTTGAGATGGAATGATATGTATCAGTAAAGGCATATGAAGACATGACCCTTAAAAGCAGTTAGTATTCATATAAACTGATAGTTCTTCATTAGTGGAAATGAAAAACGCATAGTCGTTTCTATGTGCATCCATACCTGGCTGTAAAACATAGTGAGACTCACAGAAGCCCTTCCATCTACTTCAGTGGGCTTTGGGACAGACCAGTAATTGCCCCATTGGAATGATGTTACAAGGTACCTTCAGAGAGGCTGGTTGTTTCCATTCTGCTGCTGGTAATAGCGTTACAGTCTAATGGCTTTTTATGCGTACTAGTTGAAAAGAAGCAGATCCTGATCACCTCTGCAAAAGAAAGCAGTGAGTGAGACACCTTAGGTTTTTAATACTGTTAGCTTCCAGGTTAAACAGGACTGATTCTCTTTTTGAAAATCTCTGTACTGTTGAAATTAGTGTAAACACTGTCATGAATTTCTTGGGGGGAAAAAAAATCAATGACATATTTCCCCCTTTATCCGTCTAGCTCTGGGGAATGTAACGCTGCTGAATATGCTGGCTTTTGTAAGAGATGTAAAACAGAGTCTGTGATCATTTGTGGTCATTAAGGATCACTTTTTTTTTTTTTCTTTTTTCATGAATAGAGGTGTTAGTGAAGGTGTTCTGGCCTAATTCCAGCTCCAGTAATTGGATTTTTTTTTTTTACCTACACTCATTCCTTCAGCAGTTTCATTTGGCTATGTATGTTGAGCTCAGTACAGTGTTGCCCCATTGGTCCCCCTTGTGTCAGCTAGACTGATGCAAACAGACACTAAGACAACTGTAAGCTCTCCTTTCCCTCCCATACAGTCCTTTTATCCCAAGAATATAATGCTTGACACAGCTTCACCAGATGTGTTTTCAGTGGTATATCTGTAACCACCTCTCCAGCAGTGGAGGGTAGGGGTGCATTTCTGGATGGTAGTATTCAGTAGGGACCCAAAAAGTGAATGGATCAGCTATTGGAGAGAGACTGGACATTGGAGGCTGAGTCATTCTTCTAACACAATGATTTTTAGCCCTGTAGTGGCACACAGGAACACTGTCAAGTCAGCTTGTGGCAGGAGGTGTAACCCACTATGTGCTGCACAGTTGGATTTGCAGTGATGGATGGTATTGGCAAGAGATAAAGATAATTCTGCCTCTGTGTAATCTGGTAAAATGCTTCCAAAATTTGTCAGCGAGGGGATGAGTACGCTGAAGACAGAAGTGCAGTATTAGATGGGAGAAAGGAAGAAACACATCAGGCTGGGGCAAGAAGCTGAATCAAAATAATACATCCTTTGCTCTGACAGATATGAGGACATAATGGAAAACAAGGTTGCTGTCTTTCTGCTGCTGTGCCTAACTCAAGTCACAAAGGATGATGAAAGGTCAGATACAGTGCAAACCTCTCATTTTTCATCTAGACTTTGAACAGTTTCAATGTGCTACATGCTACCAGTTTTAGGCCTTCGTTATATAGGGGCTCTTCAGACAGGCATGAGACATCCTAGGATGCTTAAACAGCCTGGGGGTGGCTGAGGTTTGATGAACTACTAGAAGTCTGGTTTTTTGGTCTCTCCACAGAGATCAGCAGAGCTAATATGGGGCCAAGCAACCAAGCTCGGAGATTTCCTCTCAGACATTCCTCGTCCTGTGTACCTCCATGCACGCCACAGTTTTAAATCCACAGGTAAACCCTTACCTCTACACCAGAAAAAGTCCTTTCACTCATGGAAGAGTGATCAGGGATCACCATGTGTTTAACTAGACTGGAAATTCCCCCAGTCCTCCTTGGAGGTTATTTTTAAATAAGGGTGACAGAGGCTCCCAAATTAGAGCAAGGTCCAAAACCCAGGGATAAAGGCCTGCAATGAAAACTTTATGTCAGGTGCACTCTCACACCTCAGGTGACAGACAGTGCCTCTGTCCCTGGGATGTGACCATCAGCAGAACTGGAGATCACAGATATGCAGTATAGAGAGGACAGGTATCCAGGAGAGACAAAAGCACTGTACCTAGGAAAACATGCATGTATAGTGCTAATGCATATAATTCTTTTCAGGAATATAAGTGTGTTTGCTCCTAGAGAACTTCACCACAGGCTATCAAGGGTTAAAAAAGCATTTCAAAATCAGCTTCTATTGGACTATTTTGTTTGGCCAATATCTGACATGGGTTGTACTGAGCACGTTTTGCCACCTGGCCAATTTTTTTTCCTGCCAAGCTATTCACTCAGGCTTGTGGTGTGAAAAATAGATGTTTAATAGTCAATGAAGTACTATAGTGGGTAATAGTTTATAAATTTCCATGACTTATTATGCTCAGCCTAAGTGACTGTTTATTAAGTGTATTTAAAGCCCCCCATCTCATTAACTTACAGTACTGGTGATTCCCTCCTCCCACCACTGCTGTTTTTAATGGAAAATATTCACCCATGTCTTTCACCTAGGGCATGTGAAACAACTCAGTGTAAAAGAGACTGCCTGGATAAGAACAGGACATCATCCTTGGCTAGGTATAACGTGTTTATCATTTTCGGAAGTAAAGTGAATCTGAAATATGAGATATATATGTTGTGGACCAAAAAAAATATAAATGTCTTTTGTATAAAATACAGCTGCCAATATCCTACCCTTTTCTGCTTTGGGTTTACAGTGAATGACACGGTCAGTTTTATCAGTAACGCATGTCTCATGTAAAAAAATATTAAACCAGCAACTTAATTATGAAATACTGCCTTTATTTTCTTAATGAAATTCCATAGTACTTCAGGGAAATATTACATACTAAGGTTAAATAAATTCTTTGTTAACAAAAAACAGGCCCAGTGTTAACTTTAGGGATCTACTGTTAGCTGTGCAATGGTAAGGTGAGTTTCTATGGCTGTGAAATGCTGCTAATTATAAAAGAACATATTTTGTTTCCCCATATTAACCTCTAGAATTAAAAAGGTCATTGGTTGTTCCTGATAAGTTCTGTGAAATCCATCAAAAGAATCCCACTGACATCAATGAAATAAGTGTCCTTTTGTCATATACAATATTTTAGTAACACTATGTAAGTAAAACTCCAGATTAATCCCTGAGGTAATTCCACTGAAGCTACTAGGAACATAACACAGTTAAGTTTAGTCCTCTAACACTTGGCTTACTGCTTCACACTCTTTACATCCATTTCCTGAAGGTCTCTTGGAAGCTGAAGATAACCATAAGGTAATGACAATAGGAAAATGAAAAATTGGTAAGTATTGTGATAATGTGAAGAGATGGCTCTAATAAAGGTAAAGGAAGTTGTTGTGCATAAAATCCCCTCTGGTAAAGAGCATCGGCGAATAGTTTTTCCAAACTGGGATGTTAAGCTGACACAGATGTTACAGAGCAGCCCCTTCCGTACAATCTCAGATGCCACGTACAGAAACAACCACAAACATCACCTCAACCTGCAACTGCGACAAGCAGAGCAAGAGCTGGGCCACCTGTGCTGCAGCGAGTGAAAGGCCCTCTTTTGGCCTGCTCCCAGGTACTTCTGCACAGCAGATATAAAAATACGTACCCCCAGTGTTGAAGGAGTTAATGTGACATTGCAAAATGAGCTTTGCTATTTGCTGTTTTGTTTGGCCAATAGCTGACACAAGCACATTTTGCCACCTGGCTAATTTTGTGCTGCCAAGTTATTCATTCAGGCCAGTGGTGTGAAAAAGGAGACATTTAATAGTCAACAGAGCACTATATAGGGTAATAGTTTATGATTTTCCATGACTACTTAGATGCTGTTCAAATTATTCTTGATTGAGCAAATTATTCTTTTTTAAAATCATCCCATTCATTTATTTACTAATGATTCTATCCCTTCCCTCCCGTACACCATTTTTTTAAATGGGAACGATCAGCCATTTCCATGTTTGAGGAGATTTAGCCAAACGAAAACTAAGAACATATTATAGCTTAGATTACAACTTTGAAAGATCTTTCATCAGGGCATTAGAGGCAGAGCAAAATTCCCTTCTGAGCTTTCCAGGGAGCCCTGCACAGAGGTGAGGTGGGCTGTATAAAAACACTGACATCTTGGTTTAGCAGATGCAAAGTTTAAACGTCTCTCTCCCCCAAATATTTTTCTTTTTCACCAGTTGGTTGATTGGTTGGTTGGTTGGTTTTTAAGCTGAACCACATCCTGACAGAAATGTGTCAGGTTAAGTGTTAGGGACTTCCATGACAGGGCCGAAGGGGAGGCAGTGCTTCCCCTCGGCTGCCCCCGCTCCTGGGTGGGTGAGCTGGGAGCCTCGGGGCTGCCCCGCTGAGACGAGCAGCCCGGCGGGCCCCGGTGGGGAGGGCAGGTCAGGGCCCACGGCGGTAGCCAGGGCCACCCGGGAGCCCCACAGGCCAGGGGGTCCGTGGGGATGAGGTGGGGGGAGATGGAGCCGGAAAGGTGCCACAGCGAGGTGCAGCTCAGGCGAGGGCCTGGCCGCGGGCCCCTTGCCGCTCTGTCCCCCGCAGGGTCACCCGCAGCGCGGCCGAGCGCAGGCAGCCAAAGCCCTGGGGCAGGGTGGCAAGGGGAGTGGGGCGCAGGGCCCTCTGCCCCTTCCCGGCCCTGCTCTGGCCGGCCAGGGGAAGCAAAGTGTCCCTGTGTGCCAAAGTCCTGTGCTGCAGTCAGGTGCTGTCTCCCTCCCTCTCTCTTGCACTCTCTCTCCCTGTCTCTGTTTTTATTTTTGTTTGCGTTACCTAGTTGAAACCCATTAACCCTTTGCTGACAGGGAGTTCTTAGCAAGGCTGCCCAAGATTAATGTTGAAACAGCAAACTCTTCCTCAGGATAGCCTACCTGTTAGTGGATGAATTATTTATCCTGCAAGGTACTGGTACAGGCACTTACATGCATGCCAGAGACAGTGTTCTTTGGCAGACCTGTTTCGTACTTGTTTGTTTTTATACATACTTCCTAGCGTGGTGGAAACACACAGGAAAGGCAATCCATTGCCCTTCATAGCAAACACCCCAGCACTGTACGTAAATTGGATTTCCAGACTTTTGCTTATCTTTGTTAAACCAAAGGGAGGAGGGCAGATCAAGCCATCTTGCTTTACAGATGCTAGTTTATTAAGCTATAATGCCAGAAGTTGTCGAAGCAAAATTATGTTCACTTTTGTGAGTTTATCTGATGTCATATAGTTTAGAAAAACACTGGTGTTAATATTCATTGTATGGCTTAATTGGTTTGATACAGCATAGCGACACGAGTATAGTGAGATGCTTGTTATGTAGGTCTTCGTGTTGTTTCAAAGTCTTTATTATTATGACAGCAAAGTCTTGTTCATTAAAGTTTCACAATCCATTTTCATTAGGATGAAACTGATTCTGTAAATGAACAGTTGCTCTGAAAAATCAAACCCTTGCAGCTATCACAGGGGAGGTACAAAGTCTGTATTAATTATCAGGAATATGGTGTCGATCGAAGATGTTAATTGCCCTGATGGTTAGTTATTTGGGGAATTGCCATGCATTTCATGCAGGGATAATAAAAATGAATTTTTAAACAAAGAGATCTTAAAATAATATATAATCTGTAGAGAATACCAACATCAAAGGCTTATCTCAAAGCTTTGAATTTTATCTTTGTGGTCCAAAATGTTAAAGATGAACTGAGCAATATTTCAGCTGGTTCAAGTTTGTGAGAGGAAAACAAAACAAGAGTTAATTAACTGTTTTTACAAACCTTTTCAACTTTAATTTGACTTTCAAATATTAGCATTTATCTATGAACTATGCTTCTGGGTTTGACAAATTAGCTTTCACGGAACAAGTTTAATTAGGCTTCATTGTGCTTTTATGTCACTGTGCACAGTTCTAGACAATGAATGGATTAACTTACCGAAAGTCATATGTTTAAAAGAATTTGTTGAATGCTAAAAAGGTTGATAAAGTTGCAAAGCTTTACCAGCCTAATGCAGAAAAGATGCATCCTGTTTAGCATGATAACACGCATTCTTTGCAGAGAACAGCTGGTGCTGACATACACAACCCTGCCTGGCTGCTGTCAATACCCACAGGCTATGTCACCCCCATACCACACTGAGAAAGTGTGGGGTGTGTGTTTACTACCAAAGCCTAATACCTGTGAAAGACAGAAAGGAGAGAGAGCTACAGGTGCGCACCACATGACTAGGCGTGCTGGTTCTCTAGCTGGAATAAAATTATCTCAGTGTGAACTTGTGTTTCTGTTTTATTTTTAGATTTTTTTTTTTACCAGTGGCATTAGGGATGCTCCATATTTATGCCTGAGAGATCAAAAAAGGGAAGAAAAGTAACTATGAGACTCTGAAGCAATGTAGCCAGCTGATTTGACTCAACATAGTTCCCGGTGAGAGTGGTGAGTGTTGTAGAAAAGTATAAATAGATCCTGAACTTTGTGAAACGTATTGTTGCTCTCCCTCACAAAGGGATATGTCTCTTTAGGACTCACTAAATACAGATCTGGCAATACAGTAGGTCCTATCTGTGTATAGGAGAGCTTGTTTTATGGCTGGATATTAGACCTTTTCTGGTTCTCTCTGACTTCTGTTCCTTCTTTCTAGCCACCCGTGTGCTTCTCTGCCCTGCCAGGGATCTTGTAAACCTCTTTTGTCTAGGCAAGCTAGCTGGTGCTCAGCAGTCAGGAGATCTTGAAGAGACCTAAGAGGTGATTTAATGGAAATCGTGCTTGGTAACAGAAAGTCATGGCAGTTTGTGCCGTGGTGAGAAAGAGGAACAGAATTTTTCTAGGGAGCGGAGCAACGTATCTGACCAAAGAACACATTGGTGATGGCTACATGTAGGGAAGCAGAAGGAAATGCTTTTAGAAACTGAAAATGCTGAAGCAGCAGCAGGTTTATGCATGCTTACCCATTCCAAATCCCATAGCCATTTCCTGGTGGCCAGTATAATTTAGGTTAACGTCAAGACTGTGCTAGCTCATGGTTGGCTGACTGCCTGCAGAGTTGTTCCAGGAGCTGATAATGCACCAGGATTGTCCAGTCAGGCCATTTATACTCCAAACGTATCCTGTATTCCTTGGGCAAGAAAAGCCCATGCCATATATGTTGATTTAGTGGCTCAATGCCAGTTAAGGATTTTCTCCATGTAGGAGCATTGCCTGGGGGCCTGCTGGTTTCCTGGCTAAATGTTGAGGATGTGTCCTATTATCTTTTGGATAAGAGTGCTGTTGAACACTGTGGGCTAGCTGAGGAAGCACACTATGTTTGATCGAAAAGGAGAAAGGTCGTGTGGGAGAAAGCGACGAAAAAGGAGGTTAGGAGGATAAGAAAGACGAAGTAGGGAAGGAGTGTGATGGACAGAGCCAAAGACAACAAGGAAGCCATTATTAAGCAGCACCGAGAAATAAACAAAATAAACAAAGCTAGAGATGTTACAGAGGGGAGAAAAAGAAGTGACCCAAAAAATATATTGCAGTGCAGTGATAGCAAGCTCAAATGAAACCAAAGGAACAAGCAACAAGCATCAGGCTGCCACTTAAACTCCACTAGGCAGCCAAGATCAAATATCTCTTAAAGATACCTTTGCTGTAGCGACCATTTTGTAAAGGGTCCTTTAAATCTAGGAAAGAGAGGCAGTTTAGCCCTATCGGCACACTATAAAGTTGTGCCTTTTCCTCCCTTCTAGCTGGCAAGTGCCAGTTACTCTGTTTTTCTGTATGCCCAGTATTGAAATTTTCCAGTAACTTTGCACAATTTATACAAATATATACAGCAGAAATCTAGATGAAAGCAAGTGAGGAAGCAATTGGAGGGAATATACAATATGCTTTTATACTTTAAACTCCCATTCCCCTTATCAGGATTTATGAGTGCTCAAGAAGGATGGCCCCACATTAAACACCTTTAACATTAGCTTATATTTTCCTAAAATTCTACTCAAAAATATACAAAATCTAAAAGGTTATGTGTATAAGAACTGGGTGGAAAATGGAAAAACAGTTTATGGAATACTTCAAAGTATTTGACATCATTTCTGTTTTATAAAGTTGAAAAATGAGTAATGTTTGCAAAACACATTCACTATTTTAGAAATCAAGGTTTTTTCTTGCCTCTCTTATTTTTCCCTTTTGGTACTAAATCACTTAAAATCCATAATGTCTACACATGCTTACTTCCAACTTTTCTCCTGTTTTCACTCTCTCTTCTCTGCTTTATCTACGTTGGGAAAGTTATAATAAATTTTTTTTTTTTTAAAAGGAGCCCCTTCTTTTCTAACCCCAGAAATAAAAAAGATTTCAGTTCCAGAATACAAATTTACATGAAACTAAACACCTTATTTTGCTAAAGAGCATTTCTCAACGGCTTTGACATGTAAGACTCTCATATGTAGTATCTTGGTCTGAAAACACCTTTCAGTACTCTCTTCATTACTTATCCTGATTGATTCCAATGAGACATTTCTGAATAAGAGTAGTGTAAAATATTAAGTAAGGACTTCAGGATTTGGTGTGCTTACATTAAAGTCCCTAGTGTTGGAAAGGTTTATACATTTGCTTTAAATGTGTGCACTATAAGTAGGTCCTTTGAAGTCAGTGGGACAAATCCTCAGTTGGTATCGATTGCTATTCCTCTGCTGATTTCAGAGAAGTGATAACATTTATGGTAGCTGAAGACCTATCCCATAGGGACTAAATGCTATTGTAAGGTTGCATGCTTAGAAGCTTTTTCTGCACTTACACCAAGTCTATTTCCTCTCTGTTCCCAGAACTTTCAAGCAGCCTGTTATAGTATTTCATTTCACTGCAGTGATGACAGGAGTTTCATTTCAATGATGGAAGAGAATCCTATACTTCTGTGGAGCATAAAATGTTATAAACAAAAGGCAAGTGATAAATCAGACCCACATACTATACTTTACTTACATACTTTCCATGTATATAGTTTGCTGCTTGTACTGGTATGGAATTCTTTCAGGTATGGTTTTGATCTGTGAAGAGATTTTACTCCCTTGTGCCTTTTTTCACTCTCCTGAATTGTACAGAATGGATTCTGTGAAAATGTGGTCATTGGGTTTTGGGTTTTTTTTCCTGTTGAAGGATGAAATCAAGTAGGATTTTTCATCCATGTTGTCACATCTGACAAAGAGCTTACAGGACAATTTATACTCTCAATTTTCACCTGTGCAGCCCCTTCTCTTCTTTCAAGTGTTAGGCTGAATTTAGAGTATGCTGATCAGAAACTGCTCTCTGAGACTTCCCTGGGTTTTCTCTTGTAACTTCTTGTACGTTCATGCAATGCCATGTGGAGCTTGGCTGTGTGTTAGGCCACAACATACAATAGTCAATGATTTTAATGGCTTATCCTTTAACTTTCTCTACTCTTTGTCCTCTGGATTCAGTGCCTATGGTAGCATCAAAATCAGTGTTTAGGTTGATTTTCATAGACTTGTAATTAGACCCAGAAATACTTCGGGAGGGAAACTGAAAAAAAAAAAAAAAAAAAAAAAGAAGCTATTTTTCTAAATAGCTTTCAGAAGATAAGATGAAGTGTAAAGGTTGGTACCAGGGAGAGTTGTTGAGTTTTTTAAAAAACAGGCATCTGCATTAATAAAGATACAAAAATCTGAACTTAGATTTTTCTGCACTGGAAATCCTGACAGATGAACTTTGGGGCAACAAACTTCAGCTGTGTGTGAGACAATTGGGAAAAGATAAGATCATCAGACGTAGCCAAATCATTTTGACATGGCAGTCCTTCCATAAGCAGAACACAAATGTAAGGCTCAGGCTAAGTCTTCTACTGCTGAATCAGGGAACATAAGTTTTTTCACACTTCTTTTCTGGAAAACAGCAAAACGATCTTGGGTAATTAGAAACAGTAGTCTTACTTGTAGACTCAGCAATATATGAACTCTATAGCTACCTTTTTATCCAAAGCATGGTTCCCAGACCCCAGAAGACATGGCCCAAGGCCAAAATCCCTAACCCACCCTTACTCAGGGGAGGAATTATGGTCTCTTGCTGAAGGAAGAATGTATGCTTCTTGCTTCTGAGGTAGCAGCAACTGTGAGTGTACTTAATCCTTGTAGGGGGACATTCTCTTGTGTTGTTTTGCTGGAAACTTCTCATGTCAGCTTCAAATGCAAAGTCGTGTCCAGCTACATTCAGCCAGAAACCGATCTGTTGGATGAAAATGGGGATGATAAAAGGAGGTAAAATACAGATCCTCAGATTTTAGGGGGAGGAGGATGAATTATTGCCCCACCTTGTGTGAAAATGTAAAGAATGAAAAGACGTATTCTTTGGAGGTATTAATCCTTAAGAAATGTGTCACTGCAAGAACTTGGGATGTATTTACTCTATGGAGACAATCTGTCACTAGCAAACTATGCACTTTGCTCACCAGTAACCTATTGTTACTGCAGATTTTGCAGGTAGATTGTCACCCATTTGCTGAGTCGTTCTGTGCAATCTCTAAATCATTGCAGGCCATCTATTTGAAAAGCGTTAGTGGGGGAAGCATAATGTGCTTTCATGGTAATGTAAAATGCATTAGAAATGAATTGCATGATGCTTACCTCTCAAATTACAGAAAAGACAATGACAACCATATGTGCAAATGCAAATTATATATAAAAATATCACAGATGAATCCCTGAGCTGTAACACTTGTTGTTCATTTCTATAAATATTAACATATCAGGATTTATTTTGACATACCACTAAGATAAGTGCTAGAACTGACAATAATAATGTATAATTTATGTCCTTCATATTACCTTAACATCACTGTGCTTACATTATTGCATAAATTAATTTAATGTTTCTGACATGCAGCAGATTATTCAAGCATTTGTTCTTTTGTCTTCTACTGGTTTCTGTTGCTGTTTTCCAAATTGCAGAATATTATTATACTCTAATGTTTATTTTATGGTACATACAATTCATAAAGTCACTTTAAAGTTCTGAAAGCTTTTATTTAGCACTCAGATAAACATGTGTTGTTATATGATGTGGAAGGAGCATTAAAGCTTTTGTATATTAAATAACTTCATGCTTGTGATGCAAATTGACAATAGCTGAGAAATGCAAAGCTCAGGATAAGTTGAATCTGCAGCCTGTACTGTTAGGGTACTTAGGAAATGTATAGTTGGTACTGGGTGTATGTGTGAGAATCTCTCCCAACTGCATGTAAAAAGTCCTAGCTTTAGCAAAAAATCAGTTGGAATCTGTCAGTTTGAACCACAGTCCTGTCATTACCTGGCCCATATGGTAATTGTACATAATCAAGTGTGCATTTTCATATGGCCACCAAATGCAAAGTTATGTGCTTATTGCATCCCGCTGATTACACTGCAGTTTTCTTTTGCACTTGAGGCAAGAATTCAATCCCCCCACAAAAGGCAGAATATCCTCTCTGGACATACAGTATCTTTTCTTTAAGTTAGGAATAAATTTCTAAGAATTGACAATTAAACGCCTTCATTTCTTGGCATCTAATAGAAATGAAAAACTAGTTCCCTTTGGAAAAAAAAAAAACAACAAAACAGCAGCATCTGTATCATTTCCTTTGTCTTCAGTTGTTTCAACAATGCATAATTGGAGGCATTTCAAACACTCAGTAACTGTTAGTTAACAGCAGTTGTGCATCTTCACTGAATCTGGAGAAAAGAGAGTGTAATAACGCCAAGCTCTTCACAACTCAGCCCAGGCCACTAGCCTGGAGAACTCCAGGTAGATTCCCAGGGTGAACCTCTGACTCTTGCAGTGTCCCAGGCAAGTACTACCCTTTTCCTGGGGCTAAAGGGAACACAGCATCACCTTTGGCTGTAACGACTCCAGGTTATGAAGGACAGAATACACACAGCAGGAGTTTTCACTGGTAGATTATTTGGACTGCTTTCCTTGGTCTTCAAAGTTTTCATGGCTACATAATCACTACCTATTAGTATTTAAAAAAAAAAAATTAAAAATGGTTTTGTCCTGACTCCATTTTGCATGTTCTCAGAAAAAAAAACAACACTAGAGCAAAACAGATTTACAATTTAAAGGCCAGGTTCACCTGTACAGTGTGGTAGTCTTATGTGCTTGCCCCAAAATCCAAACCCGCTGTAAGCCTCATTTACACTAGCTATTGGTGTGTTTAGTAAATTAGTGAATGTCTTCTAAAAGGAATAAAAATTATTCAATACAAATACTGAGTAACAAATCATTACAAGTATCACAGGCTTGCTTCTTGTGCTTGTTTACTGCTTTTGTTTGGATATTAAATAACTGTGGAGCTTCTCTGACAAAATGCTACAGGAAGGCAGAGCTAAGGTCAAGATGATGTATCAGCAATTTGGGAGAGGCAGATATAAATATATGAATATTGTAATAAACCCAAATCAAACAATACAAACACTGGAAAGATCTGCTAAAGATTTGGAGACTTGACATTTCATTGCAGCAACCAATTTGTAGGCACCTGATCTTCAAAGTAGAATCTGTAACCCTAACTTATGCCTCTGTCTTTTCTGGGTAGTGACTGAAGAAAGTTAGTCTCCTCAAAAAAAACAATCTTCAAAATAATTGTCATCTGTGCAGGGAGCTACTAAACCCTGGACAGTAAGGAAATACCAAGCAAGGGTGTTTGCTGACATCCTGGAGCTCTCCCAGTATAAGGTCCCAGGGGATGGGTAGAGGCTTCTGTCCATCAGGCTTGCACTCCCACCAGTTCACTCCCAGTTGATGTGTACACACATTGCTCCTCTCCTGGGAGGTTATCCTAGTCATGATGACAAAAATTGCATGGTCAGGGCAAGCACTATCCCTTTATCTGTATGCCCCTGTGCCAAAAAGTATGCAAGATGCTTTGTGTCAGAGCTTAATTCTGTGTCTTGTGATGGGAGATTTCTGGGGTTTAATTTTATCTCTTAGGGAATGCTTTTGTATTTTACCTGCAATGATGTATCTGGGATAGGAGGAAATCTTCTTTTTCTGAATTGCCTTTTATTAATTAGTTGATACACATAATCTATTTCTCAAAGAAATCTCACTCAAGACTTTAATTCTTTCTCAAGAAATCTGGTAGCAACTTGCTGCATTTGTTTCTTTGAAGACATTAGTAATCAAGGCATTAGTCTTCTGTGCTGGAAGACTATTAACAAAGCAACCCCCTGTGCATATTTGCAGACTACCTCTGATGCTGCTGAGTACGGAGCCCCTTTGGAGGTGCTGGCTATGCCACTCTTGATGGTGGCTGACACGGAACAAAGTGGCCTGTTGGAATTTAATTGCTACCCATGTATTTGTATATGAAACTGAACGAAAAAGCAGACATCCTCACAGGATGCTGGCAATTATAATTTTGCAGTACTCTGATTGTTAAAAGTTCAACTTAAATGACAGATTTAGATGATTCAGTTTAAATCCCAAGAAAGAACACAACACACTTTTAAAAGGTAGTGTATTTTGTGGTTGTTTAAATTGGCTATATAAAGGAGCATTAAAAACAATATTTCAAGGAAAAACATTCAATATTTTAACAGAGTTGTTGTTTTCCCCCTGCGAAATGCTTGAGATGCTGAAATCTTATCTGTTTAAGACAGTTTCCCATTGTCACTGGAGTCTGCTCTCAGCAGTGGTAGAAAACAGAATATTCCTACTCTTTTGACTTATTTTGATGTAAATTAATCCCTTACTTTATGATTGGTCTTTCTTCCTTACTAGCAGGAATAGTACCATGCTTTTTTTCTTTTTACTGTAGTTTAAGGGCAGAAGAGTTATTAAAAAATCAAAACACTGCTCTGCAGACACTGATGTGGAGCAACATCTTCAAAATTTTATTGATGAAGATGCGTGGGGGAGGGAATTGTATTCTGTAGTGTCTAACTGCAAAAGTTGCACTCTGACCAGAGCAGAATACCTTCTCAAATGTGCAAGGGGGGCAGTCCTGTCTGATATCTGGTGCAGCAGCAGAAATTGCTTCCCACAGAAAAAGGAGAGATCCCACTTTGAAAGAGAACTACAGGCAGGAGGCAATAATGCTTGAGAAAGACAGAAAAACTGATAAGGGGGTGTAGGCAGTACTAGATCAACACTTTAAAGCACAACTTCAGCAGCATATCAGAAATGGCATGCTCCAGAAGTCCTTTAGGACGAGAAATGAGCAGCTGAGCAAAGACCATAACCAGGTGATGGAACTGCAGCTGATAGCAATTATTAGTAGAGGTATCAGCTGCAAACCAGAGCTGAGCCCAGAAGCATAAAGGCTTCGTGAAGCATGGAGAGAAGGTGACATACCTGAAATCACTAGAGAGGTGGTGGGACAATTCAACTTTCCTTCTAAGTTTAGCTTAATGTCCTGTGATACCCCTACAGCAAGCAGTCAGAACAAGAAAGTCAAGAAAAGGAGTAAATATGTTGAATGTAGCCTTCTGAAGAAAGACTAGAAGAGTGAGATGGCTGGAACAGTCAAGAAGAGAACAAAGAAGAAAGAAAGGAAGGAAGCATCTGTAATATCTTTAATCTTTTGGGGAGAAGCTTTGCTATGATGCACTTGCATATATGCCTCTGCTTCAACAAACAATTACTACAAAAAATGTGTGAGGTATGCAAAGGAATGTATTAAGAAGAGACCTACTACTAACTTCAGGATGCTGGAAGCAGTATTGGAGGACCCAGGTAACTTTTTTGTCTTGGTTGCAGTCTCAGAGGGAGCCACAGACACACACATGCACACACATCGGCAAACTAGTGTTAGGTTGAGACCAAGAGTGTGCCTACACTTGAAAGTCAGTGACGGCAGAGCTGTAAAAGTCTGTAACACCAGTGATCCCTAGTCTGGACGCAGCTGTACTGGCAAAACTAACTCCCAAGAGAGAAATTAGCTATGCTGGCAAAAGCTCAATTTTGCCGTTAAACCTACATCTACACTAGGGCCTTTTGCCAGCACAGCTGTGTTGGTTGCAAATCCCATGTCCTCGCACCCCTGACTTTCTGCTAGCAAAAGTTTAGTATAAGATTTGCCTCAGAAAGAAAATAATAGGGAGATTCACTTGTATTTATTCAAGGCTACTTGTTTTAATATAGAAAGTAAGGCAAAATCTCCATAACGTTATAGTTTATTCAGGCTCTATTTAGAGGTTTTTCTCACTTGCATTTCTTAAATGTTGATTTTTATTTTGTGTTGAGCACTTTAATACCAAATCATCAAAAATGCAATCTGGTAACCTGAGCCACATTACAACTTCAATACATCACTGCCTCATTCTGTGCTAAACCACAGTTCTTTGATAAAAAAAACATGATAAAGAGCTACATTGTACAAAAAACAGTACAGCCAGCTGCAAATATTCCAGGGCTATCCAGTAGTAAATAGCATAAAGTACAGAATGTGTGGAGGCTAATGCTCTCATTCATTCCTGGATATATTTTTTTTTTTAAGTAAAAATCAGATAAAGAAAGCCATGTAAAATCTGCCTACCATCAGCCGAAAGCATCAAGAAAATGGAGCGATTTTTATCGCTTATCTGCCAAATGAGAACACAGTGCAAATATAGATGTACTTTTAGAGCTCTAAACTAGACTTAAGAGTGAACTAAAGCTCTAGATTCTTTTTCCTCTGTGGTCCAAAAAATTGGGGTTGGACTTTGCTTTGTGGGTCAAATCATACTGATTTTACCACTTTGAGTAAGAAAACTTAGAAGGGTTCATACTCTTAGTGTCCCTGAAATACATTATATAAAAATAAATCTTCAGAAAATGTGTATGCAGAAAGGAACTGAAGATGTAGGCTCTTTTCAAGAGGCTTGTGTAATGAATGAGGGTGATGTATGGGACCCATCTGCCCAGCTTGTTTGTTGGTGAATCTGATGCAGGTTATCTTTCTAAATGGGAACAAAAAAGCAATGAAGTAGCTTTGAAAGTGTACAGACATGCACAAGTGCAACCAGAACAGAATATTTCTGATCTCTGAGCTCTAATGTTGCAGAGCTACATGGATACCAACAGCAAAATGAAAGGTAAAAGCAAGTAATTCCAGGAGCATAGGAACTGTTGCCGACTGGTTTTCTGTGGAACTGCATATAACGCTTGATAGTGAAATCTGACATTTTCCCATGGTTTGGAAGGATCTCCTGTCTTTACCCTACGGTTATGATCCTGGTTTTTAAAAAGCAGAAACTTTTTGGTCTCCCCAGTGTAAACTTTTCTGGGGACCAGTAAGCACACAAGCCCAGCTTGCAGCTCTTCCTTCTATTGATGGCCTGTTTTCACTCAACGTAATATCTTTGATACTAGTTCTACTTGCAAATGTGCCTGATATAGGAAGCTTTGGGGAAAAACAGATAAACAAATGTGATTGCATCAGCCTTGTTTTCTGAGGAAACCAGGCTTAAAAACCCATTTGCACATCTATAGATAAAGAGGAGAGCTTTGGGTGACCCTTTCTTGAAAAAGATTGCTCAATAGGTAGAATAACCTTTTCCAGAATGTTACCTGAGTCTAATATGACAGTTACAGGAAAACTTTCTCTTGCCAGGCATATCCTGAAGTGGTGCCAGAGGCTTGCTGGCTTTGAGACATGTTAGGAGTTATTCATAACTCAGTGTGGGTACCTGCTAGCACTGGAATGTGCAAAGTGATTTTTTGAAACCCACACAGAATCTTCAGAACATGGTCATATTTGATGTAGGCTTTTTCATGCTATAGAGACTGTGCATAAGAAATCATAGCATGCATAAATAGTGCCAAGACTTGAAATTCCAGCCTTTTCCCAAGGAGACAGTTCCCACATCTTTTTTTTTTTTCTCTTTCTTTTTTCTTTTTTGGTCATGCTGTGGCCAGGAGATGAGTAGGAAGTATGATATTCATTGTGTTTTTGACATGGTGAAAATTACACTTGTGTTGCTGTAGTTCTGAGTGAATATCTGTGATACTTAGTTATGGCAGTAGCACCAAAGCATTAAAAAAAATTTCTGCACAGTCACAACTTGTCAGGAAGAAAGCTTAAACTCCAATAGATTTAAGTGGTTTCTGTTTTGTTTTCCTAGAGCTGTTAACACAGGCTAGGCCTAAGTCTGGCTCTGCTGAAAAACAGCACTTTTCCTGAAGCTCCATGAAAGATATGGGTACTGTGGTTGTTGCAAGGAATTTTCATGATGACTTGTTTTTCATTAAAAATGAGCAGCTTTGTCAGTAGATGCAAAACTAGAATTTTATCTCTTCGAAATTTTTTTTTAATTCTTTATTGTCATATATTAAGGTTTCTTAGGCTAACAAAGTGAACAGCCGTAAAGAAAAATACCAAGTAATAGGGTGAATGGGATGACTAAAAATCTATGCAGCATATTCAGAAACACTACAAGAGATTTGAAGTGATTCCAGGTGACAAATTATGCAGCAGAATACATAGATGTGACACACTATACAGTGTAGACTACCATCACGATACCTGCTTGAGATCAGGAAAAAATTTCCCCTATTGGCTGATGACAGGTCAGTATTGATTACTGAGAAAGGATGGCTGCTTTTAGGGTGAAGGTCTCTGATGTGCCATAGGCATAGCATAAAAATGTCGGCAGAGCAAACATGAGAAAGAGTGTGCTGTCAAATATTCCTGCTATGGAGTCTTGGACTACTTGTTAGAGAAACATGTATTTTTTTAAATTAAAGTCTGTGTACTTTTTTTTTTTCTTCTAAAAATCTTAAAGTAGGGAAATTTATTCTGAAAAAGCTGAACTTTTGAGTCTCTTCTAAAAGCATAAGTTCCTGTTGTTTTTATTCTAACTTCCTGAGGATGGTAGTAACCAGATACTTTTCATAAGTCTCAGGTCAACAGATCTCTAAATATATTTCTTTCCATGGTGATAAAATAATCTCTTCACAAAAGCCTGCATTTGTAGGGGACCTTCTAAGTCATAGAATACTTCCAGCCTCTGATAACATTAAGTAAATTAAGAATTTGTCTGCTCTTCTCGCTACAGAGATCCATCCCATATGTTTGTTGTGCTTATTGTCAGTAGGAGAGGTCAAACAGCTATTCCTTCCTGTACTGTTTTGTGTCAGTGTACAAGAGAGATGCCAAAGAAGTTTGGGGTCTTGCATTCCAGCAGCGAAGAACTTGTCTGCTCTGTGACAGGGAGAGGGTTGCTTGCTTGGTTATTCTTGTACTTGTGGAAGGTCCCCTGAACCAGCCTCTGTGTTGAGAAGTAAGTAAATAGTGTTTTGGCAGTCTTTTCAGATTACACAGAAAATGTGAAGTTTACAGGAGATCATTGGGATAAATAACTTCCTTTCTGCAAGTGGTTCAGCATGTGGCTGTAGACGTGATGGAACAATTTGAGTTGGCGTCGATTAAAGGTCAAAGAGATGGTTATCCCCTTACTTGCCTTGGGGCAGATGCACTTTTTTGTGTTGACTTTTTTAATTTGAATTACCAACTATAAACCGATAGGTGATGTAAGGAAAGATTCAGCTGCCTTCCCCTGTTTTTTTCTTATCTGAGAAAGTATGGTTCTGACCTATAAAAATTCCCCAATATCAGATCAGGCTAAATTACAGCTCTTATTGCTTCACAGACTCATAGAGATTTGCTTTAGAGCTAGCCTGTAGTTTCTGGCTGCTGAATAACTGAATGTTGGGCAGGGGAGAGGGAGGCCTAGGGGAAGATCATCGTTCCCCAGGGTGCAGTGTGCAGTGATCCCTGTAAGCGACCAGTTCTCTGAGGTCGGAAAGAAGGGGAGTAGGGATACAGCTGTCTGCACTTTCTGACCAGTTTTGCAGTAAAATGCCTTTTCTGATGTATGAGGGAGCAGTATGGAGTATGGGCATTTGGGCTATCTCTGATCTTTTTGATGCTTTTTCTCTTTAACCAGGGTAGGCCTCTAGCCTGGCCTCTGACCAGGCCTTTGCTTATTTCTCTGCGATAGCAGCCTAACTCTGCTAGGCTGCTGTACGAGCCGGGGCGCGCGCAGTTGACAAGGCCCCTCTCTTCAGTCTCCCACCCCTTTGGCAGAGCATGAGTGCGAATAGAGCTTTCTTGCTCTAATGGCTGTGAAAAGCAAACACAAGTGGAACACACTCTGCAGATCGATTCTGAACTGCTGAGTGAATGCTTTCAAAAATGTTTTCTTTGTTTGCCAATTTGCTGCCTTTTTTTTATTTTTTTAACTTTCTCTATGCCATGGCTTCCAGCCCTTCTGGCTTGAGAGGCAAAGACATTATTTCAAAACCTTTAGGGTCCTGAAATCGATAAATGGGGAAGATTCTCTGCTTTGTTTTTGAGCAGCACAAAAGGACAAAAGCCACCCCTTCTGGATGCAGACTCACAGAGTGAACATAGATGGGTTTTGTTTTTTGTAAGCCCTAGTACAGAGTGTATCTCTTGGTGAGAAGAGGAATTGATGAATGCCAAAACAGTCACAATCTGTATTTGGGGGCTTCAAATCAGATGACCTGACCCTGAAGGCTGTTCTGAATTTAGTGGGAGCAGACTTTGGGGATCAATGGTTAGGTGTCTGTTTCTCTTCTCTTTCTTGGGCTATCGTACATGGAAAACTCCTAGTTTTTAATACACATGCTCCAAAACTCCTGCTGAGCAGGGCAATTTGGGAACCCTGTACGTGGGCTGTAAGACCCCTGGTTAAAGAACACAATTGGAGTGTATTTCTGGCTCCCTGTCTGGGAAGTCTGTGGTGAATCAAAGCAGTGGTGACACACTTGCTCTCCCTCCTGGTAGAGAAGGATTTGGCCTGCAGGAGCAAAGGGCTTACTGTTTGCCTTCACAAAGCATACACACCAATGCTGTGAATATCCAGATCCCTGGTGTAGAGGGGAGCAGACTGCAATCCTGAGGGGTGCTTTTTGCTGTGTGTGATAAAAGGTGCTTATCAGGCTAGAAGCCCTACAGGACATGGTAGGAATGAGAAGCTCCTGGAAGGATGACTCAGTTATGTGGGAATCACTCTGAAGAGGAAGATAGAGAAGTGCAGAAAATGAGGTGGGTTGCCAGTGTGGCAAGGAGGAAGGTGGACAATACAGCGTACACAGAGTTAGGATAACAGTAGTACATGGGAAGTGAGGAAGATGAAGAGAGGGAAGAACAAAAAAAAAGAAAAAGCAACTTGGCTGTAATGGGCTGTGAAATGCAAAGGGAAAGAGAAATGAAGTCAGTGTCAAAATGCAAAATACATGTTTTATTAATGGGCTGGAGCTGCCAGATGAACTCCTTTCCCCCAAGTCACCAGGATAATCTCTTTATTCTACTGCAGCTCATCCACTAGTCCAGCTGGCATGAGTTGTAGCACTTTACAAAATGGGCATGTATTGCAAGCAAAGCTGACCTGTAAAATAAGAGCTTTCTTAAATGGCGTACGAGGAAATTATTTGGCTCCACAGACAAGATTACAGTCTCCTTTAATGAAAGTTTTGTATTAGACTTTCCAAAAGACATAGAGGGAGGCCTTGCAGCAATTGCATAATTTTAAATATTAAGGGTGTAAATTTGATAAAGCCTCAAACCATGCACAAGGCTTAATTTTTCTACATTTTCAAGATGGATTGTACATTGGCTTATGAAGTTCAACTTTCTTTCTGATGTTTTAAAACTGAATTTGCTTTCTAGTACCTCTTTGATTTCGTACCAGTTAGTTTCCTGGATTATAAACAGGGAACACAATAGAGCGGTGGTTACATCCTGTTACATATGCTTCTTTGAAACTTTGACCCTTTATATGGATGTCCTTGTTTCCTTGCAATGATTTTTCCGTGTTTACTTTGACTTGAGAGAGAAGAATGTATAATCAGTCTCTGTTAATTTTATTAAGGGTAGTTCTCAAGATGAAGGATGGTGTGGGACTGACGCTTATGGCAGGAATTTGCTCATAAACCTGAGCATTGGTCCAGTATTGCAACTCAGTTGTAAGAACTGCTAGCCTGATGCATGCTGGGACAAATGAATGGTGTGTTTAGTCCACTGTGTTTTCTTTGACAATTGCCAGAAGCAGAGACATGTCAGAGAAAACAGTCTTGCTTCTGCGACTCCACTGTGGTAGGAAATGTCCTGCAGAACTGCTCTGAAAACTGACTTTGCTATAAACAGAACTAAGAGCCAAAAAATATTTTTCTGCCTTAGTGAGCAGTTCTTACTGAGTGTTCTTACTGACAGAAAAATAAAGTCTCTGTTTTTGCTTGTATCATGTTGAGCTGTTTGATAATTCAGTTACTAGTAACAATTGTGTGTGTTATATGTACACACATTCAACAGGATGCTTAAATAAATTACTTGCATAATTGTGCAAAATGGAAATGAATAATTTGCTGTCAAGTAGGTCCTTGCAAACAGTAATTTACCCAAGAAACTCTTAAGGACAGCATGGGGGACAGGAAGGAAAGAAGAGAGGGAGGAAAAATTGAACAGAGGAAGCAGACTATATAGAGGAAGTGAAGATGCAAGAACACTGAACACTTGGGAACAAATGGCATGAGTTGGCCATGAGTAGATTCAGGTTGAAAATCAGCAGCAAACCTAGCTATGAGCAATGAGGCTAGAATTACCTTCCATGAGCCCTATGGACCAAAATTACTGTTTCCAAGATGGAAGTTCAACTGCTTATGAAAGGCTTTATATGAAGTGTGCAGCTATGAGGCCGGGATCTGATAGTCCAGGTAGCACTCTCATGTTCTGTGTTTCTACAGGAGGCTTGTGCATATGATTATCCTGTGTATAGCTTGGAAATGAACATCAAATGACCATAACATAGTGCTTATTTTCCCATGTTAATCCATAATCTTGAGTATGGACAGTAGACAGTTAAGGGTCAGACTGTATGTTGCACAAAAAAAATTGACATATCCTTTTATTTCCAAAAATATACTATTAATAATAAATGTGACAGTAATCATTATGAGGCTACAGCTCATCTTGCATTCAGAAAGTGGAAATCTTCTGTAATAAATATTTCTTCTTTTTTGACATTAGCAGTTACTATTTTATATGCAGTCACATAATAACACTAGACAGTAAATGGTAGTAGTCAAGCAGATTTAATTTGGTTTTTTTTAAAAAACTTTTCATATGAGACCCAGTCCTCACTTCTACTGAGAACAGGCAGAAAGACATGGGCCTAATCTGTGTTAACGTTATTACAGTTCAGCCTACAAAATTGGTGATATTCCATTTTTAGTCTTTGTGTAGATTCACACATAAAAATTATACTGATTTTTTTTTTAATAACAGAAGAGAGTTTGCGCACAAGCCAATCGATTCCTGAATCCATCTGTTCAGACCAGTATGCTATGCACTGTAAATCAGGAAACTCATGAAAAATGAAAAGTGGTGTTATCATATTAGAGAATTTTGCTCTCTTTGGCAATACATATATAATGTCAGTTCCCATAATCGACTAGACTTTTCCATGTACTTTCAGAAGCCTGCAGGCTAAATGGAAGTGAATGCCTTGGGCATTATGGTCTTGATTATATGGTGTATCCATTTTCATATCCTGGATGTCTGACCATAGCCTCTGGGCATCTGTAACAGAGGAGCAGGTCTACTAACTTGTGCATTTGTTACTTGTATCTACAGCTGCACTTTATAATGGTTTGGAGCACTTCTGCTGTTAAAACTGCTGTAAGAACTATTTTGAGTAAGTCACCCTGAATGCCTAATTTTGTTCTGGCTATTAGGTTTCACAGGTACAGCTCCTCATTAGATCCCAACTATTCTTGCCTGAGACTGCCATGCTTTCCAACTTCTATTTTCATTCCTTTTTTCACTCCTGTCCCTCTAATAATCAGTGTCCCCACGGGCTCCTAAAAGCTTATATAAGCTTAAGTCACTCAGAACAATGTTTCAGTATTAGGTTTCTATGATGAGAATGTGGGGTGTCATGCAGAAAACAATAAAATATGTTTTTATAGAAGACTGAATTGGAGGGTAAGGGACAAGGAAGAGGTGTGGGGAATTTGCATTTTACTTTGCCAGTCTTCTGCAAAATGGTATGTTGCTTTTCATTCTAAACTCAACGTTTCTATCGTTGGGAGGAAAAGAAGTAAAAAGTAAAAGCAAAACTATTTTTTTTTTTCTGTTAAATGCACTAGTTTCAGTTTCTGGAGTTTTGACTTCTCACTCAGTGTTTCTCTTTACCCACATGAATATACATTGATCAAAGTGCAAGAGGAGGCATTTTCCCTCTACTTTCTGGGGAAAAATCTTGGTAGTGCTAATAGAAAATAACCAGAGAAGTCACTGAAACTCAGAGTAAGCAAGCTGAGCAGTCTTTGTAATTTTTGTGAGGTGGTTTGCTTTCCCATCTTGAAACTCCTCTTTACTTACTGTCTTCTCCTATACCTTGTCCCTGAAGTAATTCTGCTGCTTCTCAAGGAATGTTTTCCTTGAAAGCATTGTGGAGCCCAGCTATTGATGATCTCTCCAGTGTATAATATAGCAAAATGCTCTCTTGGGTCATGACTGGTTGACATTTTCATTGAGGATCTTGTTCCCAAAAGTCTGTGCCTTGAGCCTGCAGGTACAAAAATACATTTAAACAACGTTTGGGGGTGGTGGTGGTACTGATGGTGCTGGTGTGGGTGTTTGTTGTTTTTTAAATTGAGGGATATTTTTTAAGAGAGATGCAGCCTGAGTAGGAGTAATTTTAAATAGATGTGTTTCTGTGTGGTGACTAGAGGCTATTTGACCTGCCTGTCTTGCTTTATCTAGTTTGGTGTGCTGTTCTCCTGCATGGAAGCAGGATATGGTATCTACATTTGCACAAATTGAAGGTCCTGTCCTCTTGGCTGGCCGTGCAGAGGAGTAGCTTTCTCCAGCTGTGCTTTTGCAGTGGTGGTGCTGCTTGGCATGTGCATCCCCAGGCAATTTGATTCCTTTTAAAAAGACTTTCTGTCAGTCTGAGATTTGTGCCCCTGGCAGTCCTGGTTAGTGTCATGCATCTCACCTGGCTAGTTCAAGTGGGGAGCCAGACTACTGCAAAGGATGAGGCACAAGACACGCTTTCTCTAGCCTTGGAGAAAATAGCTCTATCTGTGTGACTAACCTACCTATCTGATTTTCCTACAAGACTAGGATGGCTTGTGAGACTCATGAAAAATAACGAGCGAAAAGGCTGAGAGTAGGCTGATTGGGTAAGGATGAGAGATGTAAAGTTGTTGTGGTGAAAGCCCTACAAGTATCCCTTGCCAATACCTGAAGTTTTGTGTGTGTGTAAAAGTTGGAGCAGTTATGCTGGACATGATATATACACAGAAAAAGCAGCTTTTGCATTGAAGCATTCATGGTTTCAAAAGGCAGAAAAAAAGAAAATACTTCTGCTATTCCCATTTTACAGAAAGGAGCAAGAGAGATGAAATATTTAGCTTGAAAATGCCCAGGAAGCATATGATAAAGTAGGAAACAGAGCTTGAAGCTTTTGTGTCCCAGTCAGTGTTCTAAAGAAGGACCAGCTTTTAAGAGGCACATGTCCTGAATACTCTGTTATTAATAGTGATTTACATAACAGCTTGTAGCCCCATTTCAATATTACAGAATAGGACTCACTCTTCTTTTGTGAAAGTGACCTGGATTTATATCAGCAGTAGTAAAATACTGTTGCAGTGAAGGGCTGTGAAGAGGGGGGAGGGAATATGAAACTAAAAATAAGAAATATGTACAGTACATAATTCTAACAATGTTATCCGAAAGACAGTAAAAATAGACTCAATTAGATATTGTCAGAGCTTTTTTCTCCCTGCAGCTGCCTAGCCAAATATGACAATTTTTCAACAATATAAAAGTTCTAACACAATGCATGATACATTGTACTGAATTCATTAACACTTTGCTACCTTAAACATCATTGTAAAGAAGGAAAATAATGTAAGGGAAGCTTGTCATTTTTTGTTGTTGTTCCTTTTGTTTCTGTGACATGTTTGGAATTGCACGCCTGTGAGAGTTTTGTGATCTAAATTTAATGATCCTAAAAGGGATTTAGTAAGATATTGTTCTCTTCTCCTGCAGACATCCCTAGGCTGAGTGCTACATGAAAAGTGTGACTCAATTATACAAAAAATGTAATTTATCTTTAAAAATAAAAAGCCTTTTCATGCAGTATTTCCACAGGGATGTAGCCTTAGTATAGAGCTTTCCTAGCTCTGCTTTGCAACTGTATATTTCCTATAGAACAAGAATTTGCATACAGTGTACAGAATATCTATGTGCATATGTGTACTCCCACCTTTCATGAATAAAGACATTATGATGACAGCCGATATATTTGGCTTCAATTTGGCATTGAGATCTGCAGATCTCTGCTCTCATTCAGTGTTGTCAATTTACAGAATTAATAGAGTGGACCTTTTGAGATAGACACTTGCAAAATTATTGGGGGTTATATTATAGTTAAAAGTAGGAATAACATGTTGATCATATAAAGTAAAAAACAAAACAAAAAACACTGCTTTGGGCATGCTGTTGGGCTTAAGAATATCTTTTGTGGATATAATGTGCTCTGTCATGTACATATGGCTTGACCATCTCACTGGAACTACAGAGAAAGCCTCGAGGAATGAAGAAGAATCTGATGCTTTTGAAAGGAAACAAGGCTGCAGACTGAGAAAACATATTGGTTATTGGGCAATATCGTAAATTGTAAATATCTTATTATTTTCTCTTTTGTCTCAATTTAGTGCAGTGTGTACTTCTGGCAAATTATCTGGAAAAATTGCATTCTAAGTTGGACAAAACTTAACCAGGGCTCTTTTGCTATGCCCTTTTACCCTTAGCCCTGGGAATCAGGAGTGATATCTATCCCGTGTGCTCAAAGCATGAGCAAAGAGGATTGTTGTGATTAGTTAATCGTGATATAGTAGGTGATAGGAGGTAGCAGTTAGTTTCTGGGAGGTTAAACTAGAGTCCTCTCTGCTTCTAACAAGGAATTCATAGCTGTATAGATCTAACTTTCCTGTTGCTGTCTGCTGTGCAACCATCAGAAGTGGTCATTTGCTGCTGTTTGGCTTGTATTGCTTCCCGGGACTCTGCAACTCCAGCCCAGGAGTGACAGAAATGTAAAATGTCAGTTTGACATGGAGTTTGCATTGCTATATATTCATGTACATGCATGTACTGGATTATCTTTGTTTCTCCTTTCTAAAGTGGACTTTGGAAACTGCTTCCTCTCTCAGATACTGGCCACGCTTTAGATGAGAGGAGTAAAGGAAGCTTATGAGGGTGAAAACTACAGAGGAATGGATTTCCCTAGGAATCTGGTCTTAATATTTACACTGAAGAACTGATAAAATTGAGTCTGACAGCAGCCTATTTCAGCTCTTTAAAGATGTTCTCTGTATAAAATGGTAAAGTTTCTTGGCAACTATGTATCAAAATCTGGAAGGAGACATTGGAACTGAAGAACTTGGAATTTGTAAATTGCTGCAATGTCATTTTCACCAATTATATAAAGGGTTCATCTTTAGTCGTGGCATCTTACCCCAAATTAAACTGGGTTCTACATGGAAAGATGCTGTACCAGTCACACACTGAAGAGATTAAGCCAGCTGAAGAGAGAGTAGCATACACTACCCGCTATATATGATTAGCATGAAAGAGCAAGACAATATTTATTAGGGAACCATTAAAGAGTGCAGACAAAAAAATGATGCTGGAAATTGGGAAACACCCTGTGCCAAAGCAGTGCTCTCATGTTCCACCTTCTTACTTTCAATTTGAATAATACACCAGTCTGCCCTGGCAAAAATAGTGGAATAGATGAAGGGGAAGAAAAAAACCCAAACTTTGGACATCTACCTGAAAGCCTGGAAACGAACTGGCCAAACTAGAGATATTTCAGTCATCATCAATATCATGGGAACAAAAGATGACACAAGGAACAGTGGCTGTTCTAATGACATGTGTGGTATAAAACCAGAAATTACAGAAAATACGTATTTTTTGAGTGCTGAAAAAGCATGCCACACTGAACATTCATGCCTATAGGCATAAGAAAATTAACTCCATCCCAGCCAAACCCAGTACAGCATGTGCCTAACTTTGGAAAAAGTTAGGTTACACTATGCCATGGTGGAAAGACATGGAAAGTCAAAGAGCAAATTTTTTTTTTTTTTAAGGTATGGAGGGACCCCTTAAACTCAGTCACTTTCTGCGTAAGCTTACTGAGTTCATTCTTCTTACCATTCCACACTGTGTAATGATGACTTCAGTTCATGACTCTCAGCTGAGCTGAGAGTATGCTTCTGTCTTCAACTGGAACTTTGTTAACAAAGTCAGTAATTACAATTAAATTTAAGACACATACAATTTTCTGCGTATGCTAGTAAAACATTTCTATTGCACCTATCAATATATAAAGTATAAAAGAGCCCTAAAAAAACCCTACCCAACCAAAAAATCCCAAAGAACTTCAGGGATGTTTTGCAATGTATTGATTTGAATTTTTCAGCACACATGGATTTCGTCCAGTTGTATTATGGTCTAACAGGCACCAGTACAGATGGAGTTGTGTCTCTGCATTGGACTGTGTAAGCTTGGTTCATAGCACTTTGCTGGACCGAATGCCTCTGCTCTAGTGTTGCTGTGTGGCCATGGCATACAGCTAAAACCTGCTTACATCTGCTGAGGATCTTGTCTGGTATGGCTGTCAGTCTTTGGTAATATTTTTGGTAATTCTTTGCTAATACTGAAGTAGTCCACTAGTAGGCTTTGTGACAGTGCTCTTTAGAGAGTAAAACAGCGATGTAATTGAAAGTTTGTGCTACTAAATTATGTAAATTATGTGTAGCCACCTCTAATTTGGGAATATTTGGGAATAATCATTTATTTAGGGATACAAGGCCTGATATCTTAGAGTTCAACAGAAGTAATTACACTTTGCCAATCAGCCTTGACAGCTGATTTATTTACTTTATGAGTTTTACCTTAGGATCCAATGGGAGCAAGAGGGAATGGGACTACATTGCGCTAAATTTTGCTAATGTTCGTCAAGGCACTCTGCTGCTTTTCATAGCATTGCTATGGACTCTTAAACAGTCGAAGGATTTCTGTTCCAGAGAGGTTTAGGTTTGAGTGGTGAATCAGTCCCTCATCTTAGTTACAAAATTGTCCATTTGTTAGAGCTCTTCAAGATCCTTTCAGATGAAAGATGCTAATAGATGTAAGATAATGGGTACATGCAAGATTGTCGTCATTAATAAATATTGAAGAAAAAAAAACTCTCTGTGAACGATGTAAAATAACACCAATGAGTATTTAATCTGCTTTTTTAATTGAATTTTCAGCTTGAAGAGGGGAACTTTTCTTCTCGTTTGAAAAATTGAAATAGAAAAATGAATATTGAAATGTATTGGCTTGGGATTTTCAATGCAGTTTAAATAACTAATTAAGAAAAAGTTGCAGGGAGGAAAAACATTAAAATATGCAATAATTTATTTTTAATAAGTGTAAAACAGATTATTTTAATTACCACTTTTTTAAAATATGGGGTAAATAAAATGCCTTAAATTGTCATTCATAGAGATTTGGAATTGAAGTGTAGAGATTAAAGCCTTTTATCAGTAGATGTAGACAAAAGACTTAATGAATAACGAACACAGAAATTAGCTGAAATGACAGAACCCCCTATGCTATGTATTTTTTCCTGGTTTCCCATGCTCACTGGCTTTTTTTCACTTCTTTGGTGTTGCTTTTTAGAATAAACTGTTAGCCAGGTGAGGTTTCATGGTATCTTCTATATCAGTATTTCCTTTTTATAAAGCTATAAAACTGCTTTTAAATACACCTCCTTGCCTTTAGAATAACAGCTACCTGGTTGACCTCTTCTGCTGCACAAGGGCTTAAAGGTAGATGCCAGTCCCTATAACTTTTTTACACTTAATTTCCAGTCACCCAGGTTTCCATTGAAATCTTTGTGAGCAATGTTGCCAAAATCACCTAATGCCAATCAAGCTTTGGCAAAGGCTGCACATGCTGGCTGGGGTTGATATTTTATGTTACTACATAAATTTTGGATCCAAGTGCTCTCTATTTATTGTGCAGCTTTTCTGGAGGGGTTTTGAGGAGCCATCCTGCTGTCTGTGAGTGTACAAACTCAGTTCTCTGAACCAGGGTGTCTCTTGGAGAGCTGTATATGGTAGTGAAGATTTATCTCTTTTGATGTAACAAATGCAATGCAGAAATAGAGCACAACTGAGCAATATTTGCTGTGTTATGTCAAGTGGGGGCAAGGTTTCCTTTTCTGTGTGAGCACGTGCTTTGTGTTGACTTGCTCAAAAACATCTAAATGACATGCACTCTGTGTTATTCACTTCATGTTTATCCAAAAGCAGAGTCTGACCCTGAAGTGCTGTATTTGTCCTGGTTGTTATAAGGTTGTACGCTCATTGTGCATAAATGAGTAATTGTCCTTTAGAGGCCTGCGCTTCAGTTCAGTCTGTTAGGGCTGCTGAGCCAACAAGCACAGAAAGAGCTGTACTTTGGCATCATCCCAAAAAGTTAGAGGTCGTGAGCCAAAAACCCCAGGAAAGCCTTTCGGCTTTCCCGTCAGCCTGGTGTGCTGGAGTTCAGAGCTGGTGATCTCACCTGGAACTGGGCAGCAGCCGGAGTTGGGGGGCAGCTATTTCCATGGCAAGGAGTGTACACGCACTCCAAGTCTTCCAGTGGCAGGGGAAGCTTTCCTGCTACCAAGCAGGAAAACAAGTCATCTTTTGTCTCTAGTTTTTGTGAGAAATATTTGTTCTCCTCTTTGCTTGTTCTCTTATGCATCTGATTTTCCTGCGTCTTTAAAGGGGAGAAGATAGGCTGAGAAACCTCTGTCTGTAAGCCAGAATACTTCTGTCGTGTCTCCCTCTCATTTTAGCACTCCAGATCTTCTTCTAAGTGGGGAAATATAATCTGGGAGGTCACTGGCAGTTTTGCTGTTTCGTAAGGAAACATTAAAGATGGGAGGATCTGGCCCGATGGTAGCTGAAAGCACTCAGGCTCTGCCAGGATTTAATTCTTGTGAACTCTGACCTGGAATGAATACAACATACGTGCTACTGTTCCTCTATAATTTAGCATCCCTTTTTCCTGTGTGGGTTTTTTCTCCCCCATTCATTTCTGTTAAACCTGGCTGAATGGTTTACCCTTTATAACTAGTATCCCTGCAAGGGAGAGACTCTCACTGTTTTTACAGGCCTCTTAAGACTCCAGCTAAAAGGTACTGGAGACTTGCCTTCGCTTGCATTACTAATGTTGCTGGTTTTGGATCCAAGGGCCTCCAGTTCAAATCCCACCAGTAGAGTTAGATTCCTCACAAAGTAAAAAGGCACTCCTCGGATTAAAGAAACTGATTGAATGCTGCTGTGTAGACCACTAATGTGCTACAAGGGTACTCCGTTCTTTAGCAGAGATTGCAGTGTGCTGCTAGGGGACTTCTCGGGCACTGTTACTTAGAAATTACATGGTGCTACACCAGCTCTGGGACTTGTAGATTTGCATTCACTCTGCAGCTTCATTAACAATTTTAACTGGGACATATTTAGACTACTCAAGCTGCTTCTATAGGGTTGATTATTTTGTCTTGTCCTTAGAAAACAGCTTATCCTTGTGAAAATAACATATAAATTGTACTATTATATTTAGTGCTGCAAGCTTTGCTGTTGCTGTTGGTTTTCTTTTCGTTTTGAAGCCATGGAATTTCTGACAAATAATGCCTTCTGAGTTAAAATCCACCATCGTAAGAACATATTTTGTGCCTTTTCCATACTCTCAGTGAATTCTATGAACCTCTGTCATTAGCATGGTTATTGCCTAGAGAATAAAGACAAGGGAGGAAGGATGTTTCAGTGAGTAAGACACAAGATGCTTCAGACTTGTCATCTGATCCAGGGAAAATTATTAAATCCCTGTGTACCTCCATCCTATCTGTAAAGTGCACGTAGTAATATCTGCTCACCTCTGGAGTGTTGTGTGTGCCTTAATTTGTTGAAGGATGTTGAATCTCTCCCATGGAAGTTTTTATAGAAATGAAAGTGCTACTCTCATGACCACAGGTGTGTTGTGGTTTTTCTGGTTGTGAAATCTGCTGCAGAATCATTGTCCTTATATGGAGCTGTGGTCCAGAATCTGTGACTTAGTTGTCAGTGTTGAACTGCAAAAAAAAAAAAAAATTGTGTAAATATTTCCTTTCGTAGTACTCAAGTGTCCAGAACAATCTCTCTGAGCATGGGCTGTTTTGCCTCCATTAGACTGGCACTGTTGAGCCTGAAACCTAAGATCGCAGGTTTTGTCATAATTAAAATGATTTATAATTATTGCAGGAATATCTGCAACATACACATACATTGGTCCTCATTTCATCTTTCTGTCTTTAGGACTAGGAATATCCAATGTTACAAGCTGTAGATACTTAGATTGTTCTCCACAAAAGTACACAGAAATAATGAAAGTATACAGGCAAGGCATAACAGCTTTAAATGGAACTAGATAACCCAGGAGCAAGTAAACTTTATGTATTATTGCATTCACTTCATTTTACATTGGAAAGATCCAGTTTATCTGAAACTAAATAAAGCTGCCACAGCATTTTTAATCCATGATGGCATTTGAGACTTAATTTCTCCTGTGAAAGCACTGTTCATTTCTGTGGAATTCTGCAGGTGCTATGTATTTGTACCCCTTGAGATCCAGAAGGTCTTAAATTTTGAGATGTTTGGTACATTCAGTTCCATGCAAAGCCTATAGTAAGCAATCTGTCAATTAAAGAATATGCCTCACCAGTTCATCCTTTTTCAAGTTTCTTATGTGTATGTTTAAACAAAAAAAGGACAAGCCTAAATACTGTTTGCTCACTTATTGTTTTCTGTGAGTAGCAGGAAATGATTATCACACTTGATAAAGCTCAGCCTTCATAAGGAAGGCAATGAAGAGCAAACTATGCATCAGAGCGTAAGATAGCTTAGAGTAGAAAAGTGATGAAAATACATTGCAATACCAAGTCGCTTTTTAGCAGCTTCTCTGAGAAAAAGAAACTGAGTTGTTTCCAAGGATTTTTGAACAAGCGTTTTGGGCTCCTTATATTGCTTGTGCATTTGGTTGTAATTCTGTATGCTGGAAATCTAATTTGAAGTTGCACAAAGGCTCTGACTGAATCAGATAGTCTGGGGATTAAGTTGTGACTTTGCCTCTTCATTGGGAATGGCCAGCTTTCCTGATCCTACAGACTCTAATTTTTGTTATTCTGTTTGAGGAATGGAGGAGCCACTGGAATTTTTTACGCTCCTACATTTGATTGAGGAGTGTTTGTGTGCATGTATTTTTTTTTTTTAATTATCCATAGTGTGTATCATGACCAAGTAAGGCTTGAATAACATTTGCAGTGGCTAAGAAATCACTAAAATCTTCTCTGCTTTGAATCCACCTATTTCTCTTTCCCTAGTTGCTGGAATTGATCAACTTTTACCCTTTACTCTGTAGTTATGCACTGTAGGTGAGCTTTGCTGTCACAGAAGGCTTAACAATAATTCTCATCTGGTTGTGAGATTTGATGTCATAAGAAATGTGATCATTTAATGGCATTTTTTAAAAAACAGATACAGCATTCACTAACCAAATAATTTGCTTTGCTATGGATTTTGGACAGCACTAAACTTTTTGCAAGAATCACACTTGTTGAACCAATTTAAAACATGATTAAGAGCAGCCAGCTAGTTTCTGAAGAAATACCTGTTTATTATTTTTGAGAAAACACCCACGGCTTATTTTCTTTGATATGTTTAAGTGTTAATTTTTCTACATGCATCTGGAAGAACTGCCATCTGCATTTCTGATGGTTGCCATTGGGTGGTGCCAGGCAATCAGTATATACAATATGAGACAATGGTTTCTTTTTGTACATATCAAAAATCAAACGAGCTTTAAAATCTGATCTCAAATAATTTACAGGGCAAATAAACGAAGCAGCCAGTGCAAATAGTTACTTTGATGCTTTTTTATATACTTAACATAAAGGAAGGGTCTGTCTGATATATGCTTCTGTGTGTGTGTGTGTATGTATATGCATACACGTATATGTGTGCATGTGTGTAAAGTTTGACCTGAAATGTTTTTGCCCTAAGGATACTGATGCCTTGTTTTTGATCACATTGTACGAATGTGGCTTAATTAATTGCCCTCTTAATGTGTCTGCTAATGTTCAGGGTTTTGTTGCTTGTATGTGTATTTATTACAAACCTGCTGCGTGTTAAAGCTGACTGGAGACAAATGATGGATTTCCAACTTTAGAGAAACAATATCTATTTAATGCATGTTTAAGGAAGACTAATTTACTGCCTTAACTCAGCTCACAACCAAGTGCCCAATGAGAGTAATGAAATATTAATATTTTAAAGTCATGTTTTAAATATCTCCTGTCTACCTGGTTCAAAATCTATATTGTGTTAATGATACAGATGTACCAATTTATTCTTTGAGAAATCTAACACAGTTTCTAAAGTATTTGGTTTATAATCACTGAGGGGAAAAAAATTAGGACTGTGGTTAATGAGAGGGAGATACAAATGTTTATTGAATATCACATTTGAATAGGCTAGTGTCTGTGTAAGATAAAATTATAATAGTTGGGAATAAAAAAAATTATTGGCAGTTGATTACATGGATTAGGACAGTCTAAAATGCTTGATTTAACATTTCTGTTTATATTCACTTTTAATAAAGGGGTTGAAGGTTTATGTTTATAAAACCATATCTTTAGGGGGGGAAATTAACATTCACAACTCATTTGCTCTTGAACACTTTTTGTTAATGTATGAAATGAAATGAAATGCAGCATGTGGCCTCACAACTGAATAAGCTAAAATTAAAAATTATTTGTTTAACTTACATGGGTTCGTAGAACTTGTGTGTTACATGGAGCAAAACAGTAATTCTTCTGACAAATTTTAGATGATGCTGTTTTCTTTGCAGATAGTGGTAACTTAAAACAGACAAAGCACCCCAACAACAACAACAAAAAACAACCCAAAAACCCCCACCCCACAATCCTTCTTTCTTTCCAATTTAAAAATAAAATTAACCTAAACATAGCCTAATAAATGAGTTGAATAATTTCAAATTCACAAGAATAACTTTGGAGGATTGGTGTAAATAACCAACGACAGCCTAACAACAAGAATCCTTTATGATTCAAACTTCTTATATTAATTTTCCCCTCAGTGAATGGGAGTAAGACCTACTTGTATCTAAGATGATGCCCTGAGTGACGTTTTGAGGCTAAAAATCTCTAAAATATTTGTAATAATTTAGATAGTGATTACCCTGTCTAGACCTTTTACTCTTTGCTAGACTTTCATTTAAATGTTAGACCTTTTTTCAGACCATAAATCAGTGGCAAATGTGCACATTTGGACTCTCTGAAGTTTTACTTTGAGAATGTTTTCTTAAAGCATTCCAAAACACTGAAATCCTGGAATGGCAAGGAAAAAAAAAATCAAGTCAAAGGTAAAAGCAAAAATTATTTATGGAGCATTTTGTCTCTAATACTAAAATTGAGAGTACTAATAGCAGCAGTGATGAGCTTAGCTGATTCTTGTGGCTAATGCTTTTCATGAAGTCAAATTTGATTGACATTTCATCATAAATTTCTATTCCTTGTAACAAATATTTCTTTTCCTCTATTTGTAAGTGCCTTTTTAAGATGCTTCCTTTAAAACAATGTAACAGTCATTTGCAGCTTTTATGGCATCTAAATGTATGCCGTTATGCTGGCTTGGTTCTACTGACATTTTAACATTGTTAATAATCACTGGCCATTTGTGTGTGCTGTGTAAAGGCATAATGTGCTTTTATATAAAACACTGTTATGAGGGCTCATTATCTTGTGAGGCAGCAGTTATAATGAAAATTAAACAATTGCAAACTTGCTTTGCTAAGTGTTTTTTAAATAAATTTAACCAGGCTGATTCACAGCTCCTACCTGATTCTGCGGGGTTATATATCAAAGCTGTTGGAGAGTTGCATGCATAAATTCCTTCATGCAATCATGAGAGCTATGCACGGTACGCTTTTTAGTGCTCTGCTAAAACTGATCAGGAAATGCTTGTTACACAGGCAAGATCCTAGCAGGGCATGAAATAAGTGTAAACCCTTGAAACTAGTCTCCGTGGTACAGATAGTTAAATGGAGTTTACAAATGACCTTTTACTTACAGGTAGCCACGGAAGTACTAGATCTGCAATCTATAAGCTACTCCTGCTGTTTTACTAAACACTCAAAACGCTGGCCATCTACAATTGCATGATTAAAAATTACCGAAGTAGTTGCACTTCTCGAGCTAAGAAAAGGTTGCAAATGTAAATATGGGCTATTCAGTGTCTTGTTTATAGACTGAAAGATTTTACCAAACACTTTAATCAACATTTTTACTTCTCCAGTGTTTCTACATAAAATTATTTGAACAATAATTACTTAATTAATAAAGTAAATGAGTGATGAGAAATTGAGGTGGGCTTCTCCATGGTGTCTGCATTTTAGCAGAGTTACTCTAGCTGAGGATCTGGCCATTTGAAATTAACTTTTAAAATTACTGTTGCTGAGCACCCTTTCAAAGCTGAGCTAACCAGTGCAGCTTGTGTAATTTCTGACATGCTTCCCTTCTGTTAGGATACCAGATATGTCCTTGTAGGAGTGTATTCAACTGCTTCTCTGTCTTTTATTTTAATGCAGCACTTAGATGCAGATTGCTCCAGTACTGCAGTAGTTAGGGAAACCAAATTTCCTTTTTTTTTTGCATATATTTAATTTTGAAAGCTACCAAGGCATGAAACAATAATTCAGAGAGGCTCTGTTTCAAATTGCCTTTCCTCATTAAAAAATAAAATAAAATAACCAGGAGGTCTAGCACATTATGTCACTAAGTCACACAGTAAGAGGGACCATCAAAGAATGGTGGGAATTATCACAGCAGCTTGCTCCTTGTTAGAAGCATTTACCTCCTGACCCTTTCATTTGCCTACTGCCACTTTAGTTTAAGAGTGACAACACTGTATAGCACTCTGCACTTTCCGCGCCCCCCCGGCCCTTTCCCTTAGCGCCAGATGCCTTTGTAAAGCAGGCTGGTGAAGCAGTGAACAAAACCTTGTGGGATAAGTCTGACACTGGAAGTTAATGATTATCAGTCGAAACAAAACACTTGTTTACATGTTGTAGTCATTAGAGGTTCCAGTCAGTCATACCTCGGCTGGGATTCCTGCCAAATGTTTTGAGGGTTCTTTCACAAGCTGTGCAGTTTTGTAAATACAAAAGCACTCTTATTAAGCCTTTTTAGTATTAGACTGTGCAATTAAGATTACGGGTAATTAGATTCCTTTATTTGGAGTAGAATGGTCCAAGATACACACACAACTTTCTTAGCCACAGGATACCATCAGATCTCTATTTGGGTGTTCCATTGCAGATCAATGACTAAGAGAAACTCTTTTGTATTGTGCACATTTTTTCTTTATTAAAAATTGCATTCAAAACTTGGGGCGGTATGGATTTTTCCTCATCTTACTGTCAGCACCTCCGTCGCAGCCATAAAACTTTCTTTTTTGATTAGCATGTCTCAATTTGCTGGAAACACTTTGCTTACATCTCTTTTAGTATTGCCGGTTTTTCATTTCAGCCTTATTACAACTAGGATTAAGGAGGTGATTTGACTATGAAGGAATTTAGGAAAATTTCCAATAAGCTAAAGATGATTTTAAGTTAACTGCAGGATACCAGAGTTGTAGAAATGAATGTTTCTTTTAACACCTGTGAATTAGTCCATACCTGAATAAATAAATGATTCCTTTGGTATTTGAAGTTGGTATAAAACAGCTCAAATCCCACCATTTTCTTGTAAACACTTTAATCATGCAAAGATGTGTCTAATACAAATAATCATGTGAGCTGGTGAACCTGTTTCACGTACTCTTCTGCTTTGACAGAATTCTCTGCATTGAGCATGATGGTAAATTATTTAAGGTTTGGGAGGCCATTTTTTGTAACTGTGAATTGTAAGACAACTGAATCGTCCATACATATTTTATCTCTATTTTTTTCTGTGCCAAAGAAGATATCAGTTTTAGTTGCTCCAATGCAGGACTGCTCGCTTTGACATTTCCCGGTTGTCTGTAGTGCTAGGCAATAATTAAATATCAGGTGCATAAGCTGCTCTTTAATTTGACATGTGTGCTCCAGGCAATAAACACATGCAGTGCAACGTGGGAGTGTAATTGCTAAGGAATAAAATCTTGTACCAAGTGAGATCATTGTATCAGGTACTGTGTGACAGCTCATTTGATCATTATGCCCAGGCTAAAGAGGTTGCCTAATTAGTTTCCATTAAAACTCACCCTTTAATCAGGAATTATTCTTGCATAAAGAATGTCACTTGGTCCAGATGAATGAACAATGGTTCCCCCTTGAGATTCAACTATCTGTTACACTTGGGATGCCATATGTCTTTTCAAACAATTCAGCTACAACAGTACTCTGTGAATTTGGATCTCATAGCACTATGCAGTATTTGCATTTTCTTGATACCAGCTAGCGTTCTATAGAAAAATCACAATGGTATTCTGTATATACTTCATCAAGCCAGAGAAGAAGCAGCAGGACGCACAAATGACTAATGGGCCTCTCAACTAATGTGTCTTAGTTGTTGTATATATTTCATAAGAGACATACATAGCATATATGCCATCACCTGGAGCTAGACTTTGGTCTCTCACCTAGAAACATCAAAGTTCATCTAAATTTAATATTTTGAAGGGAAATAACTTTCTACCTCTTTTTTTTTTCTTGTGACAATAGCTTTGTCAGATGAAGCTGATCACAGAAGTAGCTGTGATTTTTATTTTTTTTTTTCTTCCCCTTCCCCCAAAATCTTGCAACTTAAGGGCCTTCCCCCTACTCCCACAAGACACATGAGGCTCAGTTGGTTACTGGGTTTGTGCACATCACAGATGTGGAGCTCAGTTGTTGGGTATGTTTCAGTCTGAGCCATGGTTATGCTTTTGCACGTTCCCAGTTGTCCAGCTGAGTTGGCTCATCTGCCACGTAGCAACTGCAGCGGCTCGTTTGAGCTGACCAGAAGCTGCTCTCCGGGAGAGGCTTCTCCCTCTGGCAGTACAGGCTACTGTAGGCCAGGTGGAGAGGAAGCGACTTTCAAGTCAAAGCCCAGCACTTATAGTCAGTGGCCTTAGTCAACTTCCTCAATATATCTACCTCTACAGATATGAACTGGTTTTGTAATGTTTGCAAAATGCCGTGGGCTGAACTGGCAGTTTGAAATCTAGCGTGTAGACAGAGCTGCTAGGTCCTCTTGCTTTCCCCAGAGACATCCTGATAGTAAGCTGTGAGCTAAGTTTCCCTTCTGTTGTGGAGGGATAATCCTACAACATGTCTGCACTGACTGTATCTGCCAGTGCGATGTCCGTTCTTTTACATAAATAGTTTACGGGGCACCCAGAAAAACAGGTCTCAAAAATACTTCCCCAATCTTTTTGCAGCTCAGACTGTTGAAGACCCCTGTTGTGTTTGGAAGAATGAAAAAAATGTTCTGTGAGCTTTGCATACCTGGAGGCAATGCCTTTTACAGAAACAACTGCGATCTAAGGTTGTGTGAAAGATTGCCACAAACATTAAGCCATGTGGCATGGAACAAGTATCATGCAGGATGCCTGCTCCAGGTTCATTCTTGGTAAGTCTGAATGCTCTAACCTTAAACCTAAGCTGTGTGAGCTTTTACACTGCAAGAGTATTCAAGGCAATGGAAGGACATGCATGCAAGGTGAAATTCAAATCCTTAATATTTCTTGTTGCTATTGCTCTAAGTGCCCCCATTCTCCATACCCAATAGATGATATGTCATACCCAGAGTGAATGAAGCAGACAGGAAAAGTGGCTAAAGCACATGATTAACATCTAGAATCTGAGGAGAAGAGAAACAGTTTGATGATCTAATGTAACTCCCTGAATAGCAGAGGCTTTTAATTTACTGATTCTCATACCTTGAGCTATGTGTTTAGGAAAATAAGTGTTCTGTGTTGTCTAAGAGCTGTCCACCTTTATGTAATACTTTCTTTGTGGCTGCGGTCAATCTCCAATACATCAGAGGAAGATGGAGAAAAAGGAATAAATGTTTCTGTGAGCAGAGAAACGGAATTCTGATTTCTTCTGGCTTCCTGCGGTTAATCCATACTATTTTGGCATTCTCGCATGTATTTTACACCCCCTTCTAATATCTCTAGCAAACATATCCTTAGTTCTCTTTCATGTTCTCAATGCCACTCCTAGTTTCTTTCCATATCTGCTACTTGCATTTGCCCAGGCTTCTGGAGAAATATGTTGTGACTGATTCAGAGACATTGATTGGTGTCAGTTGCTGTCTCTTGACTATTCGTCAAAGAGGATTTGTTGCATCTTAGTTACTTCAGACCCAACAAATGCCTAGAGGGGCTCCATGATGATGATTTATGCAAATATTTTAGTGAAGCTCCTAGATGGTATCCAGACTGCGCTGGTGGTATGCAGTGATAAAGATCAATTATCACTAGAATGATGTGAATTATCTGGCTATAATATCTTTATTTTTAAGGATGTTATTGACAGCTCAAAAGCAAGAAGATATGTCTAGTAATCACGAATGAAGTGCCTTCTCCTGTTCTGCAGGCCTCTCTCTTAGAAACCTGTGTATTGAAGAACACACACAATCTTTGTAGATGATTGATCTCAGAGCAATCTTTTGGCAATAAAGACTAACATAAAAAATTTGGAAATTTAATAGCATTAATGGGGGAAATATGAATGCTGAATTAATAATGGGTGAATTTAATAGCATTAGGAGTAGTAGTGTTTGGTACAAAGGACAACATGCCCAAGAGGGGAGTTTCATTTTGTCTTGAATTAGGTTAACCTCTTTAACCCGTCAGTTTTTGTGCTACACATCATATTTTATATTCTTGAGTTTTTGGATGTAATCACTGCATCTTCCCTACCCAACTAAGCTTTTTGATTACAACAATGAATTCTACAGGTTATTTATAATTTGTGGTTTAAAAAAAAAAAAAGAGCAACTTCTTTATCACTTTAAAAAGAGTGTTTTTGCAATCTTACTGAAAATTCCATTATTCTCACATAGTTGTAGGGGACATGGGAACATGTGAATTCCCTCATACCGTGTGTTCGATGCAGTAGCTCTAGCACATTCCCTCCCTCTTCCCCCTGCGTTTCCTCTGCAATAAAAAATTCCAAGTGTTTCAAGCTTTCCTTGTGTGGATGTATTTCTGTGACTGCAATCATGACTGTTGGCTGGTTTTGAATCCTGTCAGCTGCCCACTTCTTTCTCTATGTTCTTTTCAAGGTAGGATAGACAGAACATACAAAATTATTCCATAGGAGGGTATCCCATTGATGTATAATAAAGAGTCTATTATTTAATTTTTGAACTTTCTGAAGATAAGTTACTTCTCTTTTAAAGGCAATGCCATAAATCAATCAGAGTTCATTCTAGACTTGACCCAGCTTTACTGAAAGGTTCATGAACTTAGCAAACTTGGCTCAAATATTGATGAAAAGCTGCCCTGAGATGCATCACGTTTTGATTAAAATCTTGCTGTAACCCTACTATAATTATTAAGCATATCTAATTATCTTCAGTAGCAAGCTTAAACCAAAAATGACCTAAGAAAAATACTGCTGCTATAAACAAATATAGGGGCTAAAAACAGTTTTGGGTGAGCATTCAGTGCTCCTTTTACTTTCTCCAAACCTGTTTGCCAAGATCTGAATTTTATCTTTTCCACAAAACACATTTTTCCGTTACAAATACATATGTTTATCTTTGTATTATAAAGTGGGAACTATTTTTATTACTCTTGTTATTAATCCAAGTAATCTTTTGTGTTTCTGTAAGAAATTCACTAAAGTGGAATCAAAACATTTTTCAGTATAGAATTAACCTTTCCCATATGCAAAAAACAAACTAAACTGCATTCAATGTAAATAGAGTAAGAACCATCAGCATTACTCTATGTAATATCCTGATACTTTACAGTCCTTTTGGACCTGAACATATCAACCATACTTCAGAAGCCTTCATAAACTTGTATAAATGTTTTCTTTTGCAATGATTTTTCAAAGTTTCCAGTAACAATCATTTATTGGCCTCTTGTGAGTTGTACTTCATGGGTTGAATATTATCAAGGAAAATAAACTGGTTTTGTTTTATTTCTCTGAAGTGCTTTCTAAAAGAATTCTATTCAAAATGTACACGTTGGATCATATTCTGCCCCTAGCTATGTTATCTGATAAAATGCCATTGACTTTATTACAGTCCACTTTGGCATATTTCCATGTACTCCAGGCTGCCAGTATAACTGAGGAGGGAAAACTTGACCTGGCGTATGTTTTGCTTCAGAAAGAACTGCATTATTTATCCTTAGTGAGGAAAGTACAGTAATTCACATGTTATACACACTAAGAGAGAACTAGTCCTGGAGTCCTGTTGTAACGGTTCCCCCTTGCAGACCTCCCCAATAATGTACTTCCTGGAATAGTCAGTTGCAAGCACTTGCACGTGGGGAACTGTGCTCAGCTTCAGCTCATGGCTTCTCAGGAGTATGAAACAAAAATTGAATTTAGACACTGTGCAGGTCAGGGGCCAGGGTGAGTTCTGCTATGAGAAAGAGAGGGACTGGGAAGGAGAGCAAGGGCACTGCAGCGTTGGACTCGCAGCTCCTGCTGGGATGGGAAGGATGAAGACAGCAAATGCTCTTGCTGCAGTGAGGAGGACCATGCACCCTAACCCACCCCAGTATCCCTCCTGGGGACAGCGAGTGCTGCCATCACCAGCCCAGCTTACTGGGGCTCTTGTAAAACTGCAATATGTTCAGGGACAATAGCCATCTTTGACATGCAAGCTGATTGCCCGCCTAGAAAATGGCCAAAATTCTTTATACCTAGATCTGGCCATAATTGCCCTCCAGCCCCTAAGAAATCTTGACTGGGGAAAAAAAAAAGGAAACGTGGGTCTAGATAGATTTCTCCATAATTTCCAGGTGTAGCCTGGAAGGCCTAGATCTAATCTACATGAGAATAAGTAACTGAAGATGTTTTGCAAAAGATGTGAAATGGCATGTCATTTGTTAAAGACTATCCCTCTGTGTGGTTCCTCGATCATGAAACAAAAGCCATTTTGCTTTGGAATAACTACTGTGAGAAAGATAATTTATTTCAACTGGAATATATTCTGGAAATATATCTGTGTATTGAGTTAATATTTTCCAGCCTTTCTCTCCAACCATGAAGCTAGCAATTTTGTCTTTTTATTACTTCTGAAATTAATGCTGCTTTCAAAACATGTCATTCTGGAAGAAATACCAAATATATTGAAATTCAAGATAACAGTGTTAGAACTGGAACCAATCAATGCTTGTTTTTTTTAAATATACAAAATTTACAGCAGGAAGGATCTACACATCATCCTTAAACATCAGATTAGTGCAATTAGAAGTATAATGAAAAAGTCTCATTTTAACAAGATTATGATGTATTCATCTTTGAATTTGGTCTAAAAATATAAAATTTCTATATGTGCTATGCCTTCGTTTTTCAAATGTTGTTCTCTAACTTTTTAAAAGGCCAGCTTTCATGGGAGCTTGCATCTTAAGTTCAAAAAACAGTACGCATTTACAGCTGACTTCATTTTGAAAGCTTTTACTGTTCATTCTTTCACATAGAACATTGAACACGTAATATTCACAGCCCTCATGATAATAGGTTTGTTGGGATGGGGAAGGCATCTTTCTTTCTTGTTCCATTTGAGTTAATATATCTGGTTTAGCCACTTGAGAAATAAAGTTGGCATCTACAACCTCTTGTTTAAAAGATGTCTAGATCCCATCCTCTGTGGTCTGTCAGGAGTGGTTGTGAAAGGGTCTCTTTTGAGCTTTGAAGAAAAAGGATTTTTAATCATGTCTTAAACTTAGTTTAAAACCAAGTATCATTTATTACTCTTATTTTTTGTGTTTAGTACTACTTTTAGCTACCAACTGCTAAAACAGGACAGATGTACATGTTAAATTGGATTGAGAAGTGAAGCAGAAGCACACAGATTTCACAAAGGGGACATGGAAGATCTCTAATGCTTTTTCTTACAGGAAAAAAGGCTCTAGTGTGGGTCTTAGAAAGTGGAGTATAAGCTTTCAATGGCAAATGACTGGAAGCATTTTTCAGTTGGCCCAATACACTGCAATAACTAATATCTGTAGGGAATAAAGGAAGGATCAATATGTACAAGTGCTTTGGTTATTTAAGCATTGGCTAAAGTGGTATGATTCTCTTAAGTCACAAGAAGACACTGCCGTTATTTTACCTGGAAAATAACATAAATAAATAAGAATTTTTATATATTTATATATGCTTAAAGAAAAACACAAACATTTATGTACATCGCAATTTTAATGTTTACTTATGTTGGCAAATTTTAAGAACTTGTTTGACATGCGTATGATTTGCTCATTATAGCTATGGTCTGCTTGGCTGGAAAGTTGAACGAAGAATAGTATCTGGGCTGACTATAGTCACAGTACAAGAAGCAGTTGTGTGGGTAGCAAAATGGCCCTATTGCCATGCCCTCGCTGGTGCACGGCCCCAGAAGGCTCGGGCTGGCTGATGTTGCTGGAGAGGCTAAGAACACAGTGTGTGCTGGCAGGTGACAGCTGAACCTGCTACTGGCAGCAAATCTGCCACGATGAAAGGCTCTTTCCTGGGATCTCCTAGTCTTCTGGCCTCTTGTCCCTTCTCGTCAGGATGGCAAATCTGTTTCTGCCTACCTACTTGAAACAGTTCCGAATTATAAATGCACCATAATGTTTTAACTGTTTATTATGTTTTATTGAGATATGGACTGACTGGGTGAGCTCTAAGGTGGGTGGGAAACTGGCTGCACCAACAAGCTGAAAGGATTACCAGTTCAGGGTCCAACTGGCAGCTGGTTACTAGTGGCATTCCTCAAGAGTCAATACGAGGGCCAGTGCTCTTTAATGTCTTTGTTACTGAGTTGGGCATGGGATGGAGTGTACCCTCGGTGAGTTTGCAGATGACATTATGCTGGGGAGCAAGTCCAGCAATCCAGAGCAACCTTGGCATGCTGGAGGAATGGGACAACAGGAATCTCATGAAGTTCAACAGAGCCAAATGCAAAGTCCTGCACCTGGGGTGGCAGACTGGCAAGAATGTGCTTCTGTGGAAAAGCACTTGGGACCTTGGCTGATAACAAGTCAAACCTGAGTCAGTTGTGTGTACTTTTGTCAAGAAAGGTCAGCAACTTACTGGTGTATCAACAAGAGACCAGCCAGCAGGCCGAGAGAGGAGATTGTTCCCCCTCTCTTTGGTGAAAGGCAGACGGCATCTTAAGTGTTGTCTCCAGTTTGGGGCTTGCCTACAGTAGGCATCAGTAAAGAGAGGTAAGTCTAGCAGAGGTCTGCCAAGATCGCTGAGGAGGCTGAAGCACATGATATACAGGGAATGTCTTGAGCGTTTGTTCAGTCTGAGGAAGAGAAGGTAAATCATACTGCTGTCTTCAACTGCTTAATAAGTTATAAACAATATGGAGTCAGACTCTTCCTTAGATGTGCCCAGCAAAAGAAAAAGGGGCAATGGACACAGTTTATAACATATGAAATCCTGCTTTGATATTAGGGAAATTTCACACTGAAGGTGCTCAAATTCTCAGTTCTTACTTGGATTCTGCTCATTTCCTGAATTCTCTGGTTTTGATTAGTCTTGTCCAATGACCAGTCCCTAATTTTTTTCTGAAAAAGCATGCTGAATCATTTCCTTTCATTCCTTTCCTATGTGAAACTGCTAATTTCCTTTCAAATTTTGTCATATGAAACTTCTAAAATCCTCTTTTCTCATCTATCTGCTTACCTTGTACCTGGCTGCTTTGCATGTTGCTCCAGAGTTTTACTCTTATAGGCAAAACTGGGTGAATGGACATACTGAGCCTTAGCCTTCAGTTGCTCCTGCCTCAACACCTGCCTGCTTCTGTTTACTAATTGACCCTTGTCTCTCACCTAATGGATATGCAAAAGTGAATGCTATGAAGACATTTGTGACACAGCATAACATCAACATAATAACATTGATCAGTTCATTAATGGGTGGGCAAGGGAGAACATCCCAAATTGTTGAATCTCCATGCAATCTCCAGTATTTTTTGGCAGAACTTCAGGAGCAAGTTTTCTTCGCTACCTCAATTAAAGCATTCAGAGTTGAAGTACTTTCTCTTGATCGCTATAAATGCAGAAACTTTCCTGGCTTAGGCTTTTGGCTCATGTCACCTGAGATGGTCCAGTATCTGTTATAAACCCATTATAATGAGACATCCAAGTGTCTGGGAAAAAAAATGGAACCATGTGGTTCTGTTCAGGAGGGCACCACTTTGTTAAAGAAAGTGTGAATTGAAGGGAAATATTTGTTGTTGCAAATGCCTTTGAGTACAGCAGTGCTCTGAGAACATGTCCCTGCGAGAGAAACAGAGAGACCACTTAAGGATAAGCGTGGTGAGATAGGAAGTGGACATCATGTGAGATGCTTTTATTTAGAGTTGGTTTGGGGAGCTTAGAAGATGCATGAAAAGACATGAAGACTTCATTGGTACTATTGCAATGATATAGTTTTTCTATAACTTTAAGCAGTTGTAAGTATTACAACAATAACTATAGTTATAACTTTTTTCTACTTACCTATATGCTGACTTTCCCTAAAACCTAAGGGGATAGAGGTCCTTTTTGTGGCTGTGATGGATACTATTAGGATGCTCTTGTTTGATCGTGGTTGTGCCATGTTTCTTTAGGAAGAGTGGTTCATGCTAGCAATGGGTGCCTCAGGGGACAGAGCCTGTGAGGGCAGGGGCTGCTGGGGTGTGTGGCGTGGCTGGCTGGCAGGCAAGCAGCATGGAGCTATGCTCTGCTCCTGTATCGGGAGGTTACAGTGAGCTGCAGGGCCCCGAGGAGACAAGAAAAACACGGTTTGCTGCTATTGAGAAACTAGGCTGGAAGTGAGGATGTGTTGACAGTGGAAGAGTGTTTTGTAAAAACTTTTCCTTTTTGTGGCCTACTTGCTGTGAATTTGCTTGGGCTTTGCCATTTTTGCAATGGAGAGGAGTATCAGTGATGGAGGCAAAACCACCCAACTTGGGCTAGAGGTGAGGCGTCAACATGTGTACCTGTGCCAGGTTGTTCCCTCAGACCACCCAGCTTATCTGAGGTGGGTCTCACAGGAGATGAACTTTTTCAGCCAAAAAAGCAGCTGGCTGCTCAGGGGAGTACAGACTGCTGTCTGAAATGAGAGTGCAACCTGGAGCTGGGCACGAAATGAAACGTTGCAGAGATTATCTAGAGACTAATCTGGAATATTACATTCAGTCCATTCCCAAGAGACTGTGTTCACACCAGATTTCATGCCTTTATGATCTGAAGCAGCCTTAGCTTGCAAAGCTGAGAAGAGTGGGCAAACAGGGATTTTCATTTTCTCTTGCAACTATCTTTACTTCTCCTGCAATGTAATTTCTTGTGGTTACTGTATCTACGCTTCCAACAATGATACTGATTTCCATCATTCTAAGGCATGCAGCTAGTTTGTGAAGCTACAACGCTAGTATGATCATTAGATCACATCTGGGGAATATTGCACAATTCTTCTGCCTCTAAGTTAAAGACTTCTTCAGCAGAAGGCCCTGTTGACTTGTTGGAGAATGAAATTTTGCAGGGACGAATCTCTGGCGCTTAGAAAGTTTGTCAGCCCAATTCCAACCGGGTATGGCAAGACTAGCTTTGAATTTTTAGAAGAAAAAGAGATTAGATTTGCTGGCCAGAGGACATGAGAGTGAACATAAAGACAACAAACGTTGTTTACACTGCTTTGCATGGATCTGTATATACATTTACATAGAGTTCTGTCTTAATTGCAGGAGTAATATGATCCAAATTACTGATTGATACTATTTTGGGTAAACTACTATCTGGTAAATAAATTAATACCAGAGAAAGATTTGTGCCATCTTTCGGGCTTTCTCCAGCCATTTATATCTGTCCAAAAACTATTCATTGTTTATAGCCCTAGAATATTAATTAATGTTTCCTGTCAGTGAGTTGTGACTGCCTTTTCTAAACCCATCAAAGGACTGTGACATCTTACATTTTCATTGGAATTGCTTCTATTATTTGAACTGTAAGTAGCAGGGTTCAAATGCTTTCCTTTTCTTCTACAGCAACTACTTTCTCAATAATTTCTTCATAAATGTTACCCTGTAACAAAGAGAAAACAGTAGTCTGTGTTTTCTTGTCAAAATAAAGCTTACATGAGCCTGTTATTATTTTTACTATTGCCTTGGCATCTCAGTATATCCATAGTGCTATTCTGCCTATTTTTTTAAAAGATAGCTTCACAGATATTTTACTATTTACAACACACTACATTTCCTGTGATGACCGTGGTGAACAGAAAGATTAATCTCAGCAGCTCTGGGAGCCTGGACAGAGCCCCCAGGGACTCTGCAGGTTTGTTCCTCACTGGAAAGGAACAGCTGGGGACTTGTAAGCCATGTGGAGGTTGAAGCAATAGAAGTGCAGCTCCAGTGCCTGGCCCATGTGGTGACCAACATCGGGGCTGTGATAATGTGCTAGGGTTATGAGTAGTCCAAATTCATTCCAGAATGAAGTGAGAAATGCCAAGGCTAGCATCACCAAACAGCTGGACATTATTCTTTTCAGCAGAGGAGAAGAAAGTGTTCAGGGAAACACTCTTGATGAGTTATTGAGACACACGGTGTACTGCAGCTCTGTACAGAGAACTTGCAGTTTAGAAAGCTGGTCTAGATGTTTCAACATAAATAACCTTAGTATGAAAATAATCTTAGGAAACAGGGATTGTTAACTGAAAGAAACAGGTTTCCTGTATATTCTTGATTGTTCATAGAACTTGCTGGTGGGTAAAGTTAAGCACCTTCACAATTTTTGTACTGTTATTCTCTCAATTTCCAAATAACGCTGCATGCTTGGATATGCAGTGAACGTTATGGTTTTTCCCATAATGGGAAAGGCATAGATAGGCATTGTTCATCCATCTATTTTAGAATCAGGCTTGAATGTAAAGATTTTTTTAATGTTGCATCAGTGTTACACTTTAAGCATGTAGGACAAAAACTACTAATATAAAAACTTACATTACTTAGGTGCTAGAGATATAATACTTTGTCATGTCTGTACAAATTGTAACTCTATGACTTTATCATCACAAGCCAAACCATGTTGTAAAAGTACTGCTACATGAGATATTTAAATTCAGGTTGATGTACTTTGGTTTCAATTGCATTGGCTGGCTAGAAACTTTTATAACTTACCTCAGCTACAGCTCAGCTGAAATCAGATTCTCAGACAAAACCTTACTTATAGTAGTTCCATTAAGCACTTTCCATTAGCCAGTGCATGAAGAAAAGGGTGTAAATACCATACTGGATGAGAGCGGACCAAAAAAAAAGGGAAGAAATGTCTTAGAAATGGCCTAATTGTGGTGTAGGCCATAATAAGAAGTGCATTACAGGGGCTTTCGGAAGCTGTTGTACTTGAAGGCAGACTGTTATCTTTGAGACAGGTGCAGGGCAGCATGTCTTTTCCTTATGTTGGAGCTAAGAGAGGAGGAAAGTAGACAATCATGTCCTCTGTCTTCCTTATATTGTCTGGATGCTAGTAGCAGTGAGCAAGTTGAACTTTCCAAAGCCTTTTCCCAGGAACACGTTCTTCTCATTTTTTTTCCCACGTGTATTCTGTCTTTACTTTTTTCTCTTGTGTCTCTTTGTCCAGAGCTCTGTGATTTCTTTGCCTTCTTCCTGTGTTTAGAGAAATGGAAGCAAACAGTAGTGATAAAAGGAAGGATAGGTATTTTTACCTACGGTCTACTCTGAATCCTGAGATCTGCTGTCAGAACCACTTGCCATTCCACCTGTAAACTGTTATGTTAAGGTCTGAGCTGGAGCCTGGCCTGGTGAGGGCCAGCAGGCTAACCCTGTGCATGTTGTTCTCTCCCCATTTGGTAGTAAGGTAGTGAAGAACAAGTGAGGGAATGAAGGATCAGTGAAGCTACCACATCTCAGCGGCCCTTCACTGCGGAAGGCAGTATTAAAATGAATAAGTAGAACTTATGCAGAGACCATGTTGCTCCCCAAGGCTGCAAGAGTCAAAAATCAGAATAGCTGGAAAGCAAGGTCATCAGAGGAACTGATTCAGAGCTGGAAACAGGCCTTAGGATCTGTAACTTTCTTTATGTTTTTCTGTGCTAAGAAATTTTCTAAGGAAGCTTATTAGAAGAAGAAAACCCTTCAAATCTCATCAATGACAATAGCTGGCAGCTACAAAGAAACTTAAATTTTAGTATTTCAGGAATCATGCAAATAGCTGTTTCAGTGAGAGAAGAGGGAATTAGTTCAGGTTTTTACAAAGCACCTCCTGAAGTGAAGATCACTAATGAGTAATTTGGAATTGTTGTCAGATCACTGGCCAGATATGAATTTGCAGTCAAGCACTGATATTGCTGCCTGTTAACAGCAATCTAATTAGTAACAGTAGTTCTAGGCTTTATGCACATCATCCCTCTATACGAAGAAGTTTTCTGGAATTATCAGGTGCATAGTCATCATTGCCAAACAGTTCATATGTCTTTGAACGTAAAGTATTTTCTGACCCTTTCCAAAAACTGACTTAAAAGAAAATTTGCTTATGTTTCCATCTGTACCTCTGTTAAAATTGACCAAGAAATGTGTGGCATCCCTTTATATTGAGCTATGAAGCTACAGGTCAAATTCTAACTAATAAAATATGGGAGAGGGAGCTAAAGTGCAAGGGAACAAGCATGCTGAATTTATAATAGACACATACTCATGGAATTACAGTTTTCAATTTTTCTTTTAAAAAAAGAAAAAGTACTATACCACCTACCCCCCAAATATCTTTGTTCCCGACTGCTACTCTTCTGTAATGAAATAGCTGTTTATAAACAGTATTAAATGCTTTTCATTTGACTTCCAGAGGGAGTCAAATGCACGGTTTGCAGGCTTTTACAAATGAGCCTAGAGAATTTGTTGAACAGCAGTCAAAATATTCAGCTAAGACATATAACTAATCTTCAGCAAGTTAATTTTTCTTGACTGAATAACAATGGGCCTCTGCGCCAGAGATGAGTGCTGACTTTCATGGGTGGTGTGCACATGTGTCTACACACCAAACCTGGCCTGAGAAAACCCTAGGTTGTTAACTTGCCATTTAGAAAGATAAACAGTCTATTCAATTTAGCATAGAATAATAGTAATTTAACATACTTGAGCCAAAGTAATTACCTTTCACTGTTTCCACAGCATGAAATTACAGTCTACAATAATTTTGAAATATTGATTCTTTCAGGCATCTGATGTTAGAAGTGTTTCTTGAATACGTTGTGCATACTGGAAGAAAGTGAAGTTTTTACGTGCCAATGTTGAGTAATTTGAGTTCTTTTTAAGTACAGTATCTACTGTGTAGTTAGAGTCTCAAACGGCTGTGTAGTTTGAGACTGTCTAGCAGCTGCAGAGAAGTTGCAGCCGAAATTCCTCATACATGCACCTCAGGTGCCATCAGTTTTTGTTTATGTTTTACAAATTTCTGATATGAAAATATGCATGTCCCCGAGATAGGCTTTCTTCCTGTTTTTTCTTTGAGTTTTCCTTTGTTTCTGTATCTTATTGAAAGAAATCGGTTTTGCATGGAGAACACCATTAATAATGAAATGCAGTCTGTGTGCTTTTTAAAAGTCTATTTCTTCCTTATAAATAAATGGTAATTTGTTTTAAAGCGTCATTGCACACAGTGTTCAGCTGGCTCTCATGCATTCGATTATTTTAAATAAATGTACCATAAATGGAACAAGTTCTTTCTAATTTGCAAATGATATGCAACATTTTTCAAAAAAAAGAGAGAAAAAAGAAAAACTGTAAAATTTGTTCTTAACTACATCTCATTAATGTGAAGCTGTTCAATGACCTGTAAAGATTAAAGAATTAGTGAATTGGTAAAATTATCAGAATGAAAAATCTGTATAATTTTGATTTCAATTTAAAAATCTGCTAAACAGTCTAAGGGCTTTAGAAAAGTATATTACTTTTTAATATCGGTTCCACAAATGTTCTAGTATCAGTGTTACAAATGGACTGAAATAAAGGCAACAAATAGTATGTTTAAATGTATAGTGTTACAACATTCTGTTAAAGCTGTTTTTTTTCTTTTCATTAAAACAACTGAAGACATTTAATTAAGTGACCACTCTGCTAAGTGGAGCAAAAATTAATATACATAAATGAATTTATGTGTGGGCAATGATGCATAATTAAAAATATGCTTCAAATAAGGAGTCGAGGAGAAAGAAGACAGTTTAACAAGAATCTTCAAGACTATTGCCTCCTGAATTTTTACAGTCAGACATGCATAGGAGTTACTTATTGGCAGCATTTGAACTAAAATTTATGACAAAATTGTCTTTAAAATACTGGAGCCGTGGTATTATGGGACAATGATTTGCTGAAAGCTAGTCTTGACCAGAGAAATCATCTTACTATCTTGTAACTATTGCATGTTACTCGGCTTGCTGAAAATGCTACTTTTAGGCATACCTCATCTTTGCCAGACTTTTATTCAGAACTTACTAAAGTTCTCCTTATGGCAAGATGTGTCAAAACTGGAGTGCACAGAAAACATTTATATGAACACTGAAAGAAGATGTGGAATATAAATGTAAATTTAAGGAATATTCCTTTGACACGGGATGATTATATTGATCATGTTATCTTAGTTGTAGGCTACCTCCTTGGGATAGAAGTTTACATTTTATTGCTTAGTAGTTGGAAGAAGTCAGCAAATAAGAGTGAACTTCCTTTCTTAAGTGAAAAATGGAGTCACTTGATCTTTAGATCCTTGAATGTTTCATGGCAATCTATATAGTCATCCTTTGTGGGGCATAAGTTGTGGGGTTTTTTTTACGATGCAGTCTTCGTAAGATATGCTTTGAACAGCCATCATTCCATTCAGCCCGGGGCTTCAGGCAGTTTCTCCATATTTTCCCTGTCTAGTGAATAGATGTCAGATTGATGAACGTAAAGCTTTTACGTGTTGCCAGTCTCACATTCTCATTAAGGAGTATATAAGGTATGTGGGAATGGAAAATCAGGCCTGTTTTGTCTTTTCTAACAAACAGGAAAAAAGTGGATTTAGATTTTGGTTTTGTGATTGTTTTTGTAACACTTGTGAGTGTTGCCTCAAAAAAACTCCATGCTTTGTGTGTTACAGGTTTCTGACATTTCATTTGAACAATTACTGCTGACTTCATCCCTGTTTACTATTCTTGAAGAGAAACAAAGTAGGAAGAAAACCGCAGCATCCACCTACACACGTCGTGTGTCACGGTGATGCCACAATGTGAAGGAGAGAGGAGAGTGGCACAGGAAGCCCTCCCTGCGTGGCTTGCCTCTCCCATTCCAAGAAATCAGCAGCTCCTGTTCTGGTGATGTTCAGGTTCAGCTGAACTCCCATCCCCACCAAAAAAAATTAAACTCCTTTATCCCCTGTGGTATTTTATTGGCAAGTTTAGTTCAGTAATGAGAGGGCACTTTGGGGAGTACAAAAGCTAGAGTCCCTAAGGCCACATATAAAGAACAGAACAGCAACAGTTCTTTACTATTTTTTACTAATAAACACATGTAACAGTAACTGCCATTACTTAATTACTGCAAAGCAGTTTTAAACAACTGGCTTAACACTGTATTAACACAACATAAAAACAACCGCACCAGGAGTATCACTCGTCATTATTGGATATGGCCCTATTGAAGCCAATGGCATGAAATTAATAGGTGCAGGGTTTGGCCCCTTAGGCCCCTGTTGGTCTAGGAATTCATTGCCTCATGCTCAAGTTTTCCATTGCCTTACAGCTCCAGCAGTCTTATTTTCATGAGCTTCACAGTGTTTCTATTTCTAAATAAGTATGTACAGGTTTTTTCATGATACCTGTGGAGTAAGAGCTTAATTTCTTTAACTAGTATGTTTGTCTACTTCAGACACTTGTTAACCCTGCCTTCAACATGTAAAGCTATTCCCAGAGGGTAGATTAGATCTCATGGCTTGGATTTTCGGATACACTTAAGCAGAGCCCTGTGACTGCTGCAAACTATACCTTTTCTGTGCAGTTCTGCGTACTTCCAGGTAGTTTTAGTTTCTCTGTACCTGTGAGTTTTATCCAGCTGTTTTCTTAATCTGCTGGTTCAGTTCTGGAAGCATACTATGCCTTCCACGAATGTCTACCAAGATACTTGGTTCTTGTGGGAGCAATGGAGATGAACTGAGCAGCCACCTTTCTGTTCCATCAGTGGCAATTTTTTATCCTCTGTGCTGTTAATCACAGTGAAATAGGGAGTCCACAAAGAAAAGCAAATGCTTAGAAGGTAGAGTATTATTTTTCAATGGTAGATGCTCCTTTTCAGGGTTGTGTGTGATGCAAAGGTGAAGAAGAAGAAAGAAGGGTTGGTAATAACTGGCAGAAGGAGATGCTTTGAGGCAATAGAAAACTCGAGTGGCAAGCTATGTTATTCGTCCATTGTGTGGCATTTCCATTGTTAAGAGATTAATAGCAATTTTTTTTTCCCCCCACTGGCTGTCAAAAGCTCATACAAGTTGCCCTGGTAAAAATTGCTTTATAATCTTTTGTCTTGTAATGTTGTGAGCGTTCTTCTGTTTTCATTTCCTTTCAGAATCTTTTGATACAATGCTGCACAAAGGGCTTTTCTAATTACACGCAAGTTTTGTAAGTATTGTGTAGGGGTCTACTACATGAACTGATGATGCTTTTTAAAAGTGCTTTGATACCAAAGGCCAAAAGTTAATCGTGACAAGTCAGTTCAGGGTACAGGGAGGTGGAGGAAAATGAAGTGGCACAAGGATCAGTTTTAGGACTAATTCAATTTACTTTATATCTTAATGATCAAGAGGAGAAAACATATGGCAAAAGGATTTAAGATGCCAAAGATACAAAGGAAAGGATAGTCAAAATAAAGAAAGAGGGCACTATATCAAGAATGATATGGATAAATTAGCTACATAAATAGAAAGTAATTTATATTTCTGGGTATTGCACTGTATAAAGCTAGGGACAAATATATAAAAGGAATGCAGTACTGAGAAGTTATACCTTGGTTTTGTGGTTTTAGGATAGAAGATACTGTAAATGAGAAGTATTTGTGAACATGCTAAATATTTCCAGCAGGACAATACTTTGAAACAGGAAACTTGCTCCCTGGTGCTTTTTGTGCTGCTTGATTTACAGATGAAAATTGTCTCTCTTCAGGTGTGAGCACTTAGTTTCTTCACTTCTCATTTACTTGTTTTGTGATAGCAGCTAGAACCTGCATAGTGCCATTCTCCTTAAGCTTGTGCAAAAGAGAGAGAGCACAAGGATCACAAGGGTAAATGATTTGCTTCTGAATTTCTTCATAATTTTAGAAAATAACTTTTCTGCTTCTAGTATATTTAGAAGAAAAATTCCAGCCTCCTGCCTGCCTTCCCTGACTGTACTTGGAAATTTTCCCATGCTCTTTACAGAAGGAAAGAGAACAACTAAAGCCCTTTTATACAGTGTTTCTGTCTACCTAGTTTGGACAGTAGATATTTTATCATGTGGAATTCCGGACACAGTTATTACTGAGGAATATCAACTTCTGAAATCCAACTAATGTCCCTCTTTCTTCATGAGCAAGGTTGTCATTAGCAAATGGTCTCCATTGAGTCCCTCTCACAGGCAATATCCCTACATATAGAGGTCGGACTCTTTTCTGATGTAACATTTGGAGATTTTACACACTGACTAAATGTTGGTTTTTTCTCTCCCCAAAGGTTCTTTTAAAAATGGTCCAGTAGCAAGTGCGGGTGAGAATGAACAGTTATAAATACCAGTCATGGGAGTACCAGATAATGATACACACTTCCAGAGGAGATACCAGATATTCTGTGCTCCTCTCGCATTGAACTCAGGGTTTGATGGTAATGGGGAAGAGAGAAAGTACTGACAGCTCTCCGACCTAATGCAGGGATCACTGCAATCGCTAGATTAGCTGGTGTCCAGCTGACACAGTCAGCATGGCTTCTGTTTAACTCCATTTTTCTGTTGCAGTGAAGGGGTAGCACCTTTCAGTCTGGTCAGAGGGTAGCCTTGACTGCATCTGCACTACTTGTGCGAGGTACACGGTGGTACCCATCTGGCTCATGCAACAAATTTCTTTACTGTGGAAAGCAGGTTCTTAGGAGAGTGGAAGCAGAAAGGTCAGAAAATGTTTCTCAATCTGGGTGTTCAGATGCGTATCTCAGTTCAGACATAGCCTATGCTTCTGCTTTGACCACGTCAAGTCAGTTACTTTATTCACTCTAGAAACGATTACTTGAGTCTTTCTTTGAAAAAAGGCAGTCTGATCTTTTTGCACAATGTTATATATGTAGATCTCAAGGGAAAACTCCTATGAAAATGTTTACATTAGTTTCTAATAGGGCAATCTTTTTTTAAATCAGAATCACTTAGTTGGAGACTTGCTGCCTTTGGGATTAGTCCACTTTACCTGGTTTCAGGGCATCTACCAGTGGCCAGTGCTTTTCATTTTCATTACCAGTTGAACAGACAAGATTTGTGCAGATACCACTCTATACTGGCTTTACCCATGGTCCTTTTGGACTTAAGTTTCTCTCTGCCTTTTTGCGTGTAAAGTATTATAAAAGACTGAAAGAAATAGGGTGGTGTTTTTTGCTCTTGGAATTTCATGGAATGTCCCCTGAAGTTCTTCTGGGCTGACATCTGGCAGGGGGAGGAAAGGGAATTCTTATTTCCACAGAAAGGTCAAACTCTGTGAAGAGAATTACTTGGAATCTCTGTGGGAAATAATTTGGAAAATCACTCCTCACTAATGTAATTCCACCTAAGCTGGCTTTCAAGATGAAGGTTGTTGCAGGAAGGTAAACTTTTTATCTGTCATAAAGATTGGTTGTTGAATTACTCCGTTGAAATATTAACATCGGATTTCAGTAATGAAAATTTAGAGATCCCAGTTCTGTGAGTTTGTATTGAAATTTCAGGATCTGTCTTCCAAAGCTGGCAAATAGAAACAGTCTTAATTGTGAGAAATATTTGTGAATTTTAGATTTAGAAGGTAATTTTGCATATTTGACATAACTTTCCATTACAACAAAACATCCAAATGAGAATGAGGGTTGGTTGCTGGCATTTTGAATGCTTTCTCTCTTTTTTTTTTTTTTTTTTTTTTTTACACTCCCACACTGCCTTTGGAAATGTGATTGCTCCCAAAGGTGAAAATTGAGGAAAAATAGAGAAGTTAGCTGTTCAGTAGTAGTACTCCAAACTGCACAAAGCAAAATGGAAATAGTTGGCAAAAGTTGTATCTTCCTCTTTCCTCTCTCTCTCTCTCCTTCAGAAAGAGGAAATTTCTCTTTCCACTCTTCAGTCTTTCACTTGCATGAAAGACACTTGCATGAAAGAAAGGGTGCTCACTGAAGTAAAAATAGTCTATTTAATTCGGAGGTAACTCCAAATTTTGCTATTGGGCCAAAATATGTTTAGTGTAAACATATTAGTTGTGAGGGCAATGATTTATTTTAGTTCTGTACCAGAGTAGGAGGAAATTGTTTTGGGGAATTCAGAACCAAAGGGAAAAAACTCACTTTTACTTTTGATTCCACCCCCTGCTTTGCTTCAGCTGTATCTGTTGCTTCAACTGTATCTGTTCCCCTTATAGTCACTTCCTTTGCAAGGGTGGAAATATGAGTGAGATCACAACCAATGCCAAACACAAATTTTTAATTTGCTAATATTTTCCTGCAACACCTCATCATTTCTATTTCTTCATAACACCCCTACTGTGGGAAATAAGGTCACACAACACACTAGTACTTATTTCACAATACCTCCTGATGAGGAACATTTTACTATTCTCACATCTCTACCCCTTTTTCTCCTCCTCTCCCTGCCCTCCTCCCTCCTACTCGGCCCCTGCTAATAGCTGGTCTAAATTTCCCAGATTAATCCAATGTGCAAGAAACAGTGGTACAAACTTGAAAATTAAATATACACAAAGGCAGAGAGGCTACAGAATGGAAGATGCACGTCCTACTTGATTTGCTCTGTGACAGACAGACTTATAAACAGATACACAGCTTTGCCCATAGCCACTGTATTCCACAAACCCTTTGAAATATTTCAGTTTCATGTCTGTGATAATTAAAGAGCAATGACCTTCTCATTAGCGCCAAGAGGGCTGATGATGATTGTTCCCCATTTTTCTTAATGGATGCAAGCTACATGCATGATCTTAGAATATCAAAGCAATTCTCCAAGATATTTATTAGAGTCAAAATTATGAAAACACATAGCAAACCTTTAGTTTGAATTACAAGTGTTAATATATGCAGAACCAAATGAATAGCTCATCTTTCTTCCTCTCTTGTATCTTAAATTTTTCATTACAAATTTCCAGGGCTTCAAAGTAGTATCTCACAGTCGGTCCCCTTTTTTCTCTCTTGCATGACAAAGAGCTGTCAAAAATTGTTCCTGTGTTTGTTAGTATTTTTCTCTTTTTTCTCTCATCTAAATGTCAAACAACTTAGCTTAAATAAAGCACAGCATTCTTCATCTGGTGCTTCTCAAAAGAAAAACAACACCACAGAAGGCGTCTAAAAAGGCCCTAATTAATGTTTCTCATTGATTTTGTTTTAGTGTGATGTATTTTATGAAAAAAATATGAATCCAGAAGGCACTCTCATTAAAATCATTAGTGGCTCAATGTTAGCTGAAAACAGCTCATTCTTTGGTGCACTGTAGTGCTTAAAAGCACGTTCACACACACAGCTTCTTATTTAACATCACAAGCTAGTGTTAGATGAAAACTAGCATTAGTTTTGTCAGGTACTATTGAACTATGATGAGCACAATGTACAAAAACTGTATCAAGGTGAATAATAAGAATATACTGTCGCCGTAGCTTGCATATCTCTCTAGGCCCTCTTTCATGCCTAAAACCCCAAGAATGTAACTTTCTGTAATTGATTTCTGTGTTATCCATTTGAGAACCAGTAACGGCTAAAAGAAAAGGAAAGAATAATCTGGGGCCTATACAGCAGTAAGACCTAGAGACGCTCTGGTTTTGAGGCAAATTCCTGGAAGCTTATTGCCAAGATTAACAGAGATGTGTTGCTATTGCAGAGCAGTGTTCACAGTTCTGTTTTGGTGCAACCACACAGTGACTGTAGTTGTGTGCCTTCTCCAGCAGTACTTTGTAGTTAAAACTAGAAGAAATTCTGTGTGTACCTTCCAGAGGACCAAAAAAAGAAAAAAAAAAAGTAATTAAATGGGTAAGGAGGTATTTTCAAATAGTTTTTTTTAAAAAATTACAACATTTTTTTCTCTAATCTGCTGCAATCATTATTATTTATACAGGGCAAAATGTGCTTTCCAGAGCAAATATGAGAAAGTCCTTTCTAAAGCACTGTATGACGGGAAACCATTTTCAGAGCAACACTGCTTTGTACTGAAATATGACTTTTGCAGACAGAATTATTTCCAATGTAAGAAAGCCAGTTTCATGATTTAGATCTGCTGTGTTCAAGTAAAACTGACCTTCATAAATCATGTGTTGTCTATCTGAGAATGTTTCAGTAAGTCGGACAAATTCTGTGAAGTTCCAGTGGAATAATGCAGTAGAATAGGCTCAAAAGTGAGAACTGTTTCTACTGCCATACTCTGACACAAAGCATTAGAAACTGCTTTGGGGTTTTTTAGATTTAGGATGTACAGAGCTTCAAGTTAAGCAGAAACACATTTTGGCATCAAACATACGCATCTTATTTTAAAAAATAATGAAACAATAAATAATGTTATTTTTTCTACTGTCTCCTTTGAATTTTTATAAGAATCTTTATGAGCTGCAATAATACAGCTTGTAATAATATCTTTGTATTATGGAACCATCCTGACAAATAGGACTAGTGAAAAGTAGTATATAAGGGGAAAAGAAGTATCTGGATTAAACAGTATAGCTGTTTCAGCTGCTTAAGCTTTGTAACACATAGTGAAATGACTGAATTTTCATTAATTTGTGCCTTGTTTTTTTAATATGTCATTCATTATAAAACTTCACTGAAAACTGAATCACTGATGGATGTGTACTAATGTATGGCACACTCTGCCACAGAAGTCGCATTTTTAGTAGAAGAGGTAACATTTATTCTGGTATGATCACTGTTAATGGGGCTGTCAACAAAATTTTTGTGGAAAAATAATTACACTGCAAGTCAGGCCATTTAGATCTAGAGATGAGTAGTAAACCTGTATTAATTTAGGATTCAGACTATGTTAATGGTTTAATATTTTTTCTTTATAGAGAACACAATAGTGAGGTCATCTGTAATAAAGATGATAATATTGAACCTTGGTAGTTTTCCTTCCTATGTCTATAGGACATTTATGGCTGAAATATGGTTGAGAGCGCCTTAAAACGTTGTTTTATGGCAACCTCTGTGCAGTGCTATAAAGCACTTTCTGTTAATGATAAATAAACTATGGAAGATCTATGTCTTAGTAAAGGGCTGTGTTCTTTCCCTTGTGAACAACGTGACTTTAGCAATGTTTAACTTATGGTTACATGAGCTCTGTTTTAACCCTTTTGCAAGGAGATGTAATTCCAGTAGTGTTAGTGGATGCATAGACAGGCACACTGCTGCCAAGTTTGGCCTAAGAAAAAAAAAATACAAAACATAAAAATTGCCAGGAAAATTCTTTGACTCTTAAATGGCTTACTATCTCAGGAATTGCCTCATTAAAAATTATATAAAATTGTCAGTTTGTCCACCAATAATTACTTTAGATACTTCTTACTAAAGCTGTGTGAGGCTGTCATTGGTACAGTAATGCGTTCCTTAAGAGGTCATGAATAAGAAGCACAATTGGCTTTCATTCTTTGCTGAAATATTGATTGAATTTATTCATGCTAATGAAGTTGTAGAATATAATAGATATGGTAGTGTACTGAAAAAGATAAGGGCAGGTTTTGTGTTAAAGTTTCTGTGTATCGCACTGATGTATGGGGATTTCAAGCTGAGAGTGAGCTCAGAAATACAGTTAGACTGAACTACAGTTCATATCTTACTCTTGATCACACAACTGTGAAGCTGAAGTAATTCCATTAAATTCAGAGTGAATTTAGATCTTATGTAAACGAGAATTTAAGTTTACAGTTCTTTTTTTTTTTTTTTTTTCTTTCTTTTTCCTTCTCCTGGAATATCTGAATTCCTGTATGCTTATCCTGGCTGCTTGCTGAGACTGTAGAAAACAATACTGCAAACAGAAAATGTTCTGAGATCTCTCAGGTCTCAGATGAAACTTGGACTGGTACATCTGGAACCTCTCCTATATTGTCACTTTTCTCCTTCTTACACATGTTCAGACAGACTTTCTCCTTGCCTGTACATACTTTCTGGTGAAGGGGACACAGTGGTCTTTGTGTCAGTGTACTGCTGGATGGCCGGTCCCCATTTACAGTGTGGTTTTTTTAAGGGGGATTGGCAGTGAAGTCTGTGTCCCTGCAATCACTGTATCCATTCAGTGGAAATGGTGAACTTCCTGATGTCCTCTTTAGGATGGAGAAATATTCTTTTGACCTTAAGGTCACAGATTGGAAAGTACTGTTCTTATTTCACTGCTCGATTACTCAATAAACGCTATTTGCTGCTCATTTATTTTACAGCTGAGCCTATGGTTAGGTCCTTATGTACTTAGCCTGTCTTCAAAATACAAACCTATCCTTGACTTTAAAAGTTTGCAATCACAAATAACCAATGCAGCATAGAAAAGAAGAGAAAAAGAGAGAGAAAAAGGGGTTAAGGGCATTGCTAGAGACCACACAGGCAATCCAAGGAAAGCCAAGTCTCCTTCCACTAGCCCTGTTATAACTATTACCAAGTTATCGCGCTACCACATTTTTGCTAAGATATGAAGAAGTATTACTTTTATTACTAATATTTGCTACGAAGTAGAATGCTGCTTGGTTGCACAAGCTGCTTCTTGCTAAAGGAAAAGCTTCAAGGACATGGGTTGTGACTGATAATTGTCTCAGATATTTTGGGTGAGCCAAGAATTCAATGCCTCTGGGAAGGTGAAAAATTTTAACGTTAAGAAGTTTCTGGCTCATGTGGGTGTAACCCAGTATATTTCTTTCCCTTCTGCACGGTGTATCTGCATGTTATATGTGGTTACTGTCAGAGAGCTGTGTACTCCAACCACAGCCAGAATATGTTTTTTTTATCTCTTTCAACTTAAAGAGCTTTACTCTGATGTGCAATCATTAGGCATTCTTGAACAACTGATAGATAATGCTTTTGCAGCTGTAATTTGCTACAGCTGCATAAAAAAGCTGACTGATGGACAGAGAGGAACCAGAATGATGAAGGCTGGCTCCAGATCTAAACTTAATCAATGCTCGGAAGTTTCTCATACGTGAGCTTTATATGCAGAATCCCCTTTACTGATAGTATCTTGTACTGGTTGCACTAATAACTGAATACTTACTCAATACTTTTGAATATATTGGACTTCAGGAAAACATTTTCCTGACTGTAAAAAAACAGTTCTCAATGCAACCAGCCCATAACTAAAACAGCTGAGTGACAATGTGTCTGCCTAAAATGGAAGGGAGCACACAGCCATAGTGCTGTTTCTGGATTATCTCATATCCTAATTAAAAGAAAAGATCTGCCATATTAAGAAGCTGCAATGTGCCTTACTTAATAAGTGCTTTGAATTCCTCCTGGAATAGAGTTTATAATTTTTTTCTTAAATCTAAATGTTGTATTTTGTAGATCTTCCGACACTGAAAACAATTTCTTATAAAGTGTCTGCCTCAGATGATAACCTGCATTTGTCTGATTTATATTTATGAGTAACTATTATCCATTAAAAATATATATATATTTCTTTACAAGCCAAGGAATTTTCTGCATTTTTATGAAGCCCCTCCTCCCTTTAATCACAGCAGTACATTTGATTTTTTTGTACTCTAAGAATTTTCTCAAATTGACATTTTCATTTCTTTTTCTGTTGCATTTGCAGCCCTGAATGTGTCCTGTATTGTGCGGTTCTTTAGTAAGTGTATCAACAGTGAACAGTGAGTAAAGGGAATGTATTAAGCTACATACTTCAAACTCATGGTTTTAATTAGCTAGGGACAGGATTTAGCAAGTCACAGCTTTTATTTAAAAAGCCTTGACATAGCTCAAGACAGCAACAGCAAATTTAACACTTAAGGCCATATTAACAAACACAGATGGTTTCATATTCTCTCTTTAGAATGATACTGTTGCTTTAGATGATGCAGAGCAGTTGGAAACTTTTCGAAATAATTGCTGGTTGCAAGTTTCAAGATTTAGCTGTGAGTTATGTCCACTATATTCTATCCATGCAAATGCCTTGATTCGTTTTATGTATCAATGTAAGAGACTTGACACGTCAATGATTATTTGGTGTTCAGATCTTTTACTGCAGGCCTGATTTGCCTTTATGTAGCAGTTTATACTGCCTATAACAACTGCACTATAATATTCTTTTTTTTGCACTTTGTGAAAATATCTGAAACGTGAACCTTTTTCCCTTTACATTTCAGAATGTAGGTTTTTTTTCTTACTTTAAAGCTATGGGCCAAGAAGTACATTTTTAGCAGCATGTGTAGCTGAATAAACATACAGCTCCCATTAGTGCTAATTGGAGTTGCATATTCTACTTTGCCTCTCAAAGGGTTGAATACTTATGCCTAGCTGTTTAAAATAGAGTAGGAACACGCCATTTGAAGCTACAGACTAGTGCCAGGATTTCTGGCACAGAATAAAACCTAAATGTTGAAGTAGTTTTAATATAGGCTTATGTCTAGCATAACCTTGCAAACTTCTATTTTTCTGTGCACATGCTGCTTCACTTGCATCCATTTGTGATGTTCACTGCTTAAATATATTACTAGCTTGGATTACCCATGCAGGAAGAGATGGTCAGTGAGCTGGGCTTTGCTCTTAAGTCTTTTGCTTTACTGTTATCTATATCTTAACTACAATTTTACTTAACCCCTGACGAAGCTCTGAGAACTGTTGGTGGTTTCTGTAAGATGCTTAAGGAGATGGGACAGTATGCTAACTTAAGAATAACTCCTTAATTAAATGAGAATTCTTTATTGTCCAGAGCTGTCTTCTGTATCCCAGATACCACCAGAAACCTTTAAAGCTGTGTATATTTAGGAAATATAGCTGTGGAGACTCCATTGTACCTATATAATGATGTAGTACGCTCACTGAATGAAGAGGAAGTGACAATATCATAAGCAGTTTCTGTTGAGTAAATGTTGGAAGTTAAATACTTGAGTAAGAGAGAGTATAGAAGTATCTCAAAGGAAAACTTCAACAGGAGTTACCAAGAATCAAATTTTGAAAGAACGTAATTCTAGTAATAAGTAACTGCATAAGAAGTTAGGATCCAGTTTATCATGGATAGTAAAGTAATTACAGTGACTGTAGAGTGTCGTGGCTAAGAAAACCCAATTAATGTAAGAAGTTTCTTTTGTGAATCGAGGGGAATATTAAAAAAAAAAAAATATCTGTAGTCCCTGGATTAGTGGCTAAATAGTTTCTATTTTGGTTCAGTAAAAAATTCCAAATGACTTTGCATTTTCTGTCTTCAGTGTATTCATGCATTCTCTGCAAACAGATTGTCGCTGCTGCCCCACTTGCCTTCAGCCTTCCTTCGTGGGCAATACTAGCAAGCCTGTCTGGTTTTCCAAGGCTATGGTGTATGCAGAAAAATAATAAAGCAAGGGCTTCATGGCTGTCCTTAGCAGTCAGACTCTCTGGGCAATTGCCTTTGTAGAGCTGTCTCTATTTGTGGAACATGAACACAAGCAAATGGAATATTGGTGTTAAGAATGTGAAAAAATGTTTGATAAATATGTTCATCTTACAGTTTTATTTCTTTTTAAAGTCCAAGTCTGTGCAAACATGGATTGTAAGATAGGGCCATTGTCCGTAGAAAAAAAGATAGCGTTAACTATTTATTTTTTAATTTATTTATTAGTAAATGCTATTTGGGTCAGTTGGTTTCTTCTTACCCTTTACTGCAAGCCCAAATTCATTCACAGTTTGAATGCATGTACTTATGCTGTGCTTGGAGCTTGTGTACAACGTCACCATATAACTTGTTCCACCTCCTTCCGATGTTTGCTTTTTGTGCTATAAGAAGTGTTTCTGTTTAGTTCTTGAGTTCTACTACTTCCAATATTCTTTAGTACAAACAACAGACAGAGAGGCACTGTGCTCCAATGAGATTATGGTCAGTGGCTTTTAACTTCTCCTGTATCCAGACTGTTTGCAAAGCTAATACCCGTTTTTTTGCACAACAAGCATCACGAACTAGTTTTTTGCAAGGGTGGCAACACTTTTGAATTGACAATAGGAGTTGGAAAACCAGGGATGGAATGACCTTTCAGTATGTGACACAATGTAGAAAAATGCATAGATTGGAAGAAGAAAACCTGTGAGAGACATAATTGACAAAGTATGACTACTGCCCAGTAGTTTGGGCCATTAATTGCAACACCAATTTGAGATACATGCCATTTCTTCCTTTCTGTTTTCTAATCAATATTATGTCTCCTTAGTGCTATAATGAAGTCAAACTCATTTTAAAAAAAAAAAAAAAAGATTTGGTGTTCATTCAACAGTACTGTCTTGCTGCCAACACTAATGTTACCCCTCCGGCAGTTTCTAACATTAGAGATTGACATTCATTGGAAAAGAAAAAAACATCTGAATTATATTTATATTGCAAAGTAAACTTGTATTTATACTTGCGCCCCAGCACCAGGGGTAGTCATAAGCCTAGCTCCTCTCCTCTAAGACTCTCAGACCTCACTGGGGAGGAAGCTGTTCCTCTTCAGGAACTGATCTAGCAGAGCTGACCTTCCCCCTGTTTTGACAGATCTGTGTATTCAGAGCTGATGAGACAGACCAAGGATGAAAACATTTTTCCCAGGCAAAAATCTCATTTGTATTTTTGTTTTTTAATAAAACAGAAGTAAGAAGGCTGATTAACACCACCACCTGGTGACACCTGCCCAGGACCCATATGGATTGGTGGTCCACCATAGTCAGAAAATACTTGCCATAATTAATTTTTCTCATAAAACAGCACTCCAACACTAGGAGACTCAGGGAAGAAGAAGAATCTGTGATCTAAAGCTACAACAGTTTTTGACTGTAGATGATGTTTTCTTGGTTAATTTAGAACTTTATTGGTGCCTAATTATCAATATCAGGGAAATGAAAACATGTTTTTAACAATCACTCTAATTTAGTCTTTAATTGTGTGCCTACAAGGTGCTTTTCAAACCTGCATGGTTACTTTTTGGTAAGGCGATAGGGTAAATTAAGGTTTCTTAGGTACCTGAGCAGTGCATTTTTAACTTCTTAAACTTGAAAGAATTTCAAATATTGTTTTAAACTTTTAATTTTCTAGACTTAGTAATATATATATGTATGTATAAATAGGCACTATGTATAAATATGCACATACACATACATATATGGATAAAATCCCCCAAACAGTAATCTCCTTTAACTTTCCTTTGAAATTACTTTTGTCTGAAGATGCATGTGGATTTGTAGTTGGTTTTATTCATGCTGAGAAGTTTATTCCAGTCTCTTTGCAGATTCTCTTCTCTCCATTGCTCTTTTCTTACTTCAGCACCAAACCAAACATGTTGAAAATGCAAATATCTAAAAGCAAAGAACCAGTTTGCTCAAGGATCCAGCATGATCTGCAAAGACAAACAGAGGAGTTTGTGGGGAATAATGTGCACCTAGGGAAACAGTGTGGTTGAGTCTAGGGAGTGGAAGGGATGAGGAGGAAATGAACTATCAGCTGAAGCCTGTGAAAGAGAAGATTGCCTAAAAAAAAATCAAAAGCTCCCATGTGAAAAATAGGAGGAAAAGATTCTCCTGTTGGCATTGTGGTGTTCTGTCAAGTGAACAGTGAGTGAATTGCTTTGGTTTAGATCCTGGACCCCAACTAATGTTTACTCTGCAGATAGCAATCCTGTTGGTCTTCTAAAAATAGTTAATTCAGATTGCAAATATGCACAGATTGCACCAGCCCTCAAGAACATACGCCTCCAAGATGTTGAAGAAATTATGAAGTGCCTATGTAACATGAATATTTTTTTTTTTTTTTCATAATTTGCTCTCTGCTAAAGTTTTACCTACTGCTTGGTGAGGTTTTGGGAGCTGACACAAAATTTCAGTCTGATTTTTCCCTTTTCTTTACCTATTTCCCACCTGTATAAGCCACTGTTAATTCTCATTTAGAGTCCTGCAGGAGGGAGCCCACTTATTCTGTTCTCCCTCTGATGTTCCTTCTTTCCCATCTACTGTTTGGTTTTTGAAATTTATAGTTTGCTTTCTGGTAGCGTTTGGAGGCCTCAGCTGTCTGTGCTGTGTGCCTGTGTACCTACATAGAACCAAAGAAACAAAAAGCAAGCTTTGCCTTGAAGACAATGTGATTGAAGGTGCATTTATCATCCACTGAACTGTTATGTAAAATGGAAAAAAGAGATCTGATGGTTTTAGCTGCCTGTTGAAGGCCAGGCATAAGAAATTACTTTGTTTTTCTTTGCCACAGTTAGGGATCTATACTATTATTATGCATCATATGGACTGTGTAAGTGCCAGTGCTGAAGTACATTTCACCAGGACTATCTCAAGTTTGATGGGCTCTTTAGTGCATATTAGGTTGTTTTTCTTTGGCTTCTTGCTGTCTTTTCTGTAGACGAAAATAAAGGCACCTACTGACGTTTGGTTTTAGGTGTTACTTGAGTTTTTCCCTTTTGAGATGAAACATATATTCCTATGTTCGGTTGCTGTAATGGTTATACGCGTAAAAATTGTGTTGCAAGCTAGACTGAAGGTACTGGCAATGCAAAACTGATTAGTCTGAGATACTGTACAATAAAAGGCACTGTAATCAGTAGTCAGCTAAGGCCAGGAGTGGTATGCTTGTAGTTGCGTTACCTCTTTGTGTCACTTGCAACTATGCTTTGGGGTAAACGGAAGGTTCTTTGGGTCTGAACAGAACACAGAAATTCAGAGGTTGTGGTTGTAAGAGACCTAATAGAGGAAAACAAAGAAACGCAAAGTGTAGAAGTAGCTGTGATGACTAGCTTGCAATGGATTATTTAAAGAAATCATTTTTGTCACTCTGGTGCATTAAATTACTTTGTCCCTAAAGTAATAAGTGCAGGGAGACTGCACTTTCCTCTGCAGATCTTGCATTCTGCTGGTTTTTCTTCATTCTTCTTTTTTCTTATTCTCTGCCACTAAACTGTTCTGGAGAGAGCTGTTCAAGTCAGGTCAGGCACTTATTAGCCCTCATATTAGTATCTGAAATGCTTTTTTTCTTTTCCTATGCTTATGCTGCCATGTTCCTGTGATCGCACCTGCCTTTTCTTATCACAGTTAACCTGCCCTCTGCTGAAAGGGAACTGAATTATAAGGGCTTTCTGTACCCAGCTACAACAAGACCAAACAGGTAAGGCAGATGGTCCTCAGGCTAATTTAAGTATCATGTTTCCAAGGATTTGAATAATTATTCTGCACTGGCATTAGCTGTTGGATGGCAGCACTCTGCCTGCTTTGGTTAATTAGTGAAAAGTCAATTGTGAATGAAAAGGGTAGGTGGTGCTTTCGCTGTGGCTTTAAAATATGAGTGTTGCCAATATGGCAATATAAATGCCTCCATGATGATTTAATGGTTTCCTTCCTTTCAAAATCTAGCCCACACATGCCCAACTCTGTTTTGAAATTGTGATGTGGAAGTGACTCTCTTAATGGTTCTGAAAGTTTCTCCCAAGTTGTGACAAAGACAGCAACTGAGGCGTTATTCTCCACTTGGCATTTCTTTCATGTCAGCAGTAACAATTTTTAAGTTAGATGTACTCTGCCTTTTATTTTTCATTATGCGCTCTGTCTGCTTCTGACTGAGGCTGGCAAAACTTCTTGACAAGACTTCCGTAATGTAATAGAACCAAAAAAATGAAAAATCAGAATGAGGATATTCAGTTACAAAATAATCCCTCCTGTGATTATTCCAGTCTGAAAAATCTGCTTGTTAGCAAAGTTTTCTGAGTCAGACTGTACCTTTGTTCAATCTTTGCTGTACCAGGGCTCAATAATAGTTGGTGATAAAATACATGATACATGATGTAACAATTTGGGCTCTAGGAACTAAGAACTGAATGCACGGAGTTACTTTAACACCAAGGTCCCCACTGCTAATAAGTAGAAGTTAATCCTCTCAAAATTTTGGGGGATTGGGCCCAGCAAGACCGTTACTTTATTTCACATAAGCAATGTAACACTGTTCGATAACCTTTCACTGCTCCTTCTCCCTAAACTTTTTACAAGTTTGTAATTTGCTCAGGACTGGGTGTGAACCAGTTCCCATGCTGCAGGACCAAGACGTGGCACAGACAGGTCATCTGCCCGAGTAAGGAGTGCAGGATTTGGTCCCCTAGAAATACTTGACCCTCCAGAAAAGGGAAAAAATGTAATGATTAAGTCGAGGAAACATAGGCTAGTACTGCTGGAGAACTTGTTAGATGCATAAGCTGTTGCTCACTTTCATACTCTGTTGTAAAAATAAAGTGAAATAAAATATCTATAGTTATTGTAGAAAGAATTGGGAAAGCATGAAATCATAATTAGAATGGCAGGAAAGAGTTTATACTCATTATTCACAAAAACAAAATAGATAAGTAGTTATTGATTAAAGGAATGCATGCTTAACAGCAATTTATAAATCCAGGACTCAAAAGATAATGTTTGTTTTAGTGCTTTTAATTATTTAACATGCAGTGACATTTCAGTTTTGCCAACAGCAGCACAATAGGTCCCTAATGAACTGCACTGAGTTACTAATAATTAAACCATCAGGCAGAAGTAAGGGGTGCAGCATGTTATTAGATTAACATTCTTAAATAATCATTCTTCTGTTTTCTAAAGAAAACTCTTTCTGAGAGTCTTCTCCCTTGCCCCAAACTAACTATACATCAGCCTACTTGAAAGAGCAAAGTCCATTCATGGGTGACACTTACAGAATCCCTGAGATACTGATAAAAAAAACCCCTGAAGTTATTCATAGGACTATGATGAAAGTTTGGTATCAGTACTTCAAACTCTAGCCCATGAAAACAAATGGAAATTGATTGTTTGCCAAGAGTGTTGGTCAAGCTTTTTCCTTGCTCTAGTTAACTTCTTACTCTGTGATTATTTGACCATTTTAAGAGAAAAAGTCTTAGAGTGCAATGAAATTTTGGTTTATATGGTTTCTTGAAGAGCAGTATTGGAAGGCAGTGGACTTGTTGAAGGATGCTGTTCACCAGGGAGCAGAATATATTAGCTTGTGTAATGAAATAGGTTGGCAATGAATACAAAGACTAGTCGAATACCTTCAAGTAAAATCGGTTATTTTTTTTCTAGAATAAATATTCAGTTCTACTTGCACAGTAGCTTCAAAAGGACATGGAAGAAATAAACAGGGTGTTGAAAGAGAAAACAAGAATAATTGGGGTTATGGAACAAGAATAATACGAAAAGAGATTGACAATACTAAATCTTTTTATTTCAGAGTAGAATGAATAAGAAGAAATATGATAAAGGGATCAGAAGTAGTGACTGGTATAGAGAAGGTAGATCAGGAACACTGTTCACCCTTTCTCTTAACACTAAAAAAATAAAATATACAACAGAATGAAAAGGAGGCAAACTCAAAACTGATAGAGAAAGAAATACTTTCACTTGGTTCCCTGGCAGAATTCCTTGCTAAAAGGTGCCACTGAATTACAGAATTTAGCAAGATTTTTTTTTTTTTTAAATGGTCTGCTAATGTTAAGATATATTCAAAATGTGCTGGTTATGTCACCTCCAAAGTTCCCATTTTCATTCATCTACCTATTGGCAAAAACTTCATTTTGAGTCAGATTATTCAATCACCAGGCTTAACTGGCAAGTAGGTGGGTCTGGCCTGTGTCAGAGGCTGGTTAAGGGAAGAGATGGGACACTGCTTTTCTTGCGTCCAAGGTGAGGTGTTTTTGATGTCTTCTGCCTTCTCAATCAAGTTGGGAAATTCAGATGAGCTGAACTGTACAGTTAGTGATGTAGAAGTGTCTGGGGAGTGGACTGTCCTTGTCCTTGTGGTAAGTAGAAGCTGTAAATGGAGAGAATGTAGCATAAAACTGTGGCAATGAAGTTACCAACTGTATTTTCTAGATGGGCTCCTATATTGTTGAGAAACTTCCACAGCGAAGCAGCAGAATAAGACCTCATTTGTATTTAAAATTAATCCAGATTTGGCAAATGGTGTTGAGAATCTAATGTAGCAGGGAAAATGTGACTAGAAGGGAAGAGTCTACATAGAGCTGTGAGGAGAATTCTAATTTACCTTGGAAGAAGACTTGTTTTTTGGCTTCACTGAATTTTACCCCACCTGTAAGAAGCATTGCTTATTTGTCTTTTCTGTCAAATGCTAAGGTAGGCAAGTGAAGGGTAATTTTTTTGCAGTACTGCCAGAAGTTGGTGTGGATACTTGGACAACTATAAAAAGCAAAGACAACATGCATGTACTTACTTATTTTACCAATGTTAGCCTTGTTAAGATCATATTTTATGTGTGGACCTTTCTTTCATGTGGTGTTTTTAAGACTGACACACTGCATAGTACATTCTTGGGAGCATATGTCCACCTTTAATCCATGTCACCCTCAGGTCAGGTCAGGCTCTAACACCATACTGGTGCTAAATGGGTATGACTAAAGTAGTTCTGGGCTGGCTCCAAAAGTATCCTGTTAAACAGATGTACATCCTTAGGCATATTGTATATCTGACTGATGCTTCTCTAGTCCTTCATCTTAGAGTAAATGCATATCTGATCTACTGCAGACCAAAGTCCTCCACTGATTAGCACTAGATATGACTTTGGGTCAGTCTCTTTGAGTGTACGCATCCTTTAGAGGAAAAAGAATCTTAAATGTTCCATTAATGCTAAAAAATCTGCACTGGTTATTTCTAAGAATTCAATTATTTTCTTCAAGTTGGTACCTTCATTTGTAGGGCTATTAGTTTGTCATCAAACACGGAAAACTTTCTCTGCTCCGTATTCCTATAACCCGTGCATTTTCACATGCCTAGGTCTTGATGTGAAATGTCTCACCGCTTTGAGGCTCTTAGAGCTGTATTGATTCTGGGGAGACTTTGCCTGTCCCCTAAATCTCTGAATATTTGCTTAAAGTAGCCTGAAATCATTCATAGGTGCTCAGTTTTATGCTGCTCTGCTTTGGATCCATGATTTATCTTAATTCTAACATTACTGGGAAGCCTTAGCACTGGAGGTGCTATCCCAATGTTACTGTGCTTGCCCTGGCAAACGGGGTGAGAAGCTGTCTGCATAACAATCATGTGACTGTAAATATGCACAAAGACTGCACTTGTGTGAAACACAAAGCAACCAAAGGCATCATGCGCTATATTTTACACTTTAAAAATCCATACCATATTAGAAGAAACATGAAAATCAAAATGATTATTACAACATTAGTAGATGATAACAATGCTGTTTTGAAATTTTCATTACAAAGGGTTTACAAAAGTGGTTACTAGGGGCTTAATTTTGTTCCCAATAAAGCAGATGTTGCTAAGTTGCAGTTTGCCTGGTCTAGGAGATTGGGAAAACCCGCCCTAAAAAATTATCTGAATGGTCCTTTAGGCTTGGTCCAAATCATAGAGTAGCAGTTACCCTGTCCTTGAGCAGTGGCCTGCACCAGATGTTTCACAAGAACTGACAGAATTTTACAATAGGGAGATTCAGGCTAAACCATTTCCAGTTTTCTATCCGGTTTTCTCAAGCAGTCATATTCCTTCCAAAATGTTTGCTTTTACTCATGAATGTTCTGGATATCCTTGAAAGTGGTATTGGTAACTCCACCATTTTGGTGTTTATGTTGGCAGGCAGGTCAAGAGCATGTGTGTCATGGCCATGCTACTGTAAAACTGACCATTGTACATGCAGAAGTTTATATGTACTGTATGAGAAATACATTGTATGAAAAGTACTTTCTTTTGCAGATTTTTTTTTTTTTTTTTTACTTTGTGAAACACAGGCAAAATGAGGGGTATTACTTGATATTGTTATCATCTAAGTGCCAGACACAAAATGAAGAATATTTCTGCAATTGCTACGTGCACATGACTGCTGCCAATTTCCTACCAGCACTTTGGGGATGGGACAACTAAGAGACTTTCCAGATCTTATGCTTTGTAAACTAATTTAGATTGAATTGTTGAGGAGGTATTTTTTTAATGTTCATGTGATTCATTTCTCCTTATTTGTATTTATATTTCTTCTGAAAGTCTGAGGAATCTGAAGAAAACCAGTGTATGGGAGAACTTCAACCCACTTCTGCAAATTCATGAAACTCAGCTAGTACGTGGGTTATTCAAACTGAATCTCAACATAGAATCTTTTGAAATTTGCTCATCTGTCAAGAATATGCTATTTCATTTAAACCATGAAAAGACTAAATAGATTCCATAATTTAGTAAATATTTTGGCTTCTGACAGCTTTTTCTTCTTTTCTTCTACTCTTTACATTTTTGAGATATTTTTCCTCCTTGATGCCATGTTCTGATGAGACTTACAGGTGGCAAAAGAAGTAATTTGGGAAAAGAGTTAGGAGGAGAGTTTCTTACAGTAATAACTTCGTAATTCCTTTTTTTTTTTTTTTTTTTAACATCATATAGATAATTCTTATCATTCTAGGAAACTAATCTGGGTATTTGGTAGTGACTGGTCGGACTGGGCCCCTTCTGAATATGAATGCAAAGCTGAAAAAGTTGTGTTGAATCTTTTTCTATGTGATATATCAAAAGGTTCAGAAAAAGTTCGTTTTATTTGTACCTTGAAGAATCATGATTAGCCAGAAACTAAGCTTTCAGAACCTGCAAACAGTCCATTTATTTGCCAGCATCAGAATGAGGCTCAGAGTTCCAGTGAAAACATCTTTTTGTCTGCTAATGTAATGGGTGCTTATTTTCTGCATCTTCATGTTCCTTGGAAAAGCATCAGGGTTTCATTGTAAATCCATTATGTCTCCCTTGGTCAGAAATTATAAATGACAACTAGTCCCAAGGTAAAGAAAAGAAAGTATTATTTTGTAGAGTAAAAAGGGGTTAAATCACTTTTTATCATGAATGTCCTCCTGGTTATGACATATTCAATGTATTATTTAGTTTAAGTGCATGATTAAGATAGAACTGGGGTACTTCTGGGGAGCATTTTCACAGACGTTATACTTACAGTACCTCATTCTGTGGTACAGAAGAAAGAAAAAATGACATGTCCCTTTGTGAACCTATCTTTTTAAAATTAGGTTATAGATTTTATAGTGGTGTGAGATCCTCTATGAATTTCTGGGTCAGAGGTACTTTGTTTTCTTTCTTTTATACAGCAAAACCCTTGTATCTTTATTAAAAATTTATTTGCTGTCAATAATTAAATGCTTATTATTTGATCTCTAATGGGGTCATGATTCCCATATTCCCATATTAATGAAATGCAAAACTAAAAAATGCCTTTCAGTTGGAAAAAGTACTTATTATTCTTTCTTTGTTCTGAGTAAAATAGTTTATCTTAAGTTAAAAATTAAAAAAATGAATTTTCTTTAATCTTAGAATTAAATTAGTGCTAATTAGTTCTATTTTCTCTACAACATTCAAATGCTAAAGTCTTAGTCATTTCTTCAGAGCATTAATAGTGCCCTTTGGCTGTAATCAAGATTATCTTCAATTAAAAGCATTACAGTTAACTGAGTTACATTAACAGTTATTGTTCTCAAATCACAGGGTTAAGAACACAAATCCTGTGTGTTTTCAGCATGGGTACATTGCAAGGGTGTATGATGCATGGATGTGTTATTTACACGTTACAACTAAAAAGCACTAACCTATAGTGTTCACTGATGAAATCCCTTCATATCTGTAATGCACTTCAAACAAAGTGTTTTTTAAAAGTGGTAATGTAGACAGAATTCAAAGATACTGCAGTAAGCTAAAACATTTTTTGGATTTGGTCAGCGTTCGAGTAGTCTCTCCCCCTGCCCCCATTCACCCCTCCCCCAGCACTTTTTACTGTAAACTCTGTAAATTATGGGGCATTTTCAATGAGTGAGTTCTGCTTGATATTCACAGCTGTTATTCTCCTTTGTGAAGAGTTAAAGAGCACTTGCCAGTCTGCAATAATTCATCTTATTTTATTAATGCTTTTTTTAGTTCAGAAAATTTGTTATACACAGTAATAGTGGATTTCAGTATTTCATTCAAATTTCTTAGTGTATCCAATATGAATAAACGCTGGTCCCATACAAATAAAAAAAAGGTTTTAATCCATGCTTGTAGAACAGTTCTTTCTGGCTTCAAAAAGCTAAGCACAGAATATGGGAAAATTTTGTTAACGTTGCTGTGTTTACAAACAAGAAGTATAAACATCTTGAGCAAACAAAACTGATGAGGGGAACCATGCTTGCTTGTTAGCAGATTACCACCCCAATAGCAAAACCAGCATGTTTCTTTCTCAGTAAAAATTAATAACAGTTGGTGATAAAAAAAAAAAAAGCTTAAGAGTTGCAAAAATATTCTTATGGTATTTCTATAAGCACCTGCCAATATCACTTCTATAATGTATTCCAGTCAGAACAGAAGGCTTTGAGCACTTCTAGTGGGCTCCAATACTTGGAAGCATCCATCAGTTTTGATTAAATTTTTATACTTTAAACACTTTACTAAATTATTATCTCTGTTTATTATATTTTCATTTTTATTTAGATTCACCCGTTACTAGTCTGCAGATTTTTCTGTGTTGCTACCCTTCAGGAACTAATGAGATAAATGACATAACTGGACACATAGTGTCAGTAAACCATCTGTATTCTTCAAATTTAAACAGGTTTCTAAGATTTTAAAATCTGTTTTCTGAAAGCATAAATGCAAGCAAAGGTTCTCTTTGAACTAACATTTGCATTCTGTGGAGCAAATACCCTTTTTGAGTCTCAAAATGCTGGCACAACCATCTTAGTTTGACACTGAGGCAATAAATCAAAAGGGATGGACAAAGATATGAAACCATGCCCTTCAGAAAGAGCATTGTGTCTGTACATGCAAAAATAATTGCTTTCTTGGAATGTGACAAAAGAAAATTGAATATAAAATATGGTGTTAACAGACAACAAATCTAATTTTAGAGGATTCTTTTTCTACCTCAGTCAGGAGGATTTCCTGAGGAATCACATATCTTTGGTACAATATGTAGCTAGGTATGTAGGTAGAGTTTAATGCTTTCCTTCTTGGAGGAAAATTAAAATTTGCTAAACTTTCCCAGGATGTTACAGTGTTTGTCCCAGAATGTGACATTTAATAAAATGAAGAAACAAAACATAGAGCCCAAAACAGAAAGTCCCAATTACTTCTTAGATTCTCCTGTGATTTAGATGAGGCCAGGTAATCCTCTGGAAAATTGCTACAGCGTTTTGTGACTATAGAACTTTCATACCAAACTGGGGATACAGGAGCGAAGTACCTTAATTTTACCCAATGGCCAGTATGTTGCTTACCTCTTTCTTAGGCCTCTTTCTCTTCTGCTTGTATAGTAGGTAAAGATTTTAGCAGCCAGATTTCATGACCCTCCTCTGCACTTAGAGGAAATGCAGAAAAATGGACAGATTGTATGCAAATTCTGGGTTTCTATATAAATTTACATACATTTGTGTGGGGGAGTGTGTATGTGTATTTGCAGGGTGGAGAGAAATGGTTTAGTCTCTGTGTGTCATTTTTCAACAGAGAGAAACTGAATTCCTTACCTGAATTAAGCAACATCTTAATTTTAACATTAAGCAATATATTTAACAGAAAAAAAGGCATATTAAGCTTGAATAAAATTTATAAGCAGAGCTGCTTTCCTTTGCTGAGCGTGCCCTTTAACAGAAATATACAAAGCTTGATTCTACCCTGTATCTGTCTGTTTTAGCAGGTTGCATTGCTTCATTGCTTGTAAAGGTCTCAATTTGCTGTTACAGGAGCCTTACCCATACTTCCATTTGATTTTTAGACTGGGCTGCCAGTCATCTAAGTTGTAGTTGCAGTTTTATTATGGATGGTAAGCCTTGAGCAGATATTAGTCCAGGATTTCAAAGGCTGGTATCTTCTATCTGGCTCTACCTGTGGATGACATGAGGTATTTCCTAGAAGAGTTCTGCCTCCAGTTCTGTTGCTGGATTTTCTACCTAGAAGTAGAAAGTATTGGGAAGGATGTGTAAAGTGAGAATGGGATATAGAGGCAGTTTGAGGCTGTGGAGTGCGTGTTTCTGTATTGTTCATCTTTCACAGTTAGATTAGCTGGTCTGGGAGTATGGTAGGCTATATTCTGATCACAGTCATTAAGAATTTGTCACAGTGCAATTAAGACTGGGATGTGTTATGTTAGGTACTTTGCTATTTATTCCAGGCTTGTTCTTTTTTCCAGCAAGACCTACATTTATACTTATTTACACATGAAAGTGTGAAGGACAGATACACAAAATACTTCCTACCTGAGTACAGCAGTGCTGTGTACTCAGGGGTACCTGGTGTGCATTCATGTATTTCAGTGAACCTCAGATGATTTCCCTTTATGATATGTGAAAGGGAATACAGTGCTCCTTAGTCCTATTTCTTTTTCTGTATTATTGTGTTGTGTAGAAGAAAGAATTACTGTTTATTATCTCTCTTCAGTTACCAGTTGATACAACACTAGGTGAGGAAAATAGCCTTTAGCATCTCAGTTGATTTCAAAAGACACTGGATCTATCTAGAAAAAATTGCCTGGATTCCTCCGAATCTTGATGGGAAACTGTTTGAAATCTGATTCAGTTTTGTCTTTTTCCTTCTCCAACATATCGTTTTTTAATATCTCTTCACAAAACCAACTGCTCAGATAGACATTTAGATGAGTACTTTATTTCCTGATTTTCTTTATTAGCCAGAAGTAAGTATTAAAATCAACATAACTGTCAGCCTGAAAGCTGTGACACTGTAAGAGTATTCAGACTGACTAGCTGATCTGAGTCATTATATGTAAAAAAAAAGAGGAGTAAGCCAGCCAAAACCACCACTTTTTTCCCTAATCACGTTGTGGCAAGAATGAGGAAAAAATGTTTTGTCTCACAAATCTACAGGAGCTGAAAATATAAAATTCAGAGTTCATTCTCTACAGAGAAATGAGGAAAAGAACCAAAGAGCTCCATTAACCCCTGGAGCTCTACTTTCAATTAATAGAGCTGTACATTAACTCCTCTGATGTTATTACATTATGAAATTCACAGTAAATTAAAGCAAAACCTGCTCTTCATTGAATTTTCTGTCTAATTTGAAATCAGAAATGAATTAAAAATGTTTATGTATATGCAGAGAAGGTCAGTCACTTTGGTACCTCACAAAGAACCACCCTGAAAACCTGGCCCTGTCACCAAGTGTGGACTCTTGTGGCTCTGTTCAGCTGATGAGGAGGTTCACCTTGAACTCAGGCTTCGGGGAAGGCAGCTTAGACAACTCAGTGCGGTATTGTAGCATTCTCCATTTTTACTTTAAGTGAAGGATCTCTCCTTAGTAAGTTCCTAATATTTTTTTGATGTTTCAGGGTGTAGTTCAAGCGAGAGTGAAACAAACATTTCCCAGGTATAGCTAGCGATGTGCAAGAAATTGTCTCAAAAGGTTTCAGGAATTTGATTGACGAAATGAAACATGGTCCTGACGTCAATTTACTGAGATTACTTTTTAATGAATACAACTTTAAAAGCATATGCAAAATTAAGATCAGTCACAAAAAATGCATTTGGATATGGCATTTAAAGAATGATATACATAATGTGTTGGAAATTAACTTTTATAATCTACAGAAAATGATTCTTGTTGCTGGCTCTCAATTTGTGAGAGCTTTAGCAATGAAAATATTAATTACAAGCAAAGGAAAATGGAATTATGTATTTTTTTTAATTAATATTGCCTGTGTGCCAGATAATGACCTCTTAAAATATTATTGTACGTGATTAGGGAGTTCTTTTACGGTCAAATCCTACTTATCTCCCACATGCAACTTCTCTCTAAAGTTAAGGAATGGGTGTGTCTTGCAAAAAAGGATTTGGCCAGAATTTTCCCCGGTGCTATTATTCATAATTATCATGCTGGTTTTGCACTCTGTTTTCTCTCTTTAGATTCATGATATTCCTAGTGAAGACAATGAAAAAGTTTACAGGGACTTTAATGACAAAGCAATAAGCCCTTTGACAAAAAGTACATATAGCTTCATTAAGAATATATTAATTTATACTATATTTACCTGTTTTGAGTCTTTTGATAAAATACAGTCCAGTTTGAGAATTTAAAGCTTAAGAAAACAGCTGAAAGAATTGGATTTATTTTCTGCTGTTGAAAAGAAGAGGGATCTTGGCAGTGGCCTTTCAGTGTCTAAACCGTTATCAGGAACATGCTGAATTGCTCTCTGTATCTGTCAGGTGAAGGACAAGAGGAAATCAGCTCACATTGTAGAAAGATGTTTCCATTCAGAAAAAAAAAAAAAATCTCACTGTACAGATAAGTAAGCAGGTAAATAACAATTTCCCTAAAGGAAGGAATGCAACTGGAGATTTTAAAGAACTGTTAGCTTTCCCTGGTAAATGTTTATTTAAGTACAGATGACTCCACCTGTAAAAATAATTATATAATTTAGTTGTGATTCTCTTTAGATTGTCTGCTTTTTGCAATAAGCACAAGAATACCTATGCTAACAGAACTGCTCTATATAGCTTGATAAAAGTGGTTTTATCTAAGCGCATTTGAGGGCTCTATCTGCTATAGCCACATTGAATAAAAGTGAAAAATCTAATTTTGTATGTAAAAGTAGAATACTTTCTAAAGGAAAATAAGTGAGGGGGTGGGTGAGTGAATTACCTTAACAAAAAGGAACTCATGCATTATTAATCTAATTTCCTATAAAGTTTGAACAAAAAGCATGTTAAGACATTACTCAGTGTTTCCTTGTTAGGCTGTCTTCATAATGCCCTTTCCCATTTTATGTAACATATTCTTCAGCCTAAATAAGATATTCTTGAAGCCTCAGGATTTTCACGCCTTCAAAGCTCTCTGTTTCATTTCTAAATATTATAGATTTTGAAGCACTGGGGCCTTTAAGTTTGGTACCTCAAAGGCTGTTCACCCTTTTAGGTAACCCCCAAGTTGGCTTTCATATTTGCTTATTACCCAAAATTCTTCACAAGAAGCTTCAGCCTGTTTTACAATTAAGGGCTTTGATCATATTTACTGTAGCTACGTAAAATATTTCTGCATGAATGTTACATGAGTTCAGTTTCTGTATTAGGCTAGGAGTTTACCTGATACCCAATATCTACATGAATCCTTTTCTAACATAATTATTAAAACTAAACATTTCCATTCTTCTCACTAACCATAGGCAAGGAGGAGAGCTACTCCTGTGAGCTGTCCTAGGATGCTTATCGTGAGCAAGCTGCAATGCTGGAACCCAAGACTCTGGGGTCAACCATTGCAATATTTCCATTCCTAGATAATCAAGGCTCTGTCTGCTCTTAGTTTTTTAACTGTAGGTATACCATGTGTCTGGAAGTGTTTGGAAGCCTTTCTCAACTGCACATGAGCTTTAAGCTCTGGTACCAAGTAGAAGAACACACCAACATACTTAGGAACAGCTTTGATTCTGCTGTGTTCAATCATAGCAAAAAAAAGTATGAGAAAGGCTTTTATGTATTTGTTAAGAATTACTCTGTGCAATATGCCAGTTTCCAATTCCTCTCTTTAGTATATTTTCCAAATTTTTGTTAAATTTGGTTTTAATTGTCTGTTCACAAGAGAATTACCTTAAGAAATACTGAAGTATGGTGAATATAACTTCATGCTTTTCCTTCCTTTACATGGGAAAATTACTGAATGCATAATGTACCACATAAAGTATAGTTCTGGTATAGGTAACTTCTGAGAACTGTGCACTTTTTGTAAAAGACATACCTAAACAAAACTTTAATTTATTCCTGCCCTAAAATTCACTAAGCATTATTTCAGTGACAGGTCCTAAGAACCTGCCTATTATTTGTATTCTCAGAATAGTTGTTTTGTTGTCTTTAGTTCACTCCATCTTTCTGACTTACAAGACACAAATTAGTCTTTGAAACTGCATTAACCAGTGAGATACATCAGCTAAACTCTATGTAGCTAGAAATTTTGGAGCTACTTTATCTGTTTCATTTGGAAATGTTTTGAATTTGATGAGCTTCATTAGTGTTAAAAGTTCATTATGGTTCTTCTTCAGTTAGATATATGAAGAAGGCCATATGAGATATGTGGGACATGAGAGTTCTTCCAGTTCGGTGAATAAACTTGAAGTTTAGTAGAGTTCAATCTCGGTAAAGTTTGTGACAGATTAAGTACAAAATCTGTACTTAGTATTGCAGGAATAGTATTTTTTTTGTATAATAATTCTTGTCTATTTTGGATGTATTGAAGATGACCAGGACTATCTTCTCTTAAATTAGTAAAATTATTTCTTATTACTTCTTTCAGGTGGGACTTAAGCTTTCCAGAAAATTTCAATTTCATGCATGTTTTTTTTGTTGTTGTTGTTTGGAATGGTGATTCCACTGGCATTAACAGCAAAATCTGTTTTGAGTATATGGTATTTTTAATGACATTTCAGGTTTGGCACATATGGACACACACCCCACAAGCAAACTACCCTTCTGCCCCCAAAGAAGAGAAAAGCTAAGGAAGTGTTTCAACATTTGCAGAATAGAATATTTTGGTATGCTTTTGCTTTACTACTTATAATTTTAATGTTTAAATATAGAAACCTGGAATGCAGCGCTTTCACTGTTTTGATACAAACAGAAAAACCTTCATACAAACCACTTCAACCAAAAATTAAAAAAAAAGTAGTCATTTGTAGGAAGTGTCACATTTAATTTTTTATGTTGAGAAAACTAACACATTCATAGAAATGTTTCAGGAAAACACTGGAAAATTCTTCCTGGCTCTATTGGTTTTCAGAGGGATACTGACACCTGCCAACCACTGAGAATCAGTCTCATTTCTTGTATTTAGTGTCCTGTAGTCTGAGGATTATTCAGCTACAAATTTCCTTTCCATTTGTAGCTTCAAAGAATGTTACTTTCTGCATGGAAGGAAGGCAGTGAGCTGATTCCCTTAGTACACCTTCCCTTGGACTATGTCCACCGTAGCAATTGTACATAAATCACGTAGGAAGCAAATTTCGGTATGTCCCTCCACCCTGCTGATTATTTTTAGTTGTTCTGATATAGGTATTGACCCGCACTCCTCAGGATTGTATTCTCTTGTGAACACTGCCTTCCCTCCCTTCTCCTCCTCATGTTTAATACTTTGCTATTCACCAAATACAACTCATCTGCTAGTACTGAGATTTTAACATTTACCTTTGAATCTCAAAAAGGCAATAGATTTTCAACACTAATGAATTAGTGATCAGGATACAGAATCTTTCCCTCATTTTCATATGATTTTTTGACATCAGTCCTTTCACTGACTTCACCAGTTTGTTCTTTGTATGACTTATACTTAAGGAATGAACAAGTCTAGCCTTAAACTTTATCTCATCTTCATTGCTAAGACTGATACTCTCATTTGGTTTAAAAAAACAAATTAGTTTTGCTAAGTGCACCTTTCCACAGAGCATTCCTCCTCATCTCCGATGCTCTAACTTGTAACCATATTCAATCTTTCAATTTGGAATTCTTCCAGAAGCAGATGACATTGGTCTTCTGTGTCATATGATTCTTGCTCACGTTACTGGTCATATTTCTCCTGTGAGAACTCTTTTGATTAATTCTTCTTATTAGTCACCTTGGTAAACAAACTACTGCAGGAAGCTTAAAAGCTTGGGTTGAAAGCCAGAACAGAAGCAAAAGATATCTTATTTGCAAGTCACTATTTCCCCTTGAAAATATCTGCTCTTCTATCAGGTTGTCATTTGAGGCTGCTAGAAGTTTTTATTACTCAGGGTTAATTGCCTCTGGCACAATAATCTCAGATTTCTCCTGAGAATTACTGATAGCACACTCTTTCCTTCTGAAATAAAATTATTTTCCTGTCATGAGAAATGTGACAACTTTTTAACATTTCTTTAAAAAATAGAAAACCCATATTCCTCTGCCTCCTCATTCTGTTTTTTCACCTCTCCTAAGGATATTATTTTTCTGTTACTAGGTAAACCTTCTGCCAGTTGAAACTGTGTCATACATTAGTCTGATAAATATAATGAGTTGCTTTCTTGGGAGACTAGTCTTCATCTCTCAAGTGAATGTTGCACTGCAAAAAGACCTTGGAGTGTTTTTAATTCATCTGTTTACACAGTTCAGACATAGATTGTCTTTCTGAATACTCACATAATCAAGATTGCTCATTTGTTACGTGCCTGTATCCTATAGTGTCTTTCTTGCAGTATGTTCGCTAAAAGCCTCTAGGAAGCAGGCTGCTGGAAATCCATAGTCCTGTGTAACTGCTTGCAAATCTTTGCAAATAGTTAATGTATTTTAAATAAATTACTGTAATATGACAGGTAAGGATAAGATAATAAATATCAGTGTAAGTAGTTTTTGTTTCTGGAAATACCTTTCCTGAAAGGAACGCTCCAGAAGGTGATATTTTTGTCAGTCAGTGACTCTTGCATCAGCTGTGATGTAATTTTGGAATTTCCACTTCTGTGCTCATCCATGGAAGGGAAATGTGAGAATATCACAGTCCCAGAGCTAGCAGCAGTAAGACTGATACATGTTTTGATTGACCGTGGCTTCTGCCAGAGCTCTGTGTTCACAATTCCAGAGCATGTGGAGGGCAGGATAGAGTTGTCACTGACATCCCCGTCATATTTTCAATTAGTAAACATGTTTCTTGGGCGTTCCAATGATTTAGCAATGGGAAAATGTATTTTGCCTTTGAACAAAAGCCACTGAAGATTTTCTGAAAAATGCCTGATTGGAAGTGTGACAAATTAAAGACATTTGGAATTTTTCCGAAGAGATTTTCAGATGTTGGGCAGATGTTATTGTTTGCTGACCTAGGACTTTGCAGAATGACAGAAAATAATTTGACGCTCTAACAAAACACTGATTACACACACTAAATAGCCCTGGTAAAGTATTTCCCTTATGGCTTGCACTTCCAGGGTTATGGTTAAACGAGCACCCCATGTCATCAAACACACAGAAGGTGCCTTTGCCACTCTGAGGGGATGATCCCAGCATTTAAATAATGATTTACTGCTGCTTTTATTAGAACAATTATTGGTTATTTCAGACTTGAAATGGGCAGATTAAGCTCTGTGAACCTCACAGCTGAAACCTCACAACACTGGCAATTTTCAGTGATTAAAGTAATTTACTTTATCTATAAAATGTAAAGATATTTCATAATAGCCATACAGCAAGTACAGGGAGGTGTAGTTTTCCTGGAGATAATCAGACCTCTGGGGATAAAGAGTCCTGGCTGCACCTCATGCGTTGCGAGACCCAGAGGGCTTTATTATCTGATGATTACCACACCCCCATTTCCATGTCTTTTTGCTTAATTAATCACCGTAACATTATTGCCCAACTTCAGACAACAAAAATAATGAGAGAAGCTTTAAAAGATTCAAAGACTAGAGGAAAAACAAGAGATCCCATAGGAAAGTACCCATAGTGAAACTGAGGTTTACAAATCACTGAGATCTATTTAAAATGATGCTTACATTTTGTAAAGTGCCTTCTTTAATATAAATATAATTATGTTTTAAATATTGTAAATGTGTATATACAATATAAAACATATACTTGTTTTGATCAGAGGAGATGAGATTTTATTTTCAGGACAAAAAAAAACTTTAAAATATCACAGCCATACTGCTGAAGGTTATAGCCACTTGCTGTTTTATTTGGAAAGCTTGACATATCCACTGTGTTGTTCCTTATTTGGTCCAAGTACAGTTCCATGGACATTCTTATTTCTTTTCTGCCTTTCTAAATTATCAGTCGGTCATCCAGAGTAAAGTCTTCAGGTATTACCTGTCAGAACTCCTTCAGAAATCTGCACAAGCACATATGACTAAACTTCTGCTATATTCTAATCTCTCCTATTAATATATCCTTCTCTGCCACACTTGACAGTTGTTGTTACTGTACCTCAGTATAATCGTCTGTAAAACAGGTGCCTGATTTTTAAAAAGCTGAGTGAAACGTAATTAGTTTACATGCCCTTCCTTACACTTAGTAACATTAGCTTAGACTGTGGGCAGAAGTCTTTTATTGTAGCTCCAGTCCTATCAGAGAAGGTACTGCCGCAAGCTGCATATCACTGATCTCCTCCTGATTCTGCATTTAATAAACTCATTGCTTTTCATAGGATTCATTAAATATTTGTAATATCTTGGGTGAAATGGGGCCAACCTTTCAATAACCACAAGCTACTCATTTTGAAGTCATAAAAGATGCAAGTCAAGGAGACAAGATTTTCTTGAGATTTGAGATTTCCAGATTTTTTTTTCCATTAGTCAAAATATACTAGATCTGCACAGCACAGCCACTGTAGCTGTATGCTTTCCAAAATGGAAGCTGATACAGGTGGAGGATTATGCTTCCAAACCTGTTTCAGAATTTGAGTCATCACTGTTGAGGCATAGGTTGTCTAAATTGGAAGACAAAATGAGTTTTCAAATGGTGCTTTCACCTTTTCACTCAAACATAAGTATGTTTAGGTGCATATGTGTGGGTGGTCAACTCCTGGGGATGCCCTTGAGTTTGAGTAGAGCATGTGTTGACCTGCCTCATTTAGACAGGCAGCTAACTGTGTTCAACTAAGATGTGGTGGTCAGGAGGAAGGCTAGATTATTTCTGATAACCATTCTTACACACCACTAATTTTAAGTGGAGGCAGAGCCTTCTGTTTTGTAACTTACTGTGATCAACTGCTTTTATCTCACGGCGGTGTTAAAACTGACCTGTAATCCCATCAATGGAAGAATGCATAAGGAGATTAGAAAATCTTTGTGTGTGCACTACAACAATGTCCCTTTCTTTAAAAGTCTCTCATACAGTGTATTTAAAACTTCTGACCGATGTGTTTGAATTGTGCTCATTAATTTATCATCTTTGAGAGAAGTAAAAGCCATAGTTTGTTAGGGCAGTTATCAGTAAGTATACCTATGGGGTCTGTGATTCCTCTGTTGACAGATAGTTTCCTAATTTAAAACTCTGTGTTTTTTGGTGCCAGGGATCTCAGCAGTAGAAGCAAAAGATAAATAACATAGTAGGTATTTGATACCTAATTCAAGTTGAGCTCACCTTTAGTCTTCCCTGTTCATTATTTGATAGGCAGTAAGGAGAATATCCATCCACAGGAAAGATTTTGAGATATTCTTGCCTCTGAAGCCTGGTCTATGACATAATAATGCTTTCCCAGGCTAATGTATTTGTGACTGTCTTAAGCTCTGTAATCAGAAAGGTGAGGTTTTGTTTTTAAGTCATTTATATTCTAATGCTGGAGAGCAACATGAACCAGGTAAGCAAAATAAATATCTAGCCATGAAAATCTGTAAGTGGTCCACCAGATCCTCTAACATCTACATACACTCTGTTCCATTTTGTAATTTTATCTCGAATCTAGATTTTGATGGGCATCTAGAATGAAGGAGCAATGAAGAAATGAATCAACTCAGAAGAATACTGCAGACCTGTTTGAACTAATAACTTTTAATCTTGCCGAGAAAAAGAAAACTTCTAAATTGCATACAAATAAAGTTCTCGGTAGATCTAATGTGTGCTGTAGAAATCATGAAAAGGTTTGTAGGCTACTCACATTAGGCAACTAGTGGATTCCAGTGAATAATACTGGCTCAGTCTGTTGGAATAGAACAAAAATGAAAACAACAACAACAACAACAAAAAGCAATCAAAAAAACAAAAGGAAGGGAGAAGTTAAAGTCAGTTTTGAGAAATACGTGTACTGGTATTTTCAATGTCAAATTCTTATACCAACCCCATCTCAGTAGCTTTCAAATGACTATAGTTTCTGACTTATACTTTCTAGTGACTTTAATGTTTTTATTTTGAAATTTACTATCATTCAACTCCAGAACAAACCAATTTTCTTTAATTTCTTTAAATTCTGCAACAAATGTGTTCATTTTGAAATGTGATTTTTAAAATTTAAAATATTTACATAGATTTTAATCATGGAACATAGCCACCCTCCCAAGCCCCAAACCCTCTAAGTTCACAGTTTTTCCATAGGAAATTGTATATCATTAAAATAATTTTGCCCCAAACAGCATTTTTGCATTAAAATAATTCCAATTAAAGCTTTTTAAACACCTCTGATTTATGGGTTAAGATCTACACTTAATTTCCCAAGAGATCAGTTTGTTGGTTCAGACGCAAACTCTATGGGCACTTTTGTGTTCCTCCCTCTACAGATGTCATTATGTCTCAAAACCTTTTTCAGAAAGCTCAAAGCACAGCTGGTACAAATCCTTTTCCCTTTCAGAGTCTTTCAGTGATAAGATGTACTGAAGTCAGTATCTGAAAAAGATCTAGAGTCCTAGGGAGAACATCTCAATGTTTTCTGTTTTCAGACAGGAAAATTGTTGATCTTGCACTGTCAGCCAGTATAATGGTCTGATAATGATATAATGCATTTGAAGAATTTCATATGGATTTTTCTCTCAAGTGATTGCTGAGCTGATGTTGAAAATATTAGGCATTTTCTAAAACTCCATCTATATGGTCTCAAATGCTTGCTTTCTTAGCTCCAAACTACCATATATATCATACTCATTCAAAACCACAGCTGAACATGTCCCACAGCTAAAAGTCCTATAGCCTTTCCCAATGCCCAGACATTGATTTTGGAATTTATTCTTGAAAGGAAAATGATTCATCCTGACAGTTGGCTACCTGTGGAAGTAGATCCAGGTTGTTTTTGTAAACATAGGTTTTCCAGCAACCACAACAGAGTGGGCCAGAACTCAGGAATCTGGTAAGGCCACCGTGCTGCCTACCTACCTCTGTCTGTAGTTCAGAGAGTGTTATGGCTTAGTCAAGGGGTAGTAGTAGACCAAATTAATTTAGGGGGCAGGACATGGGTTCAGAAGTGGGAAATTGGTGGAATTTGGAGGAACAATGGGAAGAAAGTATTTTTGCCCGTAAATTTGCAGAAGTGGAACCTTTGTGAATGAAACTTTTTCAGAAATGTTAGTTGGATATAAACTATACATAGAACTCAAGAGCCCTGACCCTCTCTTTTTTTTTTTTTTCCTCTGAATATAATTGATATACCCACATGTCCACTTTCAATTTGATAATTTATAAACCTAATATCAGAAAACAGAGGTGGGAAATGTGTAGAAAGTCATACAATCACTGTTGCTGCATCCTTTTACAAAAGAGAGAACCATGAAAGATATGCAAATCGTCCATAATTATACTTTTAGATGGTTACTTAAATACCTGTCTTTTTCACACTACAGGCACAAAGTTACTATACCTCAGATATGGTAATAAAAACAAATGTCTATGGTTTCTGGCAAAATAAAAGCTCCAGTAGTTTGCTATGTGTACTATATACAACTCTTAGGCGATGTCATGGTGCCCACTGAGACGAGCTCGGATAAAGCTTCTACAGTATAAAGATTAAGGCTATTTTATATTCTTTGATTTTTATTTTAATGCTCCCTGCATTTAAATTACTGTATTACTAATTTTAGCTGATATATTAATACATGTGTCTCAGCTATTTATACATACAATATGAAACCCAAGTAAAATACCAAACAGGATGTATGATTCTGTAACTCAGTAACATATAATGTCTTTTCTATGTAGTAGGTTTGTTCACAGGAATCAATAGGATTTGCAAAGTATTTAACTTAAGAACTGACTTTAGACATATCTCTACAGAATCTCCTTAATTAAAGGTGATGGTTAATGACAGCCTAAAATTCTCTCCTCTTTTAATTTCAGATTTTGTCACTTAAATCCAAAGTGACTGCTGCCTCTTACACATCCCTCCTACTTTTAATAGCATTACTGAGAAAACAGTTTCAAGTCTCTATATATTAATGGTGATAGAATCTGACCCTCTGTAAATGAGAACTGAATTTTCATAAAAATTCACAGATGGCGAGGATGTGAGGATTTCTGCCTTTTTACTAGCTGGTTTTGTAAAAGTGCATAGGAAAGCCATCCCTCTGATTTCAGGGTATTCCACTACCAATATGTAAGGTACTTTTTCCAAGTAGTGGATTACTGAATTCAGGATTGTAGATTGAGTCTGAGCCCGTGCTCCTTGCACTCTCCGGAGACCTGAATAGTTCAGATTTGAGTTTTCAGTTTTGATCTAACTTGTAATTGACCCTCCAGCATATATAACTTACTTCCAGCACAATATACCTATATTCTGTCTTGAGTTATATTCTTATTCTTCTGAAAATACTTTATTACATATTTTCTTCCTAATCAGACACTCATTTAGTATATTTCATCTCTGTCTCTCAAATCTCCACCTTCCTCAAATTAATCACAGATCAGATTAATTGTACTTGGTAACCTGACACTCTTTATCTTAATTATCTTATCATTAAACCTAGTGATCTGAGAGAAGGTTTACCACCAGGTTTTAAACCTTTCTTGTATAGTGCAGAATAATTCAGTCATCAAGGCTATCGGTACACTTTTAAGCATTTTAATAATATTTTTCTCAGTCTATTCAACTCTTAGATGAATATTGTATCCTTTACCTCCCAGGCTGATGACCTTGGATAAAGAATAAAATGGATAGGGATAGTGGGTAAAACTGAGCTTTTTTTTACTGTCTTGATATGCAGATGAGTTACTCTACTATTGGTATAAAAGTACTTAGTACTATTTGGCTAATATGTCTACTACTATTTACTTGAGTTTTCATATAGATATTTTTTAATAGTTTAAAGGTGGAGATCAATGTGTGCCAAATAATTATTGAGGACTGGTTAGTTTGGAAGGTTTCCCACAGTTTTTTTTAAGAGTGAGTCACAGCTCTGATAATAAACAGAAGTGGGAGTCCTGTTTAGGTTCTCATACATAGCACAAAGTCCCTTCCCTGTCCTCCCAATGGTATCATTGGAGGATAGAACTCTGGATTCATAGAACTCTGGATTTTTTCCTCCTCATTCATGCTGGAAAGCACAGAAAATATCTGAAGAGGCTCAGGTAAAATTTATACTGTAGGAATAGATTCTTCTGGAGCCCAGAAGAGAGAGAGGTTACTTAGCAGCATGGAGAGACTTTCTGCCCACCCAAATTAGAATCTCATTTTGTAAAAGAAAGAGAAGGGAAAGGACTTTTTAGAGGATGAATGTGTTTGCGTACTTCTGAGCAGAATATCTGATGTCTTCTTCATTATCTTCATCTTACCAGTTAGAAGTACTCATACAAGTTTAAATTCTTAATACTCATAGAGATGAAACTGTGGTCTTGCTCTGCTCTTTTCACTGCAGCTCATTTTAGCAGCCCTGCTCATATCATACAAGAATCAAGGAATACATTTTCTGTGGTAAGCATGAAAGAGTTCACATGATAGATGCACTGGTTACCGTAGTGGTGAAATCAGAGAGTAAATCCTTGGAACCACAACATAGGTATTTCCTCTCCCTCACAAGTCTGGTTTTGGGTGATGCTAAAACTTATCTAACTCTTGAGATTTCTGAACAGATAGTTAAGTCTGTAAAGGTGTTTTTCAGGCGAAGTTACAATCCCCTTAGGCATGTCCTAAGTGCTAAGAGCACTAAAAAAAAAAAGGAATCCACAAAGCTCTGGACAGTCTAAGAGTGCAATGGGGAAGGCAATTTGGCAGGTAAGGCATTCTTTGGTAAAAGCATAGAATGCTGAACTGCAATAGTTAGTTAGGTCTCTGTGGGCCATCAAGAACACATAAAGACTGCCAACATATCTTATAGATCTTTTCACAGATCCTATTACAATTCACAGTAAAGTGATCCTCTACCTGTCTTTCCTGAGGGGTCCAATTAAGGTAAGGATTTATTCAAGACTCGTACTGACCTGGGGCTTGCACAGTGCAAATCTGAGAGGAACATGATGGTTCTTCCCTTTTATCTCTAGAGCACTCCCCATGCAAGATTTTGCGCTGCAGATAATCTGAAAAAGGATTTTCTATTTGGGAATTCTCCCATTCACTGCTTTGTAACTTGTTATACTTCACATAATTATAGAGAGAGGGAAATGAACTTATTTCTTTCATCTCCTAATGGCTATCCAGACAAGTGTCCTCAGAACCTGAAAAGGCATTTGAACCAGGATACTTTGCATATCAGATGAATATTCCAAATGCTAGTCTATCAGGAGGATGTGCCTTTTGTTGTCTCCTAAGAATAATTTATCCAGCTTTCCTTTCCGTATACTGATAAGCCCACTTTTAGGCTGTGGATTTCATGAGATGTCAAAGAATGTAAAAATAACTGTACTTGATCTTGTATTTACCCTAAAGTAACCTTGTGTGTGTGTATATATATACGTACATCTCATATTTACTTTAAATATGTCCCTTAGTTCTTATGCATTGCTTGTTTATGATTGTTCCATAATTTTCTTGTGGAACTGTTGAGCTTCATGAGGAATTCCAGAGTTCATAAGCTATGAGAAATAGGTAGAAACTACAATCCCAACTGTAGGTCCACTATTTATGGATTTGAATAAGACTGTCTACTTTGCACTTCTGCCTGAATTAGACTCTTGTCATTGCTGTCTGTAAATGTTTCACATCTCTTTTCAGTCATTTGTGAAGATACATGCACGTGAAAGTTGATATAATTGTATTGATGTCACAATGATTACTGCTAGATCATGCTTATTTGTAAATTGGATAATCAGTGAACCTCAGAAAGCCAACAGAATATACCTGACTGAGCTACAGAAACGCATGAACAATTTACTGTGAGCAGCCCCTCAATCTGTAGGATACATAAAATAGCACTGCTGTGACTGTGAATCTAAGCGCAGGTGGAGGTAGGTGTTCATATCACAGCTGCTAGCCCAATTTCCTGAGCTAAGCAAAAATGAGGTATGGAATTCTGGTCATCCATTTGTAAGGAGCACAAAAGGCCCAGAGTTTGTGCTCAATTAGATATAATCAAGACTTCGAAAGCATTAGGGGCTATATATTACATAGGTGGATGCTTGCTAGTAATGCAACACCATTTATTTTATTAATAATAGAATGGTAATGGAAGAGGGAGTAACATTATAGTATAAACAAATACAGAGCATACCAGGAGAGATGGATAAACAAAACAGAATTGTGATAAAAGGAATTTATTTTTCTCAATGAATATTCAACTAAAATGTAGAGTTTGCAGTTTTGGTTTATTTCTGTTAGTTAAATGCAGATTTATTTAACTCTTCTTATAATGCTTTAGTATTCATACACTTGTTTTTACATCGCTAGATTTAAAGAATGAAGAGAGAACTTTGCAATTTGCAATTAATGACATTTGGTTTTATTAAAAATAAGTAGAGACCCATATCAATAAAGCATAGACATTATGAAGAAAATAATTTGTCAAAATCCTTGCCTGTAAGTAGGCTGTGCTTGGAGGTTTTATTGGCCATATTATCTTGGTTATTTAGGGAAAGACATATGATCTGCTCAAGGTAAATAGCTTGAAAGCATTTCCACCTGAAACTGAATCTGTTTATGTGTAGGTGTAGTTGGGGCCTGCCTTGGGCTTTCTGGGCTTGTTGCAGAGCCTGAGGCAGTGTCTTCCTTAGCGCAGTGTTACTGAACCAACTTATTAGTTACTACTGCAAGAACATTAGGGTAAACATATACTAGTGAGGTGACTTTAATAAGCTAGCTACCTGTACCATGAATTTACTGAATACCAAGTTGTTCAGCAGGATTGAAAGACTTGAGCATTCTTATACATTTTTTATTCCTGGAAATGAAAATTTGGGAAAAATAAGGACTTGCAAAATGCAAATATATAAAGCCTATTAGACACAGGGTGATCCTGGCAGCAGATGATCATTGGACTGAACTTTATACCTGTGTGTAGGCACCCATGAATTAAGGGAGGCCTGCTAGGGCACAGAGGGATGTCATGACACAATTACAAAGAGGTTGTTGGACATTAGATTTCATGGAATCCATTTTACACTGGAGTTATAGGTCACAATAAACTTCCTTACTCTGCTCTGTAAATATGACTTGACACCACTATGATACCATGAATTGTTAATAAAAGTCCATGTTTGCTTTGCCAGCAGGTGGTATACCAAAGAAAAATTACCATGAAATCCATATTTTGGGTAGACTTCTAGTTATAATTCAAGCAAACAAAAAGATGTAGCTTATGTCCTACAGATGTTATAGGTTATATGTGTTAATGGTACCACTGAATTAAAAAACATCTCTCATAACCAGAGTTAATCTTTAAAGTTTATCCTTTTGCTGATACTTAAATTCATGTAACAAAAATCCTCAAAGTCTATGGAAAAATACGGCCAAAAGAAAAATTTCTCCTCTTCTGTATATACTGTGACTGTCAATATGTCAAAGCAATAACCTGAAACAGAATGTGTGTGCATCGTTTAGATTCTTCTTGAGCCTGAGTTTTCTTCCTGTTTTATGAGAATAACACTTGCATACGCTAAGTATCTGCTCTGGCATGATGAGTGATATCAGAAAGATGATTCATAAGAATAGCTATACAATTATGAACAAATAATTCTTTTCAGAGAGTCATAGAAGGATGATCCTCTTTTAGATAAAGGCATGGACTCATAAGAATCTTGGTGGGGATCTTGAGATTATTAAGTCACCTAAAAGACCCCCCTGAAGTCCTATAAAGTTTCATAATAAGTGTAAAAGTAGTGAATACTTCTAGTAGAAAATAGCAGTGGAAATGCAGAAATATCAAGAGTGGATATTGCAGAAATATGAAAAGTTTTACAAAGGAGAAATTATTTTAAATATCCCCATGAAGGCTATATTTAAATTAAAAAAAAAGAAAAAAACAGATGCTATTAAAAGCAATGGAAATAGGTGCATAGGTTCAGAGGCTCATTTTTTCATCTCATTTCATTCTTCAGGCCCCTTTTTAAAGCTGTCCTTTATCATGATGTCAAAAATAATAATAAAATTTTAAAATACTTAGATTATACAGTTGCTTGGACCCATGCTTCTCATCCTCCCTTATTTGCTTCCCAGAACAGCCTTCCTGTCTCTCTATTTTAAGTGTTCTGGGAAAACTTCCACTCTGATGGTGTGACCATAATAAACAAAACACAATGGAATCCTTTTCTAAGCCTACAGTTCCTGAGCATTATGACAAAGCATATGCTAATAGACTGTTAGAGCTTATTGGAAGTTCTTAAAAAATACCATCTGCTACAATTTTTGCAGCTGAAAGTTATATTCAAGCAGAGGTAAATGGAAATATATTCCTGGAATTAAAGTTTACCTAAACTATGCAAAACACTTCTTGCATGTAGCTACTGTTGAAGGTCTAACCTAAGATTTCAAAGATGAGACTGATACTAGAAAGGAAGCTGATCTATATATGCAAGTACACTCTTAAAGAACTCTATGGTTCAAGAAAATGCCTCCTTTTCACTTGAATGCTTGGGAACAGTCTTTAAGTACGCAAACTAAATGAACTGAAGAGCAACACTATATTTTGCATCTGACTACTCAGTGAATCTGTGTTCCTCATCTGTAACAGGTAGCATTAGCGCTTAAAACCAGCATGGCTGCTAAAATCCACCTCCACAGAAAGTATTTATGGTTTAAAGTAATAGCACACAATAAAAAGCATCACAGTTTCAACATAAGAAGGACGTGGACCTGTTGGAGCGAGTCTAGAGGAGGGGCGCAAAGATGATCAGGGGCCTGGAGCACCTCCCCATGAGGACAGGCTGAGAGAGTTGGGGTTGTTCAGCCTGGAGAAGAGAAGGCTCTGGGGAGACCTTATAGCAGCCTTCCAGCACCTGAAGGGGGCCTACAAGAAAGCTGGAGAGGGACTTTTTACATGGTCTTAGGACAAGGGGTAACAGCTTTAAACTGAAAGAGGGAAGATTCAGACTAGATATAAGGAAGAAATTCTTTACTATGAGAGTGGTGAGGCACTGGAACAGATTGCCCAGAGAAGTTGTGGATGCCCCCTCCCTGGAAGTGTTCAAGGCCAGGTTGGATGGGGCTTTGAGCAACCTGGTCTAGTGGAAGGTGTCCCTGCCCATGGCAGGGGGGTTGGGACTAGATGATCTTTAAGGTCACTTCCAACGCAAACCGTTCTATGATTCTATGACAATCCAAATCAGTTTTTAGGTGTTATTTTCTTATATTTAAATAAAATCTGTCAATAGGTCTTTCAGATGCTTTTGAGGAGACCAAAACAATTAGCTTAATTTGTCAGTAAAAACCAGAAATAAATTAGCTCTGCAACTAATTTACTGAAAGGGAGAGACTTATGTATTATTTCTTTTTAACAAACTTTGACCACACTCAGTCTAGGGAGCTCCATACAAAAGATATACAGGACTGGAAAAAAATAACTGATTAAATTTTAAGCAGCTGCTGGGCAGATAGTTTGCCTGAGGCACTTTTGTCAGTTTCAAAGGGTCCTTTTATTAATTTTGCATTTTGTATTTTGTTAGTGGAAAGAGCTAGCTCTGTTGGGACTGCCAAAAGCTATAGGCAGTGAATCTTACAGCAGCAAAGAGGAAGCTGTAGAGCATGCCAAGTAGATTTAGCACACTGAGCACTCTAAATTAATTTATCAGTCCTAAAAATATATTAACTTCAGGTGTAAGTTCTTTGAATAAAGCCTTAAAGCTAGTACATCCAGTTCCTCCTCTGTTTATATAAGGCTTTTACTTTGTCTATAAAAATAAACCACTGTAGTCTTTGCCAAATATCTACCCGTGTAATTTAAATCTTTTCTTCTTACGATTGTTGGCACGTTCTTTGTTGGTCTGTTTTCTTACTCATGTTGATCTTATGTTCTTACTGAAAACAGTGTTGGAAGTATTGTCTAGATCCTCCCCAATTTCCATGACATTCAGGTGCAGCTTTTATGGTCAAAAATATTGATGTCTAAGTGGAACCAATATTTAAATAAACATGTTCTGCTTTCATTTGAATGGAGCCCAACATCCATATCAGCATGTGGAAAATGCTGCATGTAGCATATTGCTCAGACAATTTGTGAGCAGAAGTTAGAACTCAGGGGTTAAGTGGAAAACACAAACCTCTCTTGTGATGCTGGGAATTTCACAAGTTCCACTCAGGCAGCTCCAAACAGCATTAAACACAAAGGAAAAAAGTATACCCTCAGGCTAGAATTTGCACAAGACTTACCTGTGGTAGAATGGAGGTAAAATTAAGCCCAAAGACAAAGCATTTGGGCTTACATTTAGAAAATTGAATGGCAAAGTACATATTTTTAGAATGCGTATCATAGTCCTTTTCTAGTTTCATTGCATTTTTTAAGATAGCTTTTTTTTTCCCAAGCAAATTTCTTCATGCTAAATCAATATATGATGGTGTTACTACTGCATTATTTAATGTCTTCAACAACAATTTTTGTGTGCAGTCCTGTGTTGGCTAACCTCATTGGTATCACTTATACATAAAGGAGTGTGCTCTTGCTGCCACTGAATTTAACAGTAAATCTGATAATAGCAAAATTGACTTAATGGGAGAAAACTAAGCTCAAAGTAATTAAAAAAAAATCAATTATATCCATGTCTTTTTCCACCTAATGTTTAGTCAGGTTTTGTGTAGTATTTTAAGAAAATTGTGGTTTATGCTCTGGATTAACTCCTAGGTTTATCTACCATGTATAAGTGCAAAAAAATAATAATCAGAAAATCTTTAAATTATACTAGTCTGTAGTTAAATGAAGCTCTACTCAGGAAAGTACCAAGTAAGAAGAAAAAAAAAAAAGAGATTTTTTTGCTGGGACAGCTGAGACTGTCAACTCAACCGCACTGTGTGAAAACATTGAAATTAATTATCTTCCAAGATTCAGTCTGAAGGTCCAGCTGTGGTTTGGCAAGTACACACATAAATGCTTAGCTTATGAGACATAATATTTCTGTGAAGTTCTAGGCCCTTGCTCAAGTATTTTACGGAACTGGGGACAGATAACAGCATTTACATTACGTTCATAACATGGAGTGATGCTAGAGTCTGCAGTGCTGGCTGGAAACACCAAGGTGAGCTTGGATTCTGGAAGGCATAGAGCTACACTAGTGGAGCACCCTGCTCCTCCTACTCCTTAATAACTTGAGTCTCTGTTACGTAGGCGACAACTAACTCTCCTATAAAATTAGGCGGCAGAGTGGCTACTAGCCATACAAACTCGCTCTATAATCAGAATAGGTTCTTTCTTTGACATTATCGTAATTGAATACTTTAACAGACAATTTTATCAATGCGATAATCTGAAAAAACAGAAGTCAGTTCTTTCTTTTATAACTGCATGTGCTCCATATTGCTTATAACAAGTGACAGTTGCTGATGAGAAGAGCTAATTCTGTAGTCCCTGTGGAGCACTGGGAATGCCAAGGAATAACTGGCTTTTGAGTCAGCAGAGATTTATATACTGTGCTTAACTCTATGTTTTAGCTAAGTAATGCATACGTCTTGCAGGTTCAGTATCATAATTTCTGCCACAGTGTAAACCTGATGGACACTTTCAGTTCCACTGAGGTTGCACCATTTAAAATCATGAGGGGATCATTCTCCATTTGTAACTGAGCAAGTCAGTCAGTAGAATTCCGGACTGTGGCAATGCTGGCAAGCAAGTTGTTTTTTTATGTTTCCTATCCTTCCTCTTTCTTGACTGTAGAGAAGTAGTTTGATATTAGAATAGAATTTGCCATTTCAATTAAGCGAAATTATTTATTTATATGTTGATGAATTCTTTGAGGGAAGTGTTATATTTTGGAGCAATGTTAATGTTATGGTTGTAAAAAAAATTCTGCAAATTTTTAGTCATATGCTAGCTTGTTGTCTCTGTATGGTATGTTCTTTACTAATGGATGCCAGATCATGGTCAAACTAATGTCAATTAAAATTCATCACAAGTGGCCAGTCTCATAAACTTGGAGCCAGTGTTACCAAAAGTGATTAGTGAGTTTGGACCTCTCATTTTGTATGTTCTCAATTTACATGAGGCTGATCTGTGATGTACCCTATGGCAAAAACAGGACATATATTCAAACATTCCCATAAAACTGATGCTGCTGGTCAGCCATCCTCCCTACCTCTCTGAAAGTATCTGAAAGAATTCTGGACCAGATTACAAGTACTTTCCATTCTGCATTGCTTTGAGCTGCCCATATTATTTCTCATTGACCATCATAGCTGTCACCAAATCTGATATGTATACTGAAAAGAACCTAAGTAACTCTGCATAAAACAATCTTTCACAAACAGAAGGCGGTAGTAGGAAGAAGTGGCATATGATTTTAAGAATGAAAATGGAGAGGAAAATGAAACTCTACCACTTGTGGCCCATGTATTTCTTCCCTTAGAAATTCTTCTAAGTTTGCCTACCCTTCAAAATATTAATTGGGTGCAGAGTTCAAGATTCTCTCATTTTGTTCTCATGAAATGATGAGATGCATTGTCTTACTGCTGTGAAGTCAGATCTTGGCATGATTCTTTCAATTTACTTCTATGTTGGGTTATTAGCAAGGATTTTTTCCTCCCTTAAGTTTCCTTTCATGTATAGTGACATGCAGGTACACAAGCATTCAAGACTCTTAACGTTTTTCTGTGATGTCCCATTTAAATTAGATAGAATCACTCTAATGATTAAGGGAAGGGAACACAAAAGCAGCGTGAGCTTATCTGAAATGAATTCTTCTTTAGGTTTCAGTGAATACCTGCTGAAAAGTTGTTATAGTGTTTTATCTGACTCTACATGCAGAATAACATGGTTCATTGATATTTTATCACAGAAGAAATGTGTGCCTCCTATTGTGCCTCAAGAATAAGCAGGCAGTTGGTTATGCCTACTCTTTTCACCCCACTTTTGAACATGAACCATGCTGTAGTGCTCAAAATGCTTTCACTGCACCAGTGTGATGCTGAAAAAAAATGTAGTTTTATGTGACTTTGGTTACATCATCTTACAGTGCATTAGCTGACATGAGGGAACCCAAGGTTTCAGGTGAGACTAAAGCTAAGATTTAACTAATTTTGCATTATTCCCCTCAATGTGGCCAATGTGGAGGATTATGCAATAGCCAGATGACCCATGGTGTTCATATTCTCCTTTGGCAGAACACTGTGATCCTTTCATATCATTTTTCAGTTGCTCCTGATAAAGGTCCTGAACACACTGCTTTATGTCAAATAGCCTCTTTATTATCACACAATGGGTGCAGGCATTTAAAAGACTAACGAAGTATAGCATGATTTTTCAGTGCTAAAGCTATATTCTGCACGGTTTGGCAGGTTGTAATATCCATATATTTAATACTTATGATTTAATCTAAATAATGTTAAATTGAAAGCTCGAGGTTAAACTTCTAGAAAAGAAATAATTACCTTGCACACACACTAGTCAAATCATTCCCTGCCTAATCCTGAGTACTGGCTTTACTTTGAACTAGGGATGGAGAACTCATTATGGAAAATTTTGAACCAGACAGCAATTTGTGGGTCTGAAAGAATCTCTAAAGTAGCCTGATGAACAACATCATCAGAAGATAGGAGGTATGTAAGAGACATTGATTTCTTTATGGTGGACTGCAGAACGTAAGGAATATTCACAGCTCTCTGCCTTAGAAGGTAGAAAGGCTCAATCCGATAATTTTGATAAACAGTTGTGGGAGGATGGTAGCTGAACATCATCTTTGACCTCTATTTTTTAATCTCTGTGCCAAAAAGTAAATTTCAAATGTACAGTGGTCAATTTAGTCGAAAGATTTTCCTTCATGTAACAGTAAAACCATAAAAATCGTGGGGTTAATTTTAGTGGCACCTAGCAAATCATGATTACTATTTACAGGTATGTTTTACTTTTCCTTCCTTCCTTCTTTATGTCTACTACAGGATCAGGCCCTGGGTTTGATATTATAACTTGCAGTACTGCTGCTATTGAGTGCATATGGATAGTTTGTTCTTAAATAAATGTAGTTAGACTTGCAGTGAATATGAATTCCCTGACTTAAATATATTTAACATACAGCATAAAGAGTAAAAAGTAATGTCAGTAGTTCCATTCTGTAGGTAGGCACAGGATGAGTTTCTTATAGCTCTCACCCCTACATTACAGTCAATCTACCTTTTCAATATTTAGAGAATTTGTATTAATTTTGATAAGTGGCATCTATAGTATGGCTTTCAGGCAACTGCTTCAAATCCACTTCTGCTTCACAAAGTAATTACAATCACTTAGCCAAGTTCTACACTTCTGTATAGACTGTCTAGTCCTTATGAATTAAATGGACCTTTTATATATGTTGTGTAGGTATATTTATAACAGAAGTAAAGACCCGGAGTCTTTATAAGAAGAAACCTAGTAACCATTCTTTAATAAGTATTTTGTTATAAAATGGGTTGTTTTACTTTGATACTAGTGGCCAACTAGAGCTAATCAGTGTGAAATTTTACATAGGTATAGTATTTATGGCGCTTACATTTTCAGCATAGCTTGGGAATTTGTTTCAGATTCTTTTCTTTTAACAGGGTATTTAATAGTACCAGTTTGAAATTTTTCCCTTCTGAGACTTTCCTTTGGCAGCTCAGCTTTCCAGTGTTGGCTGATTTTGTCAATTTACATGATCTTTGTGTGGGCTGAACTGCTGCTTACTGGTGGGCTTTGCTTTTTTTTGGTTGTTGTTAGCTTTGTTTTCTATTATTTTTGGTGATTAGCTCTTTTGTTTGTTATGAAAGAAATTGACAGGGAGTGATCATAATAAAACTTCGGAAATAAAAGTTCAGAACACAACACTAAAGACTGTTTCTTTCTTGAAGTTCTGAGATAAGTTTTTTTGTTTTGTTTTTTAAGGAAGAAATTGTGGTAAAGAGGAAAATACTGGAAACTGCAATTGCATCTTAATTCGTAGATTGTAATCACATTGCCTACTGGTGTATTATTACTGTTTCTCTAATTTCCTTAGGGGTATACTAAGGAATTTCTGTTAAAAAGCCCCCACAAACTCACAAAATTATAATAAAAACCCAAGAGCAGACATTTCCCACTCCAGACTTGTTGCCTAGTGCAATGTTACGTATTCTTTAAAAAAACCTGCCTCCTTAATTGCTACACTAGTGTGTCATTGGTCATACCTTTGACAACAAGAGTTGTAGTGCAGACAGGAAAATTGCGTTAAGAACTGAACTTTGGTAGTTGTAGCTTTTTTTTTTTTTTAAATAAAGGAAAATATTTTAAAAGTCTTCAATATAAAAAATGGAGAAGTATAAAATCTTTAGTTCGTGGGCTACATAACATCCTGTCAGTGCCAGAGGTTTGCTTTTCTTAAACAGCAAGAATAAAATCAGTGTGAAGACTATGAGAGGTTAAAAAGGCAGTGATGAAGTATATGCAGTAGAAGAAATAATAGGAAAATAAGACCAAAGTCAGGGAAACAAGAAGGCTAAGGCTAGGTGAAAAAAAGGCAAGATGTAAAAAAAAGACGTTATTAAGGTAATAGTAAAACAGGAACCTTAGAGATAAAGTTAAATATATATCAATTAACAAAGTAGCCTGACGTTGCACTTGGGCATTTGGGGCCCAGTCAGTATGGAATTAAAAAATTATAGAATTTAATTAATATTAGGCAAGGTGGTACAATATGTATGGTTCCTAATATAAGTATTATGGCACAATATTATTAAAATTCTGAAAAGCATATTAATCCTGCTTTCTTTGTTTGTTTGTTTGTTTAAAGTTCAGAAAGTCTTAAATAGATTCAGACTGTTTAATACATCTGAAAATTGCAAGCATGGAATCATCATTGTTTAAAGTTGTTTCCTGTGGGGAAAAGGTGAATCACAATTTCTTGGTTTGTATCAGTAGACTGAAAAAAAAAATCCTTGTGAAGTTCGCAGTGGAATGAAGTGGAATATTAAATCATAGCACAGATAAATCTGTTTTACAAACTAGTCTGAGTATTTTTGCTAAGTGGGTTCATTTGGACTATGTATGTTTAACACAGCTGAACACAAGGTCTTGTGTCTAGGAATTCAGATATGTTAGTTGTACTTATGAAATAGGAGACCTTATTATAAGGTAATAATACTGCCTAAAGTAATAATATTGAACTTTAGGGCAGTGACTGCCCAAGATTTGGGGTTTTTATAGTTCATTCTGTATTTTTATAAGCAATTTTTCATTAGGATTTCAATACTTCTAGCAGCCCAATAGAAAGAGATACTGCAAATCTGATCAGCACTCAGAAAACTAGAACTCTGTGGGTGGGACAGGTAGCAAATACAGATTTCAAATATTACTCCACAACAAGGTACTTCTACTCAATGTCTTTTTCCTCTGGCCTCACTTGACCAATGTGGGTCACAGTTTCAAAGTTTAGTAACACTGTTGAATGTTGTCAATACCTAAAATTCAAATCTTTGCTCTTAACTTGGTTTTGTGTAAGCATATAAAGCACAGTACATACAGCCTCCAAGTATACATGCTGGCTTTGAAAGCTACATTATTTTAATTAAAGCGTTAATATGCTGCTTTCTGTTGCTGCTTGCAATTCCTGCAAGAGGGAAAGGCTCAAAATCTATGTTGTTATGCATTTCAGATATACATTCTCATGTGCATTTGTCCTTCTGTATATGAAGATTTCCATGTAAACAAAGATGGAAGTGTGTGAATGTCATTTAAATGTCTTGTTTTTTATAAAATCAATATGAAAGATTAAAATTAAAGAGCTGCAAAACCAAACATCTTAGTTCACTGAATTTAGTGCAGGTTAATCTTATATTTTCTACTTACTCAAAAAGGTTAATCTTAAATTGTTGATAATCAATTACTCATTTTCACCTTTTGTCACTAAAAGTGTCCTCCTTAGATGCATTAATCTTCTGAAAATACAGAGCTGTTCTGGCTGTACTTTATGTTCATTTTACAGATTTCAAATAGAATTTTCATGTAATGGTGAACCTGGGACAAAATCTCATGCAGGTTGGATCACACGTGGGAGAGTGAAAGGTGGAAAGTGTTCTACGAAGATGTACCTGTGCAGGTCATTACAAGTGAGTCAGCTGTTGAAGTGGATGATTATCAAAATGTCCTCTTCTTAGAGGGGGAAGAATGGTTATTTCAGATAGTGCAGGGAAAGAGGGTGGAAATAGGGAACGGTGGCCAGAAGCAAAAACAAAAAGAAGGTTTTTTCAAAATTAGCTGTGAGTTAAGATACAATGTTTGAATAGGAATCAATCACACCTAATCTTGGCACTTGGATGATTGGTGGTCTGATTTCTATGACTAAAATAGTGTTGTAAATCCCAAACATTAAATAAAATGCCCACTGGAAAAACAGAGACCAGCCAGATGTCTAAAACTAAGATAAAAACAAAACCAAAAGAAAAAAGTAATGGTTCTTCACAAAATTGAGCAATTGAACAACTTGGGGATTGGAGTTATGGACTTTTTAGTTTTATTTTCTATTTCACAAAGAAACTCACCCATAATGAATAGCACTGATTTAACAAAAGTTAATGAGTGGAGTGGATAAAAGCTAGAGATGTCTATTTTGCATTACAAAACATTTTAATGTTTTTTTTCTGGTTTGGAGCAAAACCAAATTAAACATTTAATGTTGCAGAACTTTTCATTGTATGAGGGTATCATCTAGAAAAAAGGCTGCATTTTTTTGAAAATAAAATTTTCCTCTCTGTGTGTATTTTTCAGTTGTGCCTAACTTTTATTATGCCTGCAATATTTTATAGCATATAACACAAATCAAAATATTAAATTGATTACTATATTTATATAGATCTCATTTAAGGGTAGCTGCTTTTCATTGAAAGCTATTTGAAACATCTTACTATTTAGATTCATGTATCTTATGTTACACTGGAAAATTTTGATGCTGATTAATATATGTAGGTGGAAAGTTTTCAAGATAACTGAAAAAAGTTTTACATGGTAGCATATGCTTAAATATTTCAGACTAAAACTTTCTAAATATTGAAAATTATTTTTTTAATATAAACAAATAAAATGTTTCCCTTGGGAAAAATCACAAAAATATATGGGAAAATAATTATAAGTCAAAATCTGTAAAAATGTTATCAGGGAAAAAGCTTTAGTTAGCATCAGTGGAATTTCCTGACTGAAATTTTTAGTACATAGTTAGGACAAAAGTAATTTATATTTGGATGCCTATAGTATCAACGGATGTTCTCTTTGGAATGTTCTCTATGTAGAAAAATGTTTAAAATATTCACATAAACTAAGAAAAATGGTGCCTTATACCTCAGTGGAAAAGTTATGGTCCTGGTGCAACCCTCAGTTAGTAAAATACCATTTTTACATTACTCACTGAAGTGCTAAGTTCCAGTATTAAAAGGTGCCATCATTTCAGCCTCTATGTGGATAGCAAAAAGCTAATCACATGAGTTAAAAGTATTGGAACATTAATATCTGGCTGCACAAATCATCAATATCTTGACATCATAAGTTTAATGTTTTCCATAATCAATCCAATGGCTTAGATTATTTACCTTATGAGTCCCGCAAGGAAAAGAAAGCTGAAATACCTGTATCATAATATTTCTCATAACTGATTAATGTTTGCCTTGGGAATTACATGATGTTTAGTGTATTTATTTTTTGCTACTTCTAATGCTAGGTAGAACTTTCCATAAAAGATAAATGTACTCTTGGTCCCTTAAGCAATACAGAAGGAGTAGCTAATATGCGTGTTACAATAGTGTATAGTCATCCAGATGTATGCTATGTTTTCTATTTTCCAAATGAATTTTCAGAGTCAATCGGGTTAACAGGAGAGCTAATATTTCAAGAAGAGTTTAAACAGACTGGTTTGTTAATTTTCCCTGGGGATCACAAGCGGGAAATAGGGAAATGGCTAATAAGAGCAACCTAGAGCTAGTGATATTGTGCTGATAGAAGGAACTGAATTAACTTAAATGTGTCACATTGATTTAGGATGTCTGTGATGTATTATAAAATGTGTTCTTGCCCTGCATATACCATTGGAAAACAAACCATGCATTTTATTAATGTAGTATCTTAAGACCTTGGTAAAAACTTAGCCAAGGCAAACTTATCTTTACTGTCTTGTGTGTATTTGCTTTAAGATGAAAAGACTTGAAAATACAAAAGAATTTGTAGGAAATGGGTAAAATACATAAATGGCTGCTCTGATTCTTTCTGATCTATAGAACTTAGAGTGTTTTCCAATGCTCCCTTGTGCATCTTCTTCTGAATGAAGGCAGTGTTTGAAAAAGGGACCCAGGGGAGCACTGTTTCCGCAGTCATTTGGTCCACTCTGGAGGAAAAAGAATAAGTACGTGGGCAGGGAAAGGTCCCCGTGTGCTTCACCTCCCCCTTGGGACGTGGTATGCTGTAGAGTTTCTTTGCAGTACAGATTGGATGCAGCCACAGAGAACCCACACCATGTTGCTTCCAAGCCCTAATGCACTCTGGCAACATGCCCCAGAGAGTCTAAAACATGGGTAGTTGTCACTCAGTGTGAGTAAGGTTAATGGGCATAGGTTCATGAGCAAATACAGGGAAACAACAGCAGAAAGAAAAAAATCCATAGTGCTGCTTTTCTTCTAGTTCAGTTATAAAGCAATAACCTGATATTCCATTTAATTATAGATATTATTGTCACCATTATGCATACTAAATGTATGAGTAAAATGTTACCAAACCATGATTAAACCCCTTATTTCTGTTCTATTTTGCATTGTACCAAGAATAGGAAAGCAAAGTTAAGTAGCCATGTTGACCCTTGCTTCTTCCCATACCTTACAATTTTTGAGCACCTTGTTTTTAAAAGTCACATTGTCTATGACTTATTATTTTTATAATTGTCCTTTTCAGTCCTTTGACAGTGAGGGTTGTGTTCATTTAGAGAAGAATAAAAAAATGACAGTAAATCCAGACTAATTTCTTCCCAGCTATTTTACTACTGTCATGAACTTGGTGTTACTTACCCACCAAGGAAGAAGGACTAGCCAGTAACTTACCTTGAGTTATCTGATGTGCCAGGATGAATGTGGAAGTTGCAGAAATGATGGCCAGATTGGTATGGGAGGACTTACAACAGGCATGAAAAGATTTGCAGCATAAATCTTTCAAAAATAATGCCAGGTACCATTGATAGTAAGCAAGAAGGAGGGCCTGAGAGACTCATTGCTGGGCACTGCAAAATAGTGTCCTATTTGGATGTCCTGCAAATCACATATATTTTTAAACAATAGCACCCAAGAGTCTCCTACGTTATTTCTTTCCCTCCTCTTATAAGCAAAGGCTAATAGTAGAGCTAACATGCTGAAATGGGGAAACCTACTGCCACCATAGTTGTACTGTCTGGCCTATGGTGATAAACAGAGCTGGAGTTTAAATGCTTTCCTCAATGCACTGAGCTGAATGCTCCATTCCTCAAAGCTGCTAGTGAATTAATTGGCTCATCTCCACAGTTACAAGGCTGTTGTTCCCCATTTTGTCATTGTTGTCTTTGTATTTCTGCTCAAGAAATCTTTCAGATCAGACTGTTGGTTTGTTTTAAATTCCATGGCTGTTCATAAATGTTACAGTACTCACATTTAGGCATCAGAGAAAGCAAAGTAAGCATTGTTTCACTTCATGCAAATCGAACGTACCCAAGGGGAAAATTAATATGTTCTATGGACTTGGAAAGATTATGTCACATCTTTCGACAAAGACAGAAAAGCAGTAAGTCAAGACTGAGTATGGCAGGCTAGAGTGAGTATGGCATCAAAATTGGTATTTTAAAGAAACTTAGGTGGTTTGGGTTTTTTTTTGTTTTGGTTTGGTTTTTTTCCTCCTTAATACCATTTGCCTCTACTTTTATTTTATATGTATTATCCTTTCACAGGCAGTTTAAATTAGCTACTGAACATAGTACTTACCTACTGCTGCTATAGGCTGCCACCTAGCACAAGGCTGAAGATCTTTTCAAATGCTAGTTTAAAACTGAATATATTAGATTGGTACAAATACCGTATAATATCAGAAAGAGAAGATAGAGTGTTTTTCACTGAGTCTTTTTATATGTGCACCTCTTTTCACTCAGTACTTCAGTGTCTCTTTTCCTTTAGCTTTTGTTGTGCCTACATAAACACAGGAACCTCAAATATGAAAAGCCAATTCAAACAAAAACCTCTTCCACCTTGGGGTTAGGCATGGCATTTGCCACAAGACTTGCATTCTGCTGTGTTGTATCCTTTTCCTCAACCATAAGTTGGTCTTACTTATTGAGACTGTAGGCTTTTTGACAGTCTTTTTGCTTCTCTCTGTTAGTAGAGCCTAGCTTTTGGGATTACCATTTAGTCTGTAGTAGACCTTAGGCATTGTCATAGTAAGTAAAATTACAATCAGGAACAAATTATTCTCATTTTGGTTTTGTCACTGGTTAAGAGTTTAGGTGCAGTAATATATTACAATAGTGGTGATGCTGTTACTTCATTTATACCTTTCTTTGTCTCATTGTCATTTTGGTGAAATTAACTGGAGAAAATGCCAGAAACCTTCTTTGACCCCTTTATTTGGACTTCTGTGCTGAAAGCAGGACAGGATTATAATTTTAATAGTGCATTTTGTAGTGTTTTCAAAGCTCTTTGTGGACATTGGAAAGAATCTTTTCCACACATGCCTAATAACACACCTAGTTAAATTATTCATTTTACTCATATTCAGTGAACTTGTCTGATACTTTTAATCCTTTGGGGAAATTCTTAACAAAAGTTTTGCAAGTAGGTTTGAAACAAATACCTTTCCTAATTTTAATACACATGCCTTCAAGGCCTTTAGGAGTTATTTACGTCAACCAATGGTATGGGCTTCTCTGTATAGCCTGAAAACAAAAAAACAAATAGTATCCGATGCAGGATCCAGCCTCTTTTACATCTCACCACCTGGCTTACAAGGTTGTATATCTTTCAGCTGAATCATTTATGACAAGAGAAGCTGTTAAAGTTTCTTTGGCACATTGTTCAGATGTAGCTGCCAATGAAAAGACATTAATAAGTTAGCTATTGCAGCTGTGCTTGGATGTACCCAAGGCAGTTTCAATTTTACTATTATTCAAAAAATCTGGCAATTCATATTGTTCCCCCTGTTTGTGCTCTTGGGCTGGGCTCTTCAGGTTCATCTGCTTCCAGAGTAAGCTTTATTTTCCATTTGTTTTAGGGACAGCCTTTTGTAGAGCATGACGAGGAGCGGTTTATGGTGTGGTGTTGAGTGACAGGCTCATCAGATGTCAAGCTATAACAGTGCAGGGGTCTCAGAGTGACAGCAATACTTCGCAAGCCAGACTTACACTACCCAGATATGGCTCAACAAACATACTTGTGCCTTAGATTTTCTGCTGTAATTCTAACAGCTTGTTTTTCTGTCTTGCCCAGCTGAAGAAGGTGACGGTGCTTTGTGTATGTGTGATGAAGAACACAGGTTAAGCATATCCATTAGGTCATATTTCAGTGACAGAAAGTCAGGGTAATCTCTCTGCTGAAGTCAAGGTAATGTTTATATGCATAAGTTAACTACTTTTGTCTGAGTTACCAAAGTGCCACTTACGTTAATATTTTTTGTGGCTAAGTACTGCTTTTGAATGTCCTGCTACAGAATGCAGAGATCCCATGAAGTGAAAAGTTGGCACTGGTCAGCATTGTTTTGTCCTGAATGTTTGTGAGAGCTTTTGTGTTGTCTGGCAGAATGAATAATTATTAAGAGATGCATTAATCACATATCTGGTGATACATTTGGATAAATGTAACAAAAGCGGAAAAATATGAGAAATATGTCAGCATGATTTATCTGCAGATGCCGAAACAGTTCAGTGAAGCTTTTAAATACATGCACCGAAAACTTCTCTAGAAAGGATGTACTGCTTATTCATAATCAGTTGACTAGAAAAATGCAAGACACCATTTACATGATAGTCTTGGAAAGCTGTGTCTTTGTCTTTGTCATCCTTTTTCCCTGGCAGGGTTGTTTCCTACAAGTTGTATTTCTATACTCTGTCCAGTTTAATTCTGCCACTTTGATGACTGCTGGAAAATGCATTGCAGCACTGACTTACCCAGAATGGCAGTTAGTACCAAGCAAACACGGTGAGCTCTATTAGCTCAATTTCTGGTAGTCAGTATGGGACAATATCATCTGACCAACCTCATTTTGCCCAGTGTAATAATTTTTTAGTATCTTCCCTTATTTGTCCTGCATCCCTTATTTGTCCTGCATCCCTCCTTTCTCCTAGCTGCTCTGCTGCATCTGCTTCTAGTCTCACTTGCTGAGATGAAAAGGAAGTTATGGAATGGAAAGCAAAAAACAAGATTCCGAGAATCATCCAGCTGTCATAGAAACATACATAGCTCTTTCATGCTTACAAAAACCTCCCCATAACTTTTCATGCTATAAGGAGTTAAATTTCAGATCTAATAAATGCACACAGCAAGCACAAAGTTTAAGCATCAGTACATGCACTGCAGAAGTTCATGATTTACTTAAAATGTCCTGTTAATGACCTGATACTGGCTTTTTGAGTAATTCAGGTTTGGAAGAATGTAGGGTTTTTTACTGCAAAGATCAGACTTTATTATTAGATGCATTTTACTTTCCAGTTTAGGCTGTAAGAAATGTTTAAAATAAAATCTGAAGCCCTAAAACTTTGATTATACACTGAAAAATCAGGTTAAGTTCAAGGAAATATTTACAAAGATTAACAGGTTTCTTTGTTTCTGGTCCCATTTAAGATGAAGCACTGAAACATTTGCATCTTGCTATCAAATAAAATCACTGATGCAGTAAAATGCTTAACTGCAGAAGTTCAGGGGACAAGTCATGTTATACTGGCTAGGGTCATGTCAGGTTGAAGTAAGTTGTGTTGTTTGTTTGGCTCCTGGTAAATGATACTGAGCTCTGGAGATTGGTGTATGTAGTTGGGTACAGAGTTCCTCCCTGGTAAGAACCACTGTGAACAGTTGCCACTTCTTATTGTGCAGCACTATTATTGTACCTATGAACAATTCTTCTAGTTAGAAGTTCCCGGCATATCTCTTGATATTTCCTAAAACTGCTTTCAAAGGTTAATGAATAAAACTGGAAAGTTTTCTTTAGTTGGATGTGCTTTTTAGTTGTTGGGGTTTTTTTGTTTTTTAATATGTTGTCTTATCCTGAGTGGTATCATTTTTCTTTTAAAGAATTCTGAGCACAATATTGGATAGTTTTATCATATTAATTTCAAGGAGAATGCTAAAATAGGACAGGACAAAACACAAATGTTCTCTTCTGCCTCAGAAATAAAAGTAATAAAGGTCTAAGGGCACTCTACTAATATTCTGATAACAAAGATTGAAGTCTTATTAATATTGACTTCATCTGTGGTTACACAGCATTTGATACAATTTTCTTGACAAATTACTATTAAATGGACAGTCTTCTGTACAGATGTTTCTATGCCAGCCTATTAGCCTGGCTATTTATACATTCTGCTGTGCATCTTTGTGATGGATTTCAAAAGAGCTAAATTGAATATTTTTGCCTAACTACAGTAGGTTCTAGGAAATGTTATCCCATGGCTACTTGTCCTCAGTGTGTGACAGATGATACAAATCACCACAGTATGCCTTCCATTAACTTGAAACATTTGCCCTGATGTCCTCTGGAAAGACTTGGTGCATCAGAAAATTAATGCATAAAGATTGTACCTGTTGCAAAGTTTTTTCTTCACTTAGAAGTCTTTATAGGTCAAAAGAAAATAGATTTAAATGCTCCCTACTCAACTATAGTACTTAAAGTACTACGTAGTCAACCCCTGGTGGGTGCCTTTTACACCCTCCTGGGTGCCTTTCTGAAATTGATCTAATACTGATTCTCCTTGAAATTTTTTCAAGTTATTGTAGCTGGGAGTAGCAGACTGCAATCACTGGTGGTGTTTTGTGGTTAAAACTACCTGCAAAAAAATGTTCAGAAAGTAGTATTTTTATAGGAGATATAATTGGGTTGAACATGGTTTTCTGCCGAAGTTCACAAGGTATGATTGCTGAATGCAATTATTTGATAAGACACATAAGAGAATAGGCAAATATCTAAAAATAAGTTCAAAGAAGTAAAGAATCAGAAGAAAGTATGAAATATTGAGATTTTTACACAAATGGAATGAAAAATATTAATCAACATAGAGCATCCCAAATAAATACTCAAAAATGTTTTGCAAGGAGATAATTTGTCATAAAAATCAGACAGATGATACAAAAATTTCCTGTTTGTTTTTATTCAAAGGCACCAGGCACAGAATCATCTAATTACTTGAAGCAACTGCAACACAGCACATTTGAACATTATTTTCCTTCATTTTTTTTTCCAAAAGTATAAAATCCTCTTGATATACTCATATTTCTTTTCTGTTGCCTTGTTGTTTATATGGTTCAAACAAAGATCATAGTTCCTTTGTGTTAGGTTTTATACAGACACGTAAAACACATGCAGCGTCTCTCCAAAGATGTTGCAATTTTATCACATAATGAGAACAAGAGTAAAAAAATTTTGGAGATAAATAGATAATTTTTAGGAGTCTTACTGGGAACTCTGGAGGAAATATAGGAACTGTAGAAGATAAACTAGGAGTAAACAGTAGACAGTTATTCTTATGGGCAAATACTTAAGATAGTAATTGCAACACAGGAACCATAGATCTAACTTATTTGTGTAAGTATATTGTTACTCACCATACAGTATATGAAATAATAGGTTGAAAATTATACTGTATATATTAAAAAGCTGGTCCTAGTACAGCATCTGAATCATTGTTGATTGTCTTAAAGATGAATCTCACAAAAAGAACAGAAGAATTTGAAGGAACACTATTACAACTGAAGAAAAAAATTTTTTGATGTAGATTGGTTTTTGGAGTCCCAAGTTGAGATTTTCTGCTGCCAAATCATAGAAGCAGCCATGTTTTTCACTTGTAAACTAAGCAAATTTGAGCTGTAAGTGAGTAGGAGACACATATATAACCCCATGATGATATTTGAAAGAGAATAGCTTTGCTTTAATGGGAACTAGTTGACATAGCTGGGAGAAAATATCCTTGTCAGTATTTCAAATGTAGGACCTAGAGAGAGTACTCTGTCTCATGGTAAGAGTTAATACTCTTTATTTTCTTACTCTGTTCATTCTGATATTCTGAAGTTTGGCTAACTTTATATATACATTGATGTGTACATACATGCATATATATGTCCTAATAAATACATGTCAAATTTCATTATCCTTTCAAAGAAAAGCAGAGCAGGAATACCATCTTAAGTTGACTTTACTAAGAAACAGGATATTTAAGTTCCAAGTCCTTAATCAACCCTGTTTTCTTAGCAGTACTTATTTGTGAATTGATGACAGTCCTACTCAACAGAGTCAAAACTACTTTCCTTCCTGGGACTGATGTGATGAGAGAATGCAGGTCACTGTGATACAACAACAGGTCCAGTCCCGCATATGTGTTTGTGAACTTCACAGTTCACTCCTAACTGGTCCTCACTGCCTGAGGTCAGGTTTCCTGCCAGTGCAGGACAGAGTAGAAAATTCCTTCCATCCTTTCTTTATCAGCTTTTAAAACACTTTTTATAACAGACCACTTCAGATCATTTCCTCCAGCACGGAATTAATATAACTTCCTGCCCAGATCCCATATAGTCTTTATCAGTCTCATTGCAGAACTGTCATTCCTTATTGCAGTTGTTTCTCTCTAGCCCAAAGAAGAGGAGGCAAAATTAATTCTGCTTTACCCCTGTTGCCCACCTCAGAGGAGAAATTGAGAAGATAGATCCACAGGGGGGAGAAAAACTTTAAGCATGAGTGAGAAGTGTGTAGGCTAAATAAGGAACCGGGAGTTTTCTAGGTCATATTCCTGTGCACAGTTGCAGTATGTTTGTTTAAAGCACAAAGATAATTTTATAGCAGACCTTAAAATAAAAAGTCATCCCATGTAAAGGCAGTTGTCTATGCTGAGCGGTAATATACAGCACAGCCATAATTTGGCTCGTCAGTACTGTATCAAAAAGTCTCCATAATTGCTACAATATGCACTTTGCACAATTTCAATGTGTTGAATTTTTGTCATTTATTCTTAAACTAATCCTCCTTTAAATGTTCCCTTTCTGCTGATGTGAATTGAAGAATTCTTTAGTTAACACCATTAGCTTTTCATGGTATCTAAATCTCTTCTGCCATGAGCATCAATACTACAGTGCTGCTGTCTCCAAGCAGTTCTGCATCAGTGCTTTTAGATGGAACATGACAGATACAGTAATGTTCTCCACGTAAATTGCTCTCTACATATAGGCAACAAGCAAAATAACATGGAACATTCATTGCCCCGTGACTGCAAAAATTACAACTGTATTCATTGTATGCTGGTTCAAATGCCTGAGCCAATCATAATATACAGCAGTCTTAGTGAATTTTAAAAGCCACCTTCTAAGCAACAATGCACTATCTTGCTCCCACGGGGTTCCTGGAAAAAAGGATTTCAGTTGTAGACAAATTTCTTCCTCTTTTTTTTCTAATAGCATAGAATTGAAAACTAGCTAAATAACTTTGGGTTACAGACTGGTTTTTAAGCTGATGGTCTTGATTGTTACTGATGGCTATAATACACAATAAATGTACTGACTTAACTATTCTGCTTAATTTTATGCATAAATCCAAATATAAATAAGCAAATGTAATTCAATGAAATACATAAACTTATTGCAGAACCAAATGTTACATTCTTTGTAGAGTTGCAGTCATTCACTCCAGCCTTCTGGTTTATAAATCCAGCTGAAGCTGATAATGTTGTCATTTGCCATTTAAACTCAATCCTTGCCTTGTCGGAAGCAACGGGTAGTTTTGCTACGTCTGTTAATGACGATATAATTCTCACCTTCCCCTTGTGGTTTTTTTTTTTTTTTAATGATGCAATGGCATCTATTATTCTTCCTTAATTTCTAATGAAAATCTGTACAGAATACCTTAATCTATAGCAAAGGATGTGTTTTAAAGACATTATCTCTTTTATGCATTAAATGTACTATAAAAAGTAAGATATTCTTGGTGTGTTTGTATGGTATGTAGCTTTACTTCCTTATACAGATTTCTTTTTGTTACACATCAGTTTATCAGGAAAATGCAATTGAAGTTGCTGTTATGTTTAAGAAAATTAACAGTTATGAAACATAGAGCATATAATTAACATTATTGAGCAGAACAGAGCATTTTATAAAAACTTAGTGAAACTCAGTTAATGTACAACTACTTAGCACGCTGTGTGTAGTTGAAGTTACTGCCAACTAATAATCAAGCAGTTTAGCAGTAAAGTTCTTAGAATCTCAATCTGCAAACAAGCTGTAAAAGAAAAGGCCTGCTTCAGTTTTCAGACAATTTGACAGTGCAACTTAGTGACAGCCCTCTCGAAGTGACACCTCTTGTCTTTATAAAACCGTATCCTTGTCAGATGAATTTGCCTATGATTGGTCAAGGTTCTTTGTGGGAACATTGGACTGTCTGGCACAGAGCAACACAGGAATCATACCTGCTTGGCTCCAGGATATTTATTTTCTATATACAAGGAAACAGTGGGATATGAAAAGTAAGGAAAGAATGCTTACTTGTAAATTTTTAAAAGATTGCATTAATGGAGGGTGCACTTCTAACCCTGTCAATTACTTTTCCAATTTTCTTCCTCCCTGTCTCCTTCAGATGATCACTCCTTGGTTCCTCATTCTCTTTCAAAAGTTTCTGTACAATTCCACTGTTCTCTGATTGTCAGTCTGCCTGCTACTCCCATTTTTTTAAAACATGTCATGTTTTCCTGAAGAATTGATTTCCCATTTGATGGTATTCTAGCTGGTAATTTTCAGTCTGGCTTCTCCTTTTCAGTATGTCACACTACTTTGACCCAGATTATCAATGGCCTTTCATAATTTAGCATGTTACTTCCCTCACTGTCTTGGTTATCTCTTCACCTCTGTCCATCAGCTTTCATGAATCTCTCCTTTCTTCATTCTTGTACTTTATCAACTTTACTAGCAGCTGCTGCTTCTGAAAACGTTTGTAATGTTGGTAACTTTGAAATGTTTTCCTTTGTTTATTGATGTTTTTCAAGTTTCAGAACTAAGATCCCTTCTTTTTTTTCTATCTCTGTATGACATTGTTTGATCCCAAAATTTTGGCTGCCTCTGTAATGAAGAGAGTTCCTAATCATATACGAGACGTTTTTGCTGCTCAAATCTTCCAGAGCTAATCATTTTGCAAATATGTTGTCTGGGATATCTGCCTGCATTTCAGATGAGCACTCTAGAAACGACTGTCATAGTTTAAAGTGTTGCTGCTGCTCTAATCCAGAAAGGGATAAAGATACTTTGAAGATTTAAATGATGGGAGATAGCAACAGAATAGTCAGCCTTGTACTCAATCAGAGATGGCAACAGTGTAAGTCTTTGTGAATATGAAAATAAATAGCTCCTCTTTGACATAGTAGAGAAGAGCAAATTGGTAGCGAGATGGAAGATGATGGAGATGATCTAATTTAAGCATATATACCAGCATAACATTTGTAGCCACTTCTTGAGCTGATGCAGGAGGGCAATTTTTTTGTTTAAGACTACACAAAAATTGTAGCAGTCAAATCCTGTGGAAGTCATATCCTAGCAGTCAAGACCAATAAGAGTAATCATTTTACCTGAGTGGATGGACTAGAGATTACTTTCTTCATGCTGCTGTAGAAAAATAATGTGGAATACTTAGCCAGTACTTGTACAGGTGGACCGACAAAAAGGTGAAACTGGACATCTGTCCTGGCTGTTGGCTGGAGTGATAGGGAGGATGTCATAGTGATCCACAGAGGACATATTGCAGAGACCTTACAGGGAGGATTAAGAGCCCTCTTCGATATGCTGAGCTTTTCCTAATGGCTGAAATGTTGCATGAAAGCACTAACAAGCCTGAAACAGAACTGTGGTTAAAAGCTACTTGTTCTGCATGTATGATGTCTGTATGACATTGACTTTTGTATTTCTGTTGTTCAAAGTAAGGCATAGAGCTACTAGAGAAGATCTGACAAGTCAAAGATGGGATGAATTTTGACTATGGAGGGGTCATCAGAGACATTGATAAGAACCGGTTAAACTAGATGAAACAGGCTAAAACATGGGCTAGAACTGGAGGAGAGGAACTTTTAGGTACTGTGACCTGGTCATTTGATGAAAGCAAAGTTGGACAGGAGGAGAAGACATGGTAGTAGTTATGGGAATCCAAGCTTATTTTTAAAGAGGACAGGTCCCACATTTTTATCACAAGGGACATGGTTAGAAGGGCAGGATGGGGTTTTTGTTGAGAGGCTTTATTTTCTAACTGCAGCTTAAATTGCAATCTAAATCTAGCATAAAGTTCACTTGTATTGCACAGTAACTTTTTAAAATATTTCTGCCTCAGTCAAAAGCATGCTTATGGTTTATACAATCACAGAATGCATTTACATTAAGTGTTAAGCCTTATTTTAGTATGCCAAGTCAACAGGCTATGCATCAGTCACAAACAGCAGGTGGAAGATACCTATCTAGCCTGTGTATTGGGAGATGTTGCCTTTCATGAACTTCAGAGATGTGTATTCATGCTAACAGACTGAATGAAACAGAAGTCTTCTGCAGTTCTCCTTCTGACTTCTGTTCCTTGGAGGTTAGCACAGCTACCAGAAACAGAAGGAAAAGGAAGAGCCAAACCCCAGCTGCCTGGTGTCATCTAAGCTGTTTGTGCAAGTGCATTTCCTCTTTGATGTTCTTGGCAATGGCAACTAACCAGCTGGGACGTGTGTCAGCTTTTTTCTGGGGAATGGAGGGGAGGAGGAACATTCATACACATACACTCTTGTCTCTGGTCTCTTTTGGGAAGCAGCAATTAACAGCTGAGAGGTTATTAAAAATTTCTTCCTAAATTACATCTTTCTATGGCTTGCTCCTTTTTAAACAGTATAACAAACCTTGATGAGTGGCAGGGCTCATTTTAAGACCATAAGACTAGAGGCAACAATTTCATGAGGAAACAAATTAAATCATAATCCTGAACCTCTGGCCTAGGTCACGTAGGGCTAGCTTTAAATGTGGACTAGCTGGTTCAGAGCGCAAACACCATGAAACCATGGTAGCACCTACCACAGGTTTACCACCTGGATAATCATTCAGCTTCATGATTTCTGGGGCTGTTAGCTACTTTGTTATCAATCACCCAAATAAGCTTACAGCTAGCATACCTGCTGTGTTTACCCAAGAAGCAGTCACGTCTCTGATGGCAGCATAAATACGACTTTTGACTGAGGTCATGATTTTTTTTTTTTTTTATTAAAAAGAAAAGGCTGTAGCTGTAAACCTTTAAGACTTGGACACTTCACTGAGACTTCTGTTAATATTCTGCTTTTCATTTCACGCTGTTTATAAGCTCATAAGGTTATGGCTCTTAATTTTTTTAATTCCTGTCTTAGCAATATGAGTTTTATGACTTTATGCAGTTTGGAGAAGTTCAGAATGGCAATAACTTTCCCAGTGAACAGTTTTGTGCAAACTTTGTATCAAAATTTGTCAAGGCCATATAGGAATGTTCAGTAGCAGTCAGTTGGCACATCATCTTCTATTTCTGAGAAATAAACATTACCAATCAAATAAACAAAATGTTTTTCTTTCCTTTCATCTTTTGAATATAGAAATAGAAAATAAAATGTAGGACTGCATGAAATAGTAGATACTACAATCAATCTATTTGTACATCTCCTTCTCTCATTTCTTAAATCCTAGTAAAGTTGTACCATTGCGTCTTATTCCTCAGTTGTGGTATACCTTCTAATCTATCAAATTAATCAGGCATCCTAAAGTTTTTTGTCAATTTATCTATCATGTCAGACAAGAAGCATTGGACTAGCATACACCCATCACACAGTGCACTAAAAATCAATGGAAAGTAACCCTGTTTACTGCAGCATTTTACACTGAGTGTAGTTAACATACTGTCGTTCAGTAAACAAAGTACTTTGTAATGTAGAATATATTAATTTGCTATAAGGTATTTCAAAATAAGGTGACATATTTCAACACTTTTCTTAGTGCCAACATTACAAGTATGAAGAGACTGGTTTTTGATAGATTGAGCCGTACATAGCAAATCAGAAGTTACTTTTGGTGGTTGCTCCTTTAATGAGATGTATCACACAGCTTGGATAAATTATCTGCTGTGTGAAGCAACTTATCATACCAGAATATACAGTATATTGTCATGGGCTTTTTTTCTTTTTTCTTTTTTTTTTTCCTTTTTGATTCTCTGGTATTCTGATGAATTATTTGCAGCATTTCCCTTTCACTGCTGCTAGAATAATCAAGTTATGTTTCTTGAACATCAGTCTATCATTTTCATTGACTTCCTCCGTTGTCAAAGGCATAGGGAGGAGGAAAAAAACCCCACTGCTTAATTTCACAAGACATTCTTCTATTTCCTTTGCTCCTTTGTTTCTTTGCTTCCTCTGCTTGCTTTGTTACAGCTTTTAACTTAGAGAAGACTTTTAAGTTTCTCCACTTCAGTGTAAGCTAATGAAGTCTCATTATTTATTTATTTTTTAAATGAACTGTAGTTTCACCACCATGGTCCTCTGAGCTTTAGATGCTTTCTCGTCCATAGCATCAATTGATCATCTTCAGGGTTATATTTTTCTCTACATACAGAATATGCTTAAGAATTTTTGTGGGTTTTTGCTGCTTCTTCTTTTTTTTTTTTTAAAAAAAACTTTTGGCAACCAGAAAACAACTATTAAATTCTCATGTTATCACATTTAGCAGGACTTCAGGCATAATTACTGGAGAGTCCATGACCTATTTCAGCCTCAGTTTCCTAGTTTAACACAGTGGTAAAATTGTTTATTTATAACCAGCTGCAGCTGAAAGTATACATCTCTACTTTCACAATTAAGATTGTGATGCATATGCAAAAATTTATTCATTTTAAGTAAATAACATACCAAATTCACAAAGACCAACCTATAACAGGTTTCATTACAATACAGAATTTTTAAAGTTTTTTTTACTGCTATGTTCATTTCAGAGGGAATTAATTTATGTTTCAAATTACTGAACTTCCCTGACCTCCTCGAACATTTCTTACATCCAGCAGTAAAGAAAAATGGATCTATCATTATTCTTTGGAAAATTCTACGACACATCTCTCTGGAACATTTCTGAAGCCGAGTAGCTTCCAGCTTACCCAAGCCTTGTAAGAGCATCATGAAAAAAAACAAGGTCACGTCTGTCTTCTTTGAGTGAGGTTTCCTAGAGTTCAGACTATGTTTGTATGATCCTACTGAATTTAGCAGGAGATATTTCATTGAAATCTAATCATACATTTACTAGTCTGTGGGCATTATAGATGTTTTTCCCATGTTCATCTTCTATACCCTTTGGAAAGTTTCTCTAAGAATTGCATTAATATGTTCTAATCTGACCAGATTAAGGTTTCACGTTTTTATATCAGTAATTCTAACATTAAATTTTTTAGCTTTACTTATCTCATAAATATTTAACTCCATTGATAAGACTGATGGTTATTTTCAGGTTGATAGTATAGTCTCCTGCCTACATTGTCACCCTTTCTTACACAGTCATCAAGATATCAACCTATTGTCAAAAACACAGATACAGACCCTAAACATAACTGTGGCACTGTGATAAAAATCATTCCAACAGCTGAGGATATTTGTTGATGGGGCAAGGCAGGTGCATATTGCTTTCATAGCCTTGCAGGCAACAAAGTCCGATTTTACATCTTTTTTGCATGGAGGCAAAATTTAATCCCAAGAAACAGAACTTCCAAAATGGGACACAGCCCAAGAGGACAAGATTTCTCCACCGAATGTTAAATATTAGACCGCACAGTCTTGCCCACAGATGTGTGTTAGTTCAGTAACATAATAAAAAAAAAGTATGCCATTGAATCATCAACTGTTGAATTTCCCAGAGGACTTTCTCTATGTGGGGGTCTGGTATATAAATTAAGGGCAGCCATCACTGTTCAAATGATAGTCATGATTCCATCAATTTGGATCGAAAATACCAGGTTTCCGTTCTCCTATCTCCCACCCCAGTGAATCAGTATTTCCTAACATACTCATTTATTTCTGGAAAATCATGAGTAAATTTGTGGGAGGGACAGAGTGATTGTATCTTTTTCCTTCATCTCTTCTTTGTAATAGTCTGTACAGAGCATGGCTTATTTTCCCTGGTGCTGTAAGCTCAGTATGGATCTCAGAAGCTTAAAGAAAAAGGTGTTTACATGGTTGGAACCCTTTGTATAATTTCCTGTAATTCTTCGCTATTCCTCTAGGCAATTGAAGAGTGTATTTGCAACAACAGCTCCAACAAAACATATTCGATGTATTATTTTGTGTATGCTAGGACAGTTATGGGTAACTCGGCATAACATATTCCTTCAGTGTCACATACAGTACACTTTATACATGAATTTCTGTAGTTATGTCTCCATTAGCAAGTAGTGCAGTGCAGTAGGAGTGCATCTTCAGCACAAAACATTTGCTGCTCAGGACACAATGTACTATGTATCTTTCAGAGTGATTTATGTTGAATACCCATTAGCACCTGGGGCATGTTAGGTGTGCTCCCGGACCATTACTTTTGGTTTTGTCCCATTTAAAAGGACTTTGGATCTCTGCCTAACCTTACACCAAATACAGGGGGGATGCTGTTCATACACCATACAACTCATTGTATGTTCCATCTGACCTCTATATGGGTCATGTAGGTTAGTTTGCCTATTTCATTGTTACATTTTTAATGCTGACGTGACCATTTAGGGTTCGAATTGGTCCATTTGTGTTAGAAATCTCGCCAGTATGGACAGACCTGGTTTTGTAGTGAGACTGAGGCCAACAAACTCTTCTGCTTTTGGCCATATGGCTAATTTCAAATGTGACTGTTGTTTAGGCATCAATTTTCTGAGCCACAGTAAAAGTAAGGCACTTAAAAAATGCCTTTAGAAATACTTTATTATAAACAACTTCTCCTTATACTCTACATGCAACAACTTCTGTAATTTTTTTTTCACTTTGTAAACCACAGATTAAACTAAAGATTATAATAAGCTATAGTAACCTTAGTGAACAGAATAGAAAATTTAAGAAAGGCTTTGTGGTTAGACAAAAGATGCAGTTTGTTCAATACACTACCTGATTCAGCATGTTTTCTGATTGAAATAAATTTTTACAGAAAGAGAATTAAGACAGGAACTACAGTGGGATTGTGACGAACACTATTCTGACCATACACTCAATATTTTGATATTGAAATTCAAACTAAAGATACATTGTTCTGTTCCAAAATCCTCTGAAGTGAACTTCCAGTGATATCTGTTTGTTTAGATCTACTTGATAATCTACATTTGTACAGCATAAATCATTGGTATGGCTTTAGTTTTTGTAAAAAGCACTAGAATTATGTACAGAGGGAAGTCTCATTATCTGACGTAGTGTGGAGTTAGCTAAATACTTTTCGAGCTACTAGAAAAATAATTATCCCCCCAAAAGCTCTAATTTACAATATAATCTGTAAATATGCTTTCAATGAGCAAATCACAAATCACACTTAATGATCTTTGATACATGAGCACCTTTTGGTCAGAGAAGAGACAAAAATTTTACAAATATGAGCCAGCCAAAAATATTTTTATATATGACTCAAAATATATTCATAGGGCAGCTAGAATTAAAATATGTAGAATATAGCTTACAATTAAAAAGCAGATAACCACTTTTAATATATATTCAAAATGATAAAATAATTGCTAAATTATGCAAATTTTATGATAGACCAGAAAAACAAGTAGATTTTTATTTAATTGCCACCTTTTGCTGATTCAAGTATGTTAATCACAGGGAGTCCTAATAGTTCTATCAGGCTTTACTAATGTATTTAAGTAAAATGAACAAAATAATTAAATGTCTAAATATTGATTTAAAGTGCTCCAAGTATTAATGAAGTTTTGCTCTCTACTTAACATGGGTTAAACTGTGGTTTGGATACCTTCATCCTTTTGTGTTGCTGCTTGAGACTGAGCGAACAGGATCTAAACATGACACTGGCAATTTCTTCACCCCAGTGTAGAGAAAATGTATACTCATTGGCATGGTTCTTGCAAGATTCTTATTACTTCTGTTTCCTGATAATCTCTGTAGGACGATGGACTAAATTTCCAAAAGCTTCTACGTATTGCATGATGGGTGTAAGTTTAGAAAAGGCTGGCACACGTATGCTGTTCAGTGAGGTGGGTGAAGAGTGGAAAAGGAGGTTCATGTTTGTGTTTGTCAAGCCTTCAACACTTGGAAATGGCTCCAGGAGAAGGATAAGGACTAAGACTGCTATCCCACCCTGGACAGTGAAAGACCAGACACAGGAATGATTTACCTTTGTGTGACTGGCATTAGGGAAGCTCTGCTACCTTCCAACTTACCTCTGTGAACAAAATCCTCTTTTTTACTCACGCTTTTTATTGTTGGAATTTAAGTAGTACAAAACCATTGGAGACTCTTGTGGGGGAGTGCTGTTGAGAGCAAGAACTCTTAAACTCTTTCTGTCCTTCCCAGCTCGTTCGACTTCATGTTATGTACAATACTTGCTCTCTGATGTACTATCTCCAACTCCAGTATGTGACTGTGGCTAGTAATAGTAGCACTTCCAGTGCAGCCAGTGTCCTCCTCATTTTTTACTGCCTTTACTCCTGTGTTAAAATTATTCCTCTGCTATTCATGTAGCAGAGGATTTCATTATGGTGCTGTTTTTGGGAGTCACATTAGAGAATCTGTTGTCTGGACATTGTGGCACTTAGATGTTTAGGAACCAGTAGCCCCAGTGACATGCCTTCTTGAGATGGCAAGAATTGTGGGAACATCTTATAGGCTGCTCCCATGTGGCCTCATCCCAGTGCAAATTTTCTGCCTTTAGTGCAAGGATACTCGCATGTTATACTGGAATATCTCTACTACCCCCTGATGTCCAGGCCCATGTTATCTTTACAACCAGTGAGAGGAACCAAGTTTTCATTTAGATATAGTACTATGAAAGGGGTATTCCAATCTTACGTTATATTGATAACGAAATACTAAAATATCCATACCAAAGGTCATGCGTTGTGCTGTCACCTTTGACGTGCAGGCACTTACATTGCGGCAGAATCTTACAAACCTGCATTTCTACTTAGGTTGAATTGAACACGACTTCTTCCAAGCTAGATAATTTTGTATGAAGGTTATGAAGGCTTAGGTTTTTTGTTTGCTTCACAGTGAAGAATGAATCTCATTTCATCATTCCTTGAGGAATCAAGGATTAGTAATTGTCAATCCGGGGATGTTCCATACTCTATTTATATCTTACAACCTCAGCAGAAAAAGAAGAAAAAACACTCAGTGCCACCTCAGTTGTTAGCACTTAACGATCTGTGCCTTGATCATGGCAAGATAGGCCCTGATTCAGAAAAGCATTAACTCACATCCTAGACATTATGTGCACCCATTACTAAGCAAAATGTTGGTGCATGCAATTAGCTGGTCAGATAGGGCATTCCATAAATAAATGTGCACGTATGTGTGTTTGAATGTGTATAAATAAATTCTGCAGGTGCAGCCCTGTCATTTTTGGATGTTCATCCTTTGATTTTATTGAGTTAATTGTTCAGAGGTGGGGAGCACACAGTCCTTCACCAACAGAATTGTAATGTGAGCGTTTATAAAAACACAATCCAAAATTCTGACTCTGGACCTCTCTAGAAGCACTAGCTATTTAGGAAATTTAGAGTTTATATTAAAATATGAATTATTTTCATTCAAATTTCTATCTCTGTTTCCTTCAAACTCTGGCTGAAAACAGTGAAGGAAAATTTATTTCTTCATGAAGATGGAAAAGAATGAAGCATAAATACCTGTGGCTAAAGTCATTATAGCAATTCTTTTTCATCACTTGTCCCTGTGTTATATTTTCCTTTCTTTAACATTTTAACAGTTCCTGAAAAAATGAGACTGACTGAGGCCCATTGGGGCTGCTATTTTTCTTTTATTATTAATTTTATTGAATTAATGTCTAGAAGAGGCAACTGTAGGTTGTGGTAATGATTTAGGAAGATGCTGCACGGAAACAGAAAAAAAGCGTGGCTTCAGTTCTAAACAGTTAAATTTGTGGTAGTAATGAGCAGTACTAATAACTGAAATGTTTCTCAGTTGAATCTCCATAGCCAATAGATGAGGGCCCACTTCATCATTCAGGGAATTATCTTATAGTTTTATCATAGTATGAATCAGAGAGACAAAACAAAAAATGATTGAAAGCTACAAGAGAGACATTACCAGTAACCTTTAAAGAAGAGGAGAAAGGGAGTCCAGACTGCCAGCAAGCACAGTATATAAACTGGTTATAGACATAATTTTGGTGGAGGAGGGGTCACTTTCTCTCTACCCCTGAGCTTCACACTGGGCCAGGATGTTGTTTATGATCAAAACACTTACTGACATTTAATATTTGCTACATTAGTTTTCAAGTATACATAGATTCTAGGTAGAGCTGTTATTAGATAAATGTCATCATTTCAGTTTTATAAACAAACAGGTTATTATTGAGTCCTATGTTTTCCAACTTCCACTACACAATGTTCTTTTGTATGCCTTAGACAATAAGCTGACAGCTCCATGGAAATCTCTTACAACATTCAGTAGTCAAAAGTGTTACAGAGTTCACTAGAAGCAGAAGAATGCATAATGCATTGAAGCAATGTTTTAGGCATTTATATTAGACTTTTAATGGAAAAATTAAAAAGTAATGCTGCTTTGCATTGCAGTAACTGTACATCAACAGTATGTCTTTATTTCTGGCACATGAAGGGTAGTTTCCATAGCAGCAGCATCTGTAGCACTGAGCAACATGGAAATTGGATTTTTTCACTTGTATTTCACAGATTAGAAAGGTAAAATATATGGAAATAGGGGAAAGTAGATACTACAGAAATGCAATCTTTAGAACCTGCTTTTCCTTTCCAGAATTCTGAAATTGTAATGGAATAAACAAGTCTTGCGCTTCATTCCTGCTTTTTTAAGCCTTAATAAATGTGTATAACAGCTCATTTTGTTTTTAACTGATAGAACTAGAAAATTGCAGAACTACCTCAGTCTACCTCCTGGTATGGTATCATTTATTAGCTGGCAATTCCTTTACTATTGGACAAAAGTGAGTAATAATCAATGCCTATATTGCACTGAGACTGTATTTTTATATTTCATTCATTTCTGTACTAATAGCATTTGAGGTATGCTACAGATAAGAAATACCGTGTGTGAAAAATGTGTGCTATTTACTCAAATTGATGATGATTTTTCTACAAAATTCTTAAAGCAGGGGGATACTTCGCTTTTGTTATGTGCACGGAACTTAAAAATGCAACTACATATTCTAAAGTACATGTTCTGTTATTCTCCTAGACACAGAAACATAATAGAAATATCTCCAGAACAGAAAAAAAAAGACTGAAAGGTATTGCAGAACTAACACACTTTGTTGTAGGAAAGCTTAAACCAGAATCAGAACAAAAAAATCTTGGTCTCAGAATTGCTTCTCTCTAATGTAGCAGGAAGTGGCTCAGTAATTGTTTTTCTTAATATGTAACAGTGAGATTTTTATTTACATTAAATATTGTTTTTAAACAGAGTGAAATGGTCAGAGTTGCATAAAACACTTCTGAAGCTCCTTCCTGGTGAAAGAACATGAAAGAACTTTATACAAACTATATATTGAAAATATTATTTAAAGCATGTATTATAAGGCAAACTTACTTTCTAAACATTTTACCATAAATTGAAGAAGAAGCTGTGCAGTATTGAGGACTGGTATGTTAAGAAAAGTATACGATTCACCAGTGAGCAATTCTTTTCAGAATACTTTTCATTTTCGTGTTTGGACCAAGTGCCTTGTGCAGATACTCCTCTGTGATGGTTATTATTTTAGTAGGGAATAGCAATTCAAAAATTATCTTTTCATTGGGAGCTTGGTTCCTAACTCCTTTAAGCACTCTGAAAAGTGCTTTTAGTAACACTTTTAAATTTTGTTTTGCATTTTGCAGTCCTTCCTACCAACTTGCTCTCAGTGTTTAAGCAGCATTGGGTCTATAACCATCTTTTAACAGCATTACCTTGCAGTATTTAGAGATTTTAAGAAACAGCACACCTCCTGCAGGATTCATTCATAAAGAATAGCTATTAGTTATATAAAGAATAAATATTCTTTATTTGTTGCATGCAGAAGAAGTACTTTTCTTAAAACACATCTTCAGCTGTTTGTCTTGCAAAGAAAATTTTGAGGAGCCTCACAATGGATGGATAGATAAAGAGAGAGTTTATAAGGACGGTGTGCTCTGTAGGAACCTGTTTGGATGTGCCAGGTGCTGCTTTCCCAACAGATGTGCCCAAGTGTACAAGGGTCCAGAGTGTTAGAGGTTTGCTGCCTGCATGTGTGAGCCTGGACTAAAGGACTTTTAGAAGTTTTTCCCTTCCTTGTCTTTAAACTTTGCATTGCTGCAATTACTCCTGATCTCAGCACTTTATTTTCTTGAACATTCCTGAGAAGTTATATACACATTTAAAATAAAATAAAATATGGACCATATTTTGGTGTATGGAGACAAATTGCAAAATTTCATGTTTGCTTTTAAACCCAACAGCTTTTCTGTAGTCTTAAACCTTCATTATCTGAGAAAGGAAGTTTGTTGGGTTGCATAGTGTCGAGAAGACAACATAAGTTTCCAACAACGCTGTGTAGCCCTGATATTTTTCCCTATTTAGGTTATTACAGACTTTCTACTTACTCCTTGTTTTGTACAAATAGCTTATCATCCAGAAGAGAATAAAGAAATATGTTTATTTGTTAGTCTGAGTTCCTCCTATGATTTATAACCAAACGCTTCGTGGCAAAAATGCCCAAGCCTAATATGAAGCTTGACTGACTCTTCATTTGAATAGAATTATTTTTTTGACACATCAGTTGTAGCTAATAAAACTAATAGTTCAATACCTTGTGGAACAAACCTCAAAGCTTGTCTGCGTGTTTTAAAGATAGGAGACTTTCGCAGAGCCTGTTTAACGCATATTAATATAAGCATAGAATCGAGCATTCCAGTCAGTGAACAGGATACGCTGTAGGTATCTGAGGCATGAGAGAAAAGGCTTTACAAATTTGATGGTGATTTAGACAGTATCTTCCAGTGTTTGGTAAATTTATATTTATATTACTATTTCTTTAGTAGGAATTCATGGGGGAAGAGGGGAGAATGAGTTTTAATTCCATTTTAAAGACTGTGGCTCGAATCTTAGATTATATTAAGAATATTTAAGTAAAATTACATTACTATTAAGTGAAAGAGTTCTATTGTTACTATCTTCTTTGCTCTCCCTCCTTTTTTCTAAGCTCTCTTCATCTATGAATCTGATAACTGAGTATGTCAAAAGATATTTGCATCCATTTTCAGCTTACAATACTTGCAGGTAAGATATAATTCCCAAATCACTAGAAATACTAGCAGAATCTGAATATAATATGGCAACTTTAGATTATGACTATCGTATTTTTCTTCATGCTTCATCATCCATATACTTGCAAGAATATACACTTAGGACATAATGTGGCAATATTATCCCTAATTACTGCATCAATAACTTACCAACACAAGTAAAGATAAGGAATGCAGTTTTATGAGTGGTTATTAGTCCCTGGCCTTTTATGACATACCTAAGATAACGCTTCAGTCTTCTTCTAAATTACACTTCTAGTGGATAGTTGTGGCTCCAGAAAGCATGTATGTCATTGGAAAAGTGGTTGTGTGAAGTTTTACTTTTCTTCCATCTTCTCCATTCCTTCCTGGATTTGGCATTATCCATATGCAGAACAGGGAAGAGCTTCTGGCAAAGGCACCTGTTTTGAATGATTGTACTGCTTCAGATCAAACAAGTCTAGTAATTCTGACCTTGGTGGTCACATATACCAGATGCTTTAATGAAATGCTGTAAGGACAGAGGAAGTGCATAGTGATAACTCCCCACTTTTCCCCTTCCAGCTTCTGGCAATCTGCAGTGGAGCTCGATGTTATAGCTGTATCTTTTTGTTTAATACTCTTTAATAAATGCTTCTTTCATGAATTTGCCTAATAGCTTTTCAAAACCATTTATACTTTCCAATTCCACAATATCCTTTGGTGATGAGTTTCACAGTTTAATTACGTGTTATATAAAAAAGTGCTAAGTTGTGTTTGTTTAAAATTTGCAGCTGAAAATTCCATGGGATACTTCTCACTTCTTCAATTGAGTGATAATTTCCAATTCCCTTCTGCATATCATTCATAGTTATATGTATCTCTGCGGTATTCCCTCTTAGCCGTTTCCTTGTGAGCTAGTCCATTTAATTTCTTTTCAAATGGAAATAATTTTTGATCTCTGATGATCCTCTTATCCTTCTTACATCTTCTTTAGTTCTGCTGTATCCTTCTTGAGATGGAGTGACTAGAATTGCATGAATGCCATGGATTTCTTTAATAGCAGTAAGGTTTTCTGTCCTAAGCTCTTAATGCTTTCCAAATAATTCCTAATGTTCTATTTGTCTTTTTAGCTGCTGCTAAGCAGAGCTGACATTTTCATAGAAGTATCATTGCAAGATCTGCAATGACTTCAAGATCTCTTTCCTGACTGGTTATAGCTAAATTGTCATCCATCACAGGGTAGGTATACTTAGGCTTTTTTTTTTTTTTTCCTTCTCTGTATTTATCTCTCTGAATTTATCAAATTGAATTCTATCAAGCAGTTTATCATGCAGTCGCTCCATATTGTGAGATACTTGTGCAACTTTTTGCTGTCACTTTTTTCTTTCTTCTTTTTCTTTTTTGTTATTATATTTTGAGTAATTTTTTACTATCAGAAAATATCTAACTTCTCAGCTCCTTTCCAGATCTTTCAGGAATACATTGAGAAGCATACATCACTATAGGATTCCATTTGTAACTCTTGTACATTGTGAAAACTGACTATTGAATTCTGTCTTTCATGCTCTCTGAAATGTATAGATACATAGATACCTACTTTCCACTTATTAATGCTTTCCTCTTAAGAAACGCCTTTAAGAAAGAGCCTTTGGTGAGGACCTTTGCCATAAGGTTGTTAGAAATTCAGGTGTATAGTATATATCAGCTGGATTACTCCTAACAACACACTCATTGACTCCTTCAAAAAACCAATAGATTTGTGAGGCTTGACTTTGATCGGTAAAAATGTCTTGACTGTTGCCCACTATATCTTGTTTACCTACTTGTCTTCCTATTCTCCTCTTTATTATATTTCCACCAACATGTCTGTTGTGGAAATCAGATGTACTGCTCTATAGCTCCCTAGAATCTCCTGGAACTTTTATGGAGAATTTGCTTCACATTTATTACCTTTCATTTCTTTGTTATCTAAGCTGATATATGTTAACCACCAAAATACATGAAATTCATACTTGCATTTCTTTAGAACTCTTGGATGAATTCTGTCTCTTCAGGACAATTTGCTATTGTTCATTTTATTTTTTCCTATTACCTCTTCTACTGGCTTTTCAGTTTCAGACAAATCCTCTGATGCATTCATCATAAAAAAGGCTCCTTTAAGGCAACGTCTTCAGCTCCTTCCTTCTGTATTTTGGTACAAATAGTTACTTTAACTCTTCTGCTCTAGCCTAATGTTCCTTAGCTGTTCTTACTACACTTCTCATGTATTAGTCCTAAAGGATCTTTAATAATATTTTTTGAGAGGAGTTTTAAATAATTCCATTAAAAATTCTAGTAGCTTACATGCATTGTTTCCTATTTTCCTCTGTTTGACCATTGTAGGAATTTCTGTAGATGTTAGGCCTTGATGAATTTCCTTTTTTTCCCTTAAACCTCTATGACAATGTTGCCTAAATAAATAGTCTCCCTGACATCCGTAAAATTTTTGTCCTTTTCACTGCTCCTTTTAATGAGATTTCCTTTTAACAAACTTCCTCACTTTTACACAGCTTTCCTTTCTGAAATGAATAACTGCTGCAATAGAATTTTTTGTTTGGATGTTTTGCTGTTTGTTTAGATCAGAAAAACTTTCCCTTTCACAGGCAACACATAGGAGACCAAACTAATGCAGATTCAGTCTCACAATCATGTATAAAAATATTCATAGTGATTCCCTTTGGAATATGTCATGACTTCTGAAGTGTCTACCAACTTCAGATTCTGAATCTCCACTGTATTGCAAGTTCTTTATATCCATAAAAATGAATACATAACAGTAGCAATTTATTTTGACAATATTAAAGGTTCATTTTCCATGTATAAAATGAGACAACATAAGGTGGTAGCCAACATAGAAAGAAAAGCCCTAAATTTATTAAAAGAAAAGATTATTTAATATGACTGGAAATGTGTTACATCAATAAAAAAGACTTAAATGACTGTCACTGTCACTGTTCAGTTCACGTCTTGCACCGAACCATTGCTGAATAATAGTCTATACTGGTCCTGTATATTATTTTTATCTATTTTGAGGGAAAAAATATAACCATATTCTATTCTGTTAGAATGCCTGTTTTATGAAATTTTGGACTTATCTTGAATATAATTAAAACATTATTTTGTTATTCTTTGGATAGAAAAGTACTTAATTTCTCACTCTTTCTGTACATAAATATGTCTTTCTGGAGGGGTGGAATTTTATGGATCATGTTCTGTTGTTTTTTGGTATTTTTCTTATATAAGCTTCACAAAAAGTTATACTTTTTATTTGTGTATTTACTTATTCCATCTGAAGATCTCATGTACTGGCTTCTTTCTGTTGTTAATTGTATTTATTCTGTGGGCTATTTATTTGATCTTTGCATTTCAGATAAAGGAATACTACTAGTATTAAAGATTTTATGCTATATAATTTTCTGATTTCAGAGGAAAAAAAACCCTAAACTGCCTAGGGTGAAAAAGGAGAACAAATGTAGGCAGCTGTATTAATGACAAATGTTTTGGAAGCCTCTTAAGACATACCTGTAATATTTGCAAGTTCTCTTTTTCTTCAAGGGAGTTTAGTACATTTAGAGAATGTCAAAGAGATTTGTGAATGTAATTGTAGTTGTTCATATTTTTTCTTCTCTCCTGATTTAAATAAGAGGCAGGTTTACCACATACATGTAGGTATATGATTCAATGAATTCCCTTCATGTACCCCTCTCATCTCCTTTCTTTTCCCATCTTTTTCCCATCTTCTATGGATGTGTTGGATAAGAGAAATTAGGAATTTAGAAAATAAAACGGTTTATTGGCTTATTGGAGAGAGGACTGATTAATTTATTCATGAAAGATTGTTGATGTGATCAGGGAAAACAAATGAGTCATATGAACAGTGAGGGCAGGCAAAGATAGTATCTGAATGGTGGCCTAGAGTGCAGAGTGCTGAATAAGCAAATGAGTATTTGACTAATCCAAGAGTTAGGCATTGTGTATCAGTAAGCATGTAGTTCTCCGTGACTCTGCCACTTTTGCTTTTTTTTTGGCTAATGTTGATATGGACATGCATGCACAAAAATGTGCACACGTATTTGCAACGAAGAAGATGAAAAGGAATGAAGAAATGTGTTAGCAGAAGTTTATTTCTGTGTCCCCATTCAAGAGTAGATAGAGCAGTGCTGATGCAGTGTTTGTATGATTACAGATACACATATTGTGGCTGCTAGTGTTCATGCAAAGACGGGCTACGAGGCACTTTTCTGAGCTGTAAGCTTTCTTGACAATTCTGAAATGTTAACAGGCATTTTAAATTCTTAGTGCAAAATTAAAGGAGATTTAATGGAAAGCATTCTTTTAAAGCATTTTCTAAAGGCAAAACCCCAAAATAACCCGTAAGTATCACATTTTTATTTTTACCCCCACCTAATGTGACACTTCTTAATTTCCTTTTGGCAAGCCAGTTGTAATCTTTAGCTGGTAACTAATTTGGTCATAAAATACTGACCCAGATTTTTCTGGATAATTAACAAGTTGGGCAAATCAGCAGAAGCAGGTGTAGTATATTTTCAGTACCAGTGGAGAAAAGCAGTTAGCTGGTGTTTTAATTCTCATTTCCAGTAATGAACTATGTAACATTCTGGCTGGCTAATGCAATTAGCATTTTCTCCTCCTCCCCTTACTTCCTCACTTTAAAAAAACGAAATTCAAAACAGGAATTTATAAAAGGCCAAGAATTACTGACCCTTTTTGCACTCTTCTTACAATCATGTTATTAACCTCCTAGATTGAGCCTTTTGTAGAACAGTAATAAAAAATTTATACAAATATGTATCATGTTACAGGCTGAGACAGAAAACAATGTTTCCATTCTTCAAGCAATTAATTATTGTGATTAATGTATTCCCCCTTCTCTAAGCACAATTCTGCCAGACAGAGCCAGCCCATTGACATATTGTAGAATTATAATGCATATCTAATTAAAGGTGACCTGAAAAGGCAGGGTGTTTAGCCTTCCCTGTCAGGACCAAGAAACTGTTAATCAGAAAGTGCTTGCTTTCCACACCACCCCACCCCTCCCTTTTTTTATTTTTGTGCTAATTTCAAATCTTCTCCCTGCATCAGTGAGCAGATGAGATCTTCAGCCAGCTTTCATCTTTCAGAAAAATGAATAGTGCAGAAAGAACATTATCAAATGAGCTGTTGAAGAAGTCAGTGAATATGTCATTGAGTGTGACTGCTTCCAGAATGAATTTAGATTTATCTCTGTTATCTCCCCTCTCCCGACTCACTCTCCACACTCTGTTTGCACTCAGTCCACATGTCAGGCAGGGTGGGTCATAATGAATCATGAGGGACAGTTACTTGTAGTATAGTGACAGGTCCAATTGTGATACAACTTGTTCTGGAATTAAGTTTGTTAGCATTATAAATTGTCTCATTTGACCAGAGGTTTAAACACCTAGAAGCTTTTATGCATGCAATTTCTTAAAGTATTTCATTTCCATTAGGCAGCTGCTGCTTTACAGTATTCCACAAATGAAATTGTTTCATCACATCAATAGCTGCACAAAACAACTGTGACAAGAAGACAACTGTTTTTGCCCCCATCTTGCAAACAAGTATCATTCAAATCAATAAACTCTGGCAACTGGATAACACCAAGCAAAGATATCATTTAAACTCCATTTTTAAGCACATCTCCAAATGCTTATGTTGATGCAAAATTCTGATACAAGCCAAGGAATTTTCATATTGTCCTGTTCAGTTTCTGTAGAAACAACCCACTGAGTTAGCAGCATCTTAAGTAGAAAGCCAATAAATATTTTCATTTTTCTTTTCAAAGTCAGTAGTTATAGTTTTTTCTATATGTGATGCAAAGCTGTTGTCATAATGAAGACTATTTTTTGCATGTGATGGAAAATGGTATGATTGAATTGCAATATTTTACCCACAGGGAGAAAAAGAAAGACTAATATTTTTCTTTTCTTTTCATATATTGTCAGTATTACCATGTAACAGAATGTGATATCAAAAAACCTGCAAAGTCAGCACACCTTCTGAAACATTTGTTGTATGCTGTAAACCCCTTGGGTATTTGACTAGTTACTTCATACTTGTGATTGTACTTGACTAGGCTAGTTCTACACAACAAATATGTCTTAGATGCTTTTCAGTTAAACAAAATTAGTAAGTAGTATCACTGAAGTTTAAAAATATATTTTACAGTTAAATCATCAAAATCACCAGAATAACTGGTTGGTGCACCTGATTTTTTTTTTCTTTTTAATCATAAGCCTCTTTCATGTTCAGAAGTCAGGCAAATTTCTGCAAAGTTGTTTTCTTGTTGATTTTTCCATGGGTTTGCTGTTTGGCAGGGGGGGATTGGCACTGTTAGATGTATATTTTTCCTCAGATGTCTGAGAGGTCATGAGTGCACATATGCACGTACACACATGTGCTATCCTCTTTTTTTTTTTTCATACACACACAGAGTGCACATGTCCCCTGGAAAAGCCTGATCAGTTGTGACATGGCCATTTATGCTTATACATACACCTTAGGCTGGAGAAGGTGTTTGGATAGTCCGTCATAGAAATAAGCAGAAGTCCTGAAGAAGTATTTTAGTGTGAAATACTCACACCTTGGGGTTTGCTTCCCTCATCAGCCTTTGAAATAACTAAAGCAGCCTAGTTGTTTGCTATGAAAATGCCTATGAAAAATCATGTGCCAGTTTGGTTCAGTTGGTTGCCTGTGTCATGCATAACCTGTAGAGCTATTTGTCATTTTATTTCATGCTCTAAAGTTAAGCACTAAAAATACGGTGACCCAGTAGTGATCGCTATTGGTCCTGTCAGTTGTCTTCAACTGACATCAGTCAGAGTTGCAGAACTGTCCATGCTGTTGTGGTAGAGATAAGGACTGCATGTCAAAACTTGCATACTCACACTAGCCAGAGATGGGAATATTATCATGTAACCTACTGATCAATCCCAGTTTATCCTGCAACTCTGATAGCAAGCATATGTTGTCTGAAAAGATTTATTGAAAAACAATTCACATTTTTTTAGTTTTGAATTTTTTTTTCCGTTCTTATGTCTGGGTCCCAGTCCTTACATATTGGTGTTATTGATTAAAGGTTACAGGCATATAAAAAGGTAATGAAAATCAAATGCTAAGCGGTGAATTGAAGGAGGGTAGCAATCAAAACTGATCTTAAAACCAGGGCAAGTTTTGGTCCTAAAATCTATCATTACAATGTGAAAACTACAAAGAAGTATAAGTGAAAATACTGTCATTTTGCTCATTAACAATATGATGTACTTACGGTTCTTTATATTTTTAGCAGTTCCAAATGACATTGCTATATTTTTTTATTCAGGGCTGTAGTTGCAAAAATTATTTGCAACCTCTGAGCAAGGAAAACAATTAAGTGTTTGCTTAGGAAGTGCTGTTTTGCAGAAGAGAAACTGAGGCCTGAGTCAACTGAGCAATTTTCTAAAATACACAGAAGAAATCCATGTCAGAACTGAGAGCTGAAATTCTTCCTCAACCTTGTCCATCGCCTTTATTACAAAGTAATCTTTCCCTTCTATCTGAACCTCCCCTTCTAAGACAGTGAATAACTAAGGAACATAACAAAATTGATAAGCTAAATATACTGAACATTATTCATCATAGTATCCCCAACAAGTAACTGCCACTTGTGTATTCTTCTTGAAGCATTTATAGCTATGTAAGAAACTCCTGACATAGGTGAATTACTACACAGATTATCTTCAAGCATTAGAAATTCTAATCTTGGTTATTTCTAAACTCAGAAGAGCTGATTTCCAAGTTATAGCGTAAAAAGAAAAATCTATGTTTTCGTTCCTCTTCAAAATGATCAGAGGTAGTTCTAGCATTAAGCCACCCACAAGGAACATGTTTTGTCATCTTGGTCACAGTGCTTAACCTCAGTTTATTCTTTCATACAAGTACTTTCTTTTAGGCTATACATATGTGTGTGCATATATACATACATGTATATGTACATACATTGTTGACTGTCTTACTTTTAAACTTTCCCCAGCAAAATACTTCTAACTGATGAACAAGAACCGTTCCCTACCACGCATTACTGCCTGATTTTTTTTGCTTGCTCTTTGTTTGTCTAAGCCAGGCTACTATTACTATTTGCCTTGAGGTTTTGAGGATCTCTTTATTTATTTCTGTCTTTTAATAATCTTTTCCCCCCATAATAAATTCAAATATGCTTTTGGGGGGCTAAGTTTTCTGATGTACAAAGCAGTGTATAACCCTTCAGTCTTCACTGAATTTATGTGCAAGTACAATTCCTATTAATTTCAGTGGGATTCTTGCTTGATTAAGGACTAAAGATTTCAGGATTCCATCCCCCCCAGCCTCAGAAAACATCAAGTAAAATGTTTATTGCAATTATGCTAGAAATAAAGCCTGCAGGTAATAAACTATCACAAGCACTGATAAATCACAGAACTAGAGTAAAGCATTTGAATAGATCAGGAGACACTTAAATAAGAATTAGATGTTGTTTGCATGAGCCCTGGAGTCACCAGCAGTATTCTCCTTTCGTCAGACAGTGCTACAATTGATTGTTTTCAAAGTCTTCTAGCTTTATGGTACAAATGAGAAATTTTACACAAACAATTTTGCCTAAATTTAAGAGACAGGAAATGAAAATTTGACACTGAAGAATGGTAACAGTTTTGTTGCTCGTAAAATATCTTACTTGCATAATTATTGATATGACACGAAACAGATAATAAAGACATTTCCAAGGTAAGTTATACCCCTGTTAAAGCATAAAACCCAAGTTTTGTTAATTATTCCAGAATTCTATTACAGAGCACAGTTAGTTCCAAATACTAGAGGTTGAATCCCAGAAGAGATTTAAAAAAATATTTGACATTTTCCTTATTGTGTGATGGGAAAATCTTCAAAATACTGACACAAAACCAAGGAAATGCTGAAATTTTGCTTGTGTTTTAAATCTCTGCTGCAAGGGGAAATAAATATAAAGAAAATTTTTGGGTAACTGTTCGAACGTGTACATACTCCAGATGCAAAACCTTTAATCTGAACTCTTACGCCCCTATTAGTTCTGAGTAGAAACTTGTTACCCAAATGATGGACCTATTCAGGTCAATGAGTTATTTCATGGAACATGAAACATGTACAACTTGGCCTGTGTAATGCTGATTGAATCTGGGTTGGAGTCTCATTTCTTCATGTAATGTGTACTACTTTCATCTATCAGAGACCTTAAATCAGCATGGAATTAATTCAATAAAGTACCTTAGGCAAAGACTAAGCCTTCCCAATGCTTTAAGCTTAGGAATCATCCATTTGAATACTGCATGCCAGTTGATACTTCAGTTCATATATAAGACAATGACTGATCATAGCTTGAAGTAGCACTCAGCTCCGGTAAGGGCTGCCGAATCAGGTCCTCTGGTATTGGCAACAAAAACTGGAAAAAGAGGAGTGGGTTTTGATTTCAGTTATGTGCACAGAAATCTCAGTAATTCTATTTAATTTAGAGAAGTCACTCCAGATTTACACCAGTGCTACTGAAAATCAAAATCTGGCCCATTGTCTTAGCAAAATACACCAAGTCAATATCAGTTCATTACAGAGAGGGGGAGAGAAAGGGAATGAGAGAGAAAACAAGGATTTCGTTAGCAATGCATTCTGTAGTATAAAAGATAAAAAGGAATATCCAATTAACACACCACTATAATTGCTTGCAGACATTCTTTTTTATTTAAAGATGAAATAGCTAAGAGTTCTCATCAAAACTAGGGTCACAGCCTACATATTAAATGAAAGAAATTGATTGGGCTTTATTACACCCTGACTACTGCAAATGTGCCTCAATCACTGATTGCTATAAATTTATTCTTATAAACTACTAATTGCCCAAGTCATAATGGTAACAATGGTATAATGAAATTATCTTGATCAAGCTGATGCACAAATTTTGCTTGACAACATGAGCAGTGTGAGAAAAAAGGAAAGAAGACATGCATACAAATACATAATGTTTCATTAAAATTAAAACCAATGTTAAAACAACTGTTCTCTGAAGTATACAAAGTTCTGTATTAGACGGGCTTCCTTTAGAAAAATCATTTAAGAAGACAGGCATTTACATTTATAATAAAATGATCTTGCATTTTTTATTTGTCTTGAAAATTAATGACTTAATCACATTTGATCAAAGGAGATAAGTTGATGTAGTCATGTGTTTCTGATTGCATTAAGCCTGATCCAGAGTGGCATGATGGATATTTAATAGTCTTGCTGTCCCTCTATATCTTGTCACCATTTCTTGATATGCATGGATACTGTGGAGTACACCACAGCACAAAACTGTACTTTGAATAGAACAGACTAAGTTTAGAAGAAAGGAAATTCTGTTGGAGCTTACATGGTGCAGCTTTTAGAATTAGGTTATCCACCATCAAAATATTTTTCTTTAAAAGGGAAAAACCTCAGGTAACTTTCTACATAGTTTGAATAATTTTCTCCTTTTAAAAAACACATTTTGCTTCTATGCTACATCTTTTAAAAGATGTTGCTATAATAGGTTTCAAGGACTAGGCAGAGAGAAAGTATGGAGAAACAAAGATAGCCATCCAGAAAATGTAGGAAATTTCTAGAAGCTGGAATGCAGGGCATTGCGTAAAAAGTGAAAATTGGTGCTATTTATATTGAGCTAATAGCTGTTTCTACAAGTGTCAGCTGAGCCATTCAGAGGGAATGTTGGTATGAGAAATTATTTCTGAGTAGTTCAAATGTAGTCCCAACTGTTTCAGAATTAATCTCACAAAAAAAATTTATTTAAATTCACGCCTAATTCTTTCTCACTAGAGTATTTCATCAGTATGAAAATTGTCTTTTTTTCATGAGCATGTCTTGCTTCACTCTCTCAAAACATAGGTCCAAACTTTTATACAAGGGTACAATATTTTCATTTTTTAAAATAAATTGCTCCTAAAATTGGTATAATTGACACAATCCTATAGGAACGTAAAAAACTCAGAGTAAACCAAGCTGGAAGGGTTTCAGGAGGCCCTTTAGCTTAGCCGGCAATCCCCGCCCAAGTTGGGCAGCGTATTTGTTAGGCTGCCCCACATTTTAAGTTTGTAACTATTGCAGTCTCTGTCCTATTGTTACCGGAAAGCGGCAAAATAATTCACTCCCTAAAACTTATTTTGGAGTTTTAGAAAGCAGGCATTCTTTATTGCGGCGCCAGGCAGCACTGGGGATAATTCCACCATAAGTGCTCCACCGGCTTGACGGACTTTCAGCAACTATATACCATGAAAACATACATATTCATAAGATTTCCGGGAATTCATCTACATAAACATGAGATTTCCTGGAACTTATTAACATATGTAAATGTCCGATCCGCATGCGCAGTCATCCTCTGTGGTGGTCCTCAGGTGGTCTTTGGGGGTCTTCAGACGAAGGCTCACAGTCTTCCTCACCGTGTTCGCTGACTGACCTTTGCTTCTGCGCAGACTCAGTTCTTGTGTCGCCTAGCTGTCTAGACAGGAGTGCTCAGGGGCCCAAAACTTAATTATCCCTAAGGACTCTCCCTTGTTATGTAATGGGAGCATTCAAGAGCTTTGTAACGGAAAAGGGGAACACCCAGGAGCCTCAATCCACATTCTCAGGTATCAATCCCTCCTTTTCTTTTTGAGGGCTTGTAGCTTATATGCTACAGTCCTCACTATACAAACTTATTATATCTTGTACAGCAGTTACAACACTGTATCATTATGCAAGCAAGAATACAAACTACATTAATAAAAAATCATTAAAAAAAAATAGTCTCTTCAACCATAACCAATCAGGTAACCAAGAAGTGAGAGTATTCCAAATATCTTCAAACCCAAAAGAGGTATTGTAATCATCTCACAAATGAGTGAAAGGTAGTAGACCGAGTAATCAATAGATTATCCATTGCTCTTTCTTTTTCAACTGGGGATACTACCCCTACCATACAAGAACCTGTCCCAAAGTTTATTCCAAGTGGTACTCAAAGGAATTGGTAGGCCAATTTGTGTTACATCAGACTGAATGCTATGCTTCGGGAATTTAGCACAAATCCAACATTTGCTTGCATTAATAGCCAAAGCTACTTCCACTACTAATTGTACATAAACATTCTCGTGCCATGGACTTCCTAGTTTCTGCCCAAACACTTCTGAATTTATTAATAACACAGAAACTAAAGTTGTCGTTTGAAAACGAGCTTGAGAGGAGCTGTCTCCTCGGAAGTCCATGGTTTAGGAGCTTTTTTGATTCTTGAGTAATGAATCCAGGGCCCTTTCTTATCTAGTTTTACGGCTGTGTATGTTGTCAGTAAAACCTGAAATGGTCCTTTCCACTTTTCTTGCAGGGGTTCTCCATTCCACGACTTCAGGTATACCCAGTCTCCGGGCTGGAATGGGTGTACTGGGGAATCAAGATTCAGAGATTTGTTTACAATCACATTCTTTTTCATTTCTTGTATCACTGTCCCTAGGGATATTAGATACTTTCGTAAATCTGTTTCACCTCTGATGTTTAATTCCTCTGGTAATTTAGGAATTTGGTACGGTCTCCCATACATCAGCTCATAAGGGCTTAACCGATGTTTTCCCTTAGGCTGAACTCTAATTCTCAACAGAGCAAGTGGAAGTGCTTGTATCCAAACCATTGAAGTTTCTTGGCAAATTTTACTCAATTGCAGTTTTAAGGTCTGATTCATGCGCTCTACCCGTCCACTAGATTGTGGGCGATAAGGGGCATGCAGCTCCCATGTTATTTGTAATACTCTACTTACTTGTTGAACAATGTCTGCAACAAAATGTGGCCCCCTATCAGAGGAAATCCCTAAAGGAACACCAAATCGTGGTATTATTTCTTTAAGTAAGATTTTGACAACTTCCCTGGCCTTGTTGGTACGACATGGGAAGGCTTCAGGCCATCCTGTAAAGGTATCTACTAATACTAACAGGTATTTGAACCCTCCTTTTCTTGGCAGTTCAGTGAAATCTATCTGCCAGTGCTCTCCTGGAGTATTTCCTGTTTTTGTGGATCCAAATTGAATTTATTCTGTGTCTTTGGATTATTTGTAAGACATGTTTCACACCTTTTAACTACGGACTTTATAATTTCTACCATATTACGACTCACCACCGACTTTTGTAGATGTCTTAGTAAATTCTCGGTTCCCCAATGAACACTATTATGTTCTTTCTTTACTATTTCATGCATCAAAATTGGGGTTAGAATTACCTGCCCCACAGGAGTAACAGCCCATCCATTTTCCTGTATCTTAGCTCCTGATGTTTCAACTAAGTTTCTGTCTTGACTGTCATAGTTAGGAGATTCTCCTAATTCTATTTGCTTTTCAGGTATTATTGCCAATATTCCTTTACCCTTTTCTGCAGCCTTACGAGCGGTCAAATCAGCCAATCGATTGCCTCTTTTCTGTGGGGTGCAGCCAGTTCGGTGAGCTTTGCAGTGCATAACAGCCACTTCTTTTGGTTTCTGTACACTTTCGAGTAACTTGAGAATCTGCTCCGCATGTTTAATTCCGGTCCCTTGAGATGACAATAGTCCCCTTTCTTTCCAAATCGCTCCATGTGCGTGTAATACTCCAAATGCATATTGGGAATCGGTCCATACATTCACTCGCTTTCCTTCACTTAATTTTAAAGCTCTGGTTAGTGCAATCAGTTCCGCTTTCTGGGCTGATGTTTTTGATTGGAGAGCTTCTGCTTCTACAACAGTGTCCACTGTGGTCACTGCATATCCCGACATCTGGATCCCTTCTTTCACAAAGCTGCTCCTGTCTGAATATAGCTCCCAGTCCGGGTTTTCCCACTCAAAGGCAAATATATTTTGACTTTTTCGCTCGAGAGGTATGCAGAAAAAGGCATCTTTCAAATCTATAACTGTGAACCATTCTTGGTTTTCATTTATTGCTGTCAGTAAAGTGTATGGGTTTGCAACTACTGGATGAATATCCTGAGTGATTTGGTTAATCTTAAATCTTGGACCAATCGATAACTTTTCCATCTGCCTTTTTACTGGCAAGATGGGGGTGTTGTATTCTGATTCACATTCCCTCAGCAAACCATATTTTATAAATTTCTCAATAATGGGCTTTAACCCAATTCTAACTTCTAGTTTCAAAGGGTATTGTTTTTGCCTTACCGGCTTTGCTCCTGCTTTGAGTTCAATTTTTACCCGTTCAGCATTCTTAGCTTTACCAGGGACTTCTCTGGCCCATACGAGGGATATCACTGCATTTTCCACTTCTGCTGGGATGCAGGTTCCTAAAATTTTATCTTCCTGCAATAGGAACACAGTCGCTTGTACAAGTTTAGATTCAGGAATTAACACATCGACTTCCCCATCTTTAAATCGTATTTCTGCTTCCAATTTTTCTAACAAATCTCGCCCTAGTAAAGATTTCGGAGACCCTGGTAAATACAAGAATTGATGTGTCACCCATTGTTTTCCAATTTTAAATGTTAAAGGCTTGAAGAATGGCCTAGTTTCAGCATTACCAGTCGCACCAACAACTTTGATTCTCTTATTACTAAATTCAAAACCTTTTTCATTCAAAACCGAATAAGCTGCTCCAGTATCTACCAGGAATTCTATTTCCATTTGATCTTCCCCCAGCTGTATTTTAACCAGAGGTTCTGCTGGGGAGGATACCTCCGGTCCCCTTCATTCCTCATCATTAACTGCATTTATTGTTCTCAAAACAGAACCTGTTCCTTCCATTCCCTGTCGGGAAGGGCAGTTTCGTTTCCAGTGTCCCTCCTGTCTACAATAAGCACATTGATTTCTCTTTCTGTGCTGTCAAACAATACCAACTTAATAGCATCAATATCCTTCCAATCAGGGTCTGTAGTCCTGATCATTGTATCAAAGGCTTTAGCCACCTTATCAGCATTATCTCTATAATTGCCCGCCGCCTGCTTCCAATTATTTAAATCAGCAATTGAAAACGGCACCCTCACAATCACCGGTCCTTCATTTCCAACAGCCTGTCTCAATGGAGCTTGCAACACTGCTCCCTACCGACGGCGAGTTCTCCCAGATACCGGAGCCACTTCTGGCTTCCTGTTCTGAGAGTCACCTGCTCCAAGGGGCTCAGGTTTATCATTCTGCAATCTCTGCCTCAAACCGGGAGCAACCAACATTTCTGAGTCATCCTCTGGCTCATCCTGAACTAATTTTAAACACCTCTGTCCAATACTACAAGCAGAACAACGTCTTTTCAAACCTTTCCCTTTTCCATTGGTCTTATTATCTTTTTCCAATGCCAGCACCAAAGGATCTGAAGGAGCCAAATTTATACCGCACTCCTTTTGCCATTCAGGGTGCAAGCGTAAAGTGAAAAACATATCCGCATACAATACTTCATCCCATTTTCCTTCCCGTCTTAAAAATATCATCAATTGCAGCAAAGTATCATAATTCAATGTTCCATTAACTGGCCACTTTTCTCCATCCTCCAGCTGATACAATGGCCACCACTGATTACAATATTTGATTAGATCAGCTTTCTTTGCAACTCCTCCCGGGGGTCCCGCTATTTGCTTCCAATTGTATAAAATGCACCCGAGAGGACATTTCCCCAAGATTGCCTCCCCTTTAGAAGTTCCAGTTCTCATTCTAAAATAAGGCACAAAACCATTTAACCAAGCTTCTACAACAACAACACACACAATTACGCAACAAACATACAAAAGCATTACAAAGACTTAGGGGAACAAACACACAAAGACACCTAATTACAGTCGCGACAACTCAAAGGGTTCTTTCCCTTTGCCCCAGGGATCCAGCCCAACCCCGCGCAGCTTTCGCCACGACTAACGGGCAGGCGACAGCTCAAAGGGTCCTTTCCCTTTGCCTCAGGGATCCAGCCCAACCCCGCGCAGCTTTCGCCACGACTAACGGGCAGGCGACAGCTCAAAGGATCCTTTCCCTTTGCCCCAGGGGTACAGCCCAACCCCGCGCAGCTTTCGCCACGACTGACGGGCAGGCGACAGCTCAAAGGGTCCTTTCCCTTTGCCTCAGGGATCCAGCCCAACCCCGCGCAGCTTTCGCCACGACTAACGGGCAGGCGACAGAAAAAAAGGAAAAAAAAATACTGAAAGAATGCCTTTACCTTAATTAATGGTTCTTACTCAGAACTCTTCGGTCCGGGGATCGGAGGGTCTCCCCGAGAATCCCTCGGTGCCGGCTGGAGGTCCTTCGATCCCTCGGATCCATCGATGTTCAAGAGCAGTGTCCCATCTGGGGTGCCAAAATCTGTTACCGGAAAGCGGCAAAATAATTCACTCCCTAAAACTTATTTTGGAGTTTTAGAAAGCAGGCATTCTTTATTGCGGCACCGGGCAGCACTGGGGATAATTCCACCATAAGTGCTCCACCGGCTTGACGGACTTTCAGCAACTATATACCATGAAAACATACATATTCATAAGATTTCCGGGAATTCATCTACATAAACATGAGATTTCCTGGAACTTATTAACATATGTAAATGTCCGATCCGCATGCGCAGTCATCCTCTGTGGTGGTCCTCAGGTGGTCTTTGGGGGTCTTCAGACGAAGGCTCACAGTCTTCCTCACCGTGTTCGCTGACTGACCTTTGCTTCTGCGCAGACTCAGTTCTTGTGTCGCCTAGCTGTCTAGACAGGAGTGCTCAGGGGCCCAAAACTTAATTATCCCCAAGGACTCTCCCTTGTTATGTAATGGGAGCATTCAAGAGCTTTGTAACGGAAAAGGGGAACACCCAGGAGCCTCAATCCACATTCTCAGGTATCACTATTGCCAGAAAGCTTTTTGCTAATGCCTAACCTAAATCCTTTTTTCTGCAATTTATACTTAGCGACACTTACTCCATGTATAAGGACCATGGAAAATGGTTTATTCCTTTGGTCTTTGCAATATCTTTTACATACAGGAAGCCTGTGGCTCTGCCTCTCCCTTCTTCTTCACACATCCCGCTCTTCCCGCTTCCTTCATATTGGTTTTTAAGCCCTCATACCATGACAGCTGTTTTAAATATATATATGTACACACACACAGGGGCAACGTGCAGCAGTTTAAGACAGAAGAAGAAAAACCGTCAGCCTCGTAGGAACAAGTTACCTTGCGGTGCGCACAGCTGCGGCGCCGGGCCGGGGGCACGGCGGGCCCGCGCGAGGCGGGCTGGAGGAGCGGCTCCGCCCCCCGCGCCGCGCGGCCGCATCCCGCCGCCCCGGCTTCGCCAGGCCTCGCGGCGCCTCGGAGCGGCCGCGCGGCGCGGGGGGAGGTCGCGAGCCCAGCGCCTAACGGTCGCCTGCCCCCCGCCCAACGGTCAGTCAGCCGGCGAGCGCGCCCTCTCCCAACGCGGCGCCGCTTCGGCTGCTGGCCCTGAGGTAGGCGCAGAGCCCGCTGGCAGGTTGCAGACAGCTAAAAGATAAGATGTTAAGCAAATTTCATTTTTTGGGAGTGAAGGAAAAAGTACCTTGCTTTTTTTTCTTTTTGTGAGTGTGTTTCCCCTACATCCCAGTTTAGGGCTCGTCTACCTTTCAGTAAGGGCTTCCTCAATACATGACCTCCACCAGTTTTCTTCAGTTCAGCTGATTTCTAACGTGTTGGTGGTGGCTCTGTGGAAAACCATAACTCAGTTCTTGTACTAACCTAGAATTTATCAATTTAAAATGTTTTTTGCATGTGAACATCCAGCTACTGCGAGTTTCTTGAATAGAAGTACCTACTTTTTTTAACAGTTTGTCCATCTCCATCAACCTTGTGTTAACTGAATTTTCCCCAAAGCCTTCACCAGCTGATATTACCTTTCCTGTAAGATAGATGCATTAACTTGTTACCCCAAAGAGCTTGATCGGATAGCAGGTTTTTAGGATTGACTGGATTTTTCCTTCTTGCAAATTGATTTTTGTTTGTTTATTTTTCTCCATGAGTAATTACATGTAGTATTTTGGGGCAAAAAATTATGCAAATTATTGATGCAATGAAGGTATTGTTAATTCTGTGGCACTGATTCTAACTGTGTGATAGTAACTAATAAGATCTTACTGAATCATATTTGTGTGTTTAGTGAAGTGTTGGGAGCAAGCTGTGGTGTAGATAATGCAGTTGTAGATAGGGTTGGTTGGTTGGTTTGTTTTACCAAAACACAAACCCTTGGATTATTCTTCTTGGCTGCTCAGTGGAGAGATCAAGGGTTATAGAACAGGGAAACTTAAAATTGAGTTCTGTCGCTAAATACAGTTTCATGTACATTGGTGAGACAGGCTGTAGGTAACTGTCTCTAGGTTACACTTTCCATGTGTATATGCTATGCCAACATGTGTATTTTAATGTTCACATTAGACCAGATTTTGTGTTTTCCATCATAAACATTCTGCAGTTACAGGAACAGTGGATACTAAGTAACATAAGTACTGTGAATATTGATGGTTACTATATGCTATTTGCTTTCCTTTTATTATTATTTTACTTTAAATTGCTTTATTATTATTTAGTGTGACTGGATGAAATTGCTTTTTCTTAAACACTGTTAGATGGGACTTCCTGAGAAAATACATTTTCACACCTGGAAGCCAATCTTTAAATTCTTTTTCCTCCATTGGCTTTTTCCTTACCATTATGTTGCTGAGTTTAGTTGCTGGTTTGGGGTTGACTTGTCCTATGGCCAGCTACCATTTCAAAAGTATGTGTATCTACAGGTGGGCACGTTTGTAGATTCAGACTATATATGAGAGAGCAACTGGCCTGTATAGGACACAGCTGGCCTAAATAGGACAAATCTCAGAACTGATGTCAGAGAACAAGAAACACTGTAATGATACTTACAACAGAATGGTGGGGGTGTTTCTGATATGTTAAAATTGGGATTTTAATCTGTTATCTACTGAGAAGGGTGAGAAAGTTCCTTAATAGTATTCATAGAGTCACTGAATGATACCTGGAATGCTATGCTGTGCAATATTACTATTATTTCTGGAATTTGTAGAACAAGAGTGCAAAAGCTGGGTTTTTAAAATGGCCTGTTCATATAACGCTATGATGCTTGTTCTCTTACTCATCTATTCCTTTATCTATCTATCTCTGTATCTATCATGAAATGACAATCCTAACTTACTTTAAACTCTCCAAAGGTATATTCTTAAATTTTAATGTTGGAAAAGCTTCATGATGACTAGTACTTTGGCTTAATGTGGTATAGCTTCTGACAGCTGCCACTGTAAGAAAAGCAAAGGATGACTGCATTACTGTCAGTTCCTGTCAGATTCTCGTTGCCAAACTCTTGCAGGGATGATGACTGTGAACCAAACAAGAGTGACTAAAGGAGTCAAAGCTGTGATTTTGAATAAGAAAGAGTGGACACTTGAATTCCTTTTTTATTGTGGTGTTCATTCTGTTCTACGTGTGGACTTCTTTGTGGCATGGTGCTTGCTCCCATATTTTTAATCTTCAGGACTTGTACCTGCTTTTGGCATTCTCAAAAATAAAAAAACTTTTGACAAGCACAGAGTAGGTCAGAGGATGAACAGAAGAATAGCTTCAACAGTGGAATGAACTTGAAGAAGAAGGCACACTCAGAGGTGTGAACCCCAAGTATGCTGAAACCTGTCTGGGTAGCAGTTTGCAGTGGTAGGTGCAATGAAAATGTGACCTTATTTTCAAGCCAAATAAAAGTGGGGGACATAAATTAATAAACTATCTCCTTATGAAACATCACTTAATTTTCTTTTTCAAGCTAATTTCTGTATCCTCGTTTATCCAAAGATTGTTTCCTGAATGAGTTTCTGAAGAAAAGAGCAGGTATACTTCTGTGTGTTAGATAGAAGTAGAACAATAGCTGCAAGTGCCATTTAAACACAGGACCATGATTTGTCTTTTTTGATTTATTTCCAAGCTTTCCCACTCTACAATGACAAAGTAGCAGAGCAAAGGTATAGAAACAACCTGGGTTTACATATTATTACCTTTTTATAGTAAAGTATAATAGTGTGACTCTGCCTCAGTTTGCAACCAACTGCAAATTTGTCTAAGTAAGATTGCCAAGATTAAGGGTGAAGCTGAGACTGTTGCCTGGATCCTGGTAACAGAAGTTCAAAGGATGCAATGAACTTTTCTTGCATGATTGTGTTTCCCTGCTTTCCCCAGTGTGCTCTACTCCCTGTCCTTTCCATCTGTTCTTGACCCTACAGCTGTGATGAATGGGCTGAGTGGGGGATAATGACATATATATGTTTTGTTGACTTGGGACCTAAAACAGCTTTTGCTGTGCTTACTTGCTAGGTGAGGTTTCTGCAATGGTAGGTGAGTTTCTGCAATTGACAGAAATACAGTTAAGCTACAAAAAAGCTCTATGTGTAGTGTTAACCATTGTATGAATAGATAAGCTAGGAGGAAGTAAGTGGGAATGAAAATAAATCAGTGGGCAAGTACTGCCACTAGTGATAGGAAACAAATACTCTTGATAGTTATTTCCCATATTATCCACGCTGAGATAACGCTGTTAGCTCAGTACTCTATCAAATGCTATTGAGAGTTGGTACCTATGGCTTATTTTCTAAATTTATACCAGAACATTACTAGACAAAATCCACTGTATGTTTTGTATTTTGTGTCATTGTTCTTCAAAGCTGAGATTTACTATTTCCTACATGTTCTCCGGTATCGTCAGCTGAAACGTGCTGTAGCAGTCACAGGAGAGAATACTGTGACAGATTGCAAAACAGTGTTGTTTATGTTTCAAGTTCCATTAGGAATGAGCTGTTTTAAAAATTATATCAGCTGTGGTATTTCAAATTCTGGGAAGTGTTTTTCAAAGGGCCTTGTACTGGGAAATAATAAAAGATTTGTTTAGTTTGCTTAGTGAGTTTGCTTAGTTTTGAACTAGAGAGAATTTTGTAATTATGGGAGTGGAGCCTAGGTGAACCACAAGTCTGATCCAGCTTGATGATGTCTGTGTTCCTAGTTCTAGAGCAGCATTCAAATATCTTTAGAAACAGGTTTACTGAGAATATTTCTTGGTATTTATTCTAGGAAAAGCAAAACTATTATTTTTCCCAGTATGGGTTTTTTTTTTGAGAAATGTAGTTTCAGAGTGTTGTTTTGTATTCCTAGGAAAGATATATGTAGTGCTGGCTGAGTTCTGTGGAAGCCTTGCCCATGCTGGACTTTTTTTTTTTTTTTTTCCCCCCAAGACCAACTTTGGTTTATCAGATGTCAGAATTTGCAATCAAAGCCTGACTGCGTACAACAGAAAGATTATCCGTCTACAGTCTTGCCTAACCATGATACTTATGCTTAGGCTTCTTTGTAGCAATAAAAGCCAATGTGTGATGAGTGGTTAGTTTGTTTTATTTTACTCTGTTTGATTATTGTAGTGACAGAATAGCTGGTCAGAAGAGCTGTGCTTTAGTCTCATCTGGAGCTTTTATATGATCTCAGTATCTTATAAATGAATTGTGTGCTTGTATGTTAGAGCTATGATGAAGCTTTGTGATATGATTTTTAAAACCAGACCATTAAATGTAGGGTACTATATGAGTGCAAAGCATGCCATGGGTATTATTTCAAAGATACATAGTCTCACTTTTAAACTTTCTTCAGGATTAAAATAGGTGCTTCTAGTCCTAAAACAAGAGTGTGATCGAAGGTCACACAGTAATTAACTCTTGGACACAATTCATTGGTGTTAGAAGGGTATTCTTCAGTTGTTTTGTGATGCAGAACAAATGCTTCATTAATCAGAAACATATCAACCTGAGATTGAAAACTAATAAAATCAAGTGCTATGACTCGACATTGCTGGGGACACCACTTAATACATATATTTCTTCATGCAATTTTCAGCATAAGTATCTGGATTTTTTTCTTGAATGTGAGGATTTTAGAAGACTTTTTTAATAACCCAAGACTTGTGAGAAGATAAAAAGAGACCAAAGCTATCTTCAAAAACAGGAAAAGAAGGCATGAGGATTTTTCTATGAAACATCTAAACTTTTCATTTCTCACACAAATTGTGGCCATTATAGTCTTTTCTATACTGTGAAGAAAAAAATAAAGACAGTTATAAAAGGCCATAATGAGCTACATAAACGCTGGTTACATTTTTTTACTCTAGCAAAAATTCTCCATGTACACCAGTTCCGAATATTTCATTATCTTTTTGTCTGAAAAGAAGGATGAAAAAAATGAGATTGAGGCATACCTCTGTTTGTCTTAGGGGGTAGAATTTGAGGAGCGGATCACTTGAGGAAGTCAGCCCCTTGGTTACCTTGCTATTAGCCCTGGGCTCTGAACAGATATGGTTTAGAGTGTGATGAATCATCTTTTTTTTGTATCCTCAATTTGATACCTGAGATTTTTCTGAGGCAGATAATTTCCTTCATTGTATTTTGTGATTTCACTGTGTTTTGTAATTTTGGCATGCATCACAGTTTTAAGGAAAAAAAGAAAGAGTATAGCTAGCAAGGGGAAGAGTCTACATATTCTTCACCTGGAAAATTCTTAACACTGCTTATTTTTTCTCTCTCTATCAAGCATGTTAACATATTTGGACTTGAAGTACTATTTAAGTGCTGCTTTGTTGTTGTTGCTGTTTATTGTTTTTTAAGAAATTGTTGATAATTAAGCCACTTTAAAAGTAGAATTTTCTCAGCTGCAGCACTAGTGGTTTGAGAAGACAACAGGGACAGAGCTATGTGACAGTCATTCTGAGCCTCAAACCCATTAGGTGTGGGTCTGGGAATTTAGTTCGATGTATTTGGGAGCATGAGGCTATGTGTTGCAGAGCCTGACTTGATCAGAGTTAATTTTATTTAAAATTACAGCAGGGATCTTTCTAACTGAACTGGCTGCTGCTCTTGCCTTTCTCAGGAAAGTGTGCGATCGCTCTTAAAAGGGCTGCTCTAACAAAATGTCATCTCAGGGATTGGTGGGACACTTACCTTAAAGGTTTTTGTCAGACCTAAAATTTCACTTGACTCGGAACTTAGAGGCATGTGATCTTTGCTGTCATTAGTTCAGTTATCTCTCTGCAGAACAGAATACTGAGCTTTATGGAGAGAGAGGAGCTTCTACTCTTTTGTGAAGATTTTTAAGAAGTATTGGAGGAGTTATTTTTTTGGACTTGATACATAGATTATCTGAAAATTTCCTTATAGTCAGAATGGATAACTTTTAGGTGAGATTTCAGACTTGTGATTTCCTAATGAAAGGTAAAGAGAACTCAAACTCTAGACCAAGTTGCTGTAAAAACTAGAAGAAAGTGTATGGGTTATAAAGGGTTGTGAAGGTGCTTCTTTTAGAACCCCACTGCAAGGAAGTTACGGAAAGAAGTGGAGTAAAAAGTACATGACAAACACTAGAAAGGCATTTTTATTTGTACCATATAGTGATAGGATACATATTTAAAAAAATGTTGGGGAGGAGAAGATATAAAAAGAGAACCAGAGTATTCTATGACTAAATGAAATATAAGGGGAGAAAGGCTTCTTGAAACAGAAGGGCCAAAAGGCAAGATTTGTTAATTTTGTTGGTGTATGCTGCAAATTGTAACAGAGCATTGATACCATGATTACTCATGATGATGTTTCTGTTTAGCTATCATTGTGTCTAGTCTAGCAGCCTCAGTATCAACACCATCTCTGAATCCTAAACTGACAAATAAATTCACTTCATCAGCACAAAGTTCTAGGATGAAACTGGACTCATTTCACTCAATTCTTAGAGAATCTTGGGCTTAAGTTATATGTCCAACACTTAGAAGAAGTCTGAACTCTGATCTGCTCCCACCAGCTTAAGAATTTGTAAAGACTATTACCAGCTCAGCTGTTCAGGGGGAATATGTGTAACATCCTTTGTCTTACATAGTCACTCCTTTGTAAAGAGAACTTCACAAGCAAGCAGTTTTGTTCTTTATTCTGTGATCTATCCCTCCATCCTCTTAATCTCTCTCTCAGTGCTGAGCCTAGTCATCATGTGCTTCAATAGTTTTAACAGTCCATAAATTATAGACAATAAAATGCCTTGCATTTTCCCACCCACCCATTTGCCTCCTTTGTGTCCTTCATGTGGCCTTCATGTTCTGTTCTTTGCTTCCTTCTGCATAGACAACTCTGTCTCAGTGGGTTTTATTTCTGTTTTTCAGGCTTTGACTCTTCAGTGTGCAAATTTCACTAAGCTAAACCTCTGTAGGGCTGACTCGGCATTCAGTGTCATTTGTCAATTTCATTGATCACTCTCTGACCAACAGTATGAAGGGAGACTTGCAGAGTCAGCAGCTAGCAACTGGCCTTTTCTAGGATTATACTGTAAGAACCTCCATATTAAAAATAAAGAGCTTTCTGATTTCTCTGCAGTGGGACTTTCAAAATGAATTAAAAAAAGTCTCTCAAACCTCTTGCTTCATTCAACTGTAATTTTTCTTATTAATTCCTTCTCATTTTCCAAAAGATGACTCTCCTGTGGAAAAGGAAATTGGGCTTTACATGTTTAAATAATTTTACATTTTATTCTTTTCTTGTTATAACTCTACATCCATATGAGTCGAACAAGAAAGCACTTCACATACTAGAGTATGTCCCCGCTCCAGTTTTCAGAGGGGCATGATCTAAGTTTAAAGATGTATTTTCACTACTCTTTCTCTCTCTCCACCCCCCTTCCCTCTCTGTGCCCCACTTCTTTTCCTTGCATCATCTCTGTAATCCATATAGGAGAATGCGTGTTTGAGAGAACAAATGGTTGAGTTGGGGATAAATATGGTTCCTTCTCAACTATCTGACAAAGAAATTATTTTATTTTGACTGAAGAAAAACTTTATAGCATTTTGACTGCTACAAATTCTCCCTAGAGTGAATTTATTTTCTTAGAGGATCCAAATTTTTTGAAGCATAAAGTCTTTTCTAAATAGCTCCTCAATGGGTATTTCCATGGGAGCTGGCTTGAACAGTCCTTCTCCTGCCTCTCTGTCCCTTCTCTCTCTCCCTATGTATATGCTCTAGACTCTTATCTCTTTGTCAGGGAGCAGATCTGCAGATTCTCCATGAAAGTGTCATCATTTTGTCACAGGTAGAGGAGCTAAAGATTCGCACAGTGGATGGTCATCTACTTATATTTTCACTTCCTGAATACTACTGCACCAACAGTTCCATGTGGAGCAAATGCAATTGATTGTAGACAGGACATAGACCCTGTGCATTCCCTTCTCCCCATTGCTCTCTCTTCTCTCTTTTGCTATTTAATGGGACTTGTACATGAAAAGGGGTGGAGTTAAGATCTGGGATTGTGCGAGCGTTATTTGTATGCCTAATTTTTTATGAAGTAGTGATAAATAAAAAAAAATGTATTCCGCTGTCATCCTTGGCAATGATATTTTAAAATATTTAAATGCTCACTTACAGAGTAATTTCCAGTGTTGTTCTCTCTGAAGACACTGTAGGCCTCAAGCCTGCAATCCTTTGTTCAGGGACTTGAATGTAAACATAACTGTTTTCACTACTGAATTAAACGGTCATGAAGATTCTGTGCTTTGTGGATGATCAGTATACCTTATTGGTCTCTTTCCTTTTCTTCCTATAATACAGAGCTCTTCTGGAGGATCATCCTGGCAAAGTTTGTTTAACTTATTGATGCTCACTTACCAGGCTCACGATCAATAAAAGTGGTGATACTGCTGCTGTTTTGGAAGATGACTTAATTGAAGTGGTTGTTCTAGTAACAAATGAGTAAAGGAGTCACATATGGTGTAGCATCTCACTGAATTCGCTGACTGCAGTTCTTTTTTCTTAGCCAAATCTAAATTACTTTCCTTCCAAATTGAATTGTAGTTTGCAATATAAAATCAAAAGAAGAATTAATTTTGGTTTAAAGATGACAAAAAAATGCCTTTCGCTCTATAATGTTGATCATCAGTATTTGCAAACAAAAGGAACACAGGCAGAGGGAAATGTTACAGTGTTATTTAGTTTTTACAAAACTTTAGCTACTGTCTCTTTTTAGTGTGGTTTTGGAAAGTTGTCTCTTTTTTTTTTTTTTTTTTTATATAGATCATCTACTATGCTCTTTACCTGAGCAATAATATGCGAGCATCTTCCAAGGTAACCTACACCTCTACAAGATTTAAATACTGTTTAATCTACATTTTTTTGTACATCCCCTTTCACCATTGTGCTTCTACATATCACAAAAACAGAAATGTAACAACAATAATACTAATTATATGATTTCACTCTTCCAAATGGCAAGGGAAACTAGTTATTAAAAGTTGCTATGTATATTTAAAAAAAAAAAGACATCTCTTTTTTTCTGTTTTGTGTCTCAGCAGACTTTGAAAGGAAGGATAGGGAAAAAGCAGACCTGAATGCTGATTGTAATCAGGATAGCTGTCAGGGTTCTGAACTCCAAGTCTGAAGTTCATATACTAGATCTAGCTTCTATAAAACACTTTGTTTACCTCAGCTCAGTACCTGTTACAATGGAACCTAGCACTTTTGGGAAGCTCAGGTCAAAGAGGAAATTTGAAGGGAGTTATGGTGCTCAGTCTGTAAGAAAATGATACCATATACTACTCTAAGTTAAATGTGAGATTGCTTTGTCACAAAATAAGATGGTTATAAGTAATAGTGGCTTGCTAAAGTTCCAAATTGAGGCACACATTTTCTTTTTTAATACTGAAGGTAGAGTCCTCTTGAATCCATGAAAAAAACCCCAAGTATTTGAAATGCAAATCTGGGTGTCCCGTAATTTATTTTTCACAAACTTAAGCTCTTTGTGAGAGACTTATAGGTACTTGTTTCCCAGGTGAATTCTACAGTATTTTATGCAGGCTGTTGAAGGTTTTCACATATTTAGTTTGTCATTTGCTGTATATTCCTGTGATAATATTTCTTTCATTAAATGAATGCCCTAATCAGAAAAAAATACTTGATGTAATGTTTGTTTATTCACCAGTGGCTAGACCAGAATGTCTCCTTGACTTTACTAAATCACATCTCCATACCTTTCCTGAATGATAAACAGACATCCCTGCTGCGTGATTATGACTTAAAGTTGTAGGAATTGGTTTGTTGAGTTAGGGTGCAGGGGAGGAAAGTTTGGGTTTTCTACTGCCATTAAAAATGAGTCAAAATACAAAATGATGCGTTCCAAATATTGTTGGTTTTTTGAATGACTTTCTGCTAAGGAAATGCTAGCACAGCTCTTAAGTGCTAAATTAACAGGAAACCTACCTTCAGTTTACAAGGAGATTTGATCTCTTTTTCATAAAACTTTGGCTTGTGTGCTATGCATATTACACACCTGTGCCTTGTGCTCTTAGGCATTGAATGTTGTCTGATTCTAATCTGACTAGGCAGAGTCACAGAAAGAAGAAAATAATCTGCTTTTACAATAATTTACTAAACATGCAATTTATATGATATGATTCATTGTAAAGGGCCAGATTATGGCTAGATCTTGTGGATACCAAACAGCAGTAGAACTGAAGTACCTACAAGGAAAAGGTCATAGGAAAAAAAGACACCTTTGGGAGAGACAATGTAGGAAAAAAACCCCAACAACCAAACAAAAACCATAAACAAACCCAAAACACCTCACAGTTTTTAGCTTCTTTCTTTCTCCCCGCCTCCCTGCCCACCTTGCAAAAACAAGTTAAAAAAAAAATGGTTAAAATCATGCTAGTGTAGTTTGGCAGTGAGTAGCACAGAAGGTAAGCATAAGGATTCCAACAGAAGTTATATACTTCATGAATTCAGGCTTGGCTGATGAAACTGAACAACCTGTGGTACCCATGAGACTAAAACTCTCATTAGAGGTTGTGGCCTTTAGCTTTTTCATTAGTTGTTTCTCTACAATTCTGATGCATTCAGGACTGAGATTAGTTTCTTTGCCATTTTAGGTACTCATTGCAACTGGCTGGAAGGAAGAAGTATTGCTGAGCTGTAGAAACTGGATGAGGCATGTGCCTTTTGTTGGTCCCTTGTCTATGCTGTCTTTGCACTTTTACTCTCCTTGCCCTTAGGAAATATGCCTCCTGTCATCTTTAGAAATTTTTGCACTTCTAGCAGTAGATTGTCTATTGCCTTTCTTGTTTTATGAATCTAATGTCCCTACATACTAAAATCTCGGGGAAATGACAGATAATCTCTCAACCATGAAGAGAGTCCTTCCATCTGTGTGTTGTGATCTCAAAAGCAGATCCTTCCCCACAGAAACCTTCAGAGAACAACTGTGATACAACTCTTACATTACTTAATGTACGTGTTTTATTCCATAAATGTTTGCATTAAGGTTGAATGGTTAATAAACTTTGCTAGTTGCCTTTGTTTACAGTAAGGAATTTACTGTGCTTCACACACACCCCCCTAAGTAATTTAATTAGCTATCAGAACTGAAAGCATGACATGTTTGTGCTGCAAGGTTCAGTTGATTTTTAGATGATCAGACTAGATATTGGAACTAGTGTTCTTTTGAATAACAAATACCAATGTGAAACAGAGACAGCAGCTAAGCTATAACAAGTGTTAAGATGAGGAACTTCAGGTAAGCAGAAATTAACCTGAGTTCCACACAGAGTTCAGTCGCCAGCTTTCTCCCACTGAGTGGCCAAAAGTCTACTGGCTATGTATACCACACAGTTTGCTGTGTTACTACAATGCCCCCTTCTAATAATGAGTGGTAGAGCATGCAAAGCTTGATATAATGATATCCTGAGGTATATGCAGAAACAAAAATGAAAGAAGATGGATACTGTAACATGGGGACTGCAAGGACGGTGGTAAGAAATGGTGGTGAGAATAAAGAGAAAATACAGTTGGAAGGTATTGCGCAACAGTGTTGCTCTTAGTTCTTGCAGGCTTTTCTGTGCTGAATGGGTCACATCCCATTTTCCATAACAAAGAGTAGTAGCTGCAAGAGCTCTCTAAGGTCCTTTTGGGCTCCAGATTCAAAGGCATAGTTCACCATTGTCTCAATCCAGATTTACTCAAGTATAAAACTGGAAGAATGCAGTCATAGCTAGAACTGAAGTCTGTGGTACAGGGTGAATGACTAGGTGAGAATCTTAATACTAGGTTAACTGTAAGGGAACTTGGTTGGTTTTGGCCAAGCAATTCATGTCAAATGTTGTCATTTTATAATAATGGTAAGTCTGAAAAAGCTACTGAAGAAGGATCTCTGAAAAATTATTTCAAACAAGCAGGAAAAAAAAATTCCACAGAGAGGAATATTTATCTAAATGTCTGAAAGGAATTTGGGATTTTCAAAGCCACAGGCTTTTGGCAGTTTGCTTGTTTTAATCCCATTAGAGCAGAGCTCAGTCCTAATAAAGAATAAATTGGCAATAGAAAGGAGAGTGAGTAGCATCATATTTCGCAGGTCAGTTTTTTACTCATAAGCAGTGAGCAAATTTAATAGTGGAAAATGGAAAGAGAATTATGTGTAATCACATCTGGACACTCTGTGGTTCTGCACTTACTGTTTATGAGTAAGATGTCTTCCTTAGCTCTCAAATTTGCAAATGCCAGTCACTTTCTGGGCATGACCAACACTTGTATGATGAGAAGAGGACTTCTTTCAAAGAGATTTACTGTCCTATTACATGTTCTTTCTCATATGGACTATAAAATGAAAAAAGCCTAAATATGAATCTTAAAAACATGTCAGTTATCTTTGATTACTAGAGAAACTTGCAGTCTTGTATGGACCTGTCTTTATTTCTTAAAATCATTAAACGTGCAATATTATACTTTGTGGCAGCTTAGACTGTAAAAGTTGGACTCCCACAAGGCTGGGTGTTTTCATTGACTTGAAGGCTCGGAAAGAATCCTCCTTCATGACAGCAAAATAAATGTGGAGTTCAAACAAAACTGTATTAGGGCTCAATTTGTTTTTTATATTCTTTCTTGCCATGCATAAGACATGCAGAATTGAGACAATAATTCATGCATAAAATCATCCCTTTCTCTCTCACGAGTCACAGTGAGAGAGACTATGATCTCTGTGAGTGGGTAAAATTACTATCAGTGTTACAAAGCCAAACCTATACATCTAAGTATGGATTTTCAGTTGATTTCTTAATGCAAAATAATTTCTTGATACAAAGTCACTGCATACCTTTAAATAATATTTAAATACTCTGTTAATATTACAGAGAGTTAAACAGAGTTTGAAATGCTGCTGATCTTACAAATTTAAATAATAATAATATAAAAAAAAATCTGCTGACACAAATGTATTAGAAACAAACCTTTATAAAGGAGCAGTTAACCCAGAGCTATTGTGAGATATATTATATATTGTTTGACATACTTTCATATGAGCAAGCAGAAGTACCCCATCCTTTAGACTGTGGTAATGTGCCTTATTGTTAAATTCAATAGGAAAAGCTATTCATACTGTAGTATGATTGAAAAGAAAATTGAATCCTTTTGATGTTATAAATGTCTCTATTACTGCATGTGCACACAAATTTTCCATGGAAATTATGGTAAAAGTAGTGATTCTCCTAGAAAAATGCATTAGTGTTGACATGTTCAATTTTAGCCACATCAGAATATAAATACCCTTTAACCATGGTCAAATTGTTGGGAATGTATATAGTGTATCTACATAAGTCAGTTGTCTGTCTAAAAATGTATGTTCCTATGTTCTCTGTTTCAACTGAAAGAGAAATTAAAAACAGACTCACACATATCACTTTTTTCTTACAATATTGTATTTTAAAATATTTCAGTATGTGAAGTATATTTTGTATCGCCATTCATGATTATTTTTAACTTTGAAAAAACACAGTATACCTAACAGGATTTTGTTTATGAAGCAAATATATATATGAGAGGTTGACTGTCCATTCACTTGCATGGCAATTGGTTCTGTATATGAACTGCTAAATTTTCTTGTAATGGAGATAGTCTATGCTCCTTTGCATTGGCAATTGAATAAAAAAAAGAGTGTATCCAAAAGCTAAAGATTTATGGTAGTGGCTCTTCCAAAGTTTGCAGTTTGTCCAGGATCATAACTAAAGAAGACAAATTTTTTTTTCTATCTGTGAAGCCTACTGTATTCTGTCAGCTAAAATTACACACACTGTTTTAAAATGTATCATTCAATGCACTTTGTATATTAAGGTATGTTAAGTTATATGGCATAATGCAATAAGAACTAACCTAACATAAGCAGACATGAAAACATTATGTATACTGCATTGTAAAATATAAAAGCACCAATGTTTTTTAGGAGGAAAAACTTTAATTTTTCGGAGCTCACTTGGTATAGCTATGGCAGTAATACTTCCTGTAGTTTTAACCCAATGAAAAGTACACAGTGTACATTGCTTGGTGGTGGGGTTTTTTGGTTTGGTGGTGGTTTTTTTTTTACGTTGTTTTTTTTTTTTCAGGCTTAGTGGACAGAGATTTAACTTGCAGAGTATTCTAGCTAACTTCATGAAATGATGGAAAGCTAAAAAGGACCTCAGAAGGGCTTGCAGTTCCATATTTAGATGACAGACAGTTTTATTTAAGCCTGTATAGTTAGAATCTGTCCTAACATCAGTTTCTCATACTACTACAGTGTGATTTTTTTTTTTTTCCACTGAAGTAAAGGAACTAGGTACATGAATGAGATAGTGCTTCTAGAAAGTTTCTCCTCTTGTACAGTTGCATTTAGCAATATCTTGAATATTTTTAATTGAGAAGTATTTCTTTTAAGATGAAAATTTAGGTTGCTATGTTTTTTTTTCCCCAGAAGGCTGAAGAGCCAGAGCTGTAAATGTTTTGTTTGTTTGTTTGTTTTGTTTGTTTTTTTTTTTTTAAGTGGATGATTTCCTATACTGGACCCTAATACAGTTGTTTGGGTTCTTTCAAGTGAATTATCAATCTCCTAACTTTTAGGACATATCTATGAAAACATCTTTTCAACTTAATAAGAATCCTGCTAATTTTCATTGTGTTTTAGGACAGAATGCTGGAAAAATTATATCATTAGTTGGTCTAATTTTTCCATATATTACTATTTTGATGTTTAAAATTAAACAGTGAAAACAATGGAACAGAAATAGAAGAGTGGTAAAACATGAAGGAAAGAACAGTGGAGGAGGTTAGCTGATAGCATTCTGATAATGGAAGCATCAGTCTTTCATGGTAAATCTCTAAAGTTCCTATTTAGTGAAGAAGAGAGCTGCTGCCAAATCACAGAAATAAATATACTAACTAAGAGGGAGGCAATTGTGCAAGGAATGTATGGAGAATGGAAAGGATTGATTTATTTTACAGTAAACTGTGGATTCTTCTGACAGAATGCGGACTGCCTTCCATGTCTTGGACCCTTGTAAAACAAGAAACTCGGTCATTAAATTATTTTTAACACTGTAACCTCCAAACTCTGCTTGTGATTTGGACAGTGATAATGATTGAAACTCAATTTATTGCTTAAAACTCGGAGTCATGTATGAGTACATGAGAAAAAGTGAATCTTGATTCACAGAGGTGAGTTTTTCTGCATTGAAACAAATTGTAATTGCAATTGCAAAAGGAGAGGGAAGACAGTGAAAATTATGTTATTATATTGATTAGTTCATTGATATCCTTAGTTCTAAATCATCGGGAAGCTTTAGCTGGAGGAGGAGAGATGAAAAATATTTCTCTCTGCTCTACCTTTTTCTAAGAACTAGCAACAATAGGATTTGGAGAACAAGTACTTTTGATCTTTAATAAATCATGTGCTCTTAAACACCTAGGAGTTTTCCGTAATCATATTCTTCTCCCCGCGTCCCCCCCCTCCCCGCCCCACCACCCGCCAAACATCCCTCAGTTCCCTCAGTTTCTGTTTCCATAAATCTCAACAATAGTGCACAGTCTTAGTAGCAGGTGACAAAACATTGCTAAACACAGATAGTGATACCAACAATGATTTTAGGAATGCAAGTTTAAAGACCTTCCTTGTCTTCCTCTTAATACTTTATTGCAAGATGAGCCTAGATGTTTATTTCAGTAAATAGATTATGATACAGTTTTCAAATTAAATTTTGGAATATATTTGAAAGAAAATTAAATTATTTAACAGAAAATAAACCTCAAGAAACATTGTAAGCAATAAATACTTACAAAGGCTTTGTTCAAAGAGAGAAGTAAACTTATAACTTGAAATTAAAAACTTCAGCTTTGTGTGTGTATTCTGAAATAGTACCATATCTGGAGGAGCAACCCATTGGACATTTTGGTGTGTTTAAAAAGCAGTCCAGATCTTCAACAAAGATACACATAGGCTATTTCAGAGTGAAAATTACTTTATACCCATCTAATTCCTCCTGGTGCACTGAGTTTCTTATGTTCTCAGTACATTTGAAATAACTCTGTGAACATTTTGAAATATTATTATCAGACCTCCAATAGAATGATAATTTCAAAATCATCTTTGTCTATAGTCAGTTATCTAATATATAAATTTTCTGTTGTAGTACCGGAACACCTTTCATGAAAATTAAACATATGAATCTCTGTCTTTTAACCCTGTCAGCATGGATGAACTATAAAGTCATTATCATTATTTCAATGTAAAATATATTGTTGAGTACATATTATATAAAGCGTGAGAGTGCTGATATTTTTGAAAGTAATTATGTATGTTGTTTCCATTCTTTAACTTCTCCCTTCCTCTCTTTTCATACTCGTCAGCTAAGTTAGTGTATCTTTTCTAAATTGTTCAGGATCCAAGTATGGGTGGATATATTTACACAGAGTGAATTATGGCTGGATGTGTTCCTATGTCAACATGTGCCACGTTGATTTCTTATAAAGTAGATCATTATTCTGTGTGGCATAAATAGTATTACCAGAGTGATGTGATTAAAGCCAGTGAGTCATTAATTAGCATCTAATTAAAAAAGACTAGTAATGTGTCCATGTACACCAGCTATTGTGTTATATATTCCTTTACAGAAAAAAGTGATTCAAGCTTGCATGATAATGTGCAAGTTACATGTCTTTTTATATGTTGTATATAATATAACGGGAGGTGTGTGAGTCTAATTTGTCAGTTTTGCTGGAAAATTCTGTGTTATATTTGCAGAAATGAAAACCTAGGTTATAAGAAAAATATACTTCAGAAGGGGATATCTGAAAATGCAAAAAGCATTTCTCTGAACACATTTAAGGTAGATGTTTTATTGTTCTGTGACTATACTAACACACATGAGCAATTTAACTGTTGATACACATGCAATAGAAACACAGTCTTTTTGTATTCCAAGACATTTGTAAAGTAAATTCACTGTGGAGGAGGGGAAGAAGTTGTGTGAGTAAAATGAACCTGCTTAAGCGTAGACTGCCTCCTTACTTTCCACTTTTCACTGTCAATTACTAACAAATCATAATGGTCTCAAATAGTGATGGCAATTCAGAAGAATTTCATGTAGATGAATCGTAAAGCATGGAGACAAGGGTTTAAGAAAATCCATGAAGTGTGGGCAAAATATGCATAGTAGGCTAGATGGAGATTTCAGTTTGACAGGTTTGCTTGAACATGAATTAATTGCAGTTTTACAGAATTACATGGTACACACTCATTGTTTCTTAATAAATAATTTTATTTTATTCTTCTGTTAAAAATGCATTATTACTATATGTTTAAGACTGTATAAATGAAACTGCAATCAGCATATTATTAGCATTGACAATTTCTTCTTCTAACTTTAAGACAATGCTTTAAACTTGGTTTTGTGTCTCATGTTTGCAGCCCGTACTTGACACTTACATCATAAAGGTCAGTGTGGAGACTGGAAAATACACATTTCAGAAAAGTTCTGAGAAATCATGATTTCTACCACTTTTTGAACTCCAATAATGATGCATCAAAAAAAGTTTTGTGGGAAGGAATTCGTCCCCTGTTCAAAGCAGAATATAGGTTTATTTTGCATCACCATCCAAGTTTTCAAAAAAGATATCAGAATCGTGCCTACAGATTCATAGGTGCAGAAAACAACATGTAAAAATTGAACAACTGGACTTGTATAGAGTAAATTTTGCTAATTCCCACAATTTAGACATTAACCCACTTTAGTGGTTATCTTTGGTCATCTTTGTCCAAGATGTTTTTTCTTTTTAATGTTTTCTCTGTCATTATCTACTATATCCAGGTTTCCCCTTTCACATTATGAATGACTTCTAAAGTTTCTATGAAGTCTCTAATTACTAATGCTGTCATTTTAGACTAGTATATTTTTTTGTTCAGGGGTTCTCAAAGTGATTCCCAGGTGTTAATAATTTAAGCTCATTAAATTCCTGTTAGATATAATAGGTATATTTATTTCAAGTTACGTTTTTCACATGGATAATTTAAGCCTAAACTATGAAGATGTTAAGTTTAAGCTCAATATAGTACTAGGTTTTATGTGCCTTGCTCCCCTGTGTTGAACCTCCTGTTAAAGATTTAGATTTTTTTATGTAATGCATTAAAAAAAAAATCAGAGTGAGATTCAAAATTTCAAATACAGAGCAGAAAATTAGCAAGTCTAAGATTTTGCTGTTCCTTCAGGGCTTTGACACCTCTGTTGGGGCTGTAATGAGTTATACCTGTCCATTTAATAGAGTACCAACTTCAGGGTTAGTGCCTACACTTTCTCTTAGTTGTAGTTATTAAGACACTTTCTTTCAGGAGAAGAAAAATGAGGGGAGGCAGTTGCCCTGGTAAGTGAAGTAACTTAAGGTCAATTACTTTTACAGTCTGAGGTTCTTCAGTCCACATCTTTGGTCTCTTACAGCAGTGCCACACTATATAGGCTCCAGGCTAGGTTGAAGAGGCTTCTCACAGAAGTCATTCTATGCTGTACTAGCAAGAACAAGAAATCTGCTGGGACAGACAAACTGCAAAAGAAAGCATGATCTTTTAGTGCAATGGTCTTAGAGCAGTTTCTGTATTTTCTATGAAAAAGTCTTTGTCATCCCATATCTATCTGACTAATGATCTACTTATATAAAAAGATACAACCACATCACTATTGTAAAAGAAAAATAGTAGGAGCAAATGCATTTTCTAGGTATTCTTTCCAGTGCTTATTAGAACCTCAGAGGATACCTGCTCTGTTGTAATCCTCAGTTAGACCTAGTTTCTGGATCCAAACCACGTTCAAGCAAGGTATAGGTAACAGAAGCAGTGTCCTAGTGTTTTAAAACCAGAGAAAGATGCGTTTTTTTTAATTAAAGCATTCCCAGAGTTACACGGTTGTGAGAGGGTTGGTTTTGTGTGAGTTTCTTGTCCCCTAGGTGAACACTACATCTAGGCAACTAAATTCTGCCTATTCTTACTGTCAGTGCCATAGCCTTTGACTGGGCTTAATTCTAAATGCCTTTAAAAAAGCAGGACAAGGGGGCAGTGGTGTACTCAGAAATAAAACTGGTACTATCTTGACCTCTTAAATCTCTTTCAAAGACCACTGGAGTATTTCCATTCATAGTCCCCAATTCTTGTCTTCAATTACTAAACCATTGTAGTTTTCCCCTCAATAGAGATTTCTGATTATGATTTGCAGGGCTGCGATCTTTTGTCAGACGTCTGTTAGGCAGAGTTGCCTAGCTCATAGCCATATACTTATGCCTTTCCGAAGAAAACAATAGTTCCTTTATAGCCAGACTTGGAAATTCGTTGTTCTTTGTGGTTCTGATTTGCTTGCTCTGAAACCTAGGAATTAGATGACTCTTCTGATTTCACATTCCAGTTTTCTAGCTTAACCCACCACAGCAACATTTTCAATCTCTCATATGAAAAATATTATTATTGGCCAAAGTTAAGCTCTTCCAAGTTTCCAGACACTGTGAAGATCCTGAAGATACTGACAAATTTGACAAATGGCATGAAACCCAAACTTTGAGAAATTTGGAATTCAAGTGTGTGTGTGGGGGAAATCAGCATTAGGGCTTGGAAAATTTGTAGCTGAACCACTAAGTGAAAGAATTGGCTGTGTCCAAACAAGCACACATTTTAACTGAGCTGCAAAATACATTGTTTTGGTTTCAGAAGAAAACTAGCCAAGTCTTATCATAAGTTATCTGGTGTAGACAAATACACTTACCATCCCAAAATGAGCACTCAAAATCAAATGGAAGTCATTGCTTGTTATAAATATTATCTTTTTCATACTGATTTTTACTTTGTAAACCAGAAAGTTGAAAGTAACCATGAAGGGTGTAAACCACAGAAACAAAACTGGCAGACTTCATATAGATGCAGTTCCCCACTTCTGGGATGCAATTCATGGAAACAGTAGTTTTGGAAGTACTGCCAAGGTAGGCTTTAAAGTAGGTATATATATACTTTCTTTTTAGGGGGAAAAAAAAATTGAAAATAGGGTGTTGGAGATGGATGCTCTCATGAAGAGCACAGAAAGAAACCTATGCTTCAACTATGTTATTTTAAAGTTTGTTTGATCTATGCCTACAATGTAGTATGTTAGATTCTGTCACCTCTTTAGTTGTGACAGATAAGTTTCTGTGGACTAACAAACATTAAGTATCCTAAGTTAATACCTATGTATATATCCTTGCCCCCCAGCACTTTTATAGTGGCTATACAATAGCTCTGCCTCTTTCACTGTAAGATTACATGGCTTGAATTATTTCACATTTATTGCGGAATGCACAGGACAGGAGAATGCTGGCTGAGGTATGGAGGAGTGGTCCTGTCTTGTTTGCATGCAAAAGCTTGCACTCAGTCCCCATATTACCTTTTTCTAATGATCATACTCTTATTTAGTCTTACTGAGGGCACAAGAAATGTCTGAGGATAGCTGAAAATAGCTCACTGTGTACAAGTAGCACCCAGGAAACTTGATATCTAAAATGTTTAATAAACTTTTCACAGTTGTTGTTATATCAACAGTTTGAATAATAAATGAGAAATTAAAGCAGCTACTCCTGCTGTCATTTACCCTGGGGTAGGGCTAAGTCTGGAAGGCTATAAAATAGGTTACAGTTGTTCACAGGCCTGTGCAAAACTGATGTGAGAATTTAATTAGGCCCAAAGTATCACTAGAGTGAGGAATGTAAGTGAGAATATACATTGCTTGTTGCTAACACGTAAGAAAATTAATCTCCATAAGTGTCTTTTTTACACTAAATTTGGGAAACAAATTATAGTCAATAAAACCAGTAGTAAAATGTAGTTGTATTCTGGGTGTTTCAAGATGCCAAGGAAAATTTGTTCAGGGAAATATACATTAATAACCATACAGATGCAGTTTTTCCATTGAAATCCATGAAGCTGTGGGCACTCAGCATCTCACAAGGGACCACACTGCCACCTCACAGCAGAGGGTGCCTAATTGCCTTTCATCTCACTGAAGTTTTAAATAGAAGGTGGTACAAATTACTTTGTTTCTCATCAGTCAGCAAGCTGTTTATTGCAGTAAATGAGTCATGCCCCTGTATTTCTGCCATACTAGTTCAGAGGTCTACAGGTGTGATACCAACAATCAGAGATCTTATTATAGCCTGTAGGTGTAAAATTATTTTTCTTTCTTTGCATTCCTGCATAGATTTCATTTGCATTTTTTCCAGTATTCTTTCATATCCATCATCAGAAGTTCTCAGTAGTGATTACCAGCTTTTGTTGTTGTATGTTGCTTTTCTGCTATTTGGTAGAGTCTATTTTTGATATTGCTTCTGACTACTGCATGTGCAGGCTTGTCTCAGCAGTTCAATCCTGAGTGTCAGGCATTCAATTAAACAGGGTATTTTATTTTATTCAGGAAGACTGCAGTGTGTCTAGCCCAGTAACTATCTGACTGAGTAAGAAGGAAGGAAGGCAAATATTTCTCTTGAAAATGGCATAACATCTGCAGCCAAATGTGAAAAGATCACAGGATTAGCTTTTCTTTAACACTATTATTTCCTTTCAAAAGAGTGTAAAATTTTCAGGGATGAAGTTTAATACTGGGTGTTATTGCAATAAGATTGGTTTTGCATGTGTGACATAGCAGCAATAAATTTATATATCGGTTTTGGATAATACCTCTTGGGTATATGCATTTTAGGGTTTTTTTGTGAGTTCTTATACAAGACCATTTTAAGGCATGCATTTTCAGGTGTGTATATACTGATCTATGTGTAATATTTGGAAAGTTTTACATTTCAAGCAACTTTTTTTTTCTATGCATTTGAAGTTCTTGACTTCACTTGGACATTGAAATTTGGATGCAAAAAAAATATTCAGGTGTGATTAAGAAGAGTTTAAAATTCCATACTTTATGCTACAAGTATGGTATTAACAAAACACACTCACGTGTGTAGTTATTACTTAAGCTGTAAACTTCTAAGAAGCACCCAATGACTTGGTAGCCAGTGACCTGTTTTCAAAAACAACTTTATACTTTTAAGATCATAGCTATGTTGTCTTTTTAACTTTACCTAAAACATGCTCCTGAGGCTCATCATCAGCATTAGCTCATCATCTTGCCAGCCAACCCACTGAAGTAAAAATAAATGGATGTTTTAAATAGCTTAAATAATAAGGTTTTGCCAGCTTGACTCATGTTGGCTGAAACTGGTTATCGAGTGTTCCCAGGAGTAAGCCACTGTTGGAACAGAGGGGATGGAGCTTGCATGAGAGTGTGTTAAGTAGCTGAGGACTCAAGTTTATACCCCTTCACTTACCCCAGCTAAAGATAGAGGACTGCATGTGCCCATGGCATAAAATACCTTTGATTTACTAGACACCTAAAAAACTGTAAAGTCACTATTGAAAATAGGATTTGGACTTAGAGATTTTTCCCACAAGAAATAGTCTTGCTACAAGAGTTAGTCGTCCAAGTGGGGCATATATTGTTCCATATATTCAAATTTAAATTTTGAATGTAAAATATCAAATGGTTTAAGTAATAGTATAACTAATTGTTTACAGGTGATTAGGACATTAACAGCTGTTACTGTACATTTAGATAACATACAGAGTGTTAACTACACCCGCAATCTGAGTCTGCATTACAGTTAATTGCCATTCAGTAGCAGTATTTTCCACTGGAATTTATTTGCAGGTCAAATGGCAGGAAACTGGTGATGTAAAGTTCATAGGTCCAAAAAATTTAAACAGAACAAGACAAGCTTAATGTCTACATACAGTACTAGTCAGCTGAACATTTCTTAGATGAACTACCTAAGTGGAATTGACATTTCTGAGTGTGATTTCATTAAATAATGCAGCACTACTTACATCCAACTTTCAAAGACAGAAATACAGTAAGACTAGATCTGTTAGTATAAGCCATCTCTCGTGATAAACTCTTACTTCTCAAGCTGTACTGTATTTTTCAACCTTAATAGAAAGAAGTCAAAAGGAATGACTTTTTCTTAACAACAGACTGCTGCCTTCTCTTTTCAGATAAGGATAATGCGTTGTCAAGAGCTGAACTAGCTCCTGCTGGTGTATTAATTAATACCACCACCTGGATCTATCAACAGCAAGACAGCCAGGTTCACACTAGGGGATAAAAAACAATCTGCACCTTGTCAGCCCTGCCACACTGGGAGTAGTCACAGGTCTGCAGCCCCTGGTAATTACTCACCCGGGTCTTCACACTGCCTGCATTTCCATTTTGATTGTTGACATTGCACAGTACTGCCTCATCTGCCTAAAAAGGTGGGGAAAAGTGAACAAAGTATATCAGGCCTGGTAATTACACCACTGTCACCTCTCACTCTCCCAGCTATTGGACCCCATCAGTAAAATGATAGTTGTCAGTCTCCTGTTAACTGTTTCATTAAAAGGGAATGATTACGTTAAGTTGAGTGAATGAGTTGACACTAAGAATCAACACCTTCTGAGCAGCTGTGAAAACATTTAGAATGGATTTATGTACCAAGACCCTAAGTGGAATGAGAAAGAAAAACTACAGGTTGAACAAATTAATAAAAAATGGGAAAAAATCTTAATTCAGATTAATTTTCTGTGGTTGGAAAAATGGGTTCAAATTCCTGAAAAGAAAATAAACCTGTATTTTTAAGGGTCTGCATATATTTAACAGAAAGCACCTATAAAACAATGAATTAAACTCCACTGAGAGGGATTCTCTGTGTCGTGCCAGGAGATCTACATTTCCATTATATTCCACATTTTTTTAAAGTATTTGTGGTTTTCATCTGTTGGTATCAAGCAGACCATTTCTTTCGGGACAGGAAAAGAAAATGTCAATGGTTTCTGCGTGAAACAGAAAAAGCTAGGCTAAGAATATGTCAACAATTCTGACCCATATTTAAGGACTGACAGCATAACTCAGTGCATGCTCATGTTGCGGATTCCACAGGATGAATCCACAGTGTTCATTAAAACTCACTCATTTGGATTTGTTAATATAGAAAGTATTATATCAAAACTGATTTACAGTATAGTTGACAAGGTGATTTGGGAGAATGTGCCAGTGATATGATTAGAGAACTTCAGACATGCTTCTACTTTGTTTGCTGAATTCTTTTAAATCAAATAATACAGAAGGAACCTGTTAACAATGTTGATACATGGAGTGATAAGGCATATATGGAGAGACAGATGTTAAAGAGGATCTTATTTTAAGGCTATGAACATCTGCCTCACTTGTGGGATATTGGAGGAGACAGGGAAGGAGGTCTTTGTGAGTAAGAAATCCAGGATAAGACTGTTAAGCTTGGTGCAATTTATTGTCCATTTCTTAACAGAATGAATTGTCAGGTGAAGATCGGCTATCAGTAGTTAGATACATGTGGAAAATGCAGCCTTGCATGCATCATGAAGATAACGATGGCTAAATACTACTTAATGAGCACTTAATGGCGTTTGTAACTCAAATTCATCACCTGCTATAGCAAGAACAAAAGAATTCCAAATTTATAGTCACCTTTAAGTCCAAGGTGTCTCCTGCTCATACCAGTAATCAATAGGACTTGTGTATTTGTTATATTTTATCAAAGGAAAGGTAATAGAGATATTTATAGCCAGTTCAGAGGACAAAGATTCTCCCATACTTCTGCTACAAAGAACAGCCACCTAACCAACCAACCAACCAGAAGGGTTACTGTGAGCTCTAGAACAGAATTTAGATCTCTGTAATGTCCATTTCTCATATGGCTTTATTATTATTATTATTGTTGTTGTTGTTGTTACTATTATTAAGCATGGATATTTTAAATTTCTGCAGGAAATGTCCCTTTTGATGGTAAAAAATGCAAATTTGTTGAATCAGAACATTTCTAAAAGATTCAAAGAGAACATATAGCTTTGATGCAGGGATAGCACTTTCTAGTGATTTCTTTTTCTGAGTCATTGTTTAGGCAACAGTTAGATTCCCATTTTGTGCCTTCATTCTCATAGGTAAACTCAGTTAAATAATGTCTGAACATGGAGATGTACAGGAAACAGCTAGACAGAAACATCACATACAGTCTGAAGGTTTAATCCAAAATATTCCAAGGGGCAAAGAAATTCTTTGTCTCTGCCACAAAGTCTGCAGCAACCTGGTATGAGTGAGGTCATTCTTCAGACAAACTAGATTTTTAACTTTACAGCACTTTTATTGTCAGTTCTATAAAGCATCTCCTAGGTGCTTTAGTCTGAGACAAAAGGTAAAAAAAATCAAGGCAAGGACTAGCCTTTCAAACAAAATAGAATTTGCAGTCAAACAGAATCATTAAATCCATACAAAGATTCCCTGAATAGTCTTACTGGGATATGCCACTGAGTAGAGAACACCAATGCTCTATGCTTGGCTTTCTGTTTGTTTCTGCTGGAACGTCTGTGTTTGAACTACAAATCTGAGAGTTTTGGTCCTCCTTTGAGAAACATGTCTCTCTGTGTCAGTTTTAAAGATCAACAATAAAGGGGTTCATACTGTAACTCCCTCAAGTTGTAAGAGGCAGCTGTTGGGAGAGCGGTTGAGGTCGAAGGGTTTTAACTTTGGAAGTTTCTTTTAATTTGCTCAAGATTTTCTAACTTTCAATATCTTCTGCCAACTCTAAGTCAGGATGCATGGCAATTATCAGTGTATGGAGTGTGATGGATTGAAGAGGGCTCAATGTGTAGCTCTTCACTGCTTTGGGGATGGAAGACTTCTCTGGAGTTGAAAATGAGGCATGTGTTGTTTCTTATACCATACTTTTCAGACTGTTTTGTTGCTCAGGAGGGCTGAGATGGTTTGGTGTTGCTTTTAGGGACTGTAAATTTTGTGCTTCAAAATACTGTGTGTTATTAAATCTCTGTTGCCCACTGTTAATTAGGAGGATGATGACCAAACCAAGAAATTGGTAGGTACGCTATTGGTTTATTCCTAGTATGTTTTTCTTGTACCTGGTGCCAAAGTAAACAGCTGTGTATTACTTTGTGTTTACATAGTGCCAAACCAAGGAATTCAGAAAAGTGCCATAAATAATAAACAAAAACTTTCAGCCAAAAATGGTTGATGCAAAATAAATAAAAATTGCTTGGAAACAAGCCTTCCTGAAATACAATTTGAATTCACAAAACAGAATTCCTTTATGAAATAATTTACAGAAAGATAATGTTTAATTCCAATGTCAAGTTGTATGAACTGCAGGTAATGTAGGTAAAGAGCATACGTTGCCCTAGCTGTGTTTCTATTTTAAATAAATGTTGTGTTTATGTATCTATTCCTTTTTTTAAAGCAGCAAAACAAATAGGCTGATTAAAAAACAATACGCTGACAGCAGTTGTGTGGCCAAAGGTGCTGCTCATTCTAGCTCAGTTTTCTGTTAACTCTTCCATTCGACTTCTTTCATCATTTTCAGCCACTTAAGTATCATTTAGTATGAGATATGCGGTGGTAATATAGTACTTCACATCCTCCTTTTCTTTCACCTTATGTTTTTGTGTGATTGAGATTAAATAGATTTTGAAATAATTTTGGAATTATGCTTGTAAACCAGATACAGTGAAGTGCCAGGGACAGTAAAATTACTGCATCACAATGCTGGCAAATAATTTTAAAAACTGAGACATGACTTTCAATTTTATTTTGGTTTGAAACCTATTAAGGTTAATGAGTGGCATCTTCTCTTGACTTCTCTCATCATGTAATTGCTGCGTCAGGTCACAAACCCTTTATAATAGTAATAAAAAAAGCTCTCAGCTTGAAGCAAATGAGTCAGTAGTTCCACTGTAGCAGAGTGGGGGAGATGTTTTTTTAAACCAATGTGTAATATATCAATATGCCCAGAAAAAGAGGAAAACATCCTTTTCATCAAATATAATTCATTACTAACCATAAACCAGTCCACAAATAAATGCATCCTTGTTATCTTGTACTCTGCTTATTCTTTCCTTCCATCAGAGGTTCTGGGAGTTCGGAAGTCTGGGAGTACAACCTTGTCCCCCGTCCATAACAATGGGGGTTATGGACAAAAACTAATGAACATTCAAAGGGACTGGTCTACTATACAGAACTATCATGGTACTATTTTTAAGGAGGGATCATTTGCATTTGAAACACAGAATTGTTGACATAAGCCCTTCTCTTGCTATATTGTTTCGAGTTATAAACTTATTCTGTAGGTTTTTTGTCTTAAGTTTGTTTTGTCATGACAAAACTTTTATTGATCGAATATCTTCTCCTGCACGTTTTCTCTGTCTTTTTTACTTGTAATCTATTATTAAAGTGCTTATTTGAATTGAAGGGTAAAGACAGAAACTGTTTTACTCTATTAAAAGTTTCTGAATATACAGGCAGGTATCTACCCAGTAGAACTACTCAGCTCAGGAATATACACCTAGGAACACAGAGCAATTAGATATAGAGAGAAGTCTAGAAGTTATGTTTTGCTCATTCATGCATTCTTCTAATATAGTTTTATCCATGTAAACAATTGTAGCTCAAAAAAGTGATCAAAATTTTAAACTTGTATTTACACATCAACTCTGCTGATGTTGTTAATACCTTATCTTCTGGAGGTCTTCCTCAAAATGTCAAAGATTTCTGCCAAAAAAGGCCAGCAGCCCATAAGTGGAATCCCAGGATATTATATGTTTAAAGCTGACTTGTAGACTGAAGATTCCCAAATTACACGTATTTTCTTAGTTAGCTATTTTAGACTTTATATGTTCACACACTTAAGAAAAATTAAAACCACTTCCAACAGCTTGAAGTAGATACGTTATTTTACATTCCCCTGATATAATAAACAGCATAAGTGATAAACATTGTGTATAATAAACACCAAATTCTGTTTTTGATAGGTTAATTAGAACTAGAATTCTGATTTTTTTTTTCTCCCTCTCACTGACACATTTTTCTCACAGAAGTCAGAAAAAATATTCAGTCCCTGTTTCTTGTAATTTTGATGTCTCTGTGATTTAGTCTATAAAGTTTGTTTTGTGCATTCTTTTTCCAAAGTATGTGTAATGTAGGTTTTTTATGAGTAAGAGAAGATGCCCATTTGATTTATCTCTGAACAAGGGAGATCTAGAAGGAAGAGCTTAAAACTATATTCCTTCTGCAATATCTATTGTTCAGGCTCCAGTGATTTTTTTTTCAGAGAGCTACATTAGATAAGTTTAGGAAAAGATATGGTTTTAAAACTACTTATTCTTGAATATTTTGATTGTCAGAAAAGAGTCACAAAGTTCTCAGAGGGATATTTGTTCTCCATCCTTCCCAACCCCTCCCCTGCCACCCCCAGGATGCAGTACCACCACCACCACCCCCCGATACTTGAGAGACTTTACTAAAAATTATTGAGATGAAGTGTGACAACCTGAAATAAATTCCTTTTTTAGAATATTACAAGGGAATGGAAATAGATGTTTTAAAAGAACAAGCTTCAACAATAAGAAGTTATGATATAGTTCTGGCAGACAAAACAAGATGTCTTCAGATCAAATTTCTCAAGATCTGAGGGAGTAAATCCCTGGCTCAAAATGTTCTTGAAATGTTGGACCCTGTTCTACAGTCTACAGGCACAGAACTGCTACAGAAAAAGTCCAGTTCCATGGACAGCTCAAATATGGAGAAATCAGAATGCATTGGGATTAAGTCTTTAGGTATAAAATTGTAGAGAGAGAGATTCTTTAATCAGCTCTGTCACACGCCATACTGTGTTTGGATCTTGCTGAACTGAATCAGGCTGTAAGTCTGTATGTGTTTCAACTTCTTCTCTAGCATGGAGAATAATACTTGCATCTTAATCTCACATGGCCCTTAGCGTGGAAGATGTTGAGAAACTGCTATGATAGTGTCTCTGTAAAAACACAAACTTTACTACAGTGCATTTTTAAAAGCAATGTTAATCTATGTGTTTGTGTTTGATTAGTTTAGTCTATGCTAGAAGATTGTAGTCAAAAGATAACTCTAGAGTTTTTAAGCTACATCATGTAGAGTATTTTGACTCTTCCCTTTCCTTAACATGTTTAGTCAAATATCTCAACATTAATCATATTTAAAATTCTCATCATTCCTTAGATTACAAGACCTAGACATTGATACCTGTTTGGCACCACGTATCTAGCAATATGCTGCTGTGCTAACAGTGTCTTGCAATTACAGATTAACTCATTTTGAGCAGCCAAAATCATTACACTAGTAACATATGACAGGTTGGGATTTTGGTTTCTTTCAGCATCTGTAAATAAAGCAAAGGTTTTGGTGCTTTTCTTAAAATTGCTAAACATACGTATTTTATACAACCTTCCATATACTTCTTATTCTTTCTTCTTCACTAGCAGATTCCAGAGTTGGAAACGGATGTAAATATAGCATGACCAGGTAGCAAGGTGCTAACAAACTATAAAATATTTATTTTGGCATACTTTTTTCTCACTAAATGATATATTTCACTACCATTATATGGAAATCAGGCACACAAATGACTTGCACATCAATACAGAAAATAAACATGTCTATTTTTAGAGACCCTAATTTTTAAGCAAATACATCAGAGACAGACAATATACAACATAAGCTGCATGTATGTAAGTGGATTTCTACACAGTGAAAATATACGAATTTCTTTGAATAATGTTAATTTCCACATCTTTCCGATTCCCATTTGTTTTCTTTTCTTGAGGTCTTCAGTCCAGTCGTGTAAAGTCCATTTATGCATTGTATAGTAAAAAGGAGGCTCCCTTGTGTGAGAAGAGCTCCTTTCATCATCATGCCTGTGGAGGATTGAAAGTGAAGTGAGAGAATTGCTTCATAGTGTCACAATTCCAGTGATTTTAAAAAAAAAAGGGCAATTGATGATCAACAAGAACATTGCTCTTTCACTGTTAATAACAGGGATTTCCATGACCTGTTTTGCTCCATTTAAACAGACAAAACCCAAAAAACCTTCCAACGCGAATCAAGACTAAGTCAGGACAATTGAACTAGTGTACTGAAACTGTTTTAGAAAATGCAGTTTCTTTGCCGCACACTATAGATGTGTATTCTGTTTTTATTCCCCTCCAGACTTCTTAAAATCACATTGTTATCTTAGTCTTTGAAATGTAAAAATGCTGGGACATCAAAGAAATATTGTGATGGTCAAAGAAATTTAGAAGGAGAGTGTATATAATGAATACTTAACACCGGAGGTTTACTTCATTTTTTTGTGAAGATATCCATTGTAGCAACTTAGAGCCGGAAAATGAGGCATGAAATTGTTTGTAGAAGGTTCAGTAAATTGAATGTTAAGCATTTGTATGTTTGCTGCAAAGCTAAGCTTGCAATTTTAGTCATAACATGGGTATCTTTGCATTTGTTCTGTAGCTTGTTTAACAAAAAGCAGATAAGAAAACCTTACAGCAGCTGAGAAAAACATTTTGAAGAATATAAGAAGAATACAAAGACCAGCTCTTCAGGAGATACAAATGAGGATGGCCTCCTTGATTAAAGTGGTGTTTTACTCTAGCTGAGGATCTGAGAAGTGCAGTGAATTAACCTTCTCAAAACTTCCGCAATGGGATTCAAACACACCATAGTGATCTAGAGCCAGATAGTCTGCCATTACACTACACAAAGCTACTCAGATCTGCTACCATGTTTATACAGCTTGTAGTATTTGGGGTTGCTTGTTTAAAGCTTGCTTCACTGCCTTTGCCAGGGTTTGCCATTCCCTTTAGGAATGTTCTGCTTGCAGAAGTTTGAAATCTCTGTTTTGATTCTGTTGCCTTCAGTCAAGATTGCCTGTTATATAAACTTTTCCCTAAATAAGTAGTAAGTTGCATAATGTGATGGGTGATCACATTCTCCCATGACAGAGGATGTCATACGACCTGCCATATGAGTAGAGGTACGCACACTTGGGGATGCCTACAAATGTTAATGTGGCGAATGGCATTTTTGAAATGGGAAGGAGGCACCACGGAGAGGCCTTCTAAAACTATTTATACTGCCTGTGTTTTTCTGTTCTAACCCAAGAAGCCCCTGGAACAGAGGACAGCGTAATGTTTTGCTAGCCCAGGATTAGTCCATGTGCTGTAGAATATGCATCACAGTTTCCCATCCTTTTTCTCCACATCCTGTTTCAAGTAACAGTGGCACTTTCAAACTTTCATGAAGGTCAGCTAGCTCAAGTAAACAGAATTGCCCAGAAATTGTTTCTATTTTCCTCCTTACTCTCCCACAATCTTCTGAAAAGATTTAAATAATTTTCTCATGACATGTGGTGAAGGTTGTAGCTTGCAGCTGCTTTGGCATTAGATGCATTCTGAACCAAACAGAGAAACCCCATTAAATTTCAGATTTGCAAATTTGAAATCTGCAGCTTTATTTCCTGCTGTCTTCACTGGCATTGTATTAGTGTCACTAAATTAATACAAAGCAGTGAGTGCGTACATCAGTGTGAAACTCGTAAAATTAAGTGGATGATCAAGTTCCAGTAATTTTAACTGTCAGACTTGTTTGGACACAGAATCCATGGATTCTGGTCCAACCCAGCTGTTTGAGATTTTTGTTTGTTTGTTTTTATCGTTCATTTAGATGTTCTGCATAATTTTCTATGTCCCTCAGAAAACAGCTGAAATTCATGCACCTTTGATAGATGAATTTGAATGGGTTTATGTCTTTGCATTTCAAATTGTGCTAAAACTCTATCCTGTACAGTATCTGAACAGATATTTGGATCTAGCTACTAAGCTTATAAACCATACGCGGTGTAAGACATTCAACAGGGCTTACTTTCTTCTATCTGGTATGTTAACATCTTACATCTGTATTGAGATTGTTTTTAGAGATCTATCCTTTTTGAAGATTGTTTAATTTTTGTTAAATTATGTTCTGTAAATTGTCGATACAACTTTTCATGCCTGCAAACATACATTTGCTTAGGTGGACAATGTTGTGTTATATTGTTTTGTCTTTCACCAAGGCAATTACTCCTGCACTACATATCTCATCCGGTCACAAGCATCTACAGACATTCCTATTATTGCAGACTGCTGCTTAGAATACTTTTTGACTTGTTATTGTCTTGCACCATTTTTCTTTTTTTTCCTTGATTTTTGACATCTGAGGAAAAATATACATTCAGGCGGTTACAATGTTGCTGCCTGGTCTCTGCTCTAGTCAACCACAAGACAGCTCAAAAAGCACTAGAGGAAGAGGAAATTAAAAGGCAGTGATACATGATCTCTTTTCTATGCTGCTTATTGAAAGATCAGGGGTATGTTATCTAGAAAATGGCTTTGCCTTTCTTGCTTGATTTTTGATCAAGAGGTGTTCATACCCATGTGTTTTAATCTCTCTGTAAGTTTAACATTGACTGTTCTCCATGTCAGCTGTGGTCAATTTGGGCAATTTACCATTGTGTTTTAGTTTCCACACTTCTCAGCATCAGTGAAAATATTCAGTGGTTTTATACAATGCTTAAAAGACTGACAGACTTTTCTAAAAGCGTTGTTTTTGCCTTTTCCTAACAAGAAAGCAGGAATGCCAAGAACTACTATAGTTACCTAAAGTTATCACAGGTAACTATGAAGAGGGTAGAAAAAATTTGGTTTTGTTTAGTTTTCTGTTAGGGATTCTGTCAATACTAAGATCCTGATGCATCCAAACCTGATTTTCTTTTTAATTTTATTTATATGTATAGACATCAGTCCATCACAATACATTGTAAAAGGCAATCTGTTTACAGGGCACATGACAAATACGAAATGTATTCTTCTCCTTAAAAAAAGAATGTGAAAGCTAAGTTAGGAATGGGCCCAAGCAAAAATAAGATGAAAAAAACCCATTGTTTTTGATGTTGCTCTTCTGCTTGTTTGCTTACTTGTTTCCCTTTGCACTCCGTGCTGCTGTTTGACTTATGGTCTCCATTTTCTTTGGACTTTAGATACTGCAAGTACTGAATTTAAAGCTGTTCACACTTAAAATCCTTTTACAAGTTAGCATTTTTTTTCATTTGGGGGATAGGTCTGTAGAGGAATACTAGTTGAACTAGTAAGACTCACAGGTTAGTAGAAATCATTACAACTAGAACACTTTACACATACAGAATCTTCATCTCCAAGATATTTTTAATGAGTCTATATGTTCCTAATTTTGGGATTACAAGAAAGACAAAGATGATGCTTTATCTGAAACAGAATATATGATATGCAGCATGTCTCTTCTTTAGGCTACATCTGCGTTCTAAATATTTGTGCACAGATTTGACTTAATTTTATATTTTTCCTGTTATTTTAATTAATGTAGAGAAAATAGGTTGGCTTCGTCTAAGTTTTAAGTACTTATTTACACTAAGAGAAACCTAGCTGCTGCATACATGGACCAGCTCAGTATGTGCTATTTCACCACATCAGGCCCAGTGCAATTTGGTCCCCTATTTACTCCAAGACATCTTAAAGCAGAGTCCTTCTGTGATATCATAACTGAGGAAAATGTTTGAGAATATTGAGAAACCTGTAAATTTACAACCCATTTAATCAGCATATTTTCATGAAGCTGTGAACCAAAATAAAATGTCAGTGCAGCCAGGACTTCCACGTGGGTTGAAAAATTCTGCTAATATATTGGGATGGACAGGAATACTCAGTATATCAAAAGAAACCTGATGCCATCCCCGCACACAATTTTTCTTTCTTTTTTTTTTTTTTTTAAATTTAAGGCTGATACCAGGTATGTGTGATGTCAAAAATGTTTAGACATCTTTGATTCAGAATAGTATTTTCAAGGGAAGACTCCCAGTATAGGCAGAGTTGATGTACAATGATAACAATTTATTTTGCATGTTTGGTCTTTTGTAGAAAATGCATGATTTGTTCAAAAACGGAAAATCTGCTGCTGTGCATTAATTGCTTCAGATGCCCTCCTCAGATATACTTTATCTGCCTGAATTAGGAGTAGAAGAGATCTAATGTGTCATTGTTTGTTCAATAGTCATAATTTAGATACCAGCTTTATATGAAGTTTAATAATGTTATGAACTGGATATAAAATGAGTGTGTGTAGGTGTATACATATAATTCTCTATCATCATCTCTCTGTAGATGCATTTCTCAGGACATTAAGTACACACTTTAAGGACTCGGTGGTAATTTCAGTCTTCAATACAATACTTGAGAGGGCAGTTAAAGAAAATCTATTATCCCTTCCTCCCTCAGGAAAGATAAGTAGTGTGGGAAATTAGTTCCTATTGCCAAATTACACTTTATCCTGGAGGGGCGGCTAAAGAACTTCCGTTCTTGTGTCATATATTGCACATTCTGACTTTCTTCATTCACTGAGAAGATACTGGTTTACACAGGATGAAAGAACAGGGAAGGTAACGTCCAATCGGTTCCTCTCTCATTTGCATGCACTTCTATATATTATAATGCTAGTTAATTTTATCCTCCGTTTCATTCAGTTCAGCATATGAGATGAGTCTGGGCTTCAGTGGCCAGACTAAAATGTAATTGTTTTCTTTGATCAAAAGGGGCTATATACCAAAGACACATATTTGGCCTATGTGGATGCATAACATTTGTTTCTTCAGGCCATTTGATGAAAGATGCTACCAGTTTCAGAAGCTTCAGAGTTGGAGGACAGAATGAACACACTCTGCATGAACAATCAGAAAATGTAAAGTTGTTTTACTTTTTTTTCACTGATATAATTCTGACTAATGCATTATGTTCTATAATTTTTAATTCTTTACAATTTAGTAATTTAAACCTGTGCAACAAAATTCATGGAAGGATTACTCCTCCTAATTTGCTATCTCTTTTTATTCACTGTTCAATGATGGCAGTTATGATGTAAGACACCTAACCATAGGGAATCTTATCCAAGGTATTCATTCCTGTCCACTCATATTTACATTAAATAAAGAGTAATATTTTCTGTAGATTTATGACTGCCCTCATCCCTAACGTGGGGCCTAAGAATGTGGCTGGATTTTCTGTTTTGATACGTGAAGATATAAAACTTCCATGCATACGAAGGTTTAAATTAAAACAAAAATAAGGGGAGAGGGACTGTAGGTAAATCAAGCCCATGGTAGATTTTAAACTCAACAAAGGAAAAAAAGTAAGACAAATGACTGTGGCACCATAAGCTCAGGCAGCGAGCAAACTAATCTACACTGGTCTTGCTTTGCGTCAGCGATGTGCCCTTGTGGCAAAGAAGGCTAATGGTATCCTGGGCTGCATTAGGAGGGGTGTTGCCTGTCAGTCAACGGAGGTGATTCTTCTCCTCTGCTCAGCACTGGTAAGGCTGCACGTGGAGTAGTGTCCAGTTCTGGACTTCCCAGTACAAAAGAGAGATATATCTACTTCCTAATGGCCAAGGGCCACTAAGATGATGAAGAGATTGGAACATCTCTCATCTGAGGAAAAGCTGAGAGAGCTGGGATGGTTCAGCCTAGAGAAGAGAAGGCTTATGTACTTTATATATATACTTTTATATACTTAAAGAAGTCTTATATACTCATCAATATATATAAATACCTGAAGTTATAAAGAAGATCGGGCCAGGTTCTTTTCAGTGGTGCCCAGTGACAGGACAAGAGGCAATGGGCACAAACTGAAACACAGGAGGTTCTGTCTGAACATCAGGAAACTCTTTTTCTACTGTGAAAGTCACTGAGCACTGATCCAGGTTTCCCAGAAATTTTGTGAAGTCTCCATCCTTGGAGGTATTAAAAAAACATCTGTACATGGTCCTGGGCAGCCTCCTCTAGGTGGGCCTGCTTGAGCAGGGGAGCTGGACAAGATCACCTCCAGAGGTCCCTTCCAACCTCAACCATTCTGTGAAGATTGAAGATAAATTACAGATTCTGTGAAGACTGAAGATAAATTACAACTTCAAGGGCAAAACCCCTTTTTGTTCTCCAAAGGAAAATATAGGCTACAGATATTCCAATTTTAGAGACTCTTGCTTACCTGTATAAGCAATGCTTACTATCCTTCTAAGTACATGTTTCTTTGTCAATGATTTAGTTTGAGCTCCTGTTTCTGTCAGCAATATTTGGGGCTGAATCTAGGATCAATAGTTCTGGGGTGCTGAAGGAAAGAAAATAAACTATCAAACATTGTATTATATTTTTTCTGTTTCATGACGACTAATTTTATGTACTTCATTAACTCATTTAAACAGAGATTAATTCTAATAATGAAGGATAACAGAAGTTTCTCTTTTAAGATTTGCTCGCTTTGTAAATGTACCACTTGTTTATTTCCTGTACTCACGAGAAAGAAAAAACTTCAAAGCACTTTGCTATTTGATTCTGAGAACTATACAATCTCTTAGCCTGTCTGCCTCCATAAGCAGAGGAGATCCCTCCTCTGTTGGTGAATACTAGGCTTGACTGGTTTTGCTATCCAAAGATTTTGCCTCTGCGGTCTGTTCGTCTTTTTAGTATTAACGTTCCAATTGCATTTAAGTGTCAGTCATGAGTAGGTCCCTGCTGTGCTAAGTGCTTTATGGACATGTGCCTCAAACACCTTAGAAAAAGGGGAAAAGAAACAGTAGTTCAGAAAAAGTCAGTGATAGGGCTATGAATGGAGTCCAGACCTATATTTTGGACTAATACTGTGTGTATGGGAGGATGCTGGATGCCTCTGTGTCATTCTTCCCAGCCCACCTCCCATAAGCATAGACTATCTAGTGCAACTCTGTAGAGCAGGAAAAAATGGAGCAAAAAGTTTATTCATTTTATCCTTTCAAAAAGTGAGGAAAGTTAATATTGCCTAAGGTTACACAATTTATGCTTCTTGCAGTAACCTTGGAGAAGCAGCCATGGGAAGCCACATACCACGCTTTGTGGAGACCTGTCAGGAGAATAAAACCTGAAGAATACAGGAGAGAACACTGTGGAGTCTTCCACTATAATGAATAGGACTCTGACTCAAATTTTGTTTCCTGCATGTAGCATGTGTTTGTGCAGAGAACAGGATTTTACATGACTATTCTGTAAACCTTCAGACAAATCCCACAGAAGAAATATAGTAGGATTAATATTCATTATATAATTTTAGTTTAAAGAAGGATCAATTAACTTAATAAATACCTCTACAGCATATATGATGTAAATCAGTGATATTTTTATTTCTGAATTTAAAAAAGTTTTCTCCTCCTAACAGATATCTTTGTTTTAAACAGTATGAAAGAAGCATTAGGAAAAAAACTTTTGTAGTATAAGATCAAGAGATCCAGGAAGACACTTATTCTTCTCTGTTTCATGGTACAGCTCAGTTTGATATAGAATTTGTTTCAAACTAATTTGGGTTTTCCGCTGGGCTATTTTAGAGTCAGTTTATGAAGCTTTTGTATTCACTCATGAGCCCTTGTCTCGAGTAATTATAGAGTCTTAATGAAATTACTCCTGTGAGTAACTGCTCAGCATTATAAAGAGATTGTTTCAGAACCCAGCCTATAACTTGAGTAGATAGGGGATGATATTAGCTCTTTGAGAAGGTCTGTTCATTTTTTTATTTTTATATTGAAAATATTTTTTATTAACCATTTTTCTGTTTTTCAATGTTTGGCTTTTGATTTCTTGAAAAATCCTACCTTTAAGTCATTGCAAGCTTGAAATCTGAAGATTCTAATCCCAAAACACCAAAATAATGATTGGGATATTTTGATGTTCTAAGACTACTTAGCTCCATTACAGATTACATTATTTGTCCTTCTCTGCACTGAGCTGTACATATCAGCTGTTATCCATCACTCTATATAGAAATGGAGAAAAACTAAATCTCTTAGTGATCATACTGTGTAGGTATGAATTGATGAATTATTTAAAGGAGTAGTAGCCTCTTATTTATTGACATATGTGCTTTTTTCTTTTTCTTTGTTTTAAACACAGAGAATATTTATTCTGTGCTACTCAAGGCAATTATTTTTCTGTCATTAGAAAGCAATCATATTTCATATTATACAGATACCTTTTGGTCCTATCGGATAGAAGGCTAATATTGATAATTTCTCATTGGTTTCTGGATACTTTCCATCTGTGTTTTAAGTGAGCTTTTGTTGTTCCTGTTAACAACAACAAAAACCTCAGCTGGATTCTCAGCCACTTAGTAACAATGGCCCAATTTTCATCTTCACGTCCTTTCATTTTAAAATTGCTTGCGCAGGTGGTTGTTATACAGCTCTTTTCCTTTTACATGACTATAATGCATGTGGTTTGTTATCGGTCTGGTTTTAGACCAGACCACTTTGCAGCGATTGCACTGGCAGAAGTCTTTAATGATTGATTCCTTGCTGACCACTGCTGGCATCCCACAGGAGCATTCTTGGTGCCTGTTGTAGTAGGTCTGACTGCCCCTTTGATGCAGTTGAAGTCTGTTGTTTGCAGCTGTCTTGGCATCAATGTTCAAATACTTTAAGTCCGAAGCAAGTGGTTGTCCAAGTGAAATTGCAGGACATTGCCTCCAAATTTGAAAAGCCATTTTTGCCTCAATAGGTCTGTGTCTTGTGTGTTCCCTTTCTCCTAACCTCTTTATGTTCTTCCTCCCCTTCTAGTGTCTTTCAGATGTATGGCTTAAAAAAATTATTATCAAAAAACTCACATTCCAAAGCACTGTATTCAACTGAATTTTTTCATGACCATTCTGTTATTGTCAGGAAAAGGACAGGAAAAATGGAATGTTTCTGGTTGGAAAATTATATTCTACTTTCAAGATAAGTGAGCAAAATTATGTCAGTAATCCTCTATTAATGTTTTGACACGTACATTTCCACCTAAGTCATTACATTAATTAGCAATGAAACACAAAGCCCCCCAAATTTTTCTAGCAGTACACTCCAATCCTGACCCAGAGAACAAGCTAAATCAGCATGGTGGTTTCGATCTCATTGTGTTCTCCCATGAATGCACAATATGACTATGGTCTTTTGAGATATAAACACAGTACTATTTCCAGGAGATGGAGATCAGACACTCACTTCACAAAGTATATAGCAGTTATTAGATGATAACTATGTGGGCTAGACACGAAGTTCCAAGGAAAAGCTATTGAATGTTTCAAATTAATCCTGTAGCTGAGAAACTCTTCCTAGACACTTATTCACAGGAACACCATGTTTGTATTTAAGGATTTTTGCATGAAGACAAAGTTGTTCATATAATGTTGTTTGCTTGCATCATATTTGAGAATTCATCTTCCTTTGTTTTAAATCCTTTTGATAACAAACAGTGATTGCAAGTGTGTTGTGAGCTGCCTTTCCTGTAATACTATTAAGAGGAAGTAATGAAGCAGCATCGATGTACACTAGAAAGGGAAGGAAGAAATAAAGGGAAGACAACTCTATACTGCAGCAATATGACTAAAATTCATGCTGTTTTCCCAGATCCATAGTAGACACCGAGCCAGGAATTTTGAATTAGTAACACCTTCTCATGGCAAAGCTGAATTCCTGTCTGATGTTTTTAGTTTTCCCTTTGTTTTTAATGGGATTTCAGTTATGATCTGGTTTGTATTTACATTTAAACTCTTAAGTGGAAATATGCAAACTGGTCTGCTTCTCAGAATAGTCTTGAAGTGTCATAACTGAGCTCCCAAAGAGCAAAGCGCATACAGTCTTTAGCTGTTTTGGAAAACCTTTACTTTACACATTAGAGTTCACTCTAATGAGTGTAAATGAGTGTAATGAGTGCAGGAGGGAGGGGGGTGTTGTTTTTTGCAGCGGGGTGGGGGGTTGGTTTGAGCATGACAGCGGACAAGGAAGAAAAGCATTTTCCTGCAAACTTGTTCCATTCCATTTGGCAAACATCTTCCCTTAACTTTTTTTTTTTTTTTGATGAAAGTTGAAAACATAAAGTACGGAACTTCTTTAATACTAAGAAGTTGAACAAAGTTACTGTCTTATGGGATCCAGTAGGTATACAGAGACAACCTGTTTGTTAGCCATCTGTTTCGGAACAGGCCTTCTCTTTCAGTAGTGATTGAAAGTCATCAAATGTATAGCACTAGAAAAGATGATACCTTATCATAAGGAGTTCAGGCGTATTCCCTCCAGTAGAGGGCATTGATACTTGAACATGCAAGCCTAAATTCTTTGGGAATAATGTTACTAACAGGAGACACAGGATAAGTGTGACAACAAATCTTTTCTCCCACCCTACAAAACCAAAAATGAATATTGTCATATTTATAACTATGTGTTCACCTGCATCTTGTTTATCTCCCTGGGAACTGGAGAAACAATTTTTTTTTTCAGCTATCCACATACAATATGTGAAAAGCAATTTACAGCAAATGCCAAGGGTAAGCAAAAGAGAAAGCTTTTGAGGACAATTGCAATTCAGAGGCTAGGAATATGAGAGAAACAGTGCTTGGTCTACATATGAGCTCAGTAAAAATGTGACCTAGCTATGGAGGAACCTGCATGGAAGATGAGAGGTACAGGACAACTGTAGAAATGGTAACTGGCTCTAGGGTCATTAAAATAGAAGTGGTTCTTAACAAGCTGTCTTAATGATCGTTTTTCTGATTCTAAGTAAGTAAGGGTCATAGGATCTAAGTGCAAAAGTTGTATATTCCTAACCAAAAGAGAAGCATATCATTAGGAGATGGCTAGCTGACCACCTAGTGTGACAGAGCTGGCTAGTGACAGCATTGAAATCCTGGGTTTTGGTCACTCTCTAGCCAGTAAATGTTCCTGCATTCCCATAGCATACACTTCAAAATGTTGAGTCCTGTTTGCAGACCTTCTGTCATAAAGCTATGGTGAAAGTCAGTGGGAAGAAATAACTCGGTGCAATAAGTATTTTGGGAGATGCTCACAGTGCTAGATGATGCCAATTCAGTCTCTTATACTCAAGCAATCTTTTCCCTAAGGGAGCAGGGAAAGGAAAAGGTCCATGGGGATGATATTAATCATGAACTTACTCTTTTTTTTTTTTTTTTTGGTGCCTACAAGAGATCTGGGGATGTTTTCCTGTAGGAATGCTTTTAGTTTTATAGCCTTTTTTCCTTATGCAAGTAAGTGACTGTGTGATCTAGCAACCTGAGTTGAATAGCCAGTCCTTTAGGTCTTTCACAGGCTATGAATACAGTAAGAGCACTCAACCCTTCTGAAGATATGCAAATGTAGGCATTTAAAAGATTTACATTCATCTTTCACAGGCCTCAGAAATATAAATATGAAATATCCAGAACCTTGTCACTTCAGTAATAATTAAGCTGATGGCCTATTATGTTCGATTGCAAATCAATATAGTATCTTTTGGTGCCACTTGAGTTCTTGAGGGTTGGCTTGGGGCCAGGACTAGTTATACAATTGAAGAGCTGCAGCTGCACCGAAAACTTCTCTGCCATTTCCATTCAGAAAGAATAGACTGGTAACAATGGTGGCCAGCCTCTTCATAGTAATTGTGTGCAAGTACACATTTTGAAATAGTGTTTTTGTTCAGCAGGTGCTGTTATTTTAGTTTAATTTGAATTTTGAAATATGGAGGAGAGAAGGGGCCTAATCTTAACAGCATCTAACCTACAGCTGTTCAGAACAGGACAGCAAACAGCATATGTTGCTTAGATGAAAATCATAATTGCTTATTCTTCCTGGCATATTAGCAGACCAGTGCTGAGCCTCTGAAATTATCTAGCATTTTCAGGCTTTTACTTTACGAAGTGATCTACAATACTCTGGAAGAACAATTCTAGAACATCTGACTGTAAGTTTTCCCACAGGCAGCTACTTGGTTTTACATCAGAAAGCACAGAGTGGATAGATAGTTCACCAAGGCAGTGTCAGAATCACTGACCTCTAGAAACATCATTAAAGCAATGCAAAGTCTATGTTATTACAGTCCACTGCAAAAGCTGAGAAAACAGCTTGTAAAATGGTGATTTCTTGGGAACTTCTGTCTGTTTGTTTGCCTCTTCTCCTTTCAAAGGAATGGAAGTCCATGGGGTTTGAGGAGGACAGAAAGGTCACAAATTTTTGGAGTGTATACATTAGTCAAAAGTATTTACTGAATTTTTTGTCCAGTTTTCTTTTTTTGTTTGACCTGTTGTTTGGAGATTTAAAATCTGAGATAAATTACTTGTATTTCTTGAAAAATTTTTCTGTATAAGTGTTAGAATATAGGTTATACTAGAAAAGGCAAAATGAGAAAGACACAGAAAAGGTGTGATTAGAGTCAGAGTTCAGCACTTTAAATTCCTGTTATTGTAAGTCTGTCTCAAAAATCTGACTAAAAGCATGTGATTAAAAAGGTGCTGACAATGACACTTACCTTGAAAAGTAATGGACATGAATTTTAAGCATTCCAGATCATCTGACAAAATTTGCATGGTCTACACTAAGGTACGCTATTTAGCTCTTTGCAAGATCAGGGCTTAAATGAGAATTTCATGTGAATGAACATCCTTAGAATTGGAAAATCGTTATTAAGATGCCTTAAACCTGATCCTTTTCCTCATGGGTGCCTGCTTATGCCTGAGTCTTCTTAGTGGTCATTACAGAATGAATATCATGTAACTTAAGTCACACAACAGTTTGGCTCAAGCAAATTCATTAAAAGACCTCAGTGACTGTTCTATGTATAGAGAGTACTATTTACTCATTTCTACTTTGGGATTTGTAAAAACAATATGAGAGTTTTTCAAGAACTAATATCCTGTCAATTTCAGCAAATAATTTCTGGCTGTAATCTTATTTGGATCAAGATCCTGAGGGAAGGGAGAGACATGCATACGTATTACTGTGCTGCTCGTCAGCCCCACTGAAGATGCTGGTTTTGAACTAACCTCTGAGGGAAACATAAAATAATACAGTTGCAATTCAACATGCAAATAAAAACAAAGAATAAGGTTTCTTCATTGAATATTTCCCTGGAAACCCAGAGGTTTATATTGTTGAAAATGTTAAAGGAAAAGGGTATGATACATGAGACAAGCACTGTCTATTTTTGACAAAATAACTTCTTTAAAAAAATGAGATGCTTTTTTCTTAACGCTTTCCAAAGGAAGACAGAAAGTCAAAAGTACTGAATAATGTACAAGATGATTTTTTTCATAGATCTTCTGGGAAGGTTGACTAGGTGAGGTAATCTGCTAGGTCTGCTACTCATGAATAAAGAACTAGTTGAGATGACAGTCAATGGCAGCCTTTGCTGCAGTGACCAGGAAATGGTGGAATTTAAGATCCAGAGGGAAGTGATGCATGTAAGCAGTAGAATAAAACCCTTGGTTTTCACAGTGCTTCATCTTATTTAAGGAACAGGAACATGGGGTCCAATGGGAGGCTGCCCTTCAGGGCAGAGAAATTGGTTAATTATCAAAGCCAACCACCTCAAAGCACAGCAATGACCTATTCCAGTGTACAAGAAAATGAGCAGGTGTGGCAGAAGGCCATCTTAATTGAACAGTGAATTCCTGACCATGCTGAAATGCAAAAAAGTAGTGTATGAGAGGTGGAAGCAGGGACAGGCTGCAAAAGAGAAGACTGCTTGCAGACATGAAAGTGTAATTAGGAAGGCCACAACTACCTTGACTTTAGCAGGGCTTTTCCCATCTTTGCACAGCATCCTTATAGCCACATTTGAGAGACATGGACTGGATGGGTGTACTGCAAAGTGGTTGGACTATTGGGGTAAAATGGTAGTAGTCAGTAGTTCAGAGTCTTAATTGCAGCTGGTTATGAGTGGCCTTCTTCTGGGGCTGATACTTTTTAATGTTCTCATCAATGACCTGCACGCTGCGTTCTCATCAAGGTCATGAATGACCCAAAATTTGGGGGAGTGGTTGCTATGATGAAGGTGTAGGCAGCCATTCAGAGGAACCTTACTGAGCTGAAGAAATGGAATGACAAAAACCTCACTGAAACTTGAAAAAGACAGGTAGAATGTCCTGTAGCTGGGGTGGAACAACCCCATGTATCAGTAAAGGTTGTGAGCCTTTGAAATTAGCTCTGCTTCAAGATGACCACCAGAGATCCCTTTAAGCCTTATTTTTCCCATTATTTAGTCTGGAATTTCATGCACTCACAAGCCATTAAAAACTGATGTTGACTCTTCTGCTTGGACAACTAAGGACAGATTCTGGCCTTCAACTTCAGATCACAACAGCTTGATGTATGGAAGAGTTCGTAGTAATCTTTCCAAGGATGTTCGCCTATTCTAGATTTAATGTGAGGGCAGAAGATAGATATGGCATTTGTGGGTGCATTGTGTTAGCTCACCTGTAAGCAACAAGTCTAAAAATGTGGCAATCCCTTGTTGAAGTTCTGGCAGAGTGGAAGGCCACCTCTTGACACACTCCACAAGCATGTATGGTTTTCCAGCGGAGATTTTTCCTTTCCACCCAGTTATATGTAGCTGACTATGTATTTTGGTTTTCTAAGTTGAGCATTTTAACATGCAAGATCTTTCAGGATAAAGTCTGCTAAACATATATAATCATCAAACTGTATAGCTTTTTTAAGCAATTATGGATACGCTTAGAAGGAACTTTGCAAGTGGAACATGAAGTTAAGTGAGGTTGGAAAACACAGGTTCATCAGATACTTCAGCTACCTGAAATGCTTTTCGTTGCTGTCTGACACAATATAAAATGGCAATTGCAGGTACTCCCCCTTTGTAAATCACTGTGCTTCTAGAATCAGTAAATTCCAAGCATTGTGATTTTACTAATGGATGCACTATGAAGAAATATAATTAGGGCTGGGCTGATGTGTATACATCTTCAGAATTTTGTTTTGCTGTCATATAACAGCTGACCTCTCTAAAAACTTCAGCTCTTCTTCCCACCCACCCCACCCCACTCTCCCGCTTCCACTCCCTCCCTCTCCCCTCCAATCTAAGCAAATCTGTAACTAGATGAATTGGTTCGGGCATTTTAAAGTAACAGTAACTCCAAAGTGTTAGAATTTTATATGGAACAAAGTCTATTAACCTCACTATATCCTATATAATCCCAGCAAGTATTTTAAAATTCCAGTGATAATAAACATCAATTTTTGTATTTGGATTTTCCTTCTAATTGTACTCTCTTTGTCAAAGAACATCTATATGTATTGCTTGGTACCTCTGTCTGTTATAAAATTTGCCTGATGTTTTGTTATGGGACAAGGTTCTGGGAGCTTAAAACTTTGAAAAAATATTAGCTGCTTGATTTGAAGTTCAGCATGCTGCTTGCCTGCATCAAGGCTGAATATTTTTAGAATACCAGCTAAAGCAGTTTAAACCGTATTCAAGAACAAGGCAACATTTAAAAAAAAAAGTTTCACTTACATTAAAAACTTCTGTTACTCTTTTCTTTTAAACAAATCGGATATTTTAGTACTGAACATTTTTATCTTTGAGTGTTTGACTTTTTAAACGTAATAATATTATCTGAATCTAGTTTTTCCTCTGTGTATTCAGAAACTGAAGGTAGAGGGGGAAGAATCATGAATGAGGCTACACGTTGCAGTGTACTAATGTTGTCAATGCATTAACTTACGATCAGCAGTAGGCCTGGAAATTCCAAGTAAGGTCACAACTTTCACAGTCTTTCTATTGGGTATTTGCATAAATGTTACTGTTCTGAAATCACTTAGAAAGTGCATCAGATGTGATTGAATTGAGCAGCAGTAATAAGAACCACTTATTTGTCATCACTCTCTCAATCACATGGGTGTCTTGGAGGGAAGAAGCAGGGAATTAAAAAACAAACACCACTGCCCCTTTCCCCCCCGAATTATCTTGCAGAATTAAACTCTGAGCTTTAAAAAAAAAAGAAATCTTATTTATATTATTCTGAGTAGGGATACAGAATGCATAGTGAGACGTGAAGAATGAATGAGGAAGTAGGTGAAGGGCAGAAAATAGGTACATATATAAACTGACCGAAAGGTCATACAGTGGGCCTCTTCTTGTATTGACACTTCTTTGATAGGGTTTAGTGAAGTATTTTGTGTTGCTCAAATGTATTTTGGCAGGTTGTCTGCAGAGCTGACTGGCTGAGTATGTTGTGAAGAGTGCTATGTGGACTGTAGCTGGCTAGGTTGGAGTGAGCACAGGAGGAACTTGATTTGTGCAAAAGCATTGTTAAGATCCATAGCTTGTCCTTGGGCCGCTCAGTGAACAGAAAGTGCTTCTGTAGACTCCCATAGTCTGAAGTTGGAGAGGGGTTTTTTTGGTGGCCAGATCCTCTCAGTCTGACTTAATAGAAACTGAACCACAAAAATCTTACTCAGATTGTCTAGAATAACATATACAAGTAAGAAATAGCATTATGATAATTGCTTTGATCTTCCCTATCCAAGATCCCAGTCCTGGATGTTCTTGTGTCCCTTCTGTAGTTCATTAGAACTGTCCAGACAGTGCAGTAATATATTTCTAATATCTGCTGCTTCGTGATGTAAGCCTGGATCTCATTGCACTTTTCATTTTTTCTCTTCACTGTTGTTAAGGACTACACTGAAAAAGTTTCCCAGTATTTCCACATTTAACATTTCAAAGCCTTTTCTGAAATTTTATGGGCCATTAGAGAGATCACCACAAGGTGTGTTGGGTAAATATCCTTTGATAGCAATTATAGTTCTTCAGAGACTAGGGATATACTGTGGAGAACAGAGGAAATTTTGAAAGAAAGCCATGTCATGCATCAACTTAAAAAAAAAAAACAAAATCATTCCATCAGTTCTTCTAGGATAACAAAGCAAATTAGTTATGAATTGTTTCAGCCAGCAATTTAGAAGCAGGAGACCGAAGATAGCCAGCAGATCTCAGCGTCAATGAGATTGCTTGTTGATGATAGGGTTTTTTTGTTGGTGGTTTTTTTTTTTGTACAAATGAGATCAGCCAGTATTTTACAGAATCCTTTTCCCTACTAAAATGGATTCTACTCCTCAGTTCCTTCCTCTTTTTCACTACCAGATCTCCAGCTGGCCTGGGAGGCTTATCACCTCTATCTGGTTATTAACAGTCCATTTGCTTAAGTACCTACCATAATTACTTTGTATGGTTCCTCTGAGAGATGCTTCATTTAAGGAACTCTAGGAAAAGTTCTGGTCTGACTGACAACCACACAGTCACATATCTGCCACCTGCTAGCATCTCTTAAGCCAAAATAAGTTTGTGGGAGAGAGTTCCTGCACTTGTCTATATTTTAAAGATTTTATTTTCCAGCTCTCTCTTCACGTTCCCTGCTCCCTTTTTAAACTACCTTTTTTTCCAGCTTTAGCTCTTTACATAGTAGCAGCACTATATTCTGAGACTAACTGCTGTTCTAAATTTTGTAGGTAGGATACTGTGCAATGTACATGAACCAGAGGGATTGCATGAACTGAACTTAGCAGAATTTGGATCAGAACAGCCAGAAGAATGCTGTGAGTAAAGGTCCACAAAGCCTCCTGAGGACAAAATATTAAAAAATGGCTGCACTATGTGACACAAATCTGAAGAATGATGTAAGATGTAGTTCTGATTGTTGATGGGGTATTTTTGCTAGCCTGCAGAAGCTGTTCCTTTACAGGAAGCATAGGTGTCTTGCTTCACCTAGTCGTGTTCACATAACTGCATTGTCTCTTTGGTCTCTTGCAACTCCATAGTCTAGAGAATAATCTTTAAAGTTGTTCTTTAGAATAACTAGAGGTTATAGTAAAATATAATCTTTAGCATGTCATGTTAGTGATTTTATTTCCTGGTTGTTTATTTTAGTTTCATTCTCTGTAGGTTCACAACTCCCATTTTCTTTAAACTTTACTTAAAATGTTACAGTGAAATGAAATAATGAATTCCTTTATTATCCCATTTAAACAAACAATATCACACCTTTCACATGGCTTGAATCAAAGCCCTGAACCAACTTCTTTGATAAAGTTTGGACCAGGTTAACTCAGCCTCTATACATTCTTTTCACAGATTTGCCCCAAGTTTTGAGTTTGTAACAGACCTTGAATTATAAATAAGCCAGAATACCTAAGTCTGTGCCCAGACACAAATTTTCCTGAAATAATGTTGTCCAGGATTTAAGGCTTTTTAGGCTCAAATGAGTACAACGGAAGGGATGAGACTGAAAACTGGATTTGAGAATGTAAATATGATTATAAAGAATGACAGGTAGCCTTTCCCTTTTTGAATAAGAAGCTATAGTAGTTAAATCATTTGTGTCTCTCATGAGTCTCTTCCTGAGTGAAAGTGTCATACTAAGCTTACCAAAGACAATGGAGAGACTCAGTGGTTTTGGGTACAAATGCTATGTTTCAGACTTCAGGTTTCCTTTTTTGTGCCTGTGTTCCTAAAGACAATTGCACACACCCCCCTCCAAAAAAACCCCAAAAAACCCAAAAAAACCCCCAACCAACAAACCCCAATACAACAACACACTGCTATATTGTGTTAAGTTTAATAGATTCACTCAAAGATTTCTGAATGTTATTCAACTTCTGTTTTCTACAGGAGAACAGCAATAAGATATTATCCACCAGATGTGACTGTAATGACTATAGCCATTTATAAAAAAAAGGGCAAACTATCATTTTTCTTAGGTTAGCCCATACAAAACATGATGAATGCTCTTGTTCAGTCATTTTAATGCACCACAGTGTAAGCACAGTAGATTTCAGTCTTGTGGCCAGCAGAGCTATACCTTTATATCTTAAATATAAAGTCAAATAAGTATAGCACATTGAAAACAAATTTTGGACCCATGGATGAGGCAATAGTACACCTGTCAGAATAGAAAGGTGCCATAAAGGTGGCCTTCAGCAGGGCATTATATAATTTGTACTTCTTTTGTAAGCCTTTTCTTGATAGTTCTAGAAATAGGAGTTTACATTGAAGACTGACAGCAGTTGAACTGGAGAGGTGTGAACAACATTACTATGGCAACACTAAATGTTGGGTATGTGAAGAGGCAGGTGAGACCCCTGTGGATCATCAAATGCCAACCTGGCTATTATAATGAATAGTAATTGGTTAAATTATTAAGCATTCTATTGCTTATCCCACAGTAACTAAATGGCCTTGCAGTTGCTATATAATTACTGAATGACTGATGGTCTTTCTCCTTGTGATTTTTGTAGAGTCTTGTCTGTCACGATAACAAGAAGAGAGTCTAAAGCTTTCTTACCAATCATAGGTCCTGTAAGGTACTGAATGCCTTTGATTCATTGATTTTATAATAAAGTTGGCATGTTGAGTTCCTTTGAGGATTGGTCATTGGGGTACTATAAAAAAAAGTATTGCTGCCACAGGAAATTGGTCTTTTGGTTAAGGTACTGATCTGAGGTTTAAGCTTTGTTTATGTTCTCTGTTAAACCCAACAGAGAGCCTGGGTTTGTACTTTAACTTATCACGTATTCAGATTACTAAAGCTCTCATTATAGCTTTTACCTACATAGGTCCCACGGTGAGTAGTAAGTTTGTCCACTTCATTCAACTCTGTTCTACTCTTTGAACAGCTGCTGAGTTGCAGCCAAGAGTCACGTTTGAGAGATGCTCTTAATTGCTTCTGAGCCATTAGGTGCAACTTCTCTGCTGAAATCAAAGCCAAGTGCACATATCTCCTTTTCTTCATTGCTGAAGTGGCAAATTCGCATCTCATCTGGGAAAGGGATGCTGTTAGCCGTTGTCTCCCATAGGCATAATGGAGGAGTGCAGTCCTGTGTCCACACTCAGTTTCAGTTATGAAGTTGCAGCTAACAGCTACAACTTCCCCTTTGAGACTGGAACTATAGCTAACCTCCTCCCCTCCATTATGGTGAGGCAAACTCCAGTATGAGCTGAGGAGTGTTTACTTAACTCTTACTGCTCAATGCTAGCAGAATGTGGCTCCCAATAAAGGAAAAGAAAAGGAGAACTTGGAACTCTTAACTCCCAAGTTCCCTTGTTAGCTACTGCCTCAATCTACAGACAACGAAGTCTCACTTTGTACACAAAAGAGCAATAGATTTGTTAGGTTAAATCTTCTGGATCAGACTAGATTTGATCTCCATTATAAACACAGACTAAAGAAATATGGATTCACTTTCGGGTTTGGCTACTAACTTCGTACAACTTGAATAAGCCTTTTTCTGTGTTTCCACACTGTATCTGTAAATCTTGCATAACACTTTCTTTTGTCATCCTTTGTCTAGATAGTCTGTTTAAACTTAGGGATGTCAGTGTCGGGTTATTTTTGTGGTGTGTTTCTGCCAGACTTGGCTCATTACACTGTCTGTTTGGAGTTGCCCAAGTAGTATCATAATATGTTGAATTTTAGTATCAGAATACATAGCTCATTCTGGTAGTCTGTTTTATACTGTATTTGATCCTCTTTACACTTGGTAAAGAAACTGCACACTGGGAAAGGGGTTGGACAGATTTATATGATACAAGAACTGTATCATATATGCCAATTAACTCAAACAGCTTTAGAACTAGTTATAAAAAGTGATTATGAGTTTTCTTCTGGGCAAACTCATAGTCCTTTGGCAAAAGGACTTAAAAATCCCGGGTTCTCTAGCCAAATGTAAACTGTCAAGCATACTTGAAGCAAACTGATAACAGAGCAGAATAGGCTATCTTCATGAGAAATGAAGAGGTCAGGGTAAACAAGCCCTTAAAAATAATACTAAAACTCAGTGCCTTCCTTTCTAATGGAGCTTCTGATCTTTTAGGACTCAGCATCTCCTGAATATAAGTGTCAAAGATAGCCCTCTCTCATGCCTTCATAGTTGAGGATGGGATTTGGGGTTGTATTTTAGAGGATCTGGCAAGTTATACTGATGGTGATAGGAGTGGGTTTGAATGTCTAATTAAGAAGAGCTTGGAGCTGCAGAACGTGGGCTCATTACTCTCTTCAGCAATGCCTGAACATGACTGTCTACAGATAGCAAGATTCAAGTAACTTATTTTAACATTTTGGGTAGCCTGGACTGCTATTCTTTGCAGAAGCTTAGGCCAAGTTTTGAGAATGGAATTTATGTTTGTTAGTGGAAGGATCACAGAGCGGAATTACTGCAGTAATTTGAAGGGTTCTGTGATGTAAATTGGGGCCTTGATGTCAACAGATATGCATGTCTGATTCTTAATTACTATGCAGTGATGAATTCCTAGCTTTACATTTGGGGGAAAAATATGAGGGTTAAGGAGAGTCAGGGATGTAGAGGTGTGTATTTCAGAATTTCTGAAAGCAAACTCAGGTGGTTGCATCAACCGATACAACTTTTCTCCTTAACTTTTCAAATGCCAGAGCATGTAATTTTTTTAGTCAAACATGGTATTGGAGCTCAGCAAGATTGTGGCCACTGTGCATGTATTGTTGATGACTTCAGCAGCATCCAGAGTCATAAAGTCTGAGTGGTTATCAATTGATATGAAAATCCATTTCTTAAGTTGCAGTCATCATGGACTTCACAGTCTTTAGGGAAAGCTAGGGTTAAGGAGGAAAAAGCTGTAGAACCAAAGTAATTCTTGTAGTTTTGGAGCTCTGATCAAGAAAACTGAGAGCAGTTATCAACAGATGTGAACATTGCCTTTTTCCTCTGTGGGCTGTGGTGAATGTCAACTTTTGTATTGCAGACTAGGGATAAAGTTAAGCAAACTCAGAGTTACAAAGAAGAGCTTGTTGTTGATATCAGGCAAAAATGCTCACACAAGCTCGGAGCAGCTACCAGCAGCTCTGGACAGAATTAATTCTCTTGGGAAATGCTAAGGTTAACAATGAGATTAGAGTTAGCCTTCTGGAACATAAGTGTCTTCCAGCTGTAACTGTAGTTGAATTTTGGAAGACGATGTGAGGTAAGTGATACCCTGTATTATTTCTGTTTATTTTTCAGGCATTTGTGGGTGCCTATTTTGTATTCAAGTAACATCTTTCAGTTAGGATTAGGATCTTGGACAAGGAGAGCAAGGACACAGAACTGGGATTCTTAGTGAAATTCAGAAGGTCCTGTAAGAGAAGCTAGTACTTTTTCTAGAAGCAATGGGTACCCTCACTTTAAGTTTAGGATTAGAATATAGACTAGGGTACAGCAAGATGAGGTTGAGAGGTATGGATTGGCACCTATTTTAAGGTGAGCAAGCAGACTGAAACTAAAGCCCATAGTAAGTTTCAAGATTCTGTTCTTGCATTTCACTCTAGTCTTGTGTTCCTCATGTCTCAAATTGCTGTTGGGGGACAGGATAAGGGCTGGGAATAGGGCCTTTTCAAACAAAACCCCATGTAGTTTCCTGTAGGTCTAAATACCCTATCACTATTCTTAAAGCAGCAAGGTTTCCTGTTCTTTGGAGATGGCTAGAGTTAGAGTTATGGTTGTTTAGAATGATTGCTGTATTTTGTTGTTTTGTTTTGTTTTGTTTTTTAAGGATAACTGATAAGGTTAAACTAAAGACAAGAGTCAAAAAATACTGCTACTTAATGTATAGACTCACACTTCTAAAATCAAGCCTAAGGTTCACAAGCTTATACCTGAGGATCATGGATTTTAGCTGATTTCAGTTAGGACATCTGACATAAACTGAGGCTAGGTGTCAGTATTTTTGAGTATTTTATTCTTTTAATTACACATAGGAGTGCGTTTGTCACCTTTGAGTAAGTCTAGTACTATAGTTACAGTAGGGATTCATGTTACAGTTAAGAATGCGGAATGGATGGCTGATCCTCTTAGATAAGATTGGTACAGATATCAGGTTATGTGAATGGTTTCCACTTAATAAGTCAGGTAATGATTATTTCCCATTTTTCTGTTCAAAGGAAAGGTTAAGTTCAGGGCTGGGCCTGAGCAAAGTCTAGGGTTGTGAAAACTTTACCATTAATGATTTCAATCAGATTGACAGACAAAAACTAAGAACATCTCTCATGAATCTGAAATCTCATATTTCTCATGATAATTATATATAAAAGAAGTATATATTTTCAAGTGGGGTTGCCTGTTTAGGTTTTAGAAAATTTGAACTTTCAGAGTATGATTTCTCCTGACTTCTGCCAGATTTGCAGATTCTGCCTGAGATGGGTGTGACTCAGTTCAAGTTATTCTTGACATTTCATTTAGCAGTGGTTTCCTAAAGTTTCTCATTTTATGGATGGGTTAGAGTTTTAGAGAGAAAAGATTATAGAGATGACATTATTTCTATTTTTTTTTTTCCTAGTCAGGCATTAACAGATGCGAATATTTCATTTTTTGTTTTGGGGAGCATTTGGTTGGACAAGTACTAACAACACAAGATGTGTGTGATGCATTGGTGCATATACTTCTTCCTGATGGAGTTTGGCTCCGCCACTTTTGTCTCCCAGGTGAGAGTTCTAAGTATCAGTTTATAAGCAGAAATATGTTCTGTTCCCATGAAATAAATATTCATTGGACTGAAAAGGTAAACAAGAAGGAACTTTATGATCCGGTGGTTGCAATATTAGTGTGGAGACAGGTGGATGAATCTCTACCTGCTGCTTCCATGAATGTTTAGTGTAAAATACTCAGATATTTTAGGGAGCAGGAACTGGAACTCTATTTCCTCTGCCTTCCAGTATTACCTTCCTAACCAGCAGACCATGGAGTGTTCTTTCTTTTGCCTATTATTTCATGCAAACTGGAAATAAGAAATTGAAGTAATCATGTCATGTAAACTATATCATCATAGTTTGAGAAATCTCCTGTGATTTGGACTGTAAGATTATGTCTTCTGAGATAGAGAAGTAATTATTAGACTTAGAAACCCTAGGTCTCCTACTTTCTGAGGAAGTACTCCCAGCACTGTTTTGTTCAGGTACAGATGGTTAATAGTATATGGCTGTGTTTTTGTAAAGTTTAAGTAGGCTCTGAGAATGCCCACCACAATAGAACCTACAAACAGAATATTTAGAGGAATATCTACTTCATGAATTCTTGCAAGACACAGACGTGTTAGACTGTTCATTGCTACCACAGTGTTGGCAGTGTTAACATGCTTGGTAGCAGGCTTTTTTAGAGCCTTAGTGGTAGAATTATAGGGACCTTTAACCCTGCAGGAATTTGGCAGCAGTTGACAGGAATTAAATGGCATAGAGTTTAAGCACTGAGGTGGCAGCTAGATAAATAGACAATTTTTTTTTTTTTTTTTTTGATCTAGCTTCCTCCACCCCCTACCACCTTAATATCTCTATAGTAGTAATAAGTCTAGTCCTGGGTTAGGCTGTTTCAAACTGTTTCAGAGTTTGTTTCTTAAAGAAAAAAAAAAAAAAAAAAGACAATTTAGCTTGAATTTACTGGGGAAACCCCCCCCCCCCCCCCTTTTTTTTTTTAAAAAAAAAGCAAACATAAATAGATGTAAGTAAAGATTGTCATACTTTTTTGTGTTAAACCTATTTCAGCCTCTGGGGTATCTAACAAGCATGCTCATAATAAAACCAGGAAATTTGAGACAGCTGACACATGTTATTTAGGGGCTGCCAGTAAAGAACCCCAGTATCAAAATTTCTAGCTTTTATCCTGTTAAGGTAATTATGGAGATGTCTTGAAACTGTGATTACACATTGAAAACATGAGTCAAACAAATTAGTAAACAAGTTAAAAAGGCAGAGCAAGGAGACACACCAAACCTGTTCCCTTCATTTCTACCTCAGTTTCTGGACATTTGTTTGATGTGATGAATAAGAAATATATTTTCTACTTCCCATACTGATCAAATGCAGATGTAATAAAGATATTTCTAGTGCTTCATGCACATCTATCATGATATCATTTGGCATGCTATCAATGGAAGAAGAAAATATCAAATGACTGAAGTAATTATGCTTCAGTATTACAAGGCAGAATATATATGCTCACGATGGGGCTTGTTTTTAGAGAGTAGAGAAGCATTTGAATTAAATTCTCGATGTAGAGCTGTTTCAGAAAAAAGCATACTCTGAAACAGCAAAAAGCATCTCCTGACCTACTTGAAGTCAGAGACTGCAATTTGGCATTAGTAAATGTAAGAGGATGTCCTGGAGTTAAACTCTATAATAATAAATTAAAATATGTATAATAGAATCCTCTTATCTTCAACATAAAAATGCAATGCTAATGATTAAATGAGGCTGAATTTTAGCTGTCAGGACTTATATTTTGTAAATTGCTATAAAGATATAGAACTCTGAAAAGTTAGTGTTGTTTACCTTCAGAAGTTGAAAACACATTCCTTTCTAAGGAAGCATCCATCTAAGAAATAAGAGGTCAAGTATTTTATATCTTACAACATGCAGGCCAAATCTCCAAAGAAACTCTGCAAAATGTTGTTTGTTTACAGTGTTGGGGTTTTTTAAGCAAATATATTTATGGTATGGAGATGGTGAAGGTTTTGCTCACAGATTTGTATTTTTAAAAAAGAAGCCAACTTTTTCTGAATGTCAATATTGTGCATTGCAGACTGTGAAAATCAAAAGATCCGATTTTCCAGAGTGATTCAATTGACATTTCCTTTCCACACTCTAGACTTCCAAAATGTTAAGAGTATTGATTAAACATCTGGTATTTTGGTAGGTTTCCCATATCTCTAAAAGAACAGCTCTCAAATGGTTTGGAGACTCCAAAGGCTCAAAAGAGGAGCGTGCTGTTTCTCATTTTAGTGTAATTGAACAGATTTGGGGGGGGAGAGAAACTTACAAAAAGTTTTATATATGTTGTGTTCTATAGATGTATGTATGTAAATGAAATAAATACTCCAAGTGGCATCTCTTTTCATTTTAGATTGCCATCCTTTTACTAATTTACTATGACTAAAAGGGGAAGACTTCTTTGTCATCTATTTGAGGAAATGCCAACAATAATTAAAAATATGTCCATAATTTGCTGCCATTATCTAAGAAGTCCCTTAATAGATTAGGTTCATGGCTGTGTAACCATCCTTCTGTCTCTTAGCTCAGCCAATAGTAGACACCTACAAAAAACTTAAGAAAAAGGGCCAGTGTAGCGTCATGCTTTCATTGTTATATCCTCCCAGCTTGCAGCTATCAGTGATACAGGAATGCCCTGAGCCAGAAGTACTGTCTGACTTATTAATGGAGTTATATTCCATGAACTTGTTTAATCTGTGTTTGTGTGCATTTATCCTTTTGACCTCCATAACATCCGGTGGCAATGAGTTTCACAGTATGATTATGTACTCTACGGAAATGCATTCTGACTTATTTTAAATCTGCTACCTGGTTATTTTCTGGGGTTTTCCTTCATTCTTTTGTTTTGTGAAATAGAAAATAATTGTTTCCTCTTCACTTTCTCCACATAATTCATGATTCTATAGACCTCTCTCATTCGCTATCTCTTCTCCAAACTAAGAAAATCTTTATAGTCTTATATGGTATGGAAACTGTTTTAACCTTTGTTGTTGACAACCTTAGTGACCCTTCTATTTCTGCAGGACCTTCAATTTTCTATGCATCTATGTATATTTTTAGTTTGTTCTTTTCAATAAGAAGAATTTAGGAGAAAATGAGAAAGGTAAGGAGTGGAGCAAAAAAGGGAAGGCTTTCGCAACTTCTACTTTTCTACTTCTCACTCTTCCACAGGATTTTTTTTTCCTTCTAGAAGGTAGATTGCTTCCTTATCCCTGCAAATATTTACATGAATTAAAAATAAAAAATAATAGACAAAAGGTGTAAACAAATCCAAATTGTCTGGAATTCTGTGCCATGAGTGGACTGAATGATGTTGCTATTGCAGTGAAATTCTTTTTCCAGTTAAAACAATGGCATGTTTCAAATTGGCTTCAGTGGGGCCAGATCTCATTCTGGGAAATACATAAAACATTTCAGTTTCTACCATTGCAAATCAGTTGAATAAAATTTGGGGAATGTTTAAGTTGCTGATGCGCTACTGCAGCTTTCTTGTCATCACTCAGATTTATCTGTTGTATCTCGTGGTTTGGACTGTAGATACTTGTTTGAATTAGATGATGCAATCTAAGCAAGGATCCTCAGAGAAGGAAAAAAAGAATTTTCTCTTTGATTTTATTGTGAAAGGAGAAGAGTTCTCATCAGAATAAAAAACTTTAGGTTTTAGATTATGCACTAATAAATTCTAAGCTTATTACCAGAGTCTTATGTTCTCAGGAAGGGAGGTAAAAATTCCCTCTCCCCTTGAACGTTTAGCATTCACTTAGCATGCTTTCTCAGCTGTTAAATGTATAACTTTATTTATGGATGAAAGCCACCACTGCAATGTTCTTCAGCTGCTCTTAAAGTCTGAGGGCTGAATGAATTTCAAAACTGATACATCTCATATGTATAAGTGCCAAGTCTCAATTTTTAACTCAAGATTCATTTCTCAGCAAACCTTTAACCACTGAAACGTCAGCTATCTGGTTTCTATCTCAGCATACAGGTCAGGAAGTAGTAAAAGGACAGGTCAGATATATGAGCTGTACTGCTCCAGATACAAACTTGTCTCTTTCTTCTTTTTGGCCAATGTAGCTGAATAGCCAGTAACGGAAGCAGCTTTCAAGATGGGCAATGAAGGCATGAAACTCATACTGAAACTTAGTTATTCAATAGGATTTTTTTTCACTGTCTTTCTAGGTCCGCACCATGAAATGTGAGACAGGGAGCAAGCAGAAGCTTGAAGAAATTTGGTAACAACAAGGTAATTGTTATCTTACTAATGATCTTAGTGTTGCTTACGGGATTAGGAAGACCAGCTATATTAATAAAAGCTAGTTAAAAATATTTACTGTGATAATTTTCCATCCAAAATTATATTTCTGTTGAAATCAAAATGTTCTGTTTCTGAATCAGAAATATCTCAGTTTTGCCAATATTTGTAATAAGAAAAGTCAAAGTAAATAATTTTTGGGTTTTTTTTTCCTGATGAAAATACATCTTTTTCATTTTACACCTTGAATTTCATCTCATCGTGCATATATTTTTAAATTTATACCATACAATTATACCATTATGTCCATTACCATTGTAACCATTTAATAAATGAACTGTAGTTGCAACTGCAGTGGCAACATTATTGCATGGATAAAGGTGTCGTGCTGGGTTTGTGAAGAATGGATGATTCAAGAGACAAAAAGTATTCCCAGAAAGGCAGGCATATCTTTTTAAAGTCTGTGTACTTATTCCTTATTTGTTACAATTTATACATGATTTTCAATTCTGCTGAGAGAAAGAGAATCAGAGTTTTTATCAGTAGGAGCACACATGTACCTTATGTTGTAATGTGGCTACACGTATTTCTGGAATGCTGCATATAGCTCACTGCAAAGCTCAAAGATAACTTGTGGCTAAACCCAACATGAAATCAAAGTTGGAAACATTTTGAAGAAGACATTGGTAAAACGTTGGTGATTTATGCAGGGTAAAATGAGCATATATTTTAAAGAAGGTTAAATTGTTTCTGACAGAATTGAGCAGTGATAGCACTGCTGAAATTGCTCAGGTTAAGTAATCATTTCAGATTTTTTCAGGGTTGATTCCAAAGCTCATTAATTTTTTTTCCATTGTCTCCAAGGAGTTTTGGATTGAGTTCTTACTGAAAAGAGACTGAAAGCAAGAGTTCTGGGATAGTGAAGAACTTTCAGTGGAGTTTTGATTTTTGCCTGCTTAATTCCAACTCATTTGTCTCTTCTAGATCCTGAATTCTGGAAAAGGTAAGAGAAAACTACCATGACTCAGCTTAATAGAGAAACTGAGAGTGATTAAGGCAGTTAAGAGAAATGTGGAGTATTATTACTACCAGTGGACTATTCTCTTGTTCTTTCAATTCCACTCCAAGAACTAAATGGATCCTTCAAAAATCTGGCTAGCTACCAAGGACACAATCAAACATCTGTGCACCAGATGCATAGAGCATTATATCCAGCTGTGTTACTGCAGCTACATCTGCAGAACACTGCATATGTCGACTGCCATGGCCAGCAGGCTTTGGGAATACTATCTATAGGAATTAAAGCTTGCAGCAGAAGTAGAAGTGGGTTTTTTGCTTTCAACTTTTTAATGTCTTCTTTTACTTCTCTACATTTCTTAACTGAATTGTTTGTAAGTTTGAATTAATGGAGGGAAATAGCATGTGATTTTTTCACCAGTGGAGACCTGATTTTAAGTTGTGATGAATAAAAGAAAAAGAAAAGGAGTTTCATCTCATCCTCTATTTTCATTTAAAAGTTGTACTTTTCTCTTAGAAAACACTATAATGAAAGTATTCAGAAAAATAGTCTTTTCTTCCTTTGGAGCTAGTGGAGTCCTGTATGTTAGCTGAGGAAAATTGGGGAGAGCATTTCTTCCAGAGGCCACTAGAGCAGACTTCCAGAAGAATTCAAGAATTTGTTTGACTTGCTGAAGCAATGAGTTTTTATGAGTAGGATATACTGTATGTTTCCCTACCAAATACTAGAAGCATATTCAGGTTGTCTTGCTACATAAAATAGCAAAGCTGTGTCATTCATTGCAAGATTTATTTTACATATTTCCCTTTCCTTTTTCATTCCCTCAGGAATCTGTTGCAATTGTCATAAAAGCACGGAAAAAACATTGTATCTGTAGATCTTCGATTTCTCCTCCCTAGCAGTATAACTCTACCTTTGAAAGGGTTAAAAACCACAAGAGCAAGAAAGATGTTGTAAATACCTTAGTCACTCAATTAGATCAGAAGACACCCTGTTGTGATTTAAGGATGTTGTGAATACCTTGTTAGACTTGAGGGCAGTCTGATGTGATTTAGGGAGTAGCTAGAAGAACAGTTATAAGATAAGGGGGGCTCTGGGATAATTTCTTTACAGACAACTCGGCCTTGGGAGAACAGATGCACGGAACCAGGAAGATAGGAAGAAACAGAAGAATGGCAACAATAGTCTTGAAGGACATCTACGTTATCCTAGGACTGAGTTTGCGCAGAAGCAAAGGTCAATCAGCAAACACAGTGAGGAAGACTACGAGCCTTCATCTGAAGACCCCCAAAGACCACCACAAGAGATGACTGCGCATGCGAATCAGATATTTACATATGTTAATAAGTTCCTGGAAATCTCATGTTTATGCATAGCAATTCTCGGAAATCCTATGAATATACATGATTGTATAGTATATATTCTCTAAAAGTTCAGTAATTCGTTGGAGCACTTATGGTGGAGAATCCCCAGTGCTGCCCAGCGCTGCAATAAAGAATACCTGCTTAATAGTAACTTTGTTGCTATTGAGTTTCATTTCAGGGACTCTCTGAGTACTCCGTTTCTCCCTTGGGGAGATTCGGACTGTGAGGAGAAGCATCCGTGGATTTTTGTATCACCTTGATAGGGAAAGCAATAGCAAGTTAGCAAAAGTAAATGAAAACTTTTTTTTTTTTCTCTCAAAAAGGAGCAGAATCTGCACTTGATGGATGTAGATTAATAACAGTGGCTAGTCTTTTGAGCTGGCAATATTCCTTGCGGTTTTTAGACAAGTCGTTTTCAATTATATTTATAATTCTCACAAACAAAACAAAGTGTAAATTTCACACTACTGAATGCATAAACCATTTTTCATACTGGTATGTTTGCATGTCTGAACTTAGCTGGTGTATTTTTAATTTAAAATGTCTTAAATTAAACCTTAAATTTTTAAGGTTAGAGCTACCTCAATAGTTCCCAACAGTTCCCAATTTAGAATTTTTTTTCAAGAAAAAAGTGCTATTGTAGCAACATTAAAAAAGTTATTGATTTCCTTTTTCAGTTTTGTGTTGCTGAATCATTCTATTCAAAGTTCTTTATCTTCAGTAAATATTTGTGTTCGATCAACTGTGTTCAAACTTGCAATTTTATTGAACACAATGATACATCTTCAAAACTTGACCACATGCAAATATATATTGCATTTGCAAATTCAAAAGAATTATTATTTGGGGATCATTTTACACATACAGAGAAAATGCATTCAATCAGGTTTAATCAAAACCATCTAAAACAATGCCACCATGTTGTGAAAAAAAGAGCAGAGATTTGCAAGAAAAAATTAACATAAACCCAAAATGTTTCACTTTATTAATGTCTATTAGTACCAGACCATTATACAGCTGCAAATAGTAATTATTGACTACATCTTACATAAAACTCCCTTTATCTTTGATTCAGTGTTCTCTCTGTTTATTTTTGAACCTTCTTCCTCTCTGTATCTTGCTCCTTCAGTAGTAATAGCTGGATTTTAGACACATCTTGCCCTGCATATTTGCCTTTTCTGACACTGTCAAGAACAGAAGAGTGTTGTGGTAGCAGGAGACATAAATAAGATAAAGTACATTTATTTTCTCTAACTTAAATCATAGGCAGTGTTATCTAGGCTGTGAACCTAGTTTGTATCCAGATAATAATGGGAAGCAAGATGAAACATTTTTGTTTCCATTCCAGGCCTTTTAATAGCAAATATTTCTCCTTAGAAGAAATTTTTTTTTCTAACATACTGGACATTTTCTCTCCAAAAATGGAGGTTCCACTCTGCTAGTAAGTAACTCATATTAAAGCTTCTAGCTGCTTTTCTGCTGGTTTGTACACTAACCTATCTGGAACCAGAATATAGGATACAAATTGTGATTCACACCATGGGTCTGCTGATGTGGTTAAAGTGACTCATACATTAAGGGGATGGCAGAATCAACTCCATTAATATGATCTAGAATAAAATTAAGTAGTTGTGTGATGTTCTTGGTTAAATGGTATAAAGTTGTTAAGGTAACTTTTAATTTAAGGGAGGAGAGGAGCTGATACTGTTAGTCATAGTATTATATTTCTAATTGTTTTAGAGCAGTGAAAATTTAATTTTTGCATTTTATTTTTAAATGATACTCAAGAAATAAAAAATACTCCACTGATTAAAACATATTCCATAGCTTATGCAGAACACATCTGAGATAAAATTACTCTAGTCAGAATGTGGGAGAACAGAATTTTATTCCAAGATTACAGTGTTCTCACTACACTTCCAAACTACCTATACGCTTCCAGAATATTTCTGTATTGCTTTAAAATTTTATCACTGTATTGTTGAAGTCAGCCATATCAGTCACAGTTGCCTTTTGTTTATGGTGGGTTTTTTTCCCTCCTCTCTTCATTGCCTTTGACTTCTGCAAGGAAAAGATAGTAGAATTGTGTGAAAGTTTTCCTTTATTGCTGACAAATTCTGTTCCTTTGAAATGACAGGTGTCTAGGACCTGTATAGTACCCTGCTGTAAGTAAAAACATAGTTGTAAAACTCTGGAATTAATGTCCACCGTCAGATATGAAAGAGTGCTCAAGACAGCATTAGTATTGAAACAATAGGTGGGCAGATTTGAATAAACAGAGAAAATAAGGATGAGATGGAAGGTTACAAAAAATAAATAATATCAAAATCCTGGTGTTCTGAAAAGAAAAGTAGTATCTTTCCAGAAGATCTATAAAAGCACCTGGAATGAATAGGGAAGAAAAAACCCTCTGACAGCTGCAGTGAATATTGGTGATCACAAGGAACATTATCAATGCTAGGTACAGCTGGAGAGACATGGAAAACAAAATAGTATAAGCAGCTCTTTTCATGGATTGTTAAGTAGACAAAAGAAAGCCTGAAACAGTTAACTGTTCAGAGGAGGTTGTAATCGCAGCATTATTGTTCCCTATTCTCTATTAAAAACTATTCTCACCTAATGCTTTGAAAAAAAATTCTTGCTTGTTCAGAACTTTAACAGATCTAATATTTGTTTGAAAGTATTTAATAGATGTTAGAATTTTTTGTGTGTGACTCTTATGATTGCTATCATAAATAAAAAGTACCTTGGAAGCAAAACCGAACTCCTGTAAATAATTTTAATTAATTCATGTTAAAATAGTCAGGAGTGATAAATCTTAAGGTCTGTGATTTACTTTGCTGGTACAGCCTCGCCTGGAATTTCAGGTTGGTGATATTTGTTACTATTGTAATCTCATCAAACAGGCCACCGGAACCTTATTGATAGGCAAAGGTGAATACGAAAGGTGTCTTCAAGACTTTGGGCACAGTCCCTGGAGTACCTATGATAAGCTAGCCTTCTCTTAATATTTTTCTTAATTCTGTTCATAGATGTTAACGGAGAAATCTGAACCCATTTAGAAAGAGAAGTAAAACTTAAAATTATCACATTTAGTGATTAAAATTATCATATTTAGTGATAAGCAGCAGATGGGAAGAGGGCAGGCTCTTGTATCAGTAATACCATGGAGGGCAAATAAAGTGCATGTCAAGCCAGTGAGGTAAGCGATCAGCACATGTGTAGGTCTGGCTTTGTTCCTTTCACTGTTCACAGAAGTTGCCTCTAGACATGATTCCAAGTCCTCCTGATGCAGATTACTTATTTTTCTGGCTTCCATTGTTCTATACAGATGTAAATTGAATTCCTGGAAGGTCCTTCTTTTTATCATTTCGTGCTGTAGATTTATTCCCACCCCTTTTGAAACCCAGGAGTGGTCTACACTTAGTAGAAATACTTAAAAGCTGCTAAAAGTATTCATTGATTCATGATGTGCTAACCAGTTTCCTACAAGGAATTGTTAGGAGCTCTACTGTGATCTTACACTGAGAGAGAAGGCAGGGGTTTAGGAAAGCATCATTGACTTCCTTGCAGAACAATTGTGAACAGTCTCCAGGATATTTGTTTGCATTTTTATGCAGCAGCTTTGGCCACCAAGAACAGCTGTAGCTGCTTTTTTTCCCTCTTTAACTACTTTCCTTTTGGAACACTGATGTTGCCAAGTTTTAAACTACCAAGCTATTTTTCACCTTTCCTTGAAAGAATCTAAAACAATGATTTTCCTCAGGGCAGTACCCTCTCACAACTTGGCTAACGGCCGTAATGGTAAAATTTTCTAATCCAAACTACTTGTAGATAGATTCTAAATCTTTTTAAGAATTTTATAACTGTTTTAAAGTATTTAGTGTGTGGATGCTGGCATTTGTGTAGTGAAGTCTGGGACACACTTCCTTTGAAGGGAGATAGAAAGTAATCTTTAAAAGTCATAATAAGACATCAGAAAGAATCTCACCTGGAAGATTTCCATTAAGATATCACAACAATTTTGCTGTGTAATTTTTGAGTTTGGGCGATGAGGAGTTTTCACCCAAGAATCTTACTTGGCTATTCCTTAAAAATAGTAATTACTCATTGTTTAGGAGGGTAACTTAACTTGTGGTACTGTAAATTCTCTGTATTTTCTGTGTCCATGGATATTCTGTGTCATGTTTTCTTCTTCAGATTTGCAGTCATCTTAATCATCTTGTCAAGACTGGAAGGGGATTCTTGGTGTTTCACATAATTTTCATTCTTCCCGTTCACATGTGAAATATCCATGTCTAAGGAAGGAGTCATAAATCTGATATGTTGACAGGATTTTTTTCAGAGCTAGTAAACATCTAGCTCATCTTAGTTCAAAACTTTATAATGACCCCTTGTTTTTCATAATTAGGGCTATTACACCATTATCATTTACCTCTTATTTTTTCTGGTAGAATTGCTAAAAGGTGCTGTGCTAGCTTCAGGTGTGAAGGTATGGAATTTGAAACCAAAGATCATAGAGACATTCTAATGCTTGCATTTTCTGACCCTTCACTTTCCTAAGGCCTCTTGTGACCATATCATTTACTTTTTTTTTTTTTTAAATGAGAACAAGTTTTATGGTATTTCCATTTTCTTTTGCAAGGTAAGTTTCATGTGGCCAAGTGCAGAATTTATTTATGTATTACTTGTAGAAGTGGTTATCATCTACATCTTCCAAAATAAAACCTATCTTAAAATTTAATAAAAATACTACAATCATATATTTCTCATTATTGCACTTCTCCAGCTGTGGAACTATTAGTCAGGCTGCTAAGTCATGAATATTGCTTCTCTCCTTTTTTTTTTTTCTACTTGTAACTTGTTCACAGTATCACGAACATATTTAATTTCATTTTCTTCCTTTCCTGTTCTGGCAATCTGAACCCTGCAAACATAATAAATAGAGATATATTCTGTGTGTTATATGCCAATGTCAAAGGACAGTCAACTACGGGGCTCACAATTGAATGTAGTGGAATTATGCAAATAGTTCAAGCTAGCCGTGTTCTTTCTGAGCTGTTTTTAAAGGCAGTGATTCTGACACAGATTTTTAAAACGGGATTGTTTTTCACGTTAAGCAACTTTCTTTTCTAACAGTCTGTATACCGTGTTTTATCTAATAACTGTTAGAGATCACTTACCAGAAGTTCTTTGTGTCTAGTACATTAGCGTCATCCTGCTGTAAGCATGGGAGTTCTATTTTAAATTGTGGTACATGTTTCTCCTTGTCTTTCCTGCTTTTATTTTTGGCTATGCCATAGCACTGTGATCTGCTATGATTAACATCATGCTCTTGTAATCCAACATTCTCGCTATATGTATGATATTCTCCTTTAACACATTTCACAGAAGGGCAAGTTCTACTTTGTAGAGAACATCACTTATTCAGAAATGGAAAAATTAATTTATTTGGTCAAAGGTTCCAAGGTCTTCAATCAAGGACAGATAATTTCTTAGCATCTGAATCTTTTTGTTGCAAAGATTTCAAGTTGTGGGTTATTGTTATGCTTTGTTCTATTTTATTTATTATTTAGTTTTATTCTGTTTTTCTTAAAAATGAACAAAGAGTAAATAAAATATTAAATACCATAGGAATAAAGATTAAACTCAACATATTCTGTCATCTTAAAGCAATTGCAAATTGTTCCCTTGCAGCCTAGCAGAGACTAAATGTCATTGCTTTCTAATGAAAGCTAGACACACTAGCCAGTGTGAACTGTGTTGATTGTTTCAATGCAGTTCTTGACAGATTTTAAAAGAGAAAGCCACAATGACAGTCATAGTGAAGCCATGGTACAATCATTTAGCTTAAGCAGGTATTCTTTCTCCTCAATTACTTCAGTACCTTGTTTTTCCTTCCTTTTCTAATCTAGATCAATTCCCTGATCCACCTCAAAGCAGTCCCAAAAAGAGTTTTAGCACCACAGCTCAGAAGTGAAAACATAAGACTGATTTTTCAGGAAATCAAGAAATATTGCCTTTTGTACACAAATCAAGTGTAATTTTAAAATAAGTTAAATAAATTAGGCATTTTTTTTAATCTTACGTCGTTGTTCCAGTGCTATTTGAATGGGCCTTCTAACATGAACAACATATATTCTAACAGCAATTCAAAATTAAACTCGCAACTAATGCTCAAGACAGAAGCATATGTGGTCTGAAAAAGAGCAATACTTATTAAGCAAAATGACTGGGTCCTCTGGTGGAAAATGCAGTACCACTGCAACTAGCAAGGTAGATGAATTGCATTCTGAGAAAATTCCAACTTTTTTCTTCTCTTTTAGCTATGTATTTGAATAAAACTTTTTAAAAAAGTGTTTCAGAATTGCAAAGTATTTTGGTTGAGTAATACATCTACATATTTTATTTCACTATTGTTTCAATTTATGCTACTGTACTATATCAAAATAGCATTAACATCCAGTTTTATTTCTGTTGGCCTTATAATTCAGTTAAGACATCAAAGACTTTATTTCTATTACTAGATCAACTTTTGTGAATCACATCTGAATATTTGTCCTCTAAGTCCTGCATTAATGTGAGTGATCTGAGAGAGGGAGCACACTTTCCTAAGCACTTTGGCACAAGTGAAAACTTGCTATCCTGATAGTTTTGCAAAACTGATCCAATTCTGAAGTTGAACAAAATATTACAGACCAGAACACTGCCTTCTTTAACTCTTTGATTAACATGCATTTCTAAAAATATTGTTTGAGATGGAGGTAATTTTTTTCTTCTTCAGAATAAGTAATGCATATAAACATCAGTTATTTGCAGGACTATAAACATCAGGATCCATTTTGATGATTACACTTCAGTTTTCTACCTCATTAGAATCTACTCAGCTTGGAATAATATTTCTGATTTCTCTATGGATCACAAGTCTCTCATATACACAGGTTTTGAAAAAAGTTTTGCATTTTCAGTTGCTGTCCAGGCTTTTTCTGTATCTGCTATCCAGATTATTGCAAATCCTTGCAATGAATTAGAATTTTGTTACAGCTCTCGGCATGTTTCTGATCCACCATAGCAAGGATGAGGTCTTGTGGACTAGTTTTACTACATGCTGATCACTTTTCCCAATAGACTTCTCAGAGTTAATACTAATTTTCTTTCTGTAATTTGTTTTTCTACCTGGCCCAAACTATCCAATGAACTTGTCCTGTCTCCTGGTACTTTCTCAAATGTCACACTAGATGTTTCACAGTTCTGAGAACATACTACTTCACTGTAGAGGCTGGAGAAAGTTAGAATTGCCTGCCAAATCTGTTTAAAGGTTTCTAAATGAAGTCCTTTTTCTCACCATTTTGACCTTTTTTCCCTTCTTACAAAAGTAGATTTGCAATTGGGTATTACCAAAATTTCAGCAGAATTGGTAAATATGTTACTAGAAAATGTTGTTGGTGATTTTACAACTTGTTTTTGTCACAAGAGCTGTGTGGCAGTGGTGGTTTTTTTTAATCTTAGGATTATTTAATTTTTTTTCCTTTGGGCTTTTTCATTTCTCACTTGCTCTTCTCAGCCTATATTTGCTTTGTGCTAAGGACTGGTCTTAAGGAATCTTGATGTTGCATGATTATTTGCGGCTTGGCTTTCTCTCTATAGGCTTGCGTTCCATTCAAGCCACTAAACTAACTGGCAGCTAGCTTCTCTCTGGGTTTTCACATACTGCTGGGAGGCAGAAAAACCAGTTTTATCCAGACAGCACTGTGAGGATGGGTTGCATGAAATTACTTACCCAGTCTGCTTGCAAAAAATTTACATTTCTTGTAAACATATGCATTGTCTATTAAAGGCATTTCTAGGACTTAAAAATACTATACCATTTGAGAGAATAGTTTGCTATGTGGCACAACAAACAGTAGGTCTATTCAAAAAAGTCAGTTTTGAATATGTTGTTGTTTTAAAGTACATACTTAAATGGATGAAGTGACGTATCTTACTACAGGAAATCAGAATAAATAGGTTAAATTGAGCAGTCATAGTCATCTAGAAATGGAAAGTAAAATGTTTTCTATAGATACTCTTCAGAGTCATCATATGGACTTTTTTTTTTTACTTCACGCTAAATATCATTAAGCTGCTAGTAGCTGCAAATCTTGTATGTTAAAATACAAGATAACTGCTTTTCCCCATCAGTGAAGGCATGTTTGCATTTTTGTTTAATAACAACTTTGATCCTTCTACTGTTGGCAATGGTCATTGAGAAATCCTGACATAAAGAAGGTATCTGCAAGATAAAGTTCTGCAAGGGATGATTAGCAGCACTTAAGTTTTCTTTTTGTTGAAAGGAAGAATCCCTGATTGAACAGTGCATTGAATGATATGACAAGCAAGTACTTGATCCCTGTCCAGCTGGAAAGGAATTGTATTCATCAGCAGCTTTTTAGCTAAGGATGTCTTTATATTTTCACTCTTTGTTTGAGTCTCTCCAGATCCTCCCTTTACTTCATGTCAGCACTATATAGTAGGTATGCCAAGTGGTTTTGAAATTTAAATTACAGTCTCTTTTTCAGATGTTATTGGAAAGAACATGTAATTTATAACCACGTGTTAGGAGTACAGGATGTTCATGGTTCACTGCCAATTCTTCTTTTGTAAAGTTAATAAAACTTTCATAAAACACTTATACACTTGTATATTTCATGGTAAAGATTTTTTTATCTCATAGGCTAATGTAAAGATTTATTAAAAACATTTTTTTGTTAAGAGGAGTGTCAATAGTTTGCAGCTGAGTGTAATTTTGAATTCCCAGTAGATGACAGTCTGACTGAAAATGACACTAACAGCTTTGTTGATTTAGCACTAAAAATAAAGGATTCTTTCAAATGATATAAAGCTCTAATACCCTGAGTGTGCTGAAATACACTTGAGACCCTTAAGTAGAGTTTCAGCGAAATGTTCGCCAGCACTATGGGTTCCGGTGAACAAGCGTTAGCATGCTTGCTGGCACTGACCCATTGGGCTCCCACCTAAAAATTAATGTGAAGGACTGGGATACTGCACTAAGAGGAAAATCTGATATGTCTAAATATGGGAACCATCAGAGCTTTGGATAATGTCATGGAATAGACTTCTAGTAAGACCTTGTGACATCATTGTGACTAAATTCCCCCCCCCCCCCCCCCCAAATTGAGCACTTGAAATATTTAATTCAGTAGCAACCCAAAACTACTACCATCTGATAGCTATGAAGAGGTATGTGAAAAAGAGTTGATGGTTTTATGCCAGTTTCTGCAGGATGGTTGTTCACTCTCTTTTTGTGATGTGATAATTGATAGCTTTGCTGGCGATCTTGGCAAAGAAGCTGAGGATTAAATAGCCCAAGAGATGGAACTTTCCTAGTCTCCTAAGTGAGAAACAGACATGTTGGCCAGGCAGCATGGAAGTCTGTACTATACATAAATACTGCAAAAGGTTTTCCTCCATCTTTGAATGGTTTTTATTCAAACTAAGAGTCTATAGAGCTATATACTGTGCATCTTTTTCCGATTTAAACCTATTTTTCACTTGTATTCTGGAATAGGTCAGGTAATTTAGTGACAAAAATATTTTCTACAACTTTACAGCCACCTACCCTAAACATCTACATCAATGTAAAGGAGGTACAAAGCTCTATACTTCTATAAATAATAGCACAAAAGAAAGTGAGGACAGGACTCTGCTATAGACATAACATCAGAGTTGGTAACAAGTGAGAGAGAGCGCTGATAAATTTGTTACTTATAGGATCCAATTTTTTACCCTCTCTGTTTTCATGGGAAATCTGCAAAGACACTACCTCTCTCAGTCTGGTAGCTACTACTTAAAAAAATAAATAAATCACTGTTTACTCTAAGCCTGCCAACATTTGATATTTCATCCGTATGTTGTGACTACTGCAGTATATTTTTGCTGTCTTTAGTGTTTTTCTTAAAACAATTCACTCCTGATCCACAAGTGGCTAAACTTGGAGAACAGAAGGGCTACATTTACAGACCTGTAAATGGTAGTAATAATCATATCTATAAATGGTAGTTTGAGCTGTGAAAACAGTGGCACTGAATACTGTAGGAAGCAGAGAGAGATCTAGGAAAAACTAAGGATTTGTTGCATTTTTTCCATTTTATCTCGCCTATGTGATAAAATAGAAATGTAGATCCTTAGAGAATCAATTAGTGTGCATAGAAATAAGGAGGAGGTAATTATATAGAGGGAGTTAAAGACAAAATGGTTGAAAACTGAATGTGTTTATAAGAAAATGTTGAGTAGCTGCTGATTCTTGACCTACATCGTACAGTGGTCACAAATTTGATTTAAATAAAATCAGGTTTTCAAGGCATATTAAACATGGTTTATATAATGGAGCAGCTTTTGACTCAGATTGACCTCCCAACAATGTGTGGGATGTATATACACAAACTACGAGAACATAAGCTGCATTTCTAAATATAGGTTGACAAAGTGACTGTATTGTGCTTTTCCTTCTGCAAGCATGGCTTTCCAGATTCAGAAAAAAATCATAGAATCATAGAATGCTTTGGGATGGAAGAGACCTTTAAAGGTCATCTAGTCCATCCACCCTGCAATTGGCAGGGACATCTACAACTAGATTAGGTTGCTCAGAGCCCCATCCAGCCTGTCCTTGAATGTTTCCAAGGATGGGGCCATCTACCACCTCTCTGGGCAACCTGTTCCAGTGTTTCACTACCCTCATTGTAAAAAATTTCTTCCTTACATCTAGTCTGAATCTATGCTCTTTTAGTTTAAAACCATTACCCCTTGTCCTATCGCTACTGGCCCTGCTAAAAAATGCAGAGGATCTTCTCAGTTGTTGTAAGGGCATTACCTGTCCTTACAAACTTTGCATCACTAAGCAAAGAGCATCCTGAAACAATTTTAGTCCTATGTAAATGTAGCATAATAAACTGAAAATTCTCTATTGAAAGGCAATATTGTTAACTGATCAAGCAAAGTGTGGCTGTTCTCTGCAAGGAGCTCTGTTGTGCTAATTGTGTTCTCATACTGAAGTAATCCTATCTGTTTTGAATGTCAAATGAAAAATGTAATGAGGTTCAGGATATTTCTCCTTAAGCAATGATTGGGGTGCAAGGGTTGTTTGACACCCTTTGCTTAGTGATTTAATAATCACCTGAGAAAGCCTGAAAAAAAGAGAGCAGCTTTTAGACACATGAGCTCTTCAAAAGGATTGTTTTAAATGAATCATTCCAGATCTGACTGAGAGCTGAACACCATGTTTTTCCATCACAGTAAATTCTTTCCTTCTAAACTTCCAATAGGCTAAATATGTCTGGGGTCTCTTTTGAATTTTTGAAGCAATCCCATCAGCTTTTCAGAAACACATTTGCTAGGGAATTCTTCTGTATTATATGAACGTGAATCTGTAGAGGAAATATGACAACTCTGGCACCATTACTATTGATCTCCATTAATATAATTAGAAAGCAGGCAAAGCCTGTGTTAAACAACTTGGAAAGATGTAAAATGTCTGTGGTGGTCTTTAATGCCTCCTCGTTGGAAATAAATAGTTCTTATTTTTATGTAGTTATTTTATTCTGTGTTAAATTTACAAACAGTTAACCTATTTGACCATAATTTTAATAGAACATTCTTGAAATATGAAAATCTTCTAGATAACTATCATTGATATCTTTGTCTTGGATTATTCTTCTTCTGTAGATAAGAACAAAAGCGAAAAGAAAAAAAGGATATAGTTATAAACTAGTGACTAGAACTGAGTGTAAAAAAAAAAGGATTCATTTGCATTTCCCACTGTTTTTCATTCTACTATAATCATAAAAGATTAAAAGATGAAAAAAGTTGTATCAGGTGGTCTGTGCATGGGATAGATCTGCTTCAGTAGAGTGTCTTGTGAGTAATGAAGTATAAGCTATTATAGCTGAAATCTCATGACTACATTATTAAACACTATAGAGGAGTGGGCCTTATAGTGACAGGGAAAGGCTATACACTAGCATTTTCCCTTTGTGACGTGAACAGGCCAATTGCCCATGCACACTGTGATAAATCTGCACTTGTGCAGAAGACTGCTGCTTTCTGAAGTGGTGGTTTCTCTGTTAATAAGGGGCCAAGTAAGCCAAGTGCTACCCTCCTGTAATCTTCAATGAAACCTTCCCTGTCTTCTTTATCTCATTCCATCTTTCTTGATTGCTGGAGCATTTTGGAAAGAGGTCTGCCATTGGCAGAGCATTGATGCTTCTCTTCCCTGACACTATCTTTGGCAACAGCATCTCAGACCCAGCCCTGGAGAAGGCTGCATGCTATATTATTTTCATGCAGTGGTAGCTTCTTTCCAACTGACTTATTTTCTCTGGATGAATACTAGACCATTGTCTGCTAACAAAAACAGTAGGATTCTATAGAAACTAAAGGATAAAGCAAACACATTAGGCATAATGTTTTCAATGGTGTAAACTTGTTTGTGCTAGTACAGACTTAGTTAAATATTCACCAAAAATATCTTAAGGTGTTTTGAATTTTTTTTGTTATAAAATATACGTTAGAAGATTAAAGCATGTACAGAACATTCCTCCCTCTCATTCATGTCAAAATGAAATTGATAATTGCCAGTTTTTAACCAGCTCAAAGATGCTTTCACAGCCTTCCCTTTGCAGGAGATTGCTTATTGTTGCCTTTGATGTTGACATTATTTAATAGAGATCTTTTTTTCTTTATGAATTGTTTCAACTTGCTCATGCTGTCTTCAATTTAATGAAGCTTTTGAGAAGGAAACTGTAAACAAATGAGATAGGATGGTTTAGGAAGAATGTGAATTGTATTCTTTAGCAAGAATTGTTTATGATGATGGTTTCGTAATATGTAAAACATATGGACCACCAGAAATCTAAATGTCAGACTTTAGGTCTTTGATTTATTATTTCATGTAATTTACATTTTATTCACATTTCCTTTTTCCCCTCTCTCTTCCTTTTTAATATTTCACTATTTGTAGCAATAGTATAGATCTGAACAAGATATATTCCTGTTACAGGACTGTACTATTCATTGAAACACATCAAAAATGCTGAAAGCAAGCTACCGAATGTCATGATTTTATAGCTTACTTAGGGATCTGAGAGTGTTACAACTGAAAGAGACAATAAAACTTATTTAGCTTTTCTTGTGATCTCCTTTTAAAAATATATTAGTAGGTCCATCCACAATACAGTTTTCCCGAGTCTGTTTATAGTGCTTATTTATACTTGTATAATATCTGTAAAAGCTAGTTTCTCACCTAAGAGTCATTCAGAACCACCGGATTTTATTGCAAGATAATGAGAACCAAATTCAATATTCTATCTTAGCTACTGAAACAATAAATCCACAGTTTTCTGCTTTTTAATTATGAGTGCACAAGTGTGCAAAAATAAACACAGGCTATATAACTGTAAAGCGGCTGCTTACCACCATCTTCATTTAACCTTCATGTTTTGCATTCTGGGTAGAGAAAAACAGTACACAACCAGTGCAAACTATAGTCATGTAGTATGAAGCCTATTTTAATAATGCCCACACAAAATAGTAGGATTCAGAAGACTGAATTTACACCATGTCCCTTTGCCTCTGAGAGCTTGACTTCTCCTGAGTTTACCTGAATTTTAGCATTCTTGGAAAACTAAAATATGTGTTGCTTACTTTGCTCTATACCTGTAGACTTTTTGCTAATTAGCTACACAAATTCAGATCAGGTGTTGACTAGCACAAATTAATTTGCTGCCCAACAAAGAAAAATTTGCTAGTGTGGAATTGTCATCAGGGAAAATAGGAAAGGAAAAAAGTTGAGTAATCTTTGATCCTGCTTTCAGCAAACCTCTGCTGTACAAGTGAATGGGAGATCAAACATGAAAGGATTTGTGTGCTGCACTGTACTATAGGAATCCAATACTCCAAGAATCCTATGTAAGTGAAAATAGGAAATCTGCCAAGAACATCATAATTAAGTAGAAGTTATAACTGAGAAATGCAAAAATATAGTTTGCATATTTTCCTGGAGTGCCAGACTTCAGCTGAAGACAGCATTGAGCTGTTGTCAGTCAAAATTCCATCTATCCAGCACATTAGACTTTTGAGGCATGCAGTATCCAAGTAGAGCATTGCTAATATTGCGTAATATTCTATTTTCTGGGTGTAGATTTATGAAATTTACCTCTTCCTGAGTATTTCATAACCATTGTCATTATTGGTCTCTCTAGAGCTGTGTTTTGAATTTTTTATTATGAAATTATTCCCTTTTAGGACATTTCTGTAAACAAATCAGTTATGATGGCCATTATTTTTTTCCTGTGTTATTTTTCAGTAGAATTAATTCTTTCCTCATTTTTAACTAACCTTTTTCTGGAAAAAGAAATTTTGTTGGTTTAAGATACATATCTTCTTCATATACATAACTTCATGTGACCTAAGGTGGTCTGAATACATTGTATTCTGGTATAGCTTGTTAGGTTTACAGTAGGATAGTTTGGGCTTTTTTTTTTTTTTAGTGATAATAATTGAAATAATTCATACCTGTGAATGTAGTTATACCACTGACATACCCATGTGGGTATGTGTCATTCCCATGTGGCATGAAGCTAGACTGATAAAAACATATGTACAGGAGAAGTATGTCTATATGTTGAGGAAGAGAGGGTTTACACCATTTTATTACATCAGAATCACTAGGCGATACAAGTTTTGTGTGTAGAGAAAGCCTTAGATAAATAAAGAGGTTCAAGGCACACTGTGTCTTAAAGTGGGTAGCTGATAAATGAAAGAGGAGTAACTGAAATCAGTAGCAGGATATTTTAGCTGAAACTCTGGAGCAGATTAAACTGTAATGCTGCTTTTTTATTTTTTTTTTAATTGTGCTTTTATATTGTTTGAGCTAAAGAAGCTTTGTTGTTTTGAGTTTAATAGCTGGCAAATGAGTTGTGATTTTTTTCCTCAAAAGAGTTAACTTGCTCACAAAGCAAGTAAGGTCCTTCTATATGTTTTGGAATGACACCTGTGACTGCAGCTTTTTACAGTATCCTCTGTGTGTTTGTATGTTGTCTGTATGTTCATGTATGTCTGTTAATTGCCAGCTGAGTTGAGGGAGGCGCAATTTCAGTGAAAAGGAACAAAGGCTAAAAATCTGTTTCAGGTGGCATACACTCAAGGGCTGCTTCTACTCCTTCTCCTGCTCAGTTATGTCCTCCTTCAATAAAAATTACACTTTCTTTAAAAACATTCTACACCTTTGAAAGAAATCTAAATTTCAAAGCATCTGGATGTGAACCTAGTGACCTGGTCAGCTCCCTTCTGCCATGTATAATCCTTCATTCTTGTCACTCCACCCTACCTATGCTACCCACCCAGTCTAGTTTTGTTCTTTTCATTTGTTCCATACTGCAAATATTCTTTTTGATGCCTCCTATGATTTTGTATTATGCATTAAATATACATTGAAGGGCTTTAAAAGAAATATTTTCCTATGGCATTTTAAGTTACAAGTTTGTGAGAGTTTTGCTTTTTTTTTTCCCCACAATGCACTATGTTGTTGGAACAGAAGGATATTTTTATATGTAAAACCGGATGTAGTCTCTCTGATATTATGAAATGTGTTGATAAGATGCTACTGCAGATTTCTTAATAGTAGCAAAATTATTTTTAACTCAAAGCAGGACTCTTGATTCCCTTTTCCTTTCTCTAGGTAGCTATCTATCTTGTTCTTCCAGGCTATTGCTCTTCAACATTATTTTTCCAATATTATCTCTTTAATCTCTGTTCTCTCTCCTGTGATAATTAGCTCCCTTCTCTCTAACTCAGTCCACTGGGCAGCAACACAACCTATATCAGTGTTAGGTCAGTTAATAATAATAATTGTGAACATTCTGCATACTCAAGAAAACAGGCCTGTGCAAGTGGCTCTGGCTGATTGTGGGGTAACAAGAGAATGGAAAGCTAGCTTTCAGCAGTAACTATAGAGTAGCTTTTGTTCTTGCATAATAGCCTAGGTAATGTCAATTCATAAAAACCAGCTACACCATGATTGGGGAATCTACATATGCTGTATTTGAAGTGTCTCATATGGTAGTAGGAGAATAACATTTGTAGAAGGCCCAGCTGCCTGTCAGGAAAGATAAAGCAGGCTATTACATGCTTAGTTCTCATTCCTGCAGCCTGTGCTGACTAAATCTGATCTCCACTGCTCTAAGCCATCATGTTAGACCATCATATGTCATATTGTAGTAACAAAAATGCAAAATATTTCTCATTCCTAACAATGATGGCCATGTTTTCCAATATTTTTACAGTGGTTCAACATGACAGAATCACTTTAGAGTATGAACCATCCATTCAGCCACGCAGTTGCAGCTGAATATAGATATCGTCTCATAATAGTTAGGCTCTCACAATGTCCTGCTTTGTTATTGTGGGTCAGAGTAAGTCTTTCAGTGCTCTTTTGTAACTGTGCTTTGGAATATCTCAGTGTGAACCTTGGCATATGAAAATCTCATTGTACCTCTAAATGCTATAAAGTTGGTTTCTTCAGCACCAATGACCAAGGAGAGAAATAATTACATGTGGCTTGGACTTATTTCTATTCAGAAATAAACATATAATTAGGAGATAATTATGGCTGTGAAATAATTTGATATAAGGGAGATGTAAACGTAGATTTTGGTTAACTGTCGATACATTAAAAATCTTATTTACCTGAGGTTTTGTTCAGATTTTTAAAACAGCTCTTTCAGTTTAGGGCTTTTGATAGGAGGAATTAACCAGTACAGAGCTATCCTTCCTGATGGTTTACAGCTTGTTAATTACGTGTTAATGTTTCAGTGACAGATCTTTTTATTCTGCCCTTGTTGCCCCAATGTCCAGATGACATCTTCCTGAGACAGAAGCAATTATATCAATCCTACATATCATCAGAAACTACTGGAAAAGTGCTTAAGTCTACTAGCCATAGATGTTGACGTTAATATCAAAGAAATACATATGCTGTTTTCTGGAGCTGGTACAAGGAAATGTCAGGTACACCTTCCTGAGAAACAAGGCCTTTCGAGCTGCCAGGAGGAATGATTTCCGGAACTGGATAGCTGGTGTTTCTGTATAATTGGCACTTGGTTCAGAGCCGCGTGGGCAAAACCACCTTGTTAGACAGTATCCCACTTTCTGAATTGTTCTTGCCCCTGACAATTCCTGAAGGACTAGTCAATCTAACTCCTCTACTGAAGATATTTAGGCACGTCGCTGTCAGCTGATTTCAGTTTCTTTGACAATCTTAACCTTTGTGTTGCTACTGTCTCTTGTTTAACTGTCCATGTCTGTCCTTTGAGGGCCACACCTCTAAGAAAGTTCTTTCAGAACTCACCTTGGCATGTGTCTGGCACTATCAAGCTAGTCTCAGAAAATGGAATTTAAGGAGCAGAAGGGAATGATATATTTTATACGCTGCATCTTCCTGCCAAAGCATTTTTATAGCTGTTAGACCCTACACTCACTACAGCAATGCAAGCATTTGTGGTATGAAATCCTTCAGCTCTTAAATAGTTCAAAACAGTGGGTATAAAGAAAGGTCAGTGGCCTTGAAATGAAAATGGTGAGCTATATATAATTCATTGCCTCTATATTTTATTTCAGCCAAGCCAAATCAAATGAGACAGATAATATTGATATAAGACAGTGCTGGAAATTTTGTGCTAAACAGTGCACGGCTTTGGGGGCAATACAGTTGTGACAAATATGCTGGGAAAGCTGGAAGACCGGTTCAGAAAACCAATCAAAGTTTACTACCAGCCAAAACCTCGCTTTCCAGTTATAGAGAGAGCTTGATATCCCTGTTAAAACAGTAGAAAATAAGAGCAGTAAGAAAGGCAAGGAGGGAGCTCCTAACTCATTGTTATGGCCATTACATATTGGCTTTCACATGCTTACAGACACACCTTGGCCTTGCCAGACTGGAGCCTATTTCAGCATAAATAACTGTAGCTCCTAAGCTCTCTTGGACTGTGAAAATTCCATTTCTACAAAGTAAAAGAACATATTCACCTGCAAAATATTTTCCCTAGTGGGTAAAATCTTGTGAGCTTTCTTAATGTCAATGGATTATTTCAACTCCTTTATGAACTTGGGAAGAAAGGAGAGTAATGCAACTTTTACTAATTTCATTTTGTCTGCAAAAGGTTGTGGGGTTTTTTTGGTGTGGGTTTTTTTTCTTTTTTTTTTTTTTCTCACAGTGCTGCCTTTTTTTTGTGTGTGTGTGCATGCCAGGATTTATGACTGAATAAACCAAATATAGAACAGACCACTTACATAATATTTAACATATGTTATAATGTCAGATGTGAGTTAATTTTAGAAAGAGTAATGGAGAGAACCAGACAAAATGGATCATCGCTCTTCCCTGAATGTGATTAAGCAAAGAGGAAGGATTCTATCCCTCCCCACCCATGTATTCAGTATAAATTTCCTGCAAGTCCTATAGCAGAGAAATATAAAACTGACTTCCAAGTGAATGTAGACAGATGTTGGGTGGTCCTATTTTGCACATGATTACTCAGTGCTCTCATATAGGAACACACTGGTTCCCATCCAAGTAAAAAGCCTGAAAAATAGATTCTTCATTACATTGTCCAATCTAAAGGTAATGTATTCTGATAAGGAATAAAATTCAGCTAAAAAAATGCCTCAGCCATTAATGGAACATTAAAAATAAGATTAAAACCCATTTGTTGCAGAATTCTGAAGTAGTGTAGGTGGTGTACTGCAAACTATTAAGACTCTTATTTTGCATGCATAATATGTGTTATGGTAACATCTTTGAATCACTATTCATGCTGAAGAAAATTTGTTTTGCAAATATATTAAATTCATGTCTGTAAAGAAGTAACTAAGAGTCAGACTCTGAACCATCCACTTCTTACATGAGCGGTAACTGATGCCTGTAGTCTAATGTTAATAGATGCTCAACACTGTGCCTAATGTGTCTGGGCCTAAAATGCCAAGGCCCAGTGTTTGGCAGTTTAGACTGAATCTGAAATACACTGTCCTGTGCAAAATGGTGAGATAATGAGAACATTTTACAAAGCCATGCTGATTGTTTTCCTTTGTTTTGCAAAGTGTAGACTGGTTACACTTATGAGTATCTGATAAATTGCATCTGATCAAAGATGTGTGGAAAGTAAAATATTAGAGATGTGATTCTTTTGGACCCCGGGGAATTTTCTGTGGCACAGGATCAGTTCTACTGGATTGTGATAAGTCTCTTTAAGTAGATAAAGATGCAGGTTCCTCTTATTTAGGAAACTTAATTGTGAGGTATCCAGAGTAGTATTTTAGGGGAAGAAGTGGAAAGCCCAGAAAACTCTCCTTACTATTCCACTTAATTTTCTCTTGCTCATGTGTTACCCTTTTTTTACTGGTTATTTCATGTTGCTCCTTCACCTCACACTAATTCTCACAATATCTACTACTTCTTCCCTTAAAATACTTGTAGACCAATAATTTGTCCCATAGCTCTGTTTTAAGCCAAATCATCTTAGGTTCAACTTGTGTAAGTTTCAGTTCAATGAGACAGTTAATACAGGAAGATCTGGACCGATTAGTCATAGAAAGAATAAGACATAACTTCTGTTATGATATAATTTTAATTCAGAAGTTCTGTAGAAGGCAACTTTATTTAAGATATAACAGTGTAATAGAAGTTTGTTGGAGCACTTCAAATGTTTAAATATGCTTCAGGTAATTACCAGAGCCCTGATTCAACTTGCTTAGTTTTTTGTTTGGTTGTTATTTGTTAATTTAGTGACGAAACTCAACAATGGTAAATGTATTTTAGATCAATATAGAAATCCAAAGACTCTTTTTCACTTTAGTTTCCTTCTTTTTAAAACAAACCAAACAAAAACCCCTAAAACTTCAAAGAACTTTGGGAACTCACTTATGAGGGATGAAGAGACGATTCCTTTCAGTACTCTGACAGCTGAAAATTAGCAAGAATTCCAGCCTGTCTACAGATACATCAGAAATTGTGTTTTGAAAGATGTTACTAGAATTTCAGCTTTCTTCTCTTCCACTCATGCTTTACTGGAAGCACTATACAAGCTGAATTCCTTTCTAGTGCAACATTCATCAAGAAAATTATGTGTAGAGTTGAAAGGTCACCAGTTGTTCTACATTCTCACAGCTGTGATGCTACAGTATGTTTAGAAGAGCACTCCTTAATCGCGCATTATAGGAAATTAAGCTCCTTCTTTTGTAAAGCTATCTAAACTACTTTTGGTAACAGGATATCAAATGTCCATCCTGTAGGCAGGTTTCAGAAAAAGTGTCAGAAGTGAAAGCCAATGTTACCAACTGTAGGAAAACAACATTTTTCTCCCACAGTGAGGCTGGGTTTTGTGGATGCAGAACTTCTAGAGTGTTTGTGGCCAGCATTCACTGTGACCTAACTCTGTGGTGGCCCAAGTCCCACGTAATGGCTGTAGAACACTGACGGAAATGCTGGTTTGTTGTAGCATAGTTTATTTTGGTTAAATGAGGTTGCAGACTACAAGCTTAATTTTAGGTTATCCCGATGGAAAAATTATATGTCACAAACCAAAGGGAAAAGTTTTGTTTGACCTTTCATAATAAAAGGTTGGGGAGTGTGAGGAGAGACATGCAAGGGGGTATGTATTAACTGGAAAACACAATTGGAAGCAATTTTGTATTCTAAATTCTGTTTGATTCTACACTGCAAATAACAAAAAACCCAAACCAAACCAACAACAAGAAAAACAACAAAAAAACCACCACCAATTTTTCAGGGTAAATTTAGACTAGAAGGCCATCTGGGCACAGATCTGAGGAAGTAGATAGTATTATTGTATTCCAGGTTCTACTTTGTCAACCGAATAACCTCAATTGATTAATGAATTTGCTATATTCAGAATCTCTTATTTTTGCTATATTGCTGCTAATGAATAAAAGTGACAAAAAAACCCTAGCTTACTTCTAATTTATAGTCACAGTATCTGGAAAACAACACAACTGTAATCAGTAGCATATATAGCTGAACAGGTAAACAAAAGAAAACTCAACTGAAATTTTGTAATAAAGTACATAATGGGTAAATAAGTTCAACAAACACAGTTATCTGCTCATTCATCAGTCTAACAGTCTGCTTTGGGTTTTTAGCAGTAATTTTGTAGAAAGTCAAAAAGTGAGCTCAGATTCTAAGAATAAACTCAACAGAAACTCTAGTAAATGCCTCATCCTGTTATCCTGTATTTAGTAGTAGCTGACCCATTGATTCAAGATGAAGCTTTGAGTACAGAGATTGCTCTTACTTAATCACATTAAAACTCTGACCACTTCACACTATTAAAGCAAAAATAATCAAAGCCTTGCTTTAGCTGTATTCCAATTCGTTGATAATATTTGACAATTAATTAGGTAGAGAGTCTATTGTACATTTATCACTACAATATTGATGCAAGGTTTGAAGGTAAAATTCTCCTTTTATTGTGATTATGGAATAGCTTTAAAAGTCTGAACATAGTCAGAGCCTCCTGACTGGCTGTCAATGATGTCATGGCCATGTCAATAATGCCCTTTAAGTGCAGGAGTCTGGCTCTCTCTTTCTCTTTTTTGATTTATAAATTCCATTTCATAATAGCAAAAAGACACTTAAAGGAAAGTCTTCAGCTTCTTGCTTTATGACACCACCCAAGGCATATAATAATCCTCTGAAAATGCACTACCTGTCATGTCTTATTGCTTAAATATAGGCCAGAAAAATCTGCCTTACTAGACAGAATGGTGTAAGTGCTACATTGGAATGGACTCTGAGGGCAGGGAAAAGTCTAACTATATCCTCAACTTCCATACCAGCAGAATCCAGAATAGCTCAAATTAGAGTTCAGAAACATGGTTGCAGGGAAGGAACAATCTCTTTTTTCTAATGATCAAATCACACAAATGGCATTAACCCTGGGATAGGCCGATATAGCAGCAAAGCAGACACTGCAAGAAAGCACGTTCAGGGTAGACTGCTGCACCCTTCCATTATTTAAGTAAATCCTTTGGAGTGTCTTGGACTCCTCCTCTTTTTTTTTTTTTTTAAATAAAGATGCATTAGATCAAGGTGTTATGCAGATTCCTAGGAAATCTTTATGTTCTTAACTGAATTGTATCTATGTTTTAAAGATTACTATCCAAGGGATGTATTCACTTCATATGATGCTGGGGTGAAGAGGGGGAGGAAGAAGGGAATACAGAATGAGAGTACATTCAGATGAAGGAACTGACCAGAGGAGTAGCACTCTGGATGTGTTGGTTTGCCCCCTCTATGTTATCCTTACCTGTGATGAAGATGCATGTGAATTGTCACTGGTTGGAGTCTGTGGCTAAAGAGAGGGCAAACTGTTATGAAGCAGACTTACTGTTGAAGGGCCTCCAGACTTACATGGTTTTAAGAGGCTCTGGATCAGACTTAGGTCAGTGGAAGTGATTGTAGTTGATGTCTAGGGCTGCAGAGAGCTTTTATTTGGAACACATTCTTGCAAATACCACCAGAGAAAAGAAGTGTTTGGGCCAAATTTACCTGTAGTGAACTATTGTTAAGAACCCTATCCCTAACTTGTTGATTTGTCAGTTATGATTTTAATTGGTTAATTAATAAAAAACCTTGAATCTCTAAATTAATAGCTAAACCAAGGGAGAAGTGGACAGTTTTTTATTTTCTTCTAGGAGGCTGTATTGCTTATTTCAAGCAAAGCTGGTAACATTCCAATGTTCTTTTGATAAGCATATTAACCAAGACCAAAGACCATGGGAACAAAAAGAAAATGGCATTGTGGATTAAGCAAGTAAGTATTTTTGTTTTCATTTCTGTGCAAGAGGAGTGGTATTGCAGGATGATACAGACCAGAACTCATTGTTAATGCATTTTTGCTAGGAAATTCTCAGAAGACAAGGGGTCTCTGGAAACTAAGCTTTCAGACAAGGTCAAGGGTAACAAAATGCTTCTGGACACTATTCTTCAGGCTAGCAGTCTAGTCTATATTTTTCTCATACACTGGCTGGAAACATTAAAAATAACAGTTTAATTATCTCAGTTGAAATTTATTGCAACATGAAAAGTATACTGTCAAATTTGTTAAAAGAACTTGCAGGTACTCTCTCTGCCCTTTAGTCTGTGTGCCACTTTTTGCTGATTTATGGTAATTTTTCTATTTAAAAAAAAAGTCCTCTCTCATTGTTACTTTTTGAAAGCTCTACCAAAAGATGAGAAATGGAGAGCACACTTGTGCTGTGCTACAGAGAGAATATCTAGTGAAATTAATTTAAACCAAACAGCTGTCAAATATACAAAGTAAACAAAATACATACACTGTGGTTTCCTGCTAGAACCTTTAATGTATATTTATAAAAATGCTGCTTAGGACAACAGATAAAACAATCTATTATATTTCTATGTACACACTGTTTTAAGTTGGTCATATTCCTTTAATTAAGGCATTTACAAGCTAGGCCACTTTCATCATAACAAATCTTCTGTCCTTTTGTTAGTCAGAATCTTTTGAAAGATAGGAGAGCCTAAGAAAAATGGAAGCTATTAAGACTAACATATTCATATTTAACAAATAGGTCTTTTTACATAAGCAATAAATCACCCAGAATATAACAAAACATTGTATTTCCCACAAATGGTCCTATAAAGTAGACCTTTTATTTTTGTTCCTCCTTTAATATGACTGCCTTCATCTGCATCTTGGAAGTCCTGCTCACTGTTCCCTTACCAGTGAGCTGACTTTTTTCATTTAAAGACAAAACTCCTCTGCTTTCTTAGATATGAAGAAGCATATCTACAACAAAATTACAGTGTTCACTTTCTGATTATAGAACAATGGGTTTGCAGTGTAAAATTTATAGGATTCACTACTACAAATTAAATTAAAAGCGGATTCTTTGTTCTGTGTTTTAGACCTTTTTGTTGTGTTCTCAGGAAATGGATGTTGTGGTCAGTTCAAACTTCTCTTTTAAAGTAAATTTTTTGCGTATCTTAAATGTGGAAACAAAAGTAACCACTTCCTCTGAAATATATAATAGTTGCCCCTCTTTGTATGTGGGATTTTTTTTCCCAGTGGATACTAATAAGTAGTGTTCTCCTGACAGATAATTTTGTGTATAACTTCCTTCTTCAAAGTTGCTACCAGTAACTTTTAATTAAAAGAAAGCTTTCTGTAGCAATGATGCTCTCTTGCAAAGTGAATTCCATTTTTTTCGAGTAAAACTGCAGCCAGTAGCCACAGAATTGGTGATTTCTGACAGTTAAGAAATGTTTATTCCACTTATTATTGACCCTCTGAGGAAAGAGAAAGAAACAAGAAAAGGGGATGCATATTTAGATTAAACACATTTGAACCTTTAGCTGCAAATATGCCTGGATCATTCTTGTATGACTATTTCATACAGAAACTGTGGAGAAGAATTAAACAGATTTCTATCAATCCCTAATATAGCACTTTTGTAAGTCCACCACAGTCATCTTCATCAAAGGAGTATAACTGCTTTACTTTCAGATCACTACCTTGAGGATTCGTTGCATATTAAAATAGTGTTCCAAGAGCACGTTGCTTTCAGTTTTTCAGGCCAGAATACACTTTTTTATATGGTACCCTCTGGAGACAGCCCCCCTTGAATTACCATTACAGGTATCTTCCATTATAATTCAAATCATAATCAGAGTCATTTATACAGTTGTATCTGTGTTTTGGCTGGGCTGAGACACTGTTCCTGGGAATGACCTTGATAACCATGTCACAAAGGTTGAATCACTAGTATGTAATACAATCCTATTCTTATCCGACATACAGCCCTTCTTTACTCCCCACCTTCTGATGGGGACCTAAACACATAGGTCTGAGAGGGTCCTCTCTCAGCTGTTCCTCACAAAAATTGTTGCCTGTATGGAAAAACAGCTTCTTCAAGAAGTGGTCAAAGATGAGTACTTGGAATAAGAGAGATGGTACCTATAACATTTAAGAGTGCATAGCAGTGCTTTTTTGCCTCTGCTGTCAGAAACTCATAGTGCTGGTTGAATCTTTGCCTCCTCCTGCTTCTAGTGGACTCGCTAAGAAAATTCCTTATGTTCTTTATCTCTTCATCCCATGCCATCCCTTTTTGCTCTCTTCCCTCATGTTGTCCTGGGGTTGGCTGAAGTTATTCTTTCCCTCCTCCTTTGAGAGGGCAGCAGGAGATGGAAAAGCCAATGCAAGCCTTGTAGCTTCTGTGGAGAGAACATGGGACAATGCTTGCTTGCTTGCTTGCTAGCTAAAGTAGATGGCATGCTTTGTTTGGGCATGTGGTAATGCTTGCTTTCAGTCTTGTACTTCCTGAGATATGTTCTGCCGTTATCATCCCATTTATTCAGGCTGATAGTGTATGAAATGGCAGAGACCATGTTGTGTGTATCAGTCTCTGAACTACAGGTCCACTGGGATTTGAGGATACTACTGTGAAGCTTGGGTTTGGGTCTGCTACTGCATTTGCTTCCCATTTTCTGTCTCTTGCAGAAAGTCAGAGTGCATAACTTGTCAGCCTTAAAAACAAAACAAACAAAAAAACAACTGGGGAAAAAAGAAAGAGGAAGAGGGTTGTTTTTTCAGGTTCTGTGAAATGTTCACAGCACAGCTCCATGAGTTGTCAACACAATGGGGCTGGTAGCAAACTTTGCCAAGAGCCAGGAAAAAAGCCCAGAGGTTTTAAACCAGCATTGCTACTGAACTCCTTGTGCCATCAAATATCAATCGTAATATGCTTTTCAGAGAGCAGGCTACACTGCTGTTAACATCTCTATAGATTTAACTTTTTGTGGATCCTTCTTCTGCTGAAACGCCTATGAAATCCAGTTCTGAATATTTCTTGTACCTTTGTCTTCTCTTGTTCACAAAGACAGCAGCCCTTTTTCAAAATAACAGCCATCATTTTTGCTCCAGAAAGCTACTCGGATATGAATCTCACTCATTCAGAAATGGTGTGGTTATGGGCACTGCCTCAAGCAGCTTCCTCTGCTAAAAATTTCAGGAAGTCATGCAGTAAAAGTTAACACAGCATATGAATTTTGGTTAGCAGCAATACACCCCTAACTTTTCTTCCTTTAAACTGCCAACAATTAAAAAAAAAAAAAAAGACATTTCCATGTAATCATGAACATTTTTGTTTTCAATTGCCACTGAAAAGGATTCAGGCAAGAAATTATGGGTAGATCCTTTCATCTGAAAGGATGAAAATCTAATTTTGTGGCAACACCTGAAGTTTCAAAATTTATCTTCTTCAATGGAATGAAAACAAATCTCCTGAACACTTTTTGAAAAAAATGGAATTGAGTTAAAGTAGAAAGGTGCTTGAGTAGGTTAGGATGTCTGAAGACCCCTTTCCTCACTTGTTGCCACATAAAACTTTCTTGTCAAACCAACTGCAACTCTGCATTCTAGCTTGGATAAAACAGCCTTTTCAAAATCTGCTCTTTCTCTGTAATTGAAATGGGTTTTACTACTTTTACTAATAAGACACAATGAAATACCCATAAGTAATTCTTGCAGTTCAGGCTATAATTCGTTGTAGTTTTCATTGCAGCTAAATTGCAAAACATTTTGGTTTTTTTCCCCCAACAGTTTTCACATCACATTCTAGTTTGAGGATGTCATATTTGTATAGCATATATATATATATAGCAATATGCACATATTCCACATGATGTGTCTTTGGTTCCAAGACCTGATCCAGGACAGAACATCTGCAATAGCATCATTGTTGCTATTTCTATATGTCATATTTATTCTAAGTAGAGAAATACAGACTGAAAGATTCCCTGGATTAGGGCTTTTTTTTCTTTCCTTTTTCTTTCTTGTAAAAAATAGGAATGAGAATGCTAATCATAAAGTGAGGAACAGATTAAATTGCTTTATGATGATTCACTGTTTTTAACACAATGGACGGTATACTTCCATAGCATTTGTCTCATGAACAGAATTTGGTCTGCATGAACCGCAATGAATCAAGGGAATATGGGAAAATGAAAGGTACCTGTCTCAAAACAAAAGGCTCTAAAAGTTCTATGCGACTACTCTCTTTGGGTACTTAATCTGATTAATTGTTAAAGGTGCATGTTTTTCATACAGGAGTTTTTCAGAGCTTTCTGAAAAGTGTGTTTCTTTAAATCTGGCTAAAGAAAGCAGACCAGTTTTAGAAAAACTAGGTTATGATATATACATTGCTTTAGCTATATTGGGATGTAATATGGTTTTATTAGACTGAGCTATTGAGTAGAGATAGCTCTAAGTATATGTGCAAAAAATGGAGAAGTGGATCTGATGATGTGTTCTGAAGCTGTCCTGTCTCTTGATATTAAGAATGTTGATGCTGATCTTTTAATAAGAGAAATTATTTTGACCATGTGGAATAATTTGTGGAAACATAAGCTATAGTGGCATTTTATTATTAAGGAGAACTATTAGGCCTGTTCTTTTTGGCTGCATTTCAGGATAATCACATCCATTCTGATATACCTTTGTTTCCTGTGATTGTTCTTTTAGGAAAGTAAAATTATTTACGTGGTAAAATTATATGCTTTTTCCAGGAACACTTGTGCTGTCCTCTGCTACAAAATAGCTACTGATGTCCACCCTTAAGGTGACTACAATTTGGAGACTGTGAAGAGCTTCTGGCTCACAGAACCTATAAATAGCCTTTGTTATACTGCCTTGTTGGAAGGTGCCATATAATTTTAAAATTTCATTTCCTTTCAATTAGCAGCTGATTACATTTGATGAGCTACAACATTGTTTCCCCTGTGCAGATTATGAGTCAACACAGTCAATGAGCTGTTAAATCTTCCCATGCTCAGAAACAATAGGAAGTGATTAAAGTGGGGCCAATCTGGTCATTACAAAGGAACCCTCCTTATCATTAGAAAGCAAGAAAAACTAATAGCTTGGTATTACCCGTGGGTGTGCACAGGCTAGATAGACAATGCAGGTAAATAACATCACCTAACACCAGTCACTTTCCTGAAAAGAAATATTGAAGACTGGCAAGAAATCTAATGGAGGAGTTTGGTATTGATAAGAGGTCATTTTAATCTCCTTTTTTCATCAGTAGCATTCGTTCCATCTGTAAATATGAATGTTTCGTGTATATATGTATTGTTGTACAAATATTGAAATGGGAATATGATATTTAAGGGATTTGAATTTGTGTCTGAAGGGGGTTTTGCCCTGGTAGTATAGACTTACCCTTGCAATTAATGTAAATGGTGAGAATTCCTTCTCCATCATGAGAACACCTCAGTAACATTATGTAGACAAGTAAGTTCTGCTGTGAGCAAATCATTGTTATCACCTAACTAAAACTTTTTCTGTCTTGATAAGGAGGATTTCCTTGTAGTTTAGGCACAGGCCAGGGGTTGAGGAAATTTAGTTTCAGATTTCCTGTCTCAGAGCATGATACTGCTAGGTGATGATCCTTTCTTTACTTAGCCTCTTGGCTTTCGAGATTGCAAAGGCAGTAACACTTTATTTCACTGACTGCCACCATGGGGAAGTCTGGGGTCAGAGCAGAAATAGAGGTACCAAGAAAGGAAGAGTAGTGCAATATTTTTATCCATTTGTCCCTCAGAGAGATAAAAGGCAGGCCAGTTGTATTTTTAGATGGAAAAATAAATGGTTGCTCTTAAGTGTCCTGGGGTTATGATGTTGCTATGGTTATATTTTTTTATTCATTTCTTAACTTTGAAATCACCTAGTTTTCCAATTAATAAGCCAAGTATGAGAGATGGAAAGGAGATGGTTTCACAGTTCAAGTCCTCTTGAGTCATAGTGTCTGGTTTAGTGAAAGCAAAGGGCCATATTTTGCTTTTAAATTATGAAATGTGTGGTGGAAAACATAGTATCATGGTGAGCAATCTGTCACGGTGAGGTGAGCAATATGACATCATAGAATGTCCTGAGTTGGAAGGGACCCACAAGGATCATGGATTCCATCATTTCCATCCTATTCTATGCTGTGAAAGCTGTCTATGCAGCACTGTATGGTCGGTAGCATGTGGCTGGACTGGGATGGGTATGGCTAGAGGACAACTGCTGTATTTTGCAACAGCCTCTCCCTTTTATCATCCAGTAAAACTTCATACAGTGAGCTTGTCATACATTCTCCTCAACATTTTCAGTTCCACTTGCAGCCACCATACTTTATAGAGAAATTGTCCTCCAGCCATAGTTTTCCTGCTCTTAATCACATATTTCTTGGGAAAGATGAGCAGCTATTAAAGAAAAGCAGCCTACCATCCTGACTCAGGATTATTAGACTGGATTTAATGTCTTCTGTCTCTCTGCTGTTTGAAGTTGCAATATTTTTCACCTGGATATAGATCCCAGTATTTTAATGTTGAAGGTGGTTCACTGAAACAGCCAACCAGAGGAGCTAGTAAGCTCCCTGCTTCTTTGAATTTTAAAAATTATTTGCTTTAATCCCACATCTGGGGAAAATTCTACTGTTTATTTACAAAGATGTCAGATGAGACAATCAATGTGATCCTTTCTGGTTTTGGAGTCTAGAGATATACAGTTACTGACTGGAATTTACAATAGCGGCACTGACTTAGCTGGGGTGATTCCACTTCAGGAAACATACTTATTCCATGTGCTCATCTTAAGATAGCTAGGTAGATAGTAGTGGTGGGAGAAAACAATAAGGAAAAATTTTATTTCAGACAGCCAAGAAACCCATTGTATAAAATCCTGTGTTTCTCCTCGGCCAGCAAAATGACTGTCTGTTTTCATGAAAAATGTAAGTTCAGATGCAGTTGGAGATTTGTGTTCTTCCTTAGTATCCATTTCCACTTAGCATACTGCTTACATAGGATCTCAACCCATCAAAATGTATCCTTAAAGGTTAACTGTACTGATTAGGATGGACTGAAAATATGCTTAAAATTAAGCACTTGCTTAATAATCTGTGAACTAAGATTTTGCATGAGATTTTTGTATAAGCTTTGTTTCTAAGTTTAAACTCCAAAGCTCTGATTTTGAGGGTTTTAAATGAAAGTTTAGCATCAGTCAGTTCCTCCATCTGCTGTTATGTTTCCAAGAACTGAGACATGGAACAATTTTTTTTTTTTTTTTTAAGAGAGCCTAACACATCTAATTTCTGCAATTTCTACCTATGGTTTTCCTCTTAAAGGTAATTTGTTTCCTTTCAAGTAATTACAAATAGTACATTTCCAGTCACATTATGCCAATGTCAAGACTGATAACTAACTAGTTTGATTCCACTCTTATCAACATTTTATGAAAATTAGAAGTGAAAACATCACACTGGGACCTTTAGAGTTGCTTTAAGTTGTTTTGAATAAATAACAGAGTCTCTTATAGCTTTAATGATGAGAACAGCTAAAAAGATTCCACTACATCGTGTAATGCATCTCTTTTTATGCTAAGAACCCTGGAAACCTGTTTATCCTTTTTATTTTACTTGTACTGCATAGTGGCATTCTTAGAGATGTGCGTGAATACTATTCTAGATATTCTAGATGCTTGGTTAGTTTAAGCTTTGCTGGGTTAGAATAGCCTTTCTCTAACTAGTATTTGAAAGTGATCCTGTTTGGGGAGAAACATTTGTTTGATTTGGCAAATATTGTCCATTCACAGTTATCATTTAGTAAAATCATTTTTATTGTCTTTTTTTCTTCATACGAATTGGAGCTTTAGTAGTAAAATGAGCACATTTTATAGATTATCTTTTTATTAAAAAAAAAAAAAAAGTGAGGATCCATGGTATCTCTTCATCAGAAACTCATAGATTAATTTGACCTTACCTTTATATTGTGTGAAGATGACCTTACCTTTATATTGTGTGAAGATTCATAGGTCTCTCTGCTCAAAAGCAATTTCTAAGATCATGGCTGAAGAAACCAAAATTTCAAATTAAATTTCTGGCTTGGGAGAAGGAGAAAGTGGAGGAAGCAACGGTAAAGTTCTTAAGCATGTTTTGAAATTTAAAAAAAAAACCAAAACAAACCAATGACAGCAACTTGTATTTTTCACTCAGATTAGTCCTACTTGTCTTTTATAACACCTCTTCTGCAGATTGAAAAGCACATTCTAAAATGCTAGTTTGAAATATTTGTCTCACAGTATTCATCTGCCCTTTTGCCAGATGTTAGGCCAGTAAATTCCCAAAAGAAAGCCCAAGATACAACAGCAGTTCTATGATTTCCTGAGAACCAGACTGTACAGTTCCCTGTTCTAACTGTAACAAGCTTTTTCTACACATCTCTTCTAAGGTTGTCTCAAAGCACTTTCTAAACTGTAAAGAAGTAAGTGCAAATGCTGTCTTCAGCAAACTAGGATTTTTTTTCTTGGGATGTAAAACCAGAAATCTAGCACCCATATTGCAATCTCTTCTATATTCCTAGGAACTTCAGTGGGCCTCAGGCAAATTGTACAGTAATTCAAGATAACTGACTGTTTAGAACAGAAGAAAAAAGTGTTTGATTCTCAGCTTTGTTCCTGAAAACAGTGAAAGGCTTTCCTCTAGTATCATACCTTTGCTTGGATAGTCACTAAATACTTTTTATATTTCTTTGGTGACATGCTGGTTTTGTATATATGTACACAAATAGGGCATGTGAATGATGCAAACACAGAAAGAAGATAATTAGAATTAACAGATGAAGAGAGAGGCTGAGAGAGATCCACAAATGTAGTGTCTTTGCCAATAAATCACCAACAAGAATGATTGAACAAGAACATACAGTATATACCTATTTTCCAGTTCTCTGATAAGCAATATGGTGGGAATAATTCTTTGGCTCTCAAGTTACATTCCATGTTAGTGAGTTAGTAATGGGTCACACATGACTGATTTAACAGAATAAAGGCTAAGATTAGATTACTCTTTTTAATAAAATGAGCATACTTTAGATGAGAATGTTTTGTCTATTCATCAAAATTATGCATGTGGTGCCAGGCATCCTCTTCTTTTAAATGTACCTCATTGAAAATATGGCAAGTTAAACACAAACCATCTAAGCATGTGGAAGTATATTGTAACTACTGTGTTTTTTATATATGTCATGAGGGAAACAGCAGTGCTGCATATGAAGCTGACTTCTAGATACCAGTTTCAAATATCAAACTAGTGCCTACAATATTTTCTTATGTATATAAAAAAATGGAATACACAATACTTATATGCAAATAGTCGGTAGAAAGGAACAAAAAAAATTGTTCCCAAGCATAATAGATGAGGCTTTGAGGTTGAGGCATAGAGCTGGTTGTCAGAAGATCTGATTTCCGATTTTCTGTGTGAATTTTTGTTTGCTTGGTTTTTTTAGTCAGTCAAATTACTTCCAGCCAGCTGCTAGTTATAACTAAAGATTCTCAAGCAGTTGCCAATTGCATTCCATTATCTGTACAAAGGGTTAATTATTCTTCAGGACATCTAACTGCTATGAGAATGTGAGAATTTTGAGTTTCTCAGATGCTAGGGAAAGCAACAATATTGGAAAGCATAAAATATAAAAATGAGAATGGCAGCTGGTCTGTGAGGCAATGTATGTATTACCCTTTGATCACCTATGAAATGTGCTTATTTTGCCGCTTAACACTCAATTCATGTTTGCACTCAGAATCATGGAATGTTTGAGGTTGGAAGTGACATGTGAAGGTCATCTTTCCCAGCCCCCTGCTCAGGCAGGGTCACCTAGGGCAGGCTAGAAAGGACTATGTTCAGATGACTTTTGAATATCTCCAAGGATGGAAATTCCACAACCTCTCTGGGCAACCTGTGCTAGTGCTCATTCACCCTCACAGGAAAAAAAGTGTTTTCTGATGTTCAGACAGAACCTCCTGTGTTCCAGTTTGTGCCCATTGCCTCTTGCCCTGTCACTGGGCACCACTGGAAATAGCCTGGCTCCATCTTCTTTATGGCCACTTTTCAGCTATTTGTACACATTCAGATATTTGTACACGTAATGTCCACTTCTTTGCATAGTAAAGATGAACCATCCAGTACTATTTTCCCATTCTTACAGTAGTCCTAGCCACTGGGAACCCAGTTGATCTGATGTAGTTAGGGGTGGGGACGCTTGTGGAATCTTCATCCCTGATGGTTTGTAAGAACAAATTCATTTGTATTTACATCCAGAATTATGCTGGTGTCCAATGCAGTTTAATTCTTCTCTTTTCTAACCAGACCTAATATAAAAACCTACTTTATAAAATGATTTTCTGTCCAGTTCTGGGCTCCTCAGTACAAGAGAGACATGGACATACTGGACAGGGTCCAATGAATGGCCACAAAGATGATTAAGGGACTGGAGCATCTCTCATGTGAGGAGAAGCTGAGAAAGCTGGGACAGTTTAGTATAGAGAAGAGAAGGCTTGGGGGAGTCTGATCAACATATATAAATACTTGAAGGAAGGGTGTAAAGACAGAGCCAGGCTCTTTTCAGTGGTGCCCAGTGGCAGGGCAAGAGGTAATGGGCACAAACTGAAACATGGGAGGTTCCATCTGAACATCAGGAAACACTTTTTTACTGTGAGGGTGACTGAGCACTAGAACAAGTTGCCAATAGAGGTTGTGAAGTCTCCATCCTTGCAGATACTAGAAAACCGCCTGGACATGGTCCTGGGTAGCCTGCTGGAAAGTCAGTACTGAGACACTAGGAGCAAGATCTTCCACTAAGAGATAATTATTCATGGAACCACATGAATAATAATTATTCATGGAACCACAAAACTAGAGAAATATCTGTCAGGACTGGTTTAGATAAAGGACTAGATGACCTGTTTTCCCTGATCAGTTGGGTCCACATTGTAAAGGTCTATCAGCTAGATGAGAATAGCTGTAGTGAAGCTTTGGCCGTTTTTCTGTCCTGAACTCAGCATGTCTTCTAATTTAGTCCCTCAGACATCCCCTGCTCAAGGAGTATTGCCAGGCAAAGAAAGAAAGGCTATAATCACTTTGTGTAAAAGCTCATAGAGAACTAAGCTATTTTCTGGTGCCCACTTGTAAACTGAAATCTAAAAGTGTTCTTTGAAATCTATGGCTAAAGAAGTTTTGATCTCACTAACAGTGGGAAACCATATTTAGTTCTTCTATTGCTCTCTTCTCCCTTGAGATAATGAATCACTGAGGGACCTTACTTAGAGAAAAGATGTTGAAGGATTGAATGCTGGGCCTGAAGAAATATAGTCAGCTCTTTACCGTTATGAGCCTTCTTGCTGCTCATCAGTGACCATTACCTTCAGGTCAAAGCAGAACTGCCACTTATGCCTTTTTATGTCCTGTTGCATATAATGTGTTGTTTGCCACCTTCCGTGAGGTCTAGGAGGAAAAAAAACCTGACTCCTTGACACACATTGATCAAGTCCAATGGTTTAGAAGTTCTGTCTACCTTTCTAAAGGCCACAGTTGGCTAGGCCAGGAGGTTAGGTTCAAAATATAGCAGCTTAGCAGGTAGCACCCTTGAGGGTACATATGAGAAGATGATGAGGCCCAGCAACAGCTGGAATTAGTCTGGAAAGAGGGAAAGTTGACAGTAACCTTCAAAATAGGTTGAAACAATCAATGAAAGAATGATGACCTGCTCTGTATGACATTGCTGGGTAATGTTGCCAGATGAGTTAATAAAGCTGTGGCCTAATTAAACCACATCCTTTGCATCATGTCTTCCTGCACAGTCAAGCTGTGTGCTTTCTGACTTGTATGGTATCATCAATAATACAGATTCAACAACTAGATCATCTGTTGGTGGTGCAGGAGTTAAAATAGAATATAGCTCACTTCCTCTTAGCCCTATTTGGCTGCACAGAGCTAACAGGAGTAAAAAATGGTGACAATTTATTTTTATCACTTAAGTGAGTACACTTGGACTGACTACATATGGAGAACAGATCTACTGAATAAGACTTTTGCCTAGTAACTTTTTCTGACTGTAGCCACATTTAATAATTGTGGTTGAAATGCTGGCTTTACATTTAAAAAAATGTTGACAGAGTATCTTTCACAAATGGGAACATGCTCACATGATTCTAAACATACGCTACAGTGCTTTCCCACATCTACATCTGTTTCTTTAATTGATATTGTATTTTAATTATTTTAGCTTATAAATACATACTAGGTCTGATAAACACGTTTTCTATCAGATGTTTCTGGAAGGAAAACTGTCTCCACAGTTGCTTTTTTCTTAAAATATTTGTTTCCTATGACATTTTTTTAAAACCTTCAAAACTTTGTAATGGAATTACTTCTGTTAGATTCTGCTGGATAAAAATAGGGCAAGGTGCAGAGCGTTCAAATCTAAATAGTGAGATAATCCCCAGAGTAAAAAGGAAAGATCATAATAGGAGAGTATGTGCTACTGTGCAGTGCATTCATTTTTGCTCAGAAAGAAGGAAATGCTGGTATTATAAAAAAGATAAGCCACAAGTTAATTCCAGTGAATTGCAGAAGTAGCACAGCAGCAATGACATATGCCGTGGTGTTCTAGCACTTCTTTATCTCAAGGCATAATTGAAACAATCTACAATTAGAAAAAGCAATCACTAGACATCTAATCACTAAATTAGCCCCTGCCAGTACTGACAGGTGAGTGTCTCTATCTGAAGATCTCTATTTCACAAGCTTATTTGTTTGCATAATACCCAGTTCCTTTCCTTTCTCAATTGAATTCATGGTAGATGGATGAGAGCTTAATTTTTCAGAGGGAAAGGATTAGCTATTATACCAAATATGGGTCAGAATTGTAAGTGATGTTCCACCCAGTCTGGTGCTGATTTTCCTAAAGGATTCCTTCAGTGATGGCCTTATCAGTCAACTCTTCACTTTTATTTACTTTAGCAGTTGCTTTAAAAATTCATTCCAACATCTGACTAAAATCAAGAGAGAGGAGTAAATGTATCTGCTCTATCTCATTAGTTACAGAGACGTACAATGATTTGATATCGGTTTATGTCAGACAATATTCTATAATTAAGCACAAACCATCATCAGTTCTCTACCAGAGTGACCTGGGAGGTTGAAAGGGTTTTTGTGTTTAATGAAACATAATTCAATTAAGATGAACATTTTGGACTAAATTTTTTTCTGGTGTCTTAAGTCATAGGTCCACCAGAATCAGTGGACTCTCACAGCAGCAGCAAATTTCCCTATTTATGCAGACACCTTTTATATTTTAAGCATAAAAGTTGCTCTTTCTTTATCCTTGATTACTGTTTTAGTATTGGTAGTGAAAGCCATGGAACATTTTTGGTTTAACTCATTTAATGACTGAGTGGTGTTGGCATCTTAAAGGAAATAAAATACCCCGACTTTGACCAAAGTCACAAATATGTCTTGAGAATAGCAGACATCCTGTATTCCCACACTGAGTGAGAAAGGCTGGCATATCATGATTAAAATGCATGAACAAAGAAACAACTAAAGTTATAAATTATATCTAATGGATTAAGAAACAACTAATGTTATAAATTATAACTATTGAATCTAAATGTGGAATGTCAAATAAAATGTACTTTTTTAGGCCCCAAGTCAGGCTTACAGCTGATCTCAGTTCCCTTGGGATTCATAGACTTCATCTTTGCTGAAAATAGGTGACTCCAGGCATTCTTTCAGTGAATTGATTCGCCCTTCAGTGAATTCAGTGATGCTGATGTTGTCCTCCTTTTTACAGCAGTACTTAACGTTCAGAATACTTGCTCAGAAAGTGGGTAACCTACGCTCATTTCTCTTTTCAAACAGAAGCTCTTTGAGCCTTCATCTCCTACTTGTTATGCTAGGGCAATTTGGGGATGGCAGCATTTTCCTTTCCTTTCCTTTTGAACATGAATCACTTTGCAGGAATGAACTCCAAATTCAGTGGGAAAGAGAGGGAGGACATGAAGGGTCAAGGCACTGTAGTTCAGGGATTAATGAAATTATTGAGACAAAGAAGCCTGGAATTTCAGTCCTCTGTCTGTAAATTGCTTCTGTAATTTACATTGAATAGTTACTGTGTTTAAAAAAAATAACAACACAGCAATTCTTAGGAAACTAACCCAACCCTCTCTTTGCCTAGAGGAGTAATCTAAATCCCAGGTTATTTCTGAAAATAAGCATCATCTCTGAGTGTGATGCTGAAGTCTTAGAAAGCGGGAAAAGTTAAGAAAAAGCTCTCCATGTGGTTTTTTTCCTATTGGATAGCTCCAATCACTCTGTTCTTGTCTATCTACATCTTATCTTTATGTGCCTAAATTTCGCTGGGCATTCATGGAAAGACTAGATTCTGAAAGGGGTTTCTGAATGTCCAGCCTATTAAGTCCTTACCTATGTCTAGAGATTGTAGGTAGTTTGGACTCTAAATGGCATAAAAACATACATAAGTGTTTACATATTTAAGCAAGCACTGTTTGATATAGTGGGAGTATTGATCTAGGTGTGGGCTATCATCTCTAGCTCATTTACAGGTCAGAGCTTTGTTGAGACAGATTTCAGCAAGGCCTAATATGTCTCATAGAGAAGCACTGTAGACATTACCCAGATCACTGAAGTGCTTTTGGAAATTTTACTCATTGTATGAAAATGGCTTTGGCTCATCTACCAGTATAATTGCTTGTTGCACTATTGTTTAGGGGAATGATGGCAACATCCTCTGAAAGCATTAGTGCTAATACAACTGGATTAATAGTTATGGGAAAACAGGAAATCTTTGGACCCTGTGTAAATTCAAATTAATTGAGTTGAATTAATAACAGAGTATTTCTACAGACAATGTCACAGTGTATTGGAAAGGCAAGACTGAGCTTTGCTAAGCTGACCTGTGGTGTAAAATTGTGTATTAATGCATCTGTACTATAGTTATCAATAGTGAGCTGGGACATTTCTGAATGCAAGAAAAGGTCCAAGTAATAACCCAACGGAGAGCCTCCCTGCCTTACAACAGTGAAAATACAGTGGTCTACATTTCTAAGAAGGAACATTTGGGTTAAGATCGCTTTCTTTTTCCTAATATGAAATATGACAGGAACCTTCAGTAATATCATCTGATTCAAATGCACTACCATCTTGGCTTTGTCTTGCTTCATAATGTGTCTACTAGTAACCTGCATTTCTTATTGTCACTAAAGTGTTTAAGCATCAGTTTCTTAGAATATCTATACATTTAATTTTCCCTTAAATTTTGTGTAATGATGAGAATGATAGCAGGAATGTCTGACAAACACTAGGTATTCCATTCTCTGCAGTAGTTGGGGAATTAGAGGTAGCTAGATTATGGGTCACATCTTCAGCACAGATGTAGGCATCCCCATGAAACAGTAAGGTACTTTTCCTTGTGTGTGAGCCTTTCTTTGGGCTGATAAAATATCTTGGGTGGACAAAGCTTCCTTACCAAGTTCTAACCATTGTCTCCCTGGCAAAGCAATAGCAGACTCGGGTTAAGGTCTGAGGTATCAGAGCTGCCTTGAGCCTGTCACATAAATCAGATTCCAACACTGAAATATCAGGGCTATCTTCTGAAGAATACAGGAGAGATTAGATATGTTTTGAATAGCAGATTTCAATTAATTTCAAGCAGTTGATTTAAAAAGATTAATTTATTTAAAACCCATATTGTAGTGTTAATTTTTCATAGAAATTGCAGCCCCAAGCACAGCCATGATTTTGTTTACTTAGTGAACTTAACATCCTGTTTTCTCCTTGCATGTAGCAATTATGACTCTCAAGTCATTTATCTTCCCCTTTTTTAACCTTTGCCCAACATAAATCTGTAATTTGTTCATTTGCATACAAATGCTTTTATGTGTCAAGTTCTGTACTATTTGTCTATTCTTTTCCATGCATCTTTTTTATTATTCTGTAGATTTTGTTATGGGAAATGCAACTGACCCATATTAAACTTAAGACCTTGTCTGCTTTCCTCCCTCAACTGCTAGGGGTCATGAGAAATAACTGCAGATAAAAAGGTTATGGCAGCTTGTTTTCTCCTCCTCTTTTGTTTTGAAACCATTGTAGCTTCTGCCTGGTGTGTCTCTGCATAGCTTGCTAAGTCGTATCCAAGAAAGGGAGTGTTAGACATGCACCACGTTTTCATCCTGGTTACATGACACAAGCAAGAAGGGGCTCCAGCCTCATTTTCTGGAGGAATTGCTTACATTTGTGTCTAAGATTCTTGGAAGGCTCTTCTAGCAAGCTCAGTGGCATTTCCCCTTTAAGCAACATTAATTTTGGTTAGTTAAGATTTTGTATCCATTACACCTGAATTCTGCATAGAAATAAGCCTTCCTGATTAAAAAAAACAGACTGCTGGAGGTATGGAAGAATGTCACAGCTTTACTGCATTCTGCCCCATATGGCATGTGCTTCTGCCCCAAAGACACAAACAGATTGTTGCAAGAGAAACATGAGCAGAAGCAGCTCACAAAATGCTGTTCCCAACACCCCTAGCACTTTAGCAAGTACCAGTTAGGGTATTCTTCAGGAAAGTGCTAAGCACCTAAGCCTTGGCTACTTTAAGTACTAAACTACACATAATTTAAGAGTTTAATCACTCTTGGCTGTAAGCATAGTCAAAGAAGAGAAATAGGTACTACTAGAGGATGATTCAGACCTTGAGCTGTAGTTTCTCGAACATAATCTTTTTGTCAGGAGTCACAGTTTAAGCAGCTTCCATTATCAAACACTTGTTCCATTTCTCTTTTTTTTGTACCAGTACAGCTAAATGTGATGCTACACTGTGAACCTAAAATAAAACATAAATACAGTGAGCTGTGTATTCTGGTATATAAGGAGAAATGCATTTTACTGTGAGCTGTTGCTATATTTTCTGTGGTGTTCTTCGCTGTACTGCTTGATCATTTAATATATATTCATTTTGACTTTGACTTTTCAAATCATCAAAATGGATATTGTTCTGTTCCTGTTCAAATACATCAAGTATATATATATATATAAAAATAAATATTTACTAATGCAAGATCAAGTCTAATTGCCCTCTGACACAGTGAATTGTTGTCTATATTTTGACCGTAAGAAACAGCATGGAGAGATTAAATTAAGTGATTATCCAATATCATACCTGTAAACCTGTTGCTGAGGATCTGAACTGAGATATCCTTGGTCTCAGGGCAGAAGATCATCTTTGCTTGCAAAGTAAAGTTTTGCATTGAACCTTGCATAGCATTTCCACTATAATGGCTTAAAAAGATGTGAATTTCTATGACCTTGGTGATTTTAATTTTCACCATATAGTGAAGAATGTTTTGGGTTGGAAGGGACCTTAAAGATGATCTAGTCCCAACCCCCCTGCCATGGGCAAGGACAGCTTCCACTAGACCAGCTGCTCAAAGCCCCATCCAACTTGGCCTTGAACACTTCCAGCAAGGGGACATCCACAGCCTCTCTGGGCAACCTGTTCCAGTGTCTCACCACCCTCATAGTAAAGAATTTCTTCCTTATATGTAATCTAAATCTACCCTCTTTCAGTTTAAAGCCATTACCCCTTGTCCTATCACTATATGCCCTTGTAAAAAGTCCCTCTCCAGCTTTCTTGTAGGCCCCCTTCAGGTACTGGAACGCTGCTATAAGGTCTCCCTGGAGCCTTCTCTTCTCCAGGCTGAACAACCCCAACTCTCTCAGCCTGTCCTCATAGGGGAGGTGCTCCAGCCCGCTGATCATCTTCATGCCCCTCCTCTGGACCTGCTCCAACAGGTCCATGTCTTTCCTGTGCGGAGGAACCCAGAGCTGGATGCAGTACTCCAGGTGGGGTCTCACAAGACTGGAGTAGAGGGGAAGAATCACCTCCCTTGACCTGCTGGCCACGCTTCTTTTGATACAGCCCAGCACACAGTTGGCTTTCTGGGCTGCAAGCACACATTGCCGGGTCATGCTGAGCTTCTCATCAATCAACACCCCCAAGTCTTTCTTCTCAGGGCTGCTCTGAATCCATTCTCTGCCCAGCCTGTATTTGTGCTTGGGATTGCCTAGACCCAGGTGCAGGACCTTCCACTTGGCCTTATTGAACTTCATGAGGTTCACACGGGCCCACCTCTCAAGCCTGTCAAGGTCCCTCTGGATGGCATCCCTTCCCTCCAGCGTGTCGACCGCACCACACAGCTTGGCGTCACTGGCAAACTTGCTGAGGGTGCACTCAATCCTGCTGTCCATATCACCAACAAAGATGCTAAACAGCACCAGTCTCAGTTCTGATCCCTGAGGAACGCCACTCATCTCTGGTCTCCACTTGGACATCGAGCTGTTGATCACAACTCTTTGAGTGTGACCATCCAGCCAATTCCTTATCCACCGAGTGGTCCATCCGTCGAATCCGTGTCTCTCCAATTTAGAGACAAGGATGTTGTGCGGGACAGTGTCAAACACTTTGCACAAGTCCAGGTAGATGATGTCAGTTGCTCTTCCCTTATCCACCAAGTCTGTAACCCTGTTGTAGAAGGCCACCAGATTTGTCAGTTCCAGTAGAATGACAACATTAATTTTCATTTCTGTTCTCACAGAGTCACAGAATGGTTGAGGTTGGAAGGGACTTCTGGAGGTCATCCTGTCCAACGCCCCTGCTCAAGCAGACCCATCTAGAGCAGGCTGCCCAGGACCATGTCCAGGCGGTTTTCTAGTATCTGCAAGGATGGAGACTTCACAACCTCTATTGGCAACTTGTTCTAGTGCTCAGTCACCCTCACAGTAAAAAAGTGTTTCCTGATGTTCAGATGGAACCTCCCATGTTTCAGTTTGTGCCCATTACCTCTTGCCCTGCCACTGGGCACCACTGAAAAGAGCCTGGCTCTGTCTTCTTTACACCCTTCCTTCAAGTATTTATATATGTTGATCAGACTCCCCCAAGCCTTCTCTTCTCTATGCTAAACTGTCCCAGCTTTCTCAGCTTCTCCTCACATGAGAGATGCTCCAGTCCCTTAATCATCTTTGTGGCCATTCATTGGACCCTGTCCAGTATGTCCATGTCTGTCTTGTACTGAGGAGCCCAAAATTGGGCATAGCACTCCAACTGTGGCCTCACTAGTGCTGAGTAGATCACCTCCCTCGACCTGCTGGCAATACTTTTTCTAATGCAGTCCAGGATACCATTAGCCTTCTTTGCTGCAAAGGCACGTTGTTGTCTTACGTTTGACTTGGTGTCCACCAGGACCCCTAGGTCCTTTTCTGCCAAGCTGCTTTCTAGCTGGGTGGCCCCCAGCATATATCCGTGCCTGGGATTGTTTCTCTTCATGTGCAGGACTTTGCACTTCCCCTTGTTGAAATTCATGAGGTTCCTGTCAGCCCATTTCTCCAGTCTGTTGAGGTTCCTCTGGATGGTAGCACAACCCTCTGGTGTATCAGCCATTCTTCCCAGTTTTCTGTCATCAGCAAACTTCCTGAGGGTGCGCTCTGCCCCACCATCCAGATGACTAATGAAGATGTTGAAGAGGATTGGACTCAGTATTGACCCCTGGAGTACACCTCTAGTTACTGTCCTCCAACTAGACTTGCACCCCTGATCACCACCCTCTGGGCCTGGCCATTCAGGCAGTTTTCAATGCATTTTACTGTCTGCCTGTCCAGCCCATGCTTCAACAACTTTTCTATGAGCATCCTACGGGACACTGTTGAAAGCCTTACTGAAGTCCAGGTAGACAATATCCACTGCTCTCCTCTCATCTACCAGGCTAGTCATTTCATTGTAGATGGTTATCAAGTTGATCAAGCATGCCTTCCCTTTGGTGCATCCATGCTGATTGTTCCTGATGATTTTCTTGTCCTTCATATACCTGGAGATGGTTTCCAGGATTAGCTGCTTGTTAAGTCCCGGTCTGATTGTTAGGCTCGGGGAAGGTTCTTAATGATCCCAAGGGCGAAATTAAGACACAAACGAGGTCATATGCCGCCAATCAGATGTTTTATTGGGTAAATATAAAAGAGTAAAGCGATAGGAAAGGCAGGAAATATTAGGAGGAAATTAAGCAAGCGTTCAGAGAGATAAGCAAAGGAAAGTCACCACCATGGATCCAGCGGTGTCCCGTTGGTCCTCAGTCTTCAGTTCTTCGGTGGTGGGTGGCCACCCTCAGGCTTCATTGTACCGTCTTTTATCCAGTGTTGGAGAGGGAGTTTGCCCCTTCGGTTCGGCTTGGTTTCCCAGGGCAACATCACGTACGCCACGCATGCACACCCAACCACACAATATGCATTGCTGGTGGACAAGTGGCCTGGTCCGGATACCAGTTGGTGTCCTGTTTTTGGTGGTGCCTGATAAGCCAAAGAATGGCCTGCTGCTTCAGCAAGTTCGCACATTCCCTTGCAAGCTAGTGGTACCTGATAAGCCAAACAATGGCGTGTTGCTTCAGCAAGTTTGCACAAATTTCCTTGCAAGCTGGTGGCTGCCCTTGGGTCTTCCCAGACAAAAGAGTGGTCTGCTGTCTGGTCTTATCAGATAAACACACACAAGCAAGCTTTGAGACAATTGTTCTTAACACTTCAGTCTCTTACACTGCTCCATCACATTCCCAGGGATTGTGGTGAGACTTGTCAGCCTGTAGTTCCCTGGGTCCTCGTTCTTGCTCTTCTTGAAGTTAGGAGTGACATTTGCTTTCCTCCCGTCTGTGGGGTTTTCTTCCAGTTCTTGGAGTGTCTGGTCACAAAAGATGACCAATATATAATATTCAAAACACTAAATAGATATTAAGATTGTGTCACAAAATGACAAAAGCAAAGATATGCACAGTTAAGTGGAAAATCATAGAATGGTTTGGGTTGGAAGGGACCTTTAAAGACCATCTAGTCTAAACCCCAAAACATAGCAGGCTTGTCAGTACAATAGCATAGTAAATGAGGCATTTTAAAAAAGCAAGTGTAGTGCTTTCATTTTTCTTTTTCAGTATTGCTGACTTACTGTCTAGGCTGTAATGAAATCTTAGATCTGTAATAGGACTGATTTTTCTGGAGCTAACCCAGTGCTTGGGTAAAACTGGATATATTGGGGACCTATTAATGTGGTCATATTAGTGCTTTAAAGTAGCAGTCAGATCACAGTACAGTCTTAAAAAAGTTCATGAAATCCAAATGCGTTACAACTTTCCATTGTTAGGCTATACAATTTTTCAGAATATACTCATGGATCAGTGCAAGGTTAGGGAAAAATGAATGTTGAGTTTATGGAAAATATAATGCCCTGTAAACTAGCACAAACATTGGGACAAAACAGTAAACAAATTCAAGTTAAAATCTAACTTCTCTAGAGTTTCAAAATTCTGCTTTTCTGTTTGAACTTTTATTGACAGGTTTAGAATCATAGAATGTCTCAAGTTGGAAGGGACCCACAAGGATTAATAAGTCCAACTTCCTGCTCCTCACGGGACTACCTAAAATTAACCCATATGACTAAGAGTGTCGTCCATACACTCCTTGAACTCTGACTGGCTTGGTGCTGTGGTCACTTCCCTGGAGAGCCTGTTCCAGTAACTGACCACCCTCTCAGTGAAGAACCTTCTCCTAATGTCCAGTCTGAACTTCCTCTGACGCAGCTTCTTACCCTTTCCTCGTGTCCTATCGTTGGTCACCAGAGAGAGGAGATCAGCACCTCCCCCTCTTGTTGCCTCTCTTGAGGAAGCTGTAGACTGTGATGAGGGCACTCCTCAGCCTTCTCTTCTCTAAGCTGAACAAACTAACTGACCTCAGCTGCTCCTCATAAGTCTTGCCCTTGAGGCCTTCACCATCTTGGTCACCTCCCTCTGGACACACTCTAATAGTCTGATGTCCTTCTTATATTGAGGCACCCAAAATTGCACACAGTACTCAAGGTGGGGCCACACTAGTGCAGTGTAGAGTGGGACAGTCACCTCCCTTGACCGGCTAGCTATGCTGTGCTTGATGCACCCCAGGACATGGTTAGCCCTTTTGGCTGCCAGGGCACACTGTTGACTCGTATTCAACTTGTCATGAACCCAAACCCCCAGATCTCTTTCCATGGGGCGGCTCTTCAGCCTCTCATCCCCCAATTTGTATGTATAACCAGGATTGCCCCATCCCAGGTGGAGAATCTGGCACTTGCTCTTGTTAAATTTCATATGGTTGTTGATTGCCCAGCTCTCTAGTCTATGCATATCTCTCTGTAAGGCCTCTCTATCCTCAAGGGAGTCCGTAGCTCCTCCTAGTTTAGTATGGTCGGCAAACTTACTTAATGTACATTCGATTCCTGTGTCCAGATCATTCATAAAAACATTAAAGAGCACTCCCCCTAAAATCAGGCCCTGGGGAACCCCACTGGTGACTGGCTACCAGCCTGGTGTAACCCCATTTACTATAACCCTTTGAGTCCGACCCATCAGGCAATTGCTCACCCAACGTATCATGGACTTGTCTAGCTGTGTGCTGGACATTTTATCCATTTATTGTCTCCCAAGTATTTTTCAATAACTCCCAGAATAACCTTCTCCATAATTTTACCAGGCACTAACAAGACTGTAATTACCAAAAGGAACTTGTTAAAAAATAGAATTTTCTTTATTACTTGACTTATTCGAAGGTTTTATACTCACCTAATTTACTTACCTAATTTTACTCATGATTTTTACATTATTTTCTCATTTTGGTAAAAAACACAAAATATGAAAAATACTGCTTGTACTGAGTATCACAAAAATGCCTATAAAAGTAGGCTTTAAGCACAAGTTGATAAGATCAGTGTCAGAAAAATTAAAGCAAATTGAAAATATAACTTTTATATCATTTCAAGAAATTGGTTTTGTATGTAAGGGTAATTATACTTTGACCAGAATTTATCTCTACAGAAAATAATTCCGTCTCTGTTAACACTCAGTGAACCTCTTATTCACTTAATGTGAGCACAATGGGATCAGCTGTCTTGTCAAGTTAATCTATAACATTAATACAGTGTTTTATCCCTCTTTCTCAGGCTCCGCGAGCATAAAACTTTAATATATATAGTTTTCAGCAGAATGTTCTTGTGTCCATCAATTACAAATGCATGGTTTCATCCCTGGATCAGTAAAGTGCCTCCATACCTTGCTGTTACTGTGTATGGTTAATTCCTAAATCTTTTACAAAAGAGCATGCAAATTAAAATGTCTCTTGTATGTATTCCAAAACCAGTGTCTAGAATATGCTTCAGTACATATTGTTACTTATGCTGTATTTCTGGTTGGTTCTTATACTAGTTTGATAGAGAATAAAATCTTTTTGGAGAGGCCCTTTCTGAAAGCTGTTGTAACAAAGGAACTGATACTTCGATTTGTAGATGGAGACCATTACTACATGTAATCCATTGAGAAGGCATACTTTTCATATACTGTTGCCATTGTTACTTGTGGGCAGATTTGTAAAGAGTCACAATGACCAAATGAAAAGGACATTAGACTAGAAATCTTACTTCTGGCTCTTCCATTGATTTACTGTGTGATTGTTACTGAGTTATTGTCCCTTGTGAAAGATGTGTATAAAGGCTATGAGTTGCTTGTCATGGTATCTGCATGTACAACATCCCATACTTTGGATATCATTTATATCATTTATCACTTCCAGCTCCTGCTGTAGTATCAGGAGTGACTTTTAAAGTGTTTGTTTACATTTTTTCTTCTTCATTGAGGAACTTGCATATACATTTCAAAGAAAAAATGACACCTGGATGAACAGATTAGAAAATAGAGTGCTAGGTTCACATATCTAGATACCACGTGAATAATATAACATTAACACAGAAAAAAAAAAAGCAGTAAATTTATTATTTCTCTGTTGTAAAAGTTCTGCAAATCAACATCTCAAATTACTCATTTGATCAACCATTTTGTCTTAGAAAATAATTTTTGTTTCGTATTTACTAAACAGAAAACAATTTGAGTGTCATGATCAAGTTCAGGCCTTAAATTAATTGTCCGTACGTGCAAGAAGTGCAAGGAATGATTGATTTGCCCTACAAAAGAGACTACTGTTGTAGTATTTGGCTTTACAAATGTGTAGTTATATTGTTCAAGGCTCAAGCACTGTATGAAGTCTTGTATAGTTCTTTTTCAGGCCCTCTGTACAGGGCTTGAATTTCATCTTTACTCAACAGCCAGCTGTTAGGGCTGCCACTGATTCCTGACCTGTAATTACCCCAGGACCTCCTCCTGCTGGCTGGCTTCTCAGGGTCTCCTGATATGAATGCTACAAGGTTGAAAGTGGCAAGAAATCCTTTGCAAAGGTACCAAGAGATTTGTATCTTTGCACTACAAATCAATCCAAATACTGAATGCACTAGACCTGTCCTCCCCTCACCCCCCACACTCATTTCCCCCTTAAATTGTGCCTTGCATTTCGGGTCATAATTAAGACTAACAATGTGAAATCAAGCAAGTTTGCTTGAACTTGCCTCTAGAAAAAGATCAGTTGGCAAACTAAATGCACAATATCCTTGCTGATGAGATCCATGTTTTTTGCTGGACTGTCTGATTGTGTGTTTTAGTAGAAACTGTGTAAGGTTTCTAAAGTAATACATTTCAGTAAGTTGCAACCATACACACACTTTATAAGTATTATAGATTTTAGTTGTCAGGAAACATTTACTTCATTGTCAGCTCTATCTACTGTATTCTTGAATTTTGAACTACATAGTACTGCCAACCAGCAAATATGCGTTTTTATTCCAGGATGAATGATGATTGCAAACCATGAATTGGTTTCAATTCTCTCTATCCCTTTCATCTGAGAAGAGAAGCTTGTTTTTTTAAAAACATGCCATGTCCCTGAGGTATGTGTTTTAATAAACACATATTCAAAGGAAAGGCTAGAACAATTACAAGTTTTTGCTGCTGTTATTACTAATTATATAGATAGCTCCTTTTATAGCTGGCCACAATAACTAGCTAAATCTAGGTTTATCCTTCTTTAGCTAGGGGAAATAGCCTCACATGTGTTAAAAGATTATCACCTGATTAGAACATCTGAGATCAGAAATACTTTACATCAAGCTCAGGTCTCAGCAATGCACGCACTCTGGATTACTGTCACAGTACACACAGCCAGGATGCTCACATGAAGGGGCTGATATATTCTGAATACCTGCATTTTAAGTACTTGGTGAACAGATGACTAGGATTGTGGATTGTAGGAGAGGCAGGAAACCTGAGAGTAAAAGATGAGCTTCTGTGCATGTCTGTGTTTCTATTCATTGGAGAATGAAAAGCAGATCCAAGAGTTTAGAAATTTTCTGATTTTCCTCAACTAAGCTAAACGCTTATGCCTTTTTAATGGCTCTGATCTTTTTTGCCAAGCAGCTACATTCAACTTAACGTTTACTTGCTGAGAGATGTTAGTGGGAATAAATTGTTGCTACGTTATCATGAAATGCATCTTTCAGTATTTCCATAGTCAACAGTTTTAATTTTATCTGGTAAACTCAAGTATTGCACAAGGGAAAAAGTAAACTGTATTATTAACATGTACTGTTGAGAAAAATTCTTTTTAAAATGAGCAGAACTTCAGGATGTAATATTAAGTATTTTGTAGATAATTACATTAAGTCTAAAAAGATATTCAGCTCAGATCTACAGCAGCATGGCAGAGACTAAGACGGAAGTCAAACTCAGGTCTGATTTAGGCTTTTTGTGGTTTGCTTTGTATTTTTTAGTTTTTAATGGCTCTTACTCACCTTTCATGGTCATATTAATTGCCCTTTTCTAGTCTTGTCTCCAGTCTATCTGAAATTCAACTACGCACTGTACAAACAACTTATGTGTAACAATTTTCTCTTCAGTGATTAAAACAAAGATGGATATTATTTCCCTATAAAGTTACCACATAGAAAACTTTCTACACTGACTGAAGAAGGCAATTAATAAGCAGTAGGAGCAAAGGTTCTGCTATATAGTTATTGAGAAATATTTCTCCATATCATAGAAAAATGGCCAGGCTGTAACTGAATGCTATTAATTCTTGCACCTTGACTCAGAATTGTTCTTGACATTTTCCCTATGCTTGTTGCTTAGAAGGTTACCTCAGTCTAAAACAAGATATTTTGTTTCAGCTCAAGAACCTGATTGCAAATCTTTAAAGGTATTTAGGTCTTAAACTATCTTGGTGTCTCTTTTCCAAATGAATTGATAGAAGATAGGATCTGAAATAGTTTTGTGGTTCTCAGTCTAAACTTCTTAGTTTAGGAGCAATAGAATAACCGTTGTTAGGGTGCAGTCAGTAGTGAAGGATAAATACTGGCAATGCCATTAGTGCAGACTACTTAAATGTTTGGCTTTTAGAATTGTGTATGAATTTGCTCAAATTTAGTCATGAGGAAGATGTAAATTTTTAAGATGAATCTGAATGAATGGGTGCTGGTATCTTCAGAGTAGAGATACAGTAATTTATGCACAGGTCAGCTTGTGATAATGCACAGAGTTGGAAGAGGAAGCGGGAATGAAACAAAGCATCCCAAGTAGCATAATTCATGGAGCAGAAAATTACTTATAGGAAATTAACTCCTAAGAAAAAAAGCATTAAGCCATGATATGACCTGGGCGTGAGGAGTGTGAAATACTATGTTCACTTTGCACTTTCTGAAATCAAGCTAGCCATCTGGTCAGTTCAGTTACTCTATGATTAGGGCTGTGGTGAGAGTGTTCAAAGAAGAAAGGGCAATGCTGAAATGTGATCCCCGGTTATCAAAATGACTACATGGGTCTGTGGACAGTCAGAAGGAAATGATTAGAAGCCATTAGAAAGCCTAAATAGATATGTAATAATACAGCCTACAGTCAATCTTAAAATCAGTGAAACACAAAAGTGACGAGTCTCTTTTTGTTTCCTACTACTGCATTTTATACTCAAGTACGTGGTGTATGCTTTTAAAATACCATTTGGTTTATTATACAACATGAAATTCTCCACCGTTCTCCACTCCTTATTCCATACCATTTACATCATGCTCAGGTACCACACTCACTATCCAATACAATCTCATTAACCACCACCCCCCTTCCCATTCTTTGATATAATACACAGATATCATTCCCTTAATCTATGGACCAGCCCTATAAAATGTCTTTAAAATGTCCACAAAATGTCCATTGAGTTCACTTAGTCCATGACTTTGGGCTCCATCTGTTCTGGTGGTCACTCACCACAGGAGAGGTGGTGTGTTGTGTGGACTTATTAGGCACCAAAGCCAGCTCAGGCTGGGTCACTGCTGCACTTGCACTGCTTCTTGTAAGGCTTGTCCTCCATTGGTTCGGGTGGTTCCTGCTATAGCAATTCCCATAACATGCCACTCAAATCCCTGGTTACAACAATTTAAAGGTATTTCCATTACAGTCTCCACCCATGGCCCCGTTGGACCAGACCATAGGGTTTAACATTACATTGCAATGAACTCCTCCCCTTGCCCCTGCTCCAGCTTGGACTTATCCACAGACTGCGGTCCCTTAGGGTTGTACCTGCTCTAAGTGGAGCCTTATCTATGAGCCACAGTCTCTCCAGGGGTATACCTGCTGCAGCATAGACTTATCCACAGCCGCTTTGAGGTGCACCTGTTCCAGCGTGGCCTTCTCCATGGGCCACAATGCCTTCAGAGATATACCTGCTCCAGCGTGGCCTTACCCACAGCCACAGTCCCCTCAGAAGTAAACCTGCACCAACATGGCATTACCCCTGGCTGCAGTCTCTCCGGGGGTGTACCTGCTCTGTCAAGGGCTTATCCATGGCCGCATGCTTTGAGGTGCTCCAGCATGACCTCATGCACAGCCACTGATGCTTCGAGGTGTACCTTCTCCAGCGTGGACTTATCCCTGGGCCACAGTCCCTTCAGAGGTATACCTGCTGCGGCACAGGCATAACCATGGCAACAGACACTTCGAGATGTACCTGCTCTGGCATGGGCTTATCCACGGCCACAGATGCTTCAGGGTGTCCTGCTCCCGCATGGACTCATCCACAGGTCACAGTCCCTTTGACTTGAGTTCCCACTGGAGTTCCAGCCTGTCCAGTACAGCAGCACAGAAACAGCAGCGATGCCCTGGCCATCTGCCAGTGGAGGCGCATGGCCATTGCTGCTATCAAAATGTTCCCAGGCACAGCAGAGTAAGATGATGGGCAGTACAGCAAGTAGCGAAAGCAAAAAGCAGCCACTAATGAGCACTAGACTCTAATATACAGTAAGCAAGCAAGCCCCATGGCAAGCACAGGAGCCTGCTGATTAATAGCTAAACAGCAATAACAGCTATAAAATCGATCCAGCACATTCCAATTAAATCTGTCATTATCGCGAACCCTTTGAGCCCCACGTTGGGCACCAAAAAGGACTGTCGCGGTTTAACCCCAGGCAGCAACTAAGCCCCACACAGCCACAAGCTGGAATGATAACTGCTATTCTGTGAATTGAAATAGAGGCCCCCAACAAAACAGTGTTGCAGCACTCATGGGTGGGCAGGGACACCCTGGCCATGTACAGCAGCAAATTCCTTCCCAGACCACTAAGGTCTTATACAAAATTAAGTCCTCAAAATGGTGTGGAGGGTAAATTCAGTTTGAATGCCAAAGCCTTTGGAAACAAGGACCAAAGCATAAATGCAATGAAACTCATTGTTATTTGGTTATTAGAGGTGACACTTGTCATCTCTTGATGCTTGATTTTAGCTTGTTTCGTAACAGATTTTGTTTTGCTGTGTGTGCACCTTGCCCTCTGACTTAAAATCTTCTATGAGCATAATCCATGAACATTTGAGACTCCACCACATTTTTAACGTTATTTTGCATGGGATACGATTTAAATGGTTATATACTTTGAGTTCTTTATCATGTCGTTTATATCTATTAAGAGAATCACCTTTTTTTTTAAGTCAGTTTATGAAAATACTGTGTTTGAACATCTGTCAAGGGATGAGGATTAGCTGAATAGCCATAGGATGCCAGTATATTATATTTTCTGTTATCCTGTATACTGTAATTATCTTGATCCTCAAACAACTCTGTGACAGTTACAAACACTTTTGCAGACTTGTTGTTACTGCAAATTCAAAATTTATTTCATCTGAATCTAAATTAAACTAGTATGTAACAAGAATTTTTTTTAACATTTCTATCCATAGATGATTAAAAAGCAGTAAAACACAGATTCAAATTTTATTTAAAAGACAAACTCAGAAAAAATCATTCCATTTTGAGGCAGCACAGGAATCTTTTCCAAGATGAAATTTGTTTGAAAAAATGGATAAACTAAGTAGCCAAACTGGGGATAAATGGATGCCACAGATAGTAGGTGTGCTTGGAAGTAAGAAGTAAATCTAAATCATAGAATCATAGAATCATAGCATAGTTTGGGTTGGAAGGGACCTTAAAGATCATCTAGTCCCAACCCCCCCCGCCATGGGCAGGGACACCTTTCACTAGACCAGATTGCTCAAAGCCCCATCCAACCTGGCCTTGAACACTTCCAGCGAGGGAGCATCCACAGCCTCTCTGGGCAACCTGTTCCAGTGTCTCACCACCCTCATAGTAAAGAATTTCGTCCTTGTATCTAGTCTGAATCTACCCTCTTTCAGTTTAAAAACACCTCGTCCTATCACTACGTGCCCTTGTAAAAAGTCCCTCCCCATCTTTCTTGTAGGCCCCCTTCAGGTACTGGAACACTGCTATAAGGTCTCCCTGGAGCCTTCTCTTCTCCAGGCTGAACAACCCCAACTCTCTCAGCCTGTCCTCATAGGGGAGGTGCTCCAGCCCGCTGATCATCTTCATGCCCCTCCTCTGACTCTGACTACTCAGGATGTGTAAAATGCTGGGCAATGGCAACAACTGGGAAAAAACAATTAGTCACCTCATCTTTTACTGAGGATAACAAGCCAGAAAGTGATCCTCAGAAAGGTGTAATACCTTTGGAGTAGCTCCATTCCCAGGGTAAAGGTAAGAATTCTTCCCTCATCTCCCCCCGTCACAGAAATAGTCCTCATCCCAAGTAACTTTTTTTTTTATCTTGGAAGTCATTTAGTTACCACAGTGCTGTATAATAGAATCAAATAGATGCAATGAAAAGCCTGACAGGGGTGTGGGAATAGGCCAAAGTCTCCAGGGCAGGCCAAGTCTTAGCTTGGGATGAATGTCTGAAGGAATGGGAAGAGTGTGAAGAGAGGAAAACAAGGAAGACAGTCTTGAGTTCTGGCCATTCTGGTCACATTTCACAAAAAGGGCAATAGAATAACAACAGGATAATTGTATAGGGTGTATAACCCTTTACTACTGATATGCACTACAAAGAGAAGGAAACCCATCACTTCTGATGGCAAATGTGTGAAGCTGAGTATGGTGGTCAGGTATTGCTGTAAATTTAGACTCGGTATTATGGTCATATATTGCTTCACATGAAGTGTTGTGAAAACTACAATAAATTCATCGTACAAAATATAAAGGAAAACTATTTTGATGCATCCAGTAAAAACAAAATAATCCAGCTTCATGCAAGATGCTTACAATTTTCTGATATGTTAAGCACAAAAATGTATACTGTTACCACATGCATTCAGCAGACATACTGCTTTGTGCAAAGTCCAGTGGGAAAGCTAAGGTACAGGGGTTAATGTTGACATAAAGGCCAAATCCTGGTTTCTTTGATGTTAAGAGGAAAGTTTTCATTGAGCCCAATGGGATTAAGATTTAGTGTACATGTTCTTGTTTCTTTCAAGTTAGGGTAGTTGTAACATTGCTCAAATCTATTAAATAGTCTTTACTAGTTCTGCTTTGTTGAATAAAACAAAAATTTGTGTTCAGAATAACCTCTTTACTCCAATGTGTGTACCTGCCACATACTCGGAACTCTAATATTAAAAACTGAAGTCTCATGATACGACACAAATAATTCCTTTCCTTTTCCTTCTGTCCAAACAAAAATCTCAAACCAAGAGGAAACTGCAACTGGAATCAACAGATATTGAAGATCTTTAATATAAGAAATGTTTTTATTTTTTACTTTTTAACCTATAGGTGTCTATAGCAATAACAAGCATGAAATTATGAACACTCAAAAAGGGTTTTTATAACATATCTTTTTTCATCCCTTCAAGAATTGTTTAAAGACCTATTAGGTTCTGTAAGCAAACAAATATTTTATCTTTTATATTAAATGATATTTTAGAAATAATTTGTAGTTAAGAGGCTTTGGTCTACAGCTATTTCTTACCTAAGGTACTGGTGATGTAGTCATGTAGGCACTAAAGAGAAGAAGCAGCTTTAATGCAGATATTCTTTATGTGATTGACAATTACTGTGCTTGTGTTATGTCTGAGCAGTAAGACATATCATTTTCTTAAATGTGCAAGATAAAATCTCCTTTAAAATTTCTATGCTGGAGAAGCAGTTAAAAACAAAAACCACTTACAGAAAGTAAAAACTGATATGTATTCCAACATGAAGCCCAGAAATGGAAAAGTGATCTTTCATGTCTTTGTACCTGGAAGAATACACCTCTTATAGAAAAATACTGACTTAGAAATCAATTCATTTTTCATGTTTTCGAAGAGTAAAAAAACAATGGATGTAACACAACTTGTAGGTTTGAGGACTAGGGGGATCCATTTTGCAAGAAAATTTAAATTTCAATTTAAAATAATTTTTTCACAAAAATTTTTTACAAGGAAAATAAGCTTGCATTATTACCATAGATAAATATGCTAAATTCATTGCTATGGTTCAAAAAGCTTACAGTTGGAATATTGACAAACTAAAAATGCATTTTAAATTGCTGTCTAACTCTCAGCAAATTTGATTTTTGTTTCTTTGATATGAAAAATAAACCTAAAATGACATGTATGCTTACATAACTTACAGCATTTGACATTAAGCCCTAGGAAGTAATTAAACTGACAAAAAGATAGGGCTGAAGCAGTTGTACAAGCCCTCTGTCTCAGCTGGGGTAGTTTCACATTTGCAATTGCATTTTAGAGATCAAATGCATTAAACCCTAAAGAAGCACAGAAAGGGTGACTACTTCAAAGGATTTTTAAATTGAAAAATAAACATAAAACAAAACCCAATAATTTATACAAATGTTTTAGAACGAGTACAACTAATTATGTATGGGAAAAAGTGACACCTGTTCAGAGAAACAATTCAGCTTTTAGATTTAAGCTAACGCTGCTTAACCATTTGTTATTCTAACCATTCTACTCAGTGCAGGTCTAAAATAGTCCATAATGCATATATATCGCTGCATATATCTGCATAGATTATACACTAAGCGTTTAAGTTTATATTTACAATTCAACTTCAGTTTCTTGAAAGTAGGTCTATTTGCATTGCTCCTAATTCTGCAGTAGGTGGCAGTGGGTAGTGGAGAATATACAAGAATATACAGTTTAGATGTCATCACATTTTTTAAGGGAAGCTTAAAAATGGCCAAGTATTTTCTGCTTTTGAGTTATGTATCTATCAAACAGAAAGGAACTGCCAAACAGAATTTCTAAATTGTCATGGTTAAATAGTAGCTTTTGCAAAGTATTATGAAAATAAATTAAACTGATAATGGAGTCAAATGAAGATACAAATACAGCACACATTTCTGTAAATTATGAAGCTGGGTCCATACAAGAGAACTAAACTGAAGGCTTAAACTCCAGAGAAGGTTCTGCAGGGTAGCTTTGTGAGTTAGGAGAATGTAGTGAACACAATTTACAAATAGAAAAAGAAAACTGCCATTTCAGTTTTATCTGTATTTCTTTGGAAATTGTTTGTATTAATTTTCAATGTTGTGCTGGCTTTTGAAAATAGCACTGTAGTAGATGAAATGGAAAACAGTGGGATGGGAGAGGGTTTAGGCATGACAGTGGCAGTGTGGAGTATTATCAGAATTTCGATAGGTTGATTATGTGGGAGGATAAATTGGGAAGATTACAACAGAGCTCTGATTTTGCATTCCTTGCACACCTGAAATATAGGAGCTTGAGGGTATACAGAATGTGAAATTGGATGAAAAAGTCTGTCAAAGAAGAACATTCTAAGTCTCGTTTATTATTGATTCCTGTTTCTTGCTTATCTGAAAACCTGGCTCGGTAGATTTATACAGAAAGTGCTCAGTCAGCACTGCCGATTATTCTTACATTTTCACCAGTGTATTTTGAGCTCCAAATAAAAAGACTAAGACTTTCGGAAGTGCAAGGCATCCACTAGCTCACATCTCAAATACTTTGAACTGACCAGTAATTACAAGTCCTTGTTTTGTTTTGTTTCCTGTTTTAATCTCCAACTTTTAAAAGTATGCAGCTGGAAGCTATTGAGTGCACAGTGTTTTGAAAAGCCTGGTCATGCATACTGCTGGACCTGGACTTTGGGACTGACCAAGGTAAAACTCCTGTTGAAACTGTACAACGCTCTTTTTGTTTATGATTTTGTGGCCAAACTGTCTCCAAAGACTTCACATTGTTAAGTAGTAAGAAAATGTGAAGTTAAACAATATAGTTGTACTTAATGTTAATTCTGTAATCATAAAGCTTAGCCAGTGATTAATAATTATCTTTTGTATGAATTAATAGTTTATACTACAAATAGGCATAAGGAAATCAACAGAAACAGAGGCAAAATGCTGACTCACTTAAAGTCAGTTGGAGTTTTGCCGTTGACTCAGTAGTAGAAAGCTTATTGTAATCTCGTTATGTTAGTTACTCATCAGCTAGTTATCTGTAAAACTGAAAATAAGAGTAATGTTTTGATAAAATTGATAATTATGAATTGCTTACAATATGTTTCAAAGAAAGAAAAATATGGAACATATGCAAGAAATAACGGTCACCTCTTGCAAGAAATAGGCACCTTTATTGTGTCTTCAGTTGAAGGAAAGGCTCCAAAGTTAGACCCCAAAGTAACAGTACTTTCATTAAAAAGTGCCCATTTTACATTTTAACTAAAAGGAAATCATTGATCCTGTTAAACCATGGTTGAATACTTTCTTGATTTACTTCTGCATTATCTAGTTTTATGCTGGTAAATTGGATGTTCTCAATGAAATTTTGCTAGTTTAAGTTTGAAATCATGCATTAATAACTTCAACTGTATTTGTGTGTGTTGTGTCTTATTCTTTGATATTCTTTTATGTTTATTAAGATACATCAAATATTGCATTGTTCTCTTGCAAACTGAATAGGAGACATCGCTGTGATAAATCTTCAGTCATGCTGAACAGTAGTTCCCAAGACATATCAAAGTTCTCTTTGAAATGCATCCGGATTTTCCATTTTCTGTGTTGTTGTTTATGGCTTTTCTTATGCTTTTAGAAATATTGAATTCTTGTTGTCTGATTAAATTTGGTTTTCTTCTTTTTCCTGTAAGTATGAGGTTACCTTTCAGTGCTGTACATTTAATTACTATTCATATGATCTTACCATCAATGTTTCTGCACTATAAACCTTTCAATGACTACTCTTGCTGTGAACAATTGTAATTGTTTAGCAATTTTTTAATTCAGGAAGTTACTATTTTTAGGCATCTAGGAGTTCCTCATGCTTTCATGGACAATGCCATAAATGTCTCCAAATTTTTCTAAGTAACTTAGGGGGAAAAATAAAAGGCATAATATAGCATTCACTGTTAACTACAAATTTTGACATTCACAAATAGCTTTTGACTTTAAAACAGACCTAACTGAAGCACTGCTTACTATGTGTTAAGTGTTGGGATTTGGGTTTGAGGGGTTTTTTTGGTTTTTTTGGTTTTTTTTTTCAGATTGATCACTTTGTAAAATTTTCCAAAATCAGTATTAAAAAATTCTACTCCTCCTTAGGTCATTAAGAGAAGTCCTGTAAAATACCGTGGTGCTGAATTGGGCTGTAAGTCAAAGAATCAAGTATGAAATTAAGATATGTAAAAAATATAAGAAAAATGGAAGAAAAAAAGTGATGCGCTCTAATACGATGTGGTTTAGTTCTTTCAAGAAAAAATGTTGTAATTGGTTATATATGTTTTTAGTAGATTAATGTAGATAGATTAAACTAGGGAAATAGTAATTTTTGTTCTACTTATTGCTAACCTGCCAACATCTTTATGCTTGTACAGAAGAGTGCAGATAAAAATTCTTCAGGACACATGAATTGTGCTTGCAGTGTCAATGAACATTATCTGAACATCTGGTCCAGATTGGACTTGAAGGCAAGGTATGACTTAATTTGCCTGTGCAGAAACAAACAAGCAGAAAGAGTTAAAGCCTGAGAACATCCCAGAAATGGTAAGGGAGTGCCTAGAGGCTAAAAGTTCTGAACTGGCCTCGTGCAAGTCACAAATGTTTTGCACCTTTTATGCTTTGAAGCTCTTCTGCTCTGACATGTGTAGAATTCTCTCTGGAATTTTGAGTACCCAAATATCTCTCTCAATGCCTCTCTGCTGTGCTTTGTTGGTCTGCCAGAGATAAGACACCATGTGTCAGGTTCCCTGGTGAGATAAAATGAGACCAGAGGATGGATTTGGCCTAATCACTGTCTCCATGAAATGGCTGTTAGTATGACTCTCAGTAGCAAAACACATCAGCTTTAGAAGATGAGTGGCCACCACCAGTTCAGCAGATGCTGGACAATAGTTATCCAGATTAACAGCATGGTATTGACAGAGAAGTGCTCTGACTGAATGTCACGGATTTAGAGATCTGCAGATGAAAATATCTAGGAAAATTATTAACGATGAGCACAGCTTCATTTTTGCAAACCTGCAATAAGCTTAGAGCTGGGTGTGATGAATGATGTAGAAAATGTGAGTAGGAGGTGGCATGTTCTTGAACAGAAAGTTCTCCAGCATACTTCCCCACCTCCCTACGCGATCTCAGCTTTTAAATGTGTATGTGAATACATGGCTACTTGTCTGGTAGTGGAAAGACAGTTGTGGCTTAATATTAGCATCAATTTTCCCTTTCTCCTAAAAGTTCCCAAAAGGTAAGATTGGGGTGTTCTTTTTTTTGCCCCCAAAATGAGGCAAACTACCACGGCGATTAATGAGGACTCACCTTATTGACATAATGTAAACAGCAGCATAAGTTTGTGAAATGCTAAACAGAGGTATAAGGATGCTGTTCCCTCTGAAAAACACAGTGTTATAATTTTAAGCTTGGGAAAAAAGATACTGTTAAGACAAAGAGAAGAAGGTGACTTCTGTTAATGCGATTACTTTCTCTATGCACTGTTTTAGTTTTGCATAAAATATCTCCAACTACCCTTCCTGAATCTAAAATATTCGGTGAATAATTTAAAAAATAATTTTCTAGAAAATCCAAACTATCCACAGTTGCCTTCCTAGCTCCCATGATGTCTCTGGCTTGTTCATTCCTAACACTGATATGACTGATGAGTAATTGTTTCTCTTCTGCTTGCTTTCCAATTGTAACTGTACCTCAATCCAGTCCTAGTATACATGTTTGATGTTTAACTGTTTAAAAAAAAAAATAATAATTGGAATGTCCAAAGGACAGAGATTGCCCAACTGTTACACGGATAAAAGAGAACAGTATGGAAAGTACTGTTAACACATAGTATGAAAATTTAACTCTGTCTAGTGAAAGTTTTTCACTTCTTTATAGAATCAAAGACCTGAATGAGGTCTGTAAACTGCTCTGAAGTGAAGTGAAATCTCATATGTCCAGTCCAATACTTAAAGCACCTAGGAAGCAACCTGCCTAATCCAGTGCAGTGAATAAGAACAGGTTGAGCTAGCCTAATAAAATTTAAAAAAACTATATAGAGTTCTGAGGCTCAGTATGTCTTACTATGTTGTTGGTTTGAGACAAAACTGTGCATTGATTTCTTGTAATATGACAGAGGTCTATGGCTTTTCTTTTGTCTTTCTTCATAGCTTCCAGTTATCTTCCTGAATGATATTATAAAGGTTTATATATCAGCCGATTCTAACCTCTTAACATGCTTTTAATAGCTGCCAGAGGTAGCATGTCTCTTCCACTACTTGTCACTTCTTGTTGCTACTTACTGTAGTTGCCAATTTCCAGCTGACAGGATGGCTAAGGGGAGAATTTGCTGCACTTCCTTGTTATTTTTTTTCTTTTTTTCTAACTTTCTCACTCATTGCTTTTTAAGCATTTTTGCTTTCGAACAGGGCTATTTTTAATTGTTGAAGAAATATTCACTCAGTAAACACTTTGACCAGGAATCCATAAACCATTTTGGTTCTGTATTCTAATTCAGAAGATGATCTGTCAGAATTAATTGAGAATGCCTTAATGTAATCAAGTCCAGTTCATTAAGCAAACACTTAAATTATTAATTTAAATACTGGGTAGTTCAACAGCATTTATGACAGTAACAAATACCAACGTATTTTAATTTTTAAATTCCTCCTGTGTACAGAAGTTGATGTCCTGCTTAGCTACTGCTGTTACACATAAATAGTTTTCACCTTGGTAATGTTTTACTTTTTTGGAATCTGTTAAAGTATTCTGCTCGAAAAAGGTTTATGAAACAAAAATGTAGCTTTTTAAGCACACGGTGCTTAAAATGAATCAAGCATAGAGTGTCATTTTCATTCTTGTAACTCTATTTTTGATCAAGTAGAGTTACACCAGAGATGAACTTGAACCAGGAAGTTTAGTGTCATGCCATTTCATTAATTTATAGAACACTGTAAATTAATGTGTAATTCTTTAGCATAAATCTAGTGCTTTAGTATCTTAGCCATTCCCATTGCTTTAGTGCTAAGAAGAGTCTCTTCATAAAATGAACTAATCCCACTCCCATTTTTAATTGACTTCTACCTCTATAATCCAGGACACAAAGATTCCCTGAAAAAGAAGTAAATGGGAAGGGGAGGGGAATAAAAGATGAGGGAAATTGGTTAAGGGGACAGGAGAAGCAATAAAATGAATAGTGATGGCAGTGAGCTGAGGACATAGCATGTCTTGAAAAGGCTGCATTCGTTCAACCCATTTCATAGAATCATAGAATCATAGAATGGTTTGGGTTGGAAGGGACCTTTAAAGGTCATCCAGTCCAAACCCCCTGTAATGAATAGGGACATCTTCAAATACAGCAGGTTGCTCAAAGCCCCGTCCAACTTGACTTTGAATGTTTCCAGGGATGGGGCATCTACCACCTCCCTGGGCAACCTATTCCAGTGTTTCACTACCCTCATCGTAAAAAATTTCTCTCTTATATCTAGTCTGAATCCACCCTCTTTTAGTTTCAAATCATTACCCGTTGTCCTACTGCAACAGGCCCTGCTAAAATTTGTCCCCATCTTTCTTATAAGCCCCCTTTAAGTATTGAAAGGCTGCAATAAGGTCACCCTGCAGCCTTCTCTCCTCCAGGCTGAACCACCACAACTCTCTCAGCCTTTCCTCAAAGGAGAGGTGCTCCATCCCTCTGATCAGTTTTGTGGCCCTCCTCTGGACGCGCTCCAACAGGTCCATGTCTTTCCTGTGCTGAGGACTCCAGAGCTGGATGCAGTACTCCAGGTGGGGTCTCACCAGAGCGGAGTAGAGGGGCAGAATCACCTCCCTCGACCTGCTGGCCACGCTTCTTTTGATGTAGCCCAGGATACGGCTGGCTTTCTGGGCTGGGAGCACACATTGTTGGCTCACGTCCAGTTTTTAACCACCAGTACCCCCAAGTCCTTCTTCGCAGGGCTGCTCTCAATCCCTTCATCCCCCAGCCTGTCTTGATGACAGGGCTTGCCCCAACCCAGGTGCAGGACCTTGCACTTGTCCTTGTTGAACCTCAAGAGGTTCACATGGGCCCACTTCTCGAGTTTGTCCAGGTCCCTCTGAATGGCATCCCATCCCTCAAGCATGTCAGCTGCACCACTCAGCTTGGAGTCCTCTGCAAATTTGCTGAGGGTGCACTCGATCCCACTGTCTATGGCATTGGTGAAGATATTAAACAGTACTGATCCCAATTTCTACTTTCTGCTCTCTGAGTTGCCCACCTTGGCAACCTTAGTAATGTTTGTACACAGGGTTTTGTGTGATTGTCTGGGTTATGCTTGCCTTAAACCATACCTGCCTGTGTGGAAGTGAGAGTAGATTCTCTGGGGCTGATATATCTACTTGTGAAAACACGTGTATGGTGAGTAAATGGGTGACAAGTGTCTTTGCCTGGTATTCCAGGGGCATGTGCTATACCAGGTCCAGGACTAGCAAAGGGTATTCTCTTCACATAAAAAAAGTGGAAGCTGGGAGACATGCTGCAGTAATTTCTAACGTATGTTTGCTGATGGGCTCAAAGGACCTGTTGTAAAGCTATAGTCTTGCCATATGTCGCCTTTACTGCAGTATTTTTAATACACACTTTGTTTTTGGTTTTTATTATTATTATTATTGCAAGAACTTAACTTTCCATTCAGTTGTAGTTCTTTACACTCAGTTTCACTTAGCCTTTAAATACATTTACATTGTATGTCCAGTTTCTAGTCTTCATTTCACTAATTTGAAATGCTCCTAAGTTATTTTGGTCTAGTTTTTATTTTTTAAACTATAATACCATGGTCAGGTATGGCACCTGTATCGTTAGCATCTTTAATAATTGAGTGTGGCTTGCATTTTTTCTCTCTTTATGTTCTCTGGAATATTAAAAATACATGTTTAGTAGTAAGTCTTTGCCATTTTTTAAATTGTAACTTGTGTTGGTTAAGTTTGTAGAAACATTTTGTTACAAGAAACAGGGTCTTTTCCCTCATTGTTTACAGTGCTGTTGGAAGGAAAATAACTGTATCTGAAGAAAGGAAGCTTCACTTAATAAATAGTATTCACAGATTTAACAAAAAGAGCATTCAAGCTGAATGTTGCATTTTGAGCTGGGGAAGGATCACTAAGCAATACTGAAAAGGTGGATTTTAAATGTATGGCATCAGAGGGGGCACAGAAACTGAAATTAGTTTTGCAGGTAGAGCAGAAAGTACTGGAAGAAGGCACAGAAATGTGTGGGCATCATTTTTAGAGAAGCCAAATGAACTGGGCAAAAGTGGTTAGCACCAGCTCAGCATTCAGCTGACAAACAGGCATACCAAGTCCCATCCTTTTAGCGTGAGAGTCGCTCAGTTGGCCTCTGGCTTGCACTTCTCCCTTTGGTTCCAACTGCACGTACACTGCCTGAACAACTTGCTAATTTCTGCATATCTGCAGAATCCATGTGTCAGGGCTAGTCAGGAGCACATGACGTGTGAGGCCCAGCAGCAAGACACAAGTGGCGGTGGTCTACTACTCTGGGGGATGTCTGTCTTAGCAGGATGAATGCAGAACAAAGCTTGGCAAGAAGGTTTGTTCCCCAGTAGCCTTACACCACAAGTCCTCTCCTGTCACTTGATCTAGCTCACACATACACACACACGTGCGCACACACACATGCATGCAAGCACCCTTGACCATGTGGCTTGGCACATGTATATGCACACCTATTATGTGACCTGCCAAGCATGCTATTTTTGCCTTTCATCACATATCCTAGCATGTATGGTTTTGTGTTAGTACTTTCAGCATTTGAGAAGCCTGGCTGTGGAGAAATATTATATATGTAATAGTGCTTGGCTTGTGATTAACTAAATTTATGAGTCACATATTTAGATTAAAAATTTCCAATATTGCATTTCATCAGGTAAAAATAAAGGGGGAAAAAATTAGCCAAGAAAATACTGAGAGATTAAATTTTTGCTTTTAGATTAACTGATTTAGATTATTCTGGTATTGGAAATGGGATGTAAAACTACTGTAGAAGCCTTCCTAGACAATATGTTTTTATTTAGCCTTATATTACTGGTATAATAATGCCATGTTTTATATGCCTACTTAATACTTTTTACACCTCTCTGATAAGATTTCTGCCAAAGAAATATAAATATTCTTCTTTTATCACCTTTTATTTTGTATGGCAAAAGCAGTCCATAGCTACATCCTAGTCATTTCTATTCTCTCCTGTCTTTCTTGAAAGCTTAGTGTTTAATGGGGAGATGACTGTGTTTCCTGTCTTTCCCCCATTAACCCTATCTTCCATTCCCTTTTGACAATGGTGCTATTTGACCTCCCGACCTAATACGTCTTCCTTTCAAAATTTGAATGGTGTCAAAAAGAGGGGAAAACCAAGACAAAGTTAGTGAGGTGGCAGTGGGAGCTTAACCATCTTTTCCCAAATGTTTCATACTTCTGAACAAAGAGAACAAATTTGACTCCATAACTTCAATGACTGTTAAAAAGCATTAACGCTAAACAGCAAATAGATTAAGCAAACCTCTTGTGAACAATCCACGGTTCAGATGTTATTCATGCTGTTCAGGGTGTGTGGGCACACCTCTATATTTGCATGGAAAAGCACACAGAAAGTATGACAAAACTAACTCATTAAAAGAAACATAGCTTTCAATTTTTTCTGTCTCAAACTATTTCCTGAGGAAGATTTCCACAACACAATCAAAGAAAGAAAAGAGCATACATTGTATTAGAATTTATGTATTCCTAAATTCCATTGCTGTTTGAAAAAATCTAGCATTTACTAATATTTTTAGTATTAATTTTTAAAATAAACGTAACACAAGGTTTCATTTTTCTCATTATATTAATACAGTTCCATTAAAAGTTTTGACAGTTACAGGATCTAGGATTTCAATGGTGAGATTTGACCATCTGAATATTCCAATATAAACTTATACTTTTCATCTTCCCCTTCATACTGTTTAGAGCATACGACACAATAAGTGCATTATTACAGTGGCTTTGTCTCAGAGCAGCCCACAAATATTAGATAACCCTCATAAGAAATGTATAAACAAGTTGTTGTTATGTATAATTAAACAGCTTTGTAGGTGAGTAAATGTAAGCATGAGGGGGAGTTAAATTGCTTTGCTGTGTTTACACAGCAAGTCAGTGTCAGTCTCAGCAGCAGAACTGAAGGGTCCTTGGTCTTAAGCACATTACCTACTACTTTCTTTGTAAAAAAGGCCAGTGTTTCTTGAAGGACTACTGTGCATGTTATTACTGCTTTATATCACTTCAGCTGCAAGTGTGTCCAATGTATTGAATAATGAAATTAGGGCTTGTGAAGGATGGCTGAACCACAAAATGTCCCCTGGGGTGAGTTTACTTTTAATAAGGATCTTTTTTTTGGGGGGGAAGGGAAAAGAAAAGAAAGACTTCCTCTTTTTTTTTAAATAATTTTGTGCAATAGAGCCAAGATGATCCTTTTCCCCCCTCTCCCTTCCCCCCCGCCCATTTACCAGTATTTTTCTTGTGTGATTGCAAAGCCCTTAGTTTTGCTCAGGGGAAAAGCTTCATGCTGAGAAGTAAGGGATCTCAGTTGTACACTCAATCAAAGTGGCATGCTGCACACTTTGTTTCTGAGTAATTTCCGTAGCAAACTCATGTGATCTGTATGTTTAGCTTGCATGAATCAAGTCCAAAGTTTGAAACTGACTCAGTTGTTACTCCTGCTGACAGGCAAAGAAAAAGGGGTTTTGGGAGGAGGCAGGGGCATGGGGTTCAACTCAGTTCAGGTTGCTGAAAGGAAACGAAAAGGATGATTTGAAAACCACAAATACTGGGATGAAAGATTACAGATACTGAACAGTAACTGTCCACAATAAATTGTTGACTGGAGTATCTGTATTAGGTGATGTTTGCAGTCTCTACATGTAGGATGATGGAAAACACAGATTATGGCAGTGAAAGTAGAACAACAATGGAGTCTGATTCTTTGTTTCCACTTTTCAAAGGCTTTTTTCCCCTTTTTTCCTCCTTCTTTTTTTTTTTTTTTTTTTTTTTGATAAGGCCCAGGAAATTGTTAGCGACATGCTGGTGGGAACTTATGGAAAAGAATACACACTGTATCAATGGTGCAGTTCTTATCCCAAGGGCTGTGTTGGTGGGTGTGGGAATAGCATGCTTTCAAAGTGAGCTGTTGCAATGAGATAGCATTGAGAAACCAGGGCAGAGAACAGCACAGATTTAGTCTAGGGAACTAAGGGCTTTATCCAGCAGTAATATGTGTAAGGACAGACAATGTAACACTATATTTGGTTTAACAACAAAGAACTGTAAAAGGATTTGATAGTAAGGAATTGGCAGAAAAGCTGAATGTATCTGCACAGTGCAGTATGTATTTTTTTAAAAAAGGTATTTAATGATATACTTACAACTTAAAAAGACAGTATTTAAAGTTACCTGTAATAGACATTATTTTAGAGTAGGGTCATTTAACAACAGTGAAGACTTATTAAGTAAGGACTCAAGAGACAGCTAGTATTTTGTTGCAATATGAGAATAAGAAGCAAGAAGAGGCACATGTGGAAAAGCAGGACTGACAGGTCTTTTTTACAAAGGTCTGTTTTCATTACTGCATTTGATTTCTGGATACATTTATGGCCAACATCACTGGGAAATCACTGAAAAATATTCATCTCTATCTCCCATTTTGTATATGCCTATTTTGTTTTGATATTTAAATGACAACAAGTTCTGGCTGCAGCTTCAGCAAGACACCACGTATTTGTTGGAGCTACTTGGGCTTAAAATGAGCAAATGTCTTTATGAAACCTATATGGTAACAGGATAAATATTGCTACAGCATGCTGGTTGTCCTTCAGAAGGAAATAGCATTTCTGTTGTCTGTATAGTAGCTGTCATGACCAATGAAACTTAAAATAAGCTTTGTAAATCCTCAATATGCCACTACTGGCATATTTGGCCAAAGGTGTGAGTGATCAAATGATCCTATGTGTCAGTAGCAGTTACACTGTGGGAAAGATTACAGAGTACAAAATTCAGTACGGATCTCTCTTTTGCCCTTGTGTCTGGAGACATGTCCCCCTTTTCTAGCACAGGAAAATATTCTGGCAAGACAGGTAAAAATCTGTTAGGAATGTGGGCAACATTTTTCATGTTTAATATTTGGTAGTTGCTGGACAGAACTTTTTGAAGATCCCAGCCAAAGACATCTGTGACTAAAAAAGATCATATAAATGGATTCTTAGTTTAGAAGTATGTAGATCTCTGTTGCATAGTTGGTGAAAATTTCTATTAGATTGAAAAAGTTGTGTAGCTAACCTCCTTTGCAGTGTGTGGACCTATCTCTGAACTTCAAATACCAAATTGTATTTTATCGTTTTGTGACCTGCATGACTTCCATTAGGGAGTGAACAGGAGCATCTAAATACGTTGCAATACTCTTAAATGGAAAGATGCCCTTAGGAATCCCTCCTGTCATATACAAAAGTACAATTATGTGGTTAGCATTTTGAAATGTAAGTGAATGGCTGCCAGTCTGTCTGTTCTTTTACATTAATATTGTATAAAATGCTAACCGCATTGTCAGTCTCCAGGACAGTGCATTTTGCACTTCTGATGTTCCAGAATAATATGGCATCTTTCTGACCCCAAAATAGCCTGTAGAGGTCTTCAGCCAGCTTGCTAGATACTTGAATATTATATCATTTATCAGGTAAGATACTTAAAAATAAGAAATAGAAAGTTTCTGAAGGCCCATTCCAAACTTAAAAGACAAAGATCAGAAAATTTTAAAAGGCAAATGTAACTAATAAAACTGGTTTTGCCTACAGTTGCACAGCAAAATTGAAGTGAGAGTATTAAGTTTTTCATGTTGTCTTGCATGCATTTTTAAGGTGCACCTTATAGAGACATTCTGTTAATTCCCCATGAATAGACAGACTACATGAGGTATGTCTGTAATTCCATAGCTTCTTGTTGGATGTTCACTACTTGTCTGCAGGCAGCAGAGAGGCTAAATAAAATTAATGAGGGAAAATGTTTTTTGGATTGGGGGAAGGGAGGGTTAGAGGCAAGATTAGGGTGAGTAGAGACTTCTTAACAACATATTTTCATTTATTTCACTGTAATATCGTTTTTTAAACTGCATACACTTCAAAGATAATGCAAAATTGGAATTACGAATATCGCTGCTTTGTAGTGAATGTATTGCAAGATTCTTAAATAATTAAATTATGCAAGTTCTTAAAATGGAGTGTAATTAGCCATTAATGAGCAAAATCTGTTGTTGTGCAGAGTTGCTATATGCCATGTAGACTGTCCTTAAGTTGTACAGGATTTGGTTTAATTTCTAAACACATGTGTGGTAAAAATCAACTGTTGTATATCTTGTAAGATAATCACTAAATTAGCTCGTATGTTACATAACATATCAAATATTTAATTTTAGTATAATAAATTATAGATTTGTCAATTACTCAGTTTTCTGCTTCTGTTTAATGAGAAGCTGGGTTTAGAAGCATGGTAAGGAAAGGTTTGATACTAACAAGGATTAATAAATTTAAAAATGATAGGCCTGGCATGTAAAGATGGCAGTTTTTCACTTATAAACTCACAGTTCAAACTCATACTACACAAGATCTGCATGAAAGACGTTGTCATCTAATGGCTATTGGATATACAAATACATTGTACTGCATCTTGTTCCTAGTGGGATAATTCTGAATACCAGAGGCTATTTTCTTAATTAGTACTAGCAACTAAAAGCTTACCTTTTAAAGTGTATTAGCATAAAGGGTCAGGAATGAATGGAACATCATTTCCTGGGAGGAGGTCAAGGCAGATGCTCATTTGAGACACTGCAAAGAAATTTACATTTCTGCACTTGGACTAAATTCCCTAGTACTGAACGAAGCAGATATCTCGTTAGAATCAATGAACAACTCCCACCCCTAAAGACCTTTAGGGTTATGTACCTTGCAGGATTAAGCCAACCAATAATGGAAGCTTCTTTCAATTGTTTGTTAAAAACAGTCCTTAATAAGCAGCAGCAAAATAGGAATAGAATCACAGACTATTTCATTAGGAAAACACGCATTTTCCTAATGTTGGCACTTCTGCGATAATACCATTAATCTTAGTTAAGTAAATACCATGTGTTTAAAACTGTGGTTAACCTGAATAAATTGTAGAAGTTTGCTCCACAAGCCAGTCATTAAAAGCTCTATGGTATATAGCGCTGCCTTCAGTGATCTAATTAAGGATATTGCAAAGATTCAGAGCTTTTTAGACTGGTTACTTTTTACTTCATTTTCTTTCTTGTCAGTGGGTCAAATTCTTTTCCTAGTGAAGTGCTGAACCTTTGCTTTAGTCAGTCATACAAACTGGTTACAGAAGTGAAATGCTGGTCTTAAGACAACATCATTTAATCTTTGCAAGAACTCTCCTGACCCTTTAGTGAAATACACAGTATGTACTACAAAAGTACAAATACTTCACACTCAGATGACTTTGTTTGATGTAATCATATGCTCTCTTTATAGTGCCTTAGGTCATGAATAAATCTCAGTGACTCTGGGCAGAGAATGATGCTAGTGTTTCAGTAATTGCCATTTATTCTTCTTACTTTATATTGAAATTGGCATAGCATTAGGGGTTAGGGCACAGCAAATGTTCCTCATCAGAGGTAAAGGAGAAAAAGAAGTGTGATCTGTTTTCCTTTGTTCTTCTTTCCTGAAATACAGGAAATTCAATTTAAACATAAGACTTTTTTTTATTTGTTTCTTTGTTTGGGGTTGTTGGTTTTTTGTTTGTTTGGTTGTTTTTTTTTAAACTGTGAGGGTGGTCAAGCACTTGCACAGGTTGCCCAGAAAGGTTGTGAAATCTCTGTCCTTGGAGATGTTCAAAACGTGATTGGACACGTCCCTGCTATAGGTCACTCTGCTCTGAGCAGGATGGTATAGAGGTGCCTTCCAACCTCAGCTGTTCTCTGATTCACCAGTTAAAATGAACATCTATGAAATTAGTGGAGATAGAAGCGATAAGGAAGAATTTTATTTTATTTTGTTAAAGGCACCAGCCCACCTAAGAGACTGAACATTTCAAAACGCAAACATAAGTTCAGCTTCATCAGTGAAGAAGAGAGAATAGTACTCAGCATTTCACCATTCCAAAATATCCTGCATGCTGTGACTGGTTCACTCACTTCAACATAAGGAGCCAAATGAGGAAAAATTCAAAAAGACGATGAAAGAGAAGAACATGGAAACTTCTATAGCAGGAGAAATTAAAATTCGCAAAATAAGTTTTAGACCAGACAGTAAAGAGATCGTTTGATATGTACAAATTGTGTACAGAATTATATGACTGGTTCAGGAAAGTTCAAGAATTTGCATAAATAGGAGATAAGCAATGGAATGAAAGGCTAAGAATACAGGTTCATGAAAGGATTGTTGTTTCAATTAATTAATAATTCACTTCAGAAAAGAGAAGCTCACGATACTAAGAGAGCTTTTGTGTTCTATTTTTCTGTAGTATTATTTAAATTACTGCTAATAAGCACATAGATAATGTGTAATAGTCAAAGTGAGGTCTGATTTGTGAGTACAGAATAGTCCTCTGTGTATATTATGCTTCCTAACTTCTCTAACTTCCGTAATCTTCTTCATGCAGGAACATTACTGCTGTAAGAGAGGGTAACACAGTCTCCCTGTACTAGAGGACTATTTGTATTTGATTAGGATGTGCTACCAAGTCCATCCTTGCCCTGGGAATTTGGGATTTCACGTGAGGGGTGAAAATATATGGTGGCCATGTATTTGCTGGATAAATTTCTCCTTTGTACAGTGGAGGTAAAACTGCTGTGCTGCTAGTTTTGCTTATATTGTATTGTTGCTTCAAATATAGTCAAAGTCACATAGAATAACAAACGGAATTCTTTTCAATATGTTCTTGAAAATAATTACTGTTAATTAATCAATTAACAGTTTTAAAGCTTTTCCAGAGGCTCCAATAGAAGTCACTGTAAAAATGCAAAGTATTATCATTCAAGTATTTGGTAATGATTGTAACTTCAGTAAAAAATCTTCAAACTCTTAGAAACTGGTAAATTAGCTATTTTCTTGGCAGTGTTTGCAAAACACACACACTGTAAAATGACTTGTTTTTAAATTTATGTTAAACTGCGTGTTTTTAAATTTATGTTAAACTGGTAGCAAAACCACATATGGTTACTTTCACTGCTGAAGATGTGCTGCTGTGTGTTGATCATCCTTTAGTGCATTTTGAATGATAGTTAGTCTGTGGGGACCAGTGAAGACCTCCAATTAATTATTACTGGAGAACATGAAATCATAAACAAAATTCCTTGTAATAAATTTTTAAAATGAGATTGCATGTTTTATTTACGGTACTGGTCCATTTTGGGGCTTTAAATCTATGAACGAAAACAAACATGCTTTTTATCAAACTGAAATAAAAAATATCAATAGTATTTCTTTCTTATCAAAGTAGGACACAATATATGAACTGGACTTCTAAATAACTGCGGGGAGAAAAGCAAGGGAATAAGAAGAAAAGACTTACTTTCCTCTAATTCATAGAAAGTGATTGAGAATATATATAAACAATATGGAAAACAGCAAATGCTTCCAAGCATAGTGATGTTTATTAATCATTAAGGTAGCTGATACGATGGAATTATTTTATAGGAAGTGTTTATTAAAGACAGAGCTATTAACTAAGAACTCTCATAATTATCACATATATTTACATCAGAAATTGAATTTTGTTTTAGAGGAGCAGCAATGCTGAGAATGTGCAGTAGTTTCAAATACGTTTGGAGACAAAATCCTGCTACAAACATACAACTAAAGGTGCTTCTTGCCCCATAGGGATCATAGCTGAAACTACAAAACAAAGAAGGAAATATGATGAAATACTAAAATAAGAGCTGATAATCACCCAAATCTTTCACTTTCTCTTTCACTTGTATCTCTTTTTTTTATTCTCACTCTCATTTGTCTTTTAGATCACAGATTCAGTCCATCTGTCTGGAAAATGCCAAGTATGCAATAGATATGCGGCAGTTTAACAGACAAATATTAATAGATGAATTTAAGGGCTTCTTTCATTGAAATGTGTGGGAATTCTATAGTCTGTTTTTTTCTTGCCATTGAAAACCTCTTTCTGCCTTCCTACTACAAACAATATGCCTTCTTTCCCATGTTCCATCAAGACAATTTACTTCTTCCTTCACCCAATCAAACTGGTTCACCTTCTCAACTCTGACTCTAACCAATTAACCTACACCTTCATAGGACATGGATATCTCAAAATCATTTCTGGCTCTGGGAGTTGTGTGATGACACCATGATATCAAAATGTGTTCTGATAAGCAAAAAACTTTATCAGAGTAATAAGTGTCTACTGGAGCCTGCAGACATTTTGGAGAGCTTAATCCAAATGTATCTACAGGTCTTGCAACCTGGAAACTGTTGGTCCAAGTGGACCCAGTAGGTCTTCATCGAAGGATTATTTGGGCTCTTTTCCTAATGCCGTCAATTTTTGTGATAGCCAGATAGACAGCTATGTTCATGGCCTGTATCGCTGCCTCTGTCTTTATTCATATGGAATTATAAAGTTGTATCATAGTGCCAGGGCAATGCTGTGTCTCAGTTGAATTTTCGTAAATTCTTAAATTCCTTTAATCTCCCTGTGATACAATTCTGTCTAATTTATACAATCCTTTCTTCCTCATTAGAAAAGACATCATCAAATCACTCCCCAATTTCCCATAACTTTCTTCTAGGTGCTGCCTCATTCTCATGGAGCCATGACTACCTGTTATTTATTTTAGTCTTAGTTCCTGGATCATAAACCAGTAGGAGAGCACAGTGCAGAAATTAAATTTTCTTGGCTCTCCCTGATGATGGGATAAGCATTGCTGGAACCTCTCCTATGAAGTCATTACTGATCACTGCAAATCTCTTACTTCTCCTCCAGCTCATGATTTTACCTTTTGTTCCAGGAATGAGGGAGGAGTGGGCTACATGCAACCTTATTACTATGTAGCTGCACCATGTTTGACAGTGGCCAACTCAGTAGTCCTTTTTCATTTTTGTTAAAGACACGTGCATGTTTCTAATCTTAGGCGATATTGTTCAGATCACAGCACCACTGGAACTTCAACACGTGTCACTCATTTTTCACAAAGTGCTATGAAAGTGCTTGAGAAAGTGTAACAAAAGTACTAATTCAGAATCTGAAGAGGGACTACCAACAAGCCAAGTTTATCAACATTCAAATCTTTAATACACAGAAATTCAGATGTCCATTTAGGAAAAAAGCCAGTCACAATGCTCTTATCTCTGGGCCTGAAAAGTAGGGCTTTTTATGTATTCACTCTCACTTTACTCTGTGTTTTTATTAACAAAGGGGTCTGTAGCATAGAATTGCTGCTGCAGGAGTAAAAAGATACATATACAGAGGAATAAAAAAGTGCATTCAATGTGGAAAGAGGGATAGAAGATATTATTAACTCCTAATACATCCAGGAACAACATAACCTGTGGAAAAACAGATTATGCTAATGTATCAAGAAAAGTAAAACATACTCACTTGCAGATTTCAATACAGAACAATGCAGCATACTGTTAGCAGTCACTATTTAAGCAGCGGGTTACTGATCACCATTTGCCTGATAATATATGGAAGGTTTTCCCGAATCTTGGGCAACACAAGATTCTTCCCAAGGGAAATCCCATATTGAATTGATTATAGGATTCCATGAGTGGTATAGAATAGTGGAAAGGACCCCATATAAGAGGAAGTGGTAATGAGCTCAAGCCTGAACATCATAATTAGGGTCCTCTTACATAACTTTAGTTGTCTCACATAAACTATTCTTCTGGGCTCCTTTTACAGCTGAGGGAGGGAAAATAAGCACCTACAGACAGGAAATACTTCCAACTGTATTAGACAGCTACTTTAGGGATAAATCATCCACTGGGTGAATCTAGACAACTGAATTAGAAAACTGATATTTTGATGTCTAAAGATATTTAAGGTGGTTATAGAAGGTGTACATACTCATATATTTATTTGAAAGTGACAGAAGAGAGGTTTTGGACTCTGCATCCTTGAAGATTTTCAAAAGCTGACTGAATGAGTCCTGAGAAATCTGATTTAGCTTTAAACTTAACCCTCCCTTGAGTGGAGAGATGGCCTCCATAGGGCCTTCCTAACCTAAATAATTTTACAGTTCAATGAATTCTACCGTCGTGCTTAATTTCCATTCTTCCTTTGATAATTATAAAATCTAAGAGTTAAGTAATAATACCTGCAGGCTGTCTTCTGTGCTACTGCTTTGAAAAGTTTAGAGATGCCCTATTCACAATGAATAATTGTTTCTGTTATTCTCTTGTATCATATCCATATGTGAAGAATTTTAAGAAAGATGTCTGTGGAAAATAACTCAGAGAGAGCCAGAAGGATTTATTAGGGTAAACTTCATTTGCTGAATAATCTACTCATCTTATACTCTAACAGTGTTTCAACCAAATCTAGAAATTGGAAGCCCAATTGAAAATTTTCCAAAGATCTGTTAAGCAATATCATTCTTGTGCGATAAAAGCATTTTTGTTACAAATAGAGTGTTTCTACTTTTTTTAATCTTGTTTTTTCAATGCATACCATCTCTTTTCATTCTCCTTCCACTATTTTGAAATAATTCCTCTCATATGTTGCTTGTGCTTTATTCAGTTTGATGTGTATTCTTTTCTTTTCCCCTTAGTTGGTGTTTCTGCGACACCCACCTACAACAGCTTCCGAACTGCTCTCAGCATTCACTTGGTGAGTAACATTTTTTGCTATCAGGTTATTATCATCCAAGGTCCATTACTATAGTTTCACTTTGGTGTTCTTCCCTTTGCCCAGTCTTCTTCTCCCATCCTTAAGGTATATCCTTTCTCATTTTGAAGACAACATGGCAATAACTCGGCTGCTCTTCTTAATCTAGTTTTCTTCTTTCTTTCTGATCTCTGCTACTCTAAAGAAATTATGTCGCTATCCTCACAAGCTCCCAACAGAGCGAAACTGGATGATATGTCAAGTTTTAAGTGTTTATTGTTTTTAATGACTAATAAAGCTTGTAAGTATGCTATGGATGCACTGGTGGTACTAAACATCATATGAGACTTGTCAGGACTGAACCTTTCAGGTCAGCATTTTCTGATTTAGTAGTTGAAGATGAAACTTTGTGGGTATAGCTGCAGCACCAATAAAACCCTACATGAACAAACAAATGTGCATAAGTAAGAATTATAATAGACACATCTGAGTTTTGATAAAGCAGTTTAGATCAGCCTGAGGAGTTGTACTACAGTGTTAGCATCTGAAGAGGACTAATACACCGAGATAGGTACATAGCATGTGCAAGAAACCACAACATAAGTGGTAGCCATGTGATGGACTGGCCACCCAGGTAGTCAGTCCCTCAGACCCTTTCAATATCACACAAAAGTGGGCAGCTGAAGCCACTAATTTTTATTATGATTCTCATGGAGGCAGGTAGGTATTCCTCACACTCTTATTAAACCTGTGAGTTACAGAAGTATGTTTAGTACTCTGGCACCCCTCAAGTAGTCCATTCAAGCCTAACCCTCTAGAGTTTTGCTAGTGAGTGAAGATGCTGTCCAGTCCAAAGTTCAGCAGTTTGAAAAATGTTAGTGTAAGAAATCCACTTTCTCTTTATAAGTTGTTTCCAACATGTTTCCAAAATTTATATTCAAAATAATTAATACTAAAAAGCTTTCACAACTATTTTAAAATGAATGTTTTCATTTGTGGTTGTGGATGGTGGGAGAAATAATAAGATGGAAAAAATATTCCTTTGTGGTAAACATTTGTTTTATAAAAGTAAACAAATAAAATATTCGTGAAGTACTTAGCCATCAGTATTTGAAGGCCTGTGGCAGCATCTGAAAGACAAAAAAAGAAATAATTGATTAGTGGATTTTGTTTGATCTGCTCAGGGATCAAAGGGACAAATACTGTCTACAGGGATGAAAGGGTGGAGAACTGCTCTCCATACTGCCTCAGTTATCTGATTATTCATATGCTTTTGCTGTATGTTAGAGCTGCCTGTACCTGACCCTCTGTCATGCTTGAGGAAAAAAAAAAATAGATATACTGTGCTGCAATTCTGAAAGGTTTCTCATTAATCAGACATGCAAAATGTAATTTAAGTCTGTAAGATGGAATACTGAGTCTGTTTTTTGGTTTGTAAACAGTGTTGACTTTAATTGTCCATGACATAATTGTGGCTCTAATTTTTTTCAAAAAATAATACATGTGTGTAATTTCAAGCATGGGAATGTACTGAGGACCAAAAACACCTAAGTGCCTGTTAGTCTGATATGTTAGTCATACATCTAAATCCTAAATGACAAACATTATGTGTGTTCTGCTTCAGTCCTGCTTATTCCTAAATTCTAGGCCAAAAAAAAAGATGACTAAATTTTGAAACATTGCAATATTATAAAGTTGTAAAGTACTGAAATTGAGTGAGGAATAATTGTAGCAATATCATCTCCTTCCCACAAATGGAATGTCTAGGATTTGGGTTTGGGATATCCTAATACACCATAGCAAACTACACACCCCTTTTATATACTGTATGATGATACAACATTTATCTCTTCTCTTCTCTCTGTAGATATTACTGTTCTGTTTTGGTGTATTCTTGTAGAAGGCATATTCAGTAACTGATGTATTTCAGAGTCTTTTTTTTTTCTTTTAAAGCAACTGATCCCTGAGGTCTGAATTCCTAATTAAGTTCACAGTTATGTGAATGCACATACACTACATTAAGTATGAATCTATGTACCACGTGGTGCTTTTACTGGAACTTAACTCCATCTCCATTTAATTTAGAAGCTACTGAGTTACTTTTTTCACTTGGAATACAAAAAATGTGTAATTTAACTCAGAGCCTAAATATGGCACACATTTCTTTAGCCACTCCTCCAGAAGATAAAAACGTGTGTGAGGACTGACTGACTAGGCTCTGGAGTCCAACAGTGATCATATATTTTTTTTCTCTGGATGAGAAAAAAATAACATCTGTATGTGGGTCCTTGACACCTTCATCTGTTTTGTCCTCACATCCTTCCAAATATGTGGGATCCATGGTCTAACAGAGGCCAGTATGTGGCCGTGGTCACTGTCAAGAGGAATTTCATGTAATTCCTAACAGAGCCTGGGAGATACTTCAAGAGAAACACATTTACTTAAACAAATGTTTCAGAAGATTAAGAGCATTTCCTGAATGGGCCAGGACAGGCAACGGTTATGAGATTCATAATAGAAGGGATTTCCGCCCCTCCCCCCAGTTAGTCCTTGTGTTTGAAGGCATTTCACATTCTCGATGTGGAGGAAGAGGTGAAGGGAAAATGAATGCTGAAGTTAAGTACAAATCATATGTGATATTTATTCTGTAAAATCAGTGAGAATTTACTATATTTTTCTTTTGGAGATGGAGTTGTTCTGGAATTCAGACTCAAAAACCTACCATCTATTTAAACGATATTATTAATTTACTATTGATAGTGTTTTTTAACATTAGAATTGCATAGTAAATAACAAAAGTTCACACCCATGTCTGGCAGCTGCTCCCATAGAAGTTAGTGGCAACATTCTAATTGTCTTCTAAAGAGCAGTCTCATGCCCTGGATCAGTAGGTGACTTAGGTATATCAGATATTATGAATAACAGTATACATATCTATTTCCATGATTTTTTCATATGTGCCTTTCCTCAATAAAATGATTGAAGACACAATGAACAACCAACACTGGAAAGAATTTCAAATTTAGAGATTAAGCAATAAGTAACAGTCACATTTCCTACAAAAGCTCCTATTAAAAAATTCTATTTTTTTTTTACTGTTCTTAGTTTCCATGTCTCTTTCTCCTTTTCTATATAAAAGAAAAAATATTCTTCTAAATTTTTTTTATTAATGCTATTATTCTGATACTAGAGAGAATACTTATAGGCCAGAGTTTCATGGGTCCAAGTTTATTTCTGATAGAATCTAAGCTGCAACTTATTCTCTCCATTTGTAGCTTGAGATGGTTGTGTGCTACCACGTCTTTGAAAGCTTTATATTGAAGGGCCAAAAAGTTTTGGGCATCTGTGAATCACCAGTCTTTCTTAAAGTTCTTCAGTTATTATATACACAAAAAAGCTGAGTTTTCATATTCCATTGATTTTGATTGCCAGGATATAGTTCTAGTCTTTCAAGTCATTATTTGATGAGAATTTTAAGCCAACGTTAGTGGCACTGCTGTCAGAGGAAGTGTTATCCCATCCCATATCCATTGATCCCATCCTCATGTGAGCTTTTCCTTTATGTTAGCATAGCCTTTTTCTGTGACCCTAGGATAAGCTGTATACTGAAACTGAACCAATTTAAAATTATCCTTTTTTTGGCTGAATGATTTTCCTAGAATCATACAATGGTTTGGGTTGGCCGGGACCTGAAAGATCATCTAGTCCAACAGTGCTGCCAAGAGCAGGGACATCTTTCACCACATCAGATTGCTCAAAGCCTCATCCAGCCTGACTTGAACACTTACAGAATGGGGCATCCACAACTTCTCTGGGCAGCCTGTTCCAGCCTGTTCTCACCACCCTCACAGTAAAGGATTTCGTCCTTATATCTAGTCAGATTCTATCCTCTTTAGTTCTATCACTATATGCCCTTGCAAAAAGTCCCTCTCCAGCTTTCTTGTAGGCCCCCTTCAGGTACTGGAAGGCCACAATAAGGTCTCCCTGCAGCCTTCTCTTCTCCAGGCTGAACAACCCCAACTCTCTTGGCGTATCTTCACAGGAGAGGTATTCCATCCCTCTGATCATTTTTGTGGCCCTCCTCTGGACGCGCTCCAACAGGTCCCTGTCTTTCCTGTGCTGAGGACTCTGGAGCTGGATGCAGTACTCCAGGTGGGGTCTCACCAGAGCGGAGTAGAGGGGCAGAATCACCTCCCTCGACCTGCTGGCCACGCTTCTTTTGATGCAGCCCAGCACACGGTTGGCTTTCTGGGCTGCGAGCGCACATTGCTGGGTCATGTCCAGCTTTTTGTCCACCAGTACCCCCAAGTCCTTCTTCGCAGGGCTGCTCTCAATCCCTTCATCCCCCAGCCTGTCTTGATACTGGGTTTTGCCCCAACCCAGGTGCAGGACCTTGCACTTGGCCTTCTTGAACTTTATGAGGTTTACACAGGCCTATTTCTCAAGCATGCCAAGGTCCCTCTGGATGGCATCCCTTCTCTCAAGTGTATCAACTGCACCATGGTGTCATCCACAGACTTGCTAAGAGTGCAGTCAATTCCACTGTCTATGTCATTAATAATGATATTGAACAATATCAGTCCTGATACAGACCCCTGAGGGACACCACTTGTTACTGATCTTTATTTGGACATTGAGCCATTGAGTGCATATTCAGCCTGGAACAAGCTTGTGCTGGCACATGGAGAGGGTGAAACAAAGCTGAGACAAGCCTCAGGTTGTGGAGGAGAGGAGACATTACATATTTTTGTGGCAGTGATGGAGTATAGCCTCAATTTATGAAACTGATTTTCAAAGTGCAGCTTAATACGTTTAAGTTCTGAGCCCCAGCTCCAGGCTGTATGAATGAAGGATTTACCCAGCTGTTCTACAGCCATTTCATTACTCTTCTATGTCATACTGGTAACTTGAGAAGAAGGGAAACATTTGTATGTGTTCCATATGTGTTTTTATCCATGTGTTCACATGTACATGCACAAAGCATGCTCCATTTTAATATTTTGTTTTTTTCACGTATTTCTCAATAATTGTTTCTTTATTTTATCCTTCATATACTGAGAACTCATGACAGCTGTTTTTGTCTTTTTCTCTTGTCTTATGTTGGGGATATTGTCTTCCTCACCTTTGACTTTTAAGTCTTCTATTTTTTCAGTAATTCCACTGTAGTTTACTGTCCTGGTTTCGTCTGGGATAGAGTTAATTTTTTTCTCTTCTAGTAGCTGGTATAGCTAAACCACAACTTTTACGCATGCTGAAATAAAGGCCTTCCCAAGCAAGATCATTATGTTAGCCCCAGCATGACCATGGTACATATTTGTTTTAAAAAAGACACACCACAATTGTTCCTTTTAAAAATAACTAATTTCAAAGACATTCACTTTCAGTCTACAGCAGGCATTTCTTTGTAACACATTACACATTTGTAACACATTACAGAACTCTAACATTTTTGACAGTACTTCTATTTATTCCAGAACTGCTCATTTATCTGGTCATATAATGAAACAATATTGGCCAGGTATAGGAGCCCAGGTTAGGCAGAGGCCAAGTCTTTCAGACTCTTGTAAAGATGAGGGCCAGAAAACACACTTGAAAAGGCACTTTGTTCTACACAACAACATTTCAGCTCCAACACCACTTCTTTCATCATGGTGTGATTTGAATCATATCACAAAGCCTGTTTCAAATTGTGACGTTGGCCAGGCTATTCAGTTAAGTAAATGTAGTATCCGACTTCCACAATTGCTTTACTGTTGAATTTTTAGGATACCTCACCAAATCCGTGACAGTCGTTTGGTACCTTTCTTAATATTTAAGCCAGAGACTGGAGCTTGAAACTGTGAGAACAAGAACAGTCATTCCTACTGTCTGATAACTAAAGTACACTGCCTGCTAGTGTGGAAGACCTCTGGTACCTCTACTGGTATCTTGCCCAAAGGCTGAGCAGAAAAAACTGGAAAGAGGTCAGTCAGGCATATGTCATGTACAGATCCTATTATATCTGGAGAATCTTTATAAATGGTGTAAAGTATAGTAAGTACAAATGTATTCAAATTCAGCTTAATTAGGATTCGCAAAAACATGTAATCCTCACCCTTTATTGTACCTCACCATGTTACAGGTTGCTTTCATTTACAAGTCATTGGAAACACACTGTTTATGCAGTTTTAGTTTATATTTTCTCCATACTGAATGAGATCATGAGGGACATGAGAGGTTTGACGATAGTCTGATTTCATCACAATGCCAGTCTTCTCTTTCAGAGTTTTTTTGTAGTTATCCCCAGTTCTGAAACAGAGGTATCCTCTTTCCTCTCTGATTAAAGATTTGAGGCTTTGTGAAAATATTTGTTTATTTCTTATTATGGAAATCCTTGCTTGTTGAGCCATGAGCCAAAAAACTACTCTTAACATGTGTTCTGGATAGGATCTGCTTATTCTGCATCGAAGCTGCCTGAACCAGCTGTTTGATGCAGATTGCCAGATCGCCTCATAAAACTCCCTGGTAGCTGGAAATCAGGAGAAGTCCTGAATGACCCTGGATCAGAACAGCCTTTGCAGATCTCATAAAAACTTTACCTATTTCTTCTGCTCATAGATAAATAGAGTAACCTAAAGGTCTGGTCAAAAAGATTTACTAGCTTCTCTCACCATATGCAGATTTTGCCAAATATTCTTCTTTTATTAATTCTTAGCTACTCCAGACTTCTCATACAAAGCTAGTAATCTGTCTCTAAGCCCTTTAAGTGCAGCTCTGCTGTTTTGTTCTTGCAGAGGAACTGACCCACAATTTCACTAGATTCATTGAAATGTGAATTTGAAGATGTACATGAGAGCACAAGTACTGATACAGGCACAGAAGGAACACGAGGAAGACTGTTGTTTTGTTTTTCCCATCCCTCAATTCTCTACTGTATGGTTAGCTAGAAAAAAGAAAATTAAGAAATTATGCTCTGCTGTCCTATTTTTTTTCTAATATTTTATTGTTGATGGGAAATTTTCACTTGATTTTATTCCATGGAAACATTGTATAAAACAGTTTCTGAAAGCTTTGGGTTTTTGTAAGTCCCTGTTTAAGCATGCATCTAAACAGGGTGTCTGCGCTTATATTATGTTATTTAATCTTTATCTTCCAAGTAACCAATAATACATGATTATTGTGTTCATGGTGGCCTGGTGTCACCATCATCACACTAATGCTCTGGAGACCAGAGCCTTTACCTTCCATGCCTTTCATAAAACTTTGAGATTAACAATGAAAGTTGCAAAATAGGAAGCTTTGTTTATTATTCTTAAAGTATACCTCAAGTATTGTGTAGTTCTTAGAACATACCAGGTGAAGAATTGTGTATATCTGTCATCTGATGGGAACTGAGAGTCAGAGAACCTGATTGGGCTTACAAAGGAAACATTAAGTTGTTGATTGTGCTAACTATATCTATAGCATCCAAAAATAATTTTCGTATTCTTTTTCTTTTTCACCTGTAACTAGTGATCCTGGCTCTTCACTGGGACTGAGAACAATTAAATAAAGCTCTCTCATTATATCCTTCTCTTGGCATTCCTCTGTCTCACCTTGCTCTCTACATGTATTTCTATGGAAGTTTCATGGTTGATATAACTGTAAAGTAGCCAAGAGCTTCAGAGACTTCTGCTCACAGAGTCAGAGGTATCACATCTGAGATTCATCAGCTTAATGTTTCCCTCCGTGGACACCAAATACCTGATGTGAGTATTTGCATTGACCTAAACTCACGTGTTAATTCCATGGTGGAGATAAAAAGCTACTGAAAAGGAAACTGATCTTTCAGAATTTTACACAGCCATATGACAGGCAGAAAAATGGCCCTTCAAGTACTGTGTGCAGTTTTGGGTGCCTCAATATAAGAAGGACATCAGACTATTAGAGTGTGTCCAGAGGGAGGTGACCAAGATGGTGAAGGCCTCAAGGGCAAGACTTATGAGGAGCAGCTGAGGTCAGTTAGTTAGTTTGTTCAGCTTAGAGAAGAGAAGGCTGAGGAGTGCCCTCATCACAGTCTACAGCTTCCTCAAGAGAGGCAACAAGAGGGGGAGGTGCTGATCTCCTCTCTCTGGTGACCAACAATAGGACACGAGGAAAGGGTAAGAAGCTGCGTCAGAGGAAGTTCAGACTGGACATTAGGAGAAGGTTCTTCACTGAGAGGGTGGTCAGTTACTGGAACAGGCTCTCCAGGGAAGTGACCACAGCACCAAGCCAGTCAGAGTTCAAGGAGTGTATGGACGACACTCTTAGTCATATGGGTTAATTTTAGGTAGTCCCGTGAGGAGCAAGGAGTTGGACTCGATGATCCTTGTGGGTCCCTTCCAACTTGAGATATTCTATGGTGAAAAATAAGTAAACCCATCACACAGAATCTCTGCATAGTCATTTGGTCCAAATCTACTTATTCTAAGTTAATGTTCTGCTAGCATTTAAATGTGGGTTGATCACCTCTAGAGTGCTTAATTTCTTCTCTCATGTCCACCAGTAATGTCTACTTATTCTTTCAAAAATACCTTTACCATTGTTATAAATATATATCTAATTTCCACTGAATTAAATAAATTGATAGAGGAGGTTGTTGCCATTGTTCAATGACATCTCTCTACTAGAAATGAAAATATGTCCAGTAAAATACATCTTCTTTTTCTCGATGGGGCATAATTTACTATAAGAGGAATAAGATTTGAATTACTTTTATTTAGGAGACAGTCCCTTCTCCTGTTGGGAAGTTTTATTTTGAATTTTGCTGGGTTTGCCTCCTCTCAACCTCTCAAAAGTTGAGTAACAGGCTTTAAATTTGGTGTGTGAAGATTTGAGTTGATGGAGAAAACATCTGTAAGTTTTGAAGCAAGTCATAAGGGGTTAACATGAGATGTGAAAAAGATAAACCATCCAACTCCAGTAAAATCTTGTAGGAAGGATTTGAAAAGAATTGCAGATAAAATATGATTTATTAGATTCAGGTGGCTGATACTTAGTTTTCCAAGCCAAAACATTTTTAACCTAATATTCAGATAAAATTAAAATATTAGTAATGATAGAAAAGTATTCATATTGTAGTCAGAAGCAGTATGTTACATTTCAGTATATGCTGTGTTTTGAATGTTGTTTATTTTTATGTTTTATTGTAATATTGTCTTTTATTATGCAAACCCATGAAACCCACAAAGCAATAAGGCACAATCTTTACCGTTCTCTAATTAAGGACAAAAATAGAACCCCTCATCTAGAGTGGAAGTTCATTACTCATAACTGAGCTCTAAACTATTTGTCGTTGGTCAGAAAAAAATGTAGTTCCTCTGCACTCTTGACCCTTCAGCGGTAGCTTACTGCGTAAGTTGTTTATTCACTGAAAATATTTATGCAAGGGATAGGCATAGAATAGAGGCTGAACAGAAGCTTTGTGATGGAATTAGGGCAAATCTCATTCTTTCTCCAAAGTATTTGTGAAGTAAGAAAAATTCAGATTTATTTCATCCTTTCAACCAATCTACAGCTCTCCTTTGACACCTTCCCCTCTAGTCTTTTTAAGAATGCAAATACGACATATCACATTGGGTATTCTTAGCAAGGTCTTCATCCTTTGTTGACTGGGTATGGATAGCCCTAATGCTAAGCCTCTGCCAATACACAGGAGAATATTCTGTTTTATTTAAAATTCACATACCTTCTACTGTAGCTTGTTAAACTGCACCTGTAAACTTTTGGGGTTTTTTTCAGTCTTCAAACAAACATCACAATGAGCTCCTTATTTCTGAGCCCTGTAGAAATCTCAGTAGGATATACAGGAATTTGCCTTTAATTAGAGCTTCTAATAGAAATGTCAGAAGGGGATGCAGCTACCTTAAAGCATAACAGAAAATTAACAGTTGTTTAACTGCCATATTTCTCAACAACAGTCTTTTTTTTATGTTGAAAGACCACATAAATCAGGCCACATCACCAGGAAAAGAAAGGAACTCCAATGTTACTCTCAGATAGAATTAACTTAAACCAAACTTTTTCTTTATTACTTTTTTTCTGGGCTTAGGTTGAAGCTGTAACTTTTGGAAAGTAGCAAGAGTGCTAATTACTACATATTAAATACAAAGTTCCAAATTACCTGCTTGCATTTTTAATAGTAACCCTTTTGAAGTGATATACCAGTAATGATCATACTCAAATGTGTATTTAAGTCAAATACTAATACAGATTCAAAAATCAAATGAGCCTTTCCCACATAGTCATTTCAAATTAAATGTGGTTATCTAAGTAAGGAGAGAGGTCTTAAAAACGACAAGAAAGATGCTTTGTCTCTTGTTTACATCTGTTCTTTATGAGGCCAATTGAAATACTACCATTCTCCCATTGAGAATAGTGTATTACACTTTGAGAATTTCTGTTTCAATAAAGGAGATACTTGTGAAAGGAGATAGTGCTCAGTGTGAGGGCAAAGGACACATTCATCCTCTATGGCTACACTGGTTTATTTCCCAGCAGCTGCCACGGCATAGTTCCCATTAGTGGCTGCAGAGGATGATCATGTAATGTAGATAAAAATCCACAACGAGGATTAATCTCATCTAATTTTAGGATGCTACAACATAGATATTTACATCTGAACCACACATTCTGATGCAATCTATAGTCTTTGGAGAAAAATAAGTCCTTTCAGGGGGTGATTAATTTCATGCAAAGGAACACTGAAAATAGGTGAGATGATCCACACCCTAGTAAGGCCTATTTCTCTCCATTGACTGTAGAGACAATCTAGACACCTTAGCTCAGAAATGGACATATGCAGTGTGGACATCTAAGCTTAGATGAGACGAATCCCAGTTCAACTGAGTGCCTCACTGTTTTGTCACTACTTGGACTGACCTTCCATTATTTTTCTCAAATAAGAGCTCCAGTTTCTCGTGCTATGTGGTGAATGAATTTGGGAGAAAAAGTATACAACAGGCAAGTGCTATGATTGCTACAAGACTGAATTACATGAAAGAAAGAGCTCTTTGATATGAGTAGATATCTCTCTGATATGAGCTCTGGAGGACTAATAGTAAAGATTATGAAGATAAATGCAAGTGATGATTATTTATGACAATGTCTCTGAAATAACTTACTGGAGTGACTATTGTAACAATAATGAAAATTATCTGTACTGATTGAACTGAATGTTACCTGTACACAGAGGTGTTTAAGGTCATGATGGAAATGCAAAATAGTTTCATTTGCTCCTATTAGACATGCAGTATTTGTGGGCAGATAGAAGTATCTGTCATGGGTCTTTATTCTCTACTGTAGTATTTTTAGTTAAAGTATGGTAAACAGAAGGACCATCTGGAATGAAGTCTGTTTCACCTACTGAATATAAGTAAGAGTGTCTGAATAGCTGAAACATTGTAAAATAATCTTTTAGTAACCTCCAATGGCAATTCTGGGTTCTCAGTAACTCCTATGACTTAGTGACACCATAATTCAGGCACTGTAGTAGTACTGCATTGAAGGTACACTGCAATGAATTGTGAATTGGTACCAGATTCATTGATCTGGAGGCATAAATATAAACATCTTTACCTAGAGAATGAAAGAATTAAATTCATTGGTCCTCTTTGTTTGTTTCTCTGTGTGTGTGTGTGTGTGCGTGTGTGTGTGTAAAAGAGATGAAACACACCAAAACCACTGAAAAAGAAAAGATAGAAAGTCAATGGGTTGATCTTATCAGTCAGTTTCTTTAATAATCCATTTCCAAAATACTGCTTTTGAAAGAACTGCAGCTTCACCACAAATTTTAAATCTAACTTATGTCTGGCCCCTGACTTGGGCACAGAACTTCCCTGCTTGGGAAGAGAAAGTGCGGTGAAGATAGAATGAAAAGGTATAAAAATTAAGTTGGTTAAAGATTAAATGGTGTATGTCAACATTTTCAACAAAGTACATACTTGACCATATTATATATTAGGAAGCCAAGCTGCTTTGTATACACTTTTTCATGAATAAAAAATTAAACCTATCCAACTTCGATAATTTCCATTTTAATAAAAGCTGTTTCTGGCTATCTGTAAAGCACAAGACTGAGTAAGGTTATCCTTGCATACAGCTTTTGTCATGCTCAAAAATTAATGAAAAGCTAAAAATACTTTTTTTTTTAAATTTTAAAACATTTTTAAAAATGCACATGATAAAAATATGCAGCTAAGGACACTTTAAAGCAAAATGAGCACAACAGCTTGATTCTCAAATTTTGTATTATTCTGAGTCTAAAGAAACCTCTAAGTGGGTATCAATTATATTTGCACCCATTTTAATTTTCTACCTTGCCATAGTTTTAATGTTAGCATCATATCCTAAGGTCTGTCTTCTACCTGCCTGCTAGTCTTCCAGTTCTTTTTCCTCTCACTGTTTGATGTCATCTGGTAAGGAACATAGGGAAATATTCCCGTGTTTGTGTAATTAAGCAAATCATGCACATATTCAGCACTTGTGTATTGATAGACATATTAAAATGGGAAAACTTGGAAATACATTATGCTGCATAAAATATCTGAATTTTGATGTTATCAAACATCTATCACATTGTAAAACCCAGGGAACATGCATTGCCTAAGAAAAATGGGAGATGTCTCTCAAGGACATTAGCAAATTACGTGATTTTTTTGTTGTTGTAGATTGGTTTTTATTTATACATCACAGTCCACTTTTGAGTCCAAGCTTCCAGCTTTTACATCTGTAATCCGATTTTATTTTTCCTGGCAATTTATTAGTAGTGTGAAATTGTGGACACAATTCTCTGCGGGTGAAAAATTGCACCTACTAAAGAGTAGGTTTGAGAATCAAGTTTCTATATGCGTTGATTACTATAGAGCACAATGTGGTATAATAGGTGAGAACGAACCATGGTTATAAAGATCAAGTCTATTGTAGCTACAAAAGCCTATTTTATGTACATTAAAGAGCTGTGATTATTTAAAGGCATTTGTACTGTTGGTTATTTTACACAGGTTATTTACACTGTTGATTAAATTGCTTGCAAAGCAGTCAGATTTCCATACACAAGTAGTCTAACAGAAATATTATGCAGCCAGCAATTTGCCAGTTGTCTGTTGACAAAGACAGAGAGTAAGCCACTTACTACTGTTTTTATACAATGAATCATTTTTGTAAAAATGGAGCAGTCTAATGAAAATTCAAATGTATTGCTTTTCCTGATTCAAACAGAAATCCAAGCACTTCATATACTCTGCAAATAAGCCTCATTTGCCACAGTGTATCAGCTAACAAGCAATTTCAGTTCTACATGCAAATTTTAAATAAAATCCTCCAGATTTAAACAGGTAGTTTCATTTTACTTCCATAAACAGATACTTTCAAAATATTTAGACATCTGTATATAATACTCTTTAAACTGTTTGTTCTAAAACATAAACAGGTATCTCGGTGTTTGAGTTACCACCTGATGGCTTTCTCATTTAAGGGGAAAACATAAAAAAATAATTGGGATAACTAGAGTCAGGAACAATGCTTACACAGCATGTCAGCATCTTTTATTGTGTCTTAATTGTTAGACTACTTAGAGGGGAACTGTGGGTAGACTGGCTCTGCAGGAGAGGTGAAATGCCTGGTCTCAGTCAAGTTACTAGTTGCTTTGCTCAGGGTTTCACCAGAGGCTCTGTGCTCAACTAACATAATCCAGAGCAGTACCACCGTGGAGGAAGGTATCTCAGAACTAGAAACAAGAGCATAAAATGACTAACCTTACAGAAGGGTTCCTGCCCCTTTGCATGCTACAGTGCTTACCAGGGTACTGCATGTTAGACCCATCTATATGACTGAGTCCTGCAAATTTTCTTTTTTTTTCAGCATTCTAGAAATTGATGCTTTATTGCCACTAATGCCTCTATAAATGTGTAGGATCTTTTGAATATCTGGTATGCGCTATTGTTCCAGAACACTTTGGGATGATTGTCTTCCCTACTCATCACTGTCACCACACCATGCCATTTTCACCTGTCTCTATGGTGTATGTCTGGTTTGTTGCATGTAGTGCACACATCTGTTATATTGCATGTTTAGTTATTTGAATTATTACAAGCTGCAAATGTTTTCTAATAGGTAAGTATTTATACCTAAAATTATATTCTCTTTTTTGCACTATATATTTAGAATGTTGTCCAGCTGTCTGTGAAGTTAATGAAAACTGAATCAGGTCCTGATTATCAACATTTTTTTCATGTGCCAGTTGCAGAAATATTAAAGACAATCAGATTTCAACCATATTTATGTATTAGTGAATTGGAAAAGATTTATGGTATACTAAGAAAATAAATTTAGAAAGAGTAGAAATTTCATGTTTAATTTGATCTACTTCCAAAAGAAAAAATCTATCTGAAAAAAATTGTGTACTCAAAATCATTATTTTTAATATTTTCTCTTTCCTAGTCTGCTTTCTGTAATTTACTGTATATTGTGAGAAATCATTCTTTTCTCTCAGTTTCACAAGGTCTTTCACACAGCACGAGAGAATACAAAGACTTTGAAAAGTGGTTATAGAATCATAGAATCATAGAATGATAGAATTGTTAAGGTTGGAAATGACCCTTAAGATCATCGAGTCCAACCGTTAACCTAGCGCTGCCAAGTCCACCACTAAACCATGTCCTCAAGCACCACATCTACCCATCTTTTAAATACCTCCAGGGATGGAGACTCAACCACTTCCCTGGGCAGCCTGGTCCAGTGCTTGATCACTCTTTCAGTGAAGAAATTTTTCCTAATATCCAACTTAAACTTGCCCTGGCGCAGCTTGAGGCCATTTCCTCTCATCCTATCACTTGTTACTTGGGAGAAGAGACTGACCCCCACCTCGCTACAACCTCCTTTCAGGTAGTTGTTGAGAGCAATAAGGTCTCCCCTCAGCCTCCTCTTCTCCAGGCTAAACAACCCCAGCTCCCTCAGCCGCTCCTCCTAAGACTTGTTCTCTAGACCCTTCACCAACTTCATTGCCCTTCTTTGGACACGCTCCAGCACCTCGATGTCCTTCTTGTAGTGAGGGGCCCAAAACTGGACACAGTACTCGAGGTGCGACCTTACCAGTGCCAAATACAGGGGCACTATCACCTCCCTGGTCCTGCTGGCCACACTATTCCTGATACAAGCCAGGATGCCATTGGCCCTCTTGGCCACCTGGGCACACTGCTGGCTCATGTTTAGGCAGCTGTCAACCATCACCCCCAGGTGAAACATGATTGCAAGCCCACAGAAATTGGCACAAGCATTCAGACATAGATATAATGATGCTCTGATGAGCAGAAGTGGCGAGCTGGTAGCAACAGACGAGGAGAAGGCTGAGGTGCTCAACAACTTCTTTGCCTCAGTCTTCACTGGCAGCCTCTCTCCTCACACCTCCTGAGTCAATGGGCCATTTGACAGGGATCAGGGGGGCACAGGTCCTCCCACTGTAAAAGAAGATCAGGTTTGTGACCACCTGAGGAACCTGAACGTACATAAGTCTATGGGTCCTGCTGAGATGCATCCCAGAGTCCTGAGAAAATTGGCTGATGTAGTTGCTAAGTCTAAGACTGCTAAAGTCATGGCAGTCAGGTGAAGTCCCTGGGGACTGGAAAAAGGGAAGTATTGCAGCCATTTTTAGAAAGGGTAAAAAGGAGGACCCTGGGAACTACCGACCTGTCAGCCTCACCTCTGTGCCTGGGAAGATCACGGAACAGATCCTCCTAGAATCTATGCTAAGGCACATGGAGGACAGGGTGGTGATTCGGAAGAGCCAGCACGGCTTCACCAAGGGCAAGGCCTGCCTGACCAACCTAATGGCCTTCTATGATGGAGTGACTACATCAGTGGACGAGGGAAGACCTACGGATGTCATCTAGCTGGACTTCTGTAAGGCCTTTGGCATGGTCCCCCACAATATCCTTCTCTCTAAATTGGAGAGATATGGATTTGATGGGTGGACTGTTCGGTGGATAAGGAATTGGCTGGATGGCCGCATCCAGAGGGTAGTGGTCAATGGCTCAATGTCCAGATGGAGATCAGTGACGAGTGGTGTCCCTCAGGGGTCCATACTGGGGCCAGTGCTGTTCAGTATCTTCATCAATGACACAGTGGGATCGAGTGCACCCTCAGCAAGTTTGCTGATGACGCCAAGCTGAGTGGTACAGCTGACACTCCTGAGGGCTGGGATGCCATTCAGAGGGACCTGGACAAGCTGGAGAAGTGGGCCCGTGTGAACCTCTTGAGGTTCAACAAGGCCAAGTGCAAGGTCCTGCACCTGGGTTGGGGCAAGCCCTGGTATCAAGACAGGCTGGGGGATGAAGGGATTGAGAGCAGCCCTGCGAAGAAGGACTTGGGCGTACTGGTGCATTAAAAACTGGACATGACCCGGCAATGTGCGCTCGCAGCCCAGAAAGCCAGCCGTATCCTGGGCTACATCAAAAGAAGCGTGGCCAGCAGGTCGAGGGAGGTGATTCTGCCCCTCTACTCCGCTCTGGTGAGACCCCACCTGGAGTACTGCATCCAGCTCCGGAGTCCTCAGCACAGGAAAGACATGGGCCTGTTGGAGCGCGTCCAGAGGAGGGCCACAAAAATGATTGGAGGGATGGAACACCTCTCCTATGAGGACAGGCTGAGACAGTTGGGGTTGTTCAGCCTGGAGAAGAGAAGGCTGCGGGGAGATCTTATTGCGGCCTTTCAATACTTAAAGGGGGCTTATAAGAAAGATGGGGACAGACTTTTTAGCAGGGCCAATAGCAATAGAACAAGGGGTAATGATTTGAAACTAAAAGAGGGTAGATTCAGACTAGATGTAAGGAAGAAATTTTTTACGATGAGGGTAGTGAAACACTGGAACAGGTTGCCCAGATGGGTGGTAGACGCCCTATCTTTGGGAACAGTCAAGGCCAGGTTGGAGGGGGCTCTGAGCAACCTGCTGTATTTGAAGATGTCCCTATTCATTACAGGGGGTTTGGACTAGATGACCTTTAAAGGTCCCTTCCATCCCAAAGCATTCTATGATTCTATGATAATACTTGAAACTGCTTTTGAATTAGTAATTGGAATTGACTGGATTATCAATCGAATGTGCCTTTTTTAAAAAAAGAGTTATATACACCCAGCAGTTAATTTTAAATATAGGGAACTTGCTTCATCACTTTCATGACACTACTGTAGTCTTCGGCAAAATTTGCACTGTAATAGAGCGTGCTGTATTTGCAACCAATATATATAGTATGTATTATATATATAAAATATATACTATATATATAGTGTGTGTATATATATACAGAGAGTATGTATCTGTCCTCAGAAAGATCAGCTCATGGGAAACGTAATTTTGATTTTAAGATCAATTAATAACTTGTAAGAAACAAAAGTGTATCTAATGTCAAGGATATGCATTTCCACTCATAAAACCATAGGCCTCCGCAAAGTGATGGAGGATGAAATACACTTTCTAAGCAATGAAGTTTCAGTTAAACACAGCATGTAAACAGAATTATGTTCCTGCCCAGCAAATCAATTAAACACATGGCAAAGTTAAGGAGATGCTCTAGTATTTTGCTGAGTCAAGGTCTGTATAAAGAATTACTGCTCTGGATGAATAGCAAGTTGTCTCTTGGCAAGACTTGAATTGCAGTTCAACTATCTGCAAACTTAGAGACTGTCTTTTTAAAAAGAAATTAGGTCACATCTTTTTTTTTTGTGAGAAAGAATAGAGGTGTGGTCTTTTGTTTTAGAAAAAAGTAATCCATAGATACTCATGTTTTTTCAAATGCACTACATACTGATTGGTTGTTCCTGTTCACTGCAGACAATGCTATCTGTCAAGCCAAAGTATACAGTCTTTTTTCTATTTATGTATGCAATGTATATATAAAAAATATAATATCCATTATATCATTCTTTTATCTAGCTTCAGATGTATTAGCATGGAATATCAGAAATCAAAAATGATAGTTGGAATCTTTTTATCATAACTAGAACTGTGAAAAAACACATTATGAACTGTGTGCCTTACAGGAAGAAATATATAATAGTAGTTGCTGTATGTGCAGAGACGAAATGAACTTGAGCATTGTCATCAGGAGACTGTGGCCATGTATTCAGCTTGACTTTTTATTTTTCAGAAATAAGGATCAAGGAAGTTGTGTATTCATGATTTGTTATAAGGATTCTTCAGATCCTGCCCCCAAAAAAACACGTGGTTCTTTGACCACACTAAATCTACCTTTTAGAGATATTTGCGTACCTTGGGATTTGTTCATTTTGTGGGTAACTGGTGGTGTGCGTAATTGAAAGATTGAAAGCTGGTTTACTTTGTGCTGTTCTGTGTATATGTGGAACCCTATTTCAGAAGGTTGCATGATTTATGTATTATTGACTTTTAGTCCTAGAAACAGCATTAAAGTGGCTTAAAGAGGAAAAAAATTCTGCTTGAAAAAGTTAAAAAGAGAATTTTGGAAAATGTAAATAATCAGCCTTTATTCCTTTTTCTTAAAAAAAAAATCTGACAAAAGTACTCTGGCTTATGCTTTCAAGGTCAACTTAGGAGAGCAAAGGTTTTCTGAAATGTATGTATTCTAGTATATTTATTTTTCAGTTATTCTTTTTCATTTCTAAAAGATTTTTCCTGCTCATTTCTTGTTCTTGGATTTTATAAAGCAGCAGCAAACCATATAATGCACTGTATATTTTTGAGAGGGAAGTGTTATTATTTAGATGTCTAGCTTGAGAATATTTATCACTCTACTATTGAAGTAAGATGTGCATTTTCCATCAACCCAGGATGTGTGTGTGTCTTTCAGTCAACTTTACCTGAGCTACTAGCAATAAGGATAGAATATCACAATTAAAATTTGAAGTCTGTGTCAATGTTTGTAGTAATTTGTGCACAAAATTGAGTAGGGTGGGAGATCCTGGATTTCTAGGTCAATTCATGCAACATGTATGATTTTACAAATATCTATAATGGTGGTGCTCCTTTATTGTGCCCAAATATAAAACTGTCTTTTAACAGAATCGAGAAATACATATTATATCTCTGTCCTTGAGACTGCAGGTCAACACGATACTGTCTTTGATAAGCAAGCCAGTTTAAGAGGTGCCTGCCTGTATAGTACAGTACAGCTTGTGGCCTTCACAGTGGGCTGCTACAGCTGTTTGAAGGACAGTGACAAAAACATGGACCACTGAAATGACCCAGGCTAAAACTAACCTATTTTGCAGGTTTATTTTTAATCCAGGTCACATCTGAGATTGATTGATCAATCTATCTATATGTGTATTGAATATATATGAGGAAGTATGTAGGTGTTTGTATGTCTTTTATAATATATGTTTGTACCTATATGAAAAGTTCTGTGTTAGAAGATAAGCACTATCAGCTTCCACAGAAATAACGAGAATGGGAAAGCCCTCAGCATCTCTGGAAAGAGTTTGGGGCCTAGAAGATTTCTATCGTATGTCTAATATAAAAATTGCTCTGGAAATTTTCTAGTAACATCAGTGATTTTTAAGGCAATGCTTTTTAGTCTTTCTTAGCATATCACTTGACTAGTAGAATCCCTCTATAGATCATCATGAAAATGAATTCTTTTATAAACTCCCAAAACTAATGTAAATCATCTGCCAGAAGAAAATGGCTTTCATGTTAACCATTTGTGGTTTGCAACACCATAGCAACATCTATCTGTATTGTGTTGCTTTCAATGTATCTGTTGCTTATTTGCTTTGATACTGTGGTAGCAGCAGTTTAGTAGAGTCTATAGAAAAAAGTCTCATTTTAGCTGCCTAAGAAATACTTAATTTACTTTTTAATGAAGTTCATTACTTAAGACTTTATATGATACAGTATTGCTAGGAGCTGGAACCTGACCCCACTTTGCCTTTCTTTCTTCACATATTTGCTTTTATCATGTCAGTTTTACTCAAGTGACACTGAAATATGGAGATTTTTCAATTTTTTTTTTCCAGAAGGAGCTTATCAGTTGTAAGGCCTAGATTGTGAATGTGAGCTTTGATGTTAACAGCCCCAGTGCCTTTCTTTTTTATTTGGGGCATTAAGTTCAATTACATATTCAAAGTATGTGTTCAGTGCTTTTGCTAGAATTTTTCAATAATTAAAATAACTAAGCTTTTTTAAAGAACTCTCTCCTCAGTGTTTCAATCTTAGTAGAGATGTGACTCAGACCAAATCCTGTTCTTTCTATCAGTTTCACTGATTTCAAATCTCTATATTGGTGTTCTCAAGCCAGTGTAGCATGCTTTCAAAAGTAGTGCTTCAAGAAGTTGCCTGAAAACACATCAGCCAAAAGAATGTTTACTGGTTTTTGTCTTGTGCTGAATAAAATTATACGCTGATAAAGAACTGCAATTTAGAAATTCTTACTCCATGAAAAATATATTAAGTTTACCCTGATGTTTACTGACCAGTATAATGAGAAGCAAGCTATAAGTCTTTCAGTGTTTCAAAGGTGGTGTGCTTTATGGAAAAAAAACGATTTCTTCATATGTTTTAAGAGATGGAAAAAACCCAAAACATCAAAATCATTTTAACTGAATGGCCACATATAAGTCCAGATTTAAAAACTGCATTTGTCCACTAAACCTTTTAATGGGATTTTTGTGATCCATTCACAGAGTTCTCTTAACATGATAAGATAGCTTATTTTAAAAAGAAATTTCAAGGCAGATGGAAGAGCTGTGTGAGTCTGGAGATACTCTGTTTCCACTTCAAGCTCTCCAAGCAAACTCAAAACCTAGCCAGTTTGCCTCCAAAGTCCCCAGTTGGGAAAATAAGATCTTGAAAAAATTTTGTCTCCTGTTGTTATAGCAAGACATATTTTTTAAACTTAGAAAAGATTATCAAGCTTCATTTAAATCCTTCAGAAAGATAAAAAGAACACAGGGAAAAAGAAATAGTCACAGGAAAAACAAAGAAACAGAGGTGGCACTCCCACTTAAGGGTAGTGGTGCTGGTAGAATAGCCACCAGAGTCCGAAACAAAGGATTTTCTAAAATTACTGTTGTTATTGCTGCTGGCAATGGGCTTGACCTTTATTTGCTCATATTTTTCCGTGCTATATCTTTACAAATCTTTTCCAATCTTTGCTACTTCTTCTAGACTTTTGAAAATCACCGTGTTTCTGGCTTTTGTGCATTATAAACCTTTTCAACCACATATAATTTTAAAATGTGTTTGATTTTTACATGTCCTGGGCCGAGAGTCAAGCAGCCACACTTCCATTAAATAGTATCATGTTCAATAAATAGTGCTTTGGCAATCAGTATATGTACTATACTGTTGACAGGGTAAAAGAATCTGACAATAAATGAACAGGGTTAGAATATTCAGAGAGGCTGAAAGATGCATGACTTCAGACTGTACTGTGAAAAATTAGAGATGAGTCAGAAGTGGAACATTCCACAGCCACCCACTAGTCCCAATTTCAATGAGTTGTCAGAATGAGTACCTGAACATGAATTTCAAAAACAAAACAAAACAAAAAACAAAAACCAACCAAACAAAAAGATCCGACTTATGAGGTTTCACAAAGCCAAACCCCTGACTTCCTCAGCTTATTTTCCATGAAGAAAATGTAATGTGGAAACTACTGTTATGTCTAGTGTAAGCAGGTGAATATACAATTGTAACTAGTAAGTCAGGAAACCAGGCATGCAACACAGAAATGAAAGTATTTTGAAAAGATGAGATAATACATTCAACAACTTCTTAATTGAAAAGCAATGGTTTTTGTCACTACAGAACAATAGCTTTTCAGCTAATATACCATTAATTAATCTGACTACCAATCCTGTGATATTGTATGAGTCCTTTCCATGCCTTTAGAGTGATTGTTTTAAGTAAGTTGTTGTGAGTTACTACAAAAATTTCATCTCAGCCTGAATCAGTGGTTCTGTATTTTGAGGGACTATAAGGGGTTAAAATTATCTTGGCAGGAGAGTACAAAGAAAGTGCTGTTTGGCTTATATCCCAAGGATGTGCAGTGGCATCAACAGGGAAGGATGCAATGGCAACAGCTTTTAGGACATCAAAAGTGTCAGCATCAGAAACAGCAGCAGCATGAGCAGACTGTGCTGATGGTGCTTCTTTCTTGCTCTGCCATTAGAAAGTTGACATGTGCCAACAGTTATCACAATGTGCAATCCAAATTACCATAGTTATTTCCAATCCTAACTTTCAGGAAGGAGTTGCTCAGTATTGATAGAGACTGGAACACATCATTCTGGTTACTAGGTCAGAGCCTCAGCAATCCTGGATCAACGCAGCAGCAGAGACTTCGGTGGAATGACATCAGTTAACGCCAGATAGAGATCTGCCCCTGTACTGTATGATTACCTACTCTAATGCCCTCCAAAGACACAAACTAGGTCCTCTTCCAGCCACAATCAGAGAATAGCATGGTAGCAGATAAAAAGTTAAATCTAACTCTCTGCCTTAAATATAAGGCTTCGAGCTGTGAAAGGCAAAGAGGAAAAGTTATGCAGTTGGCTACAACCTTCTAGGATGAGCACTAAAATAGACAGGGAACATCCTCTTCCTGTGGAAAGTTTTGTGTAAAAAAGTGATAACTATCTTGGTTGTCATTTTGTTTGAAAAAAAAGATCCCTAAAATCTTGGGGAGGGTGGTTGCAATTAAAAAATAATTTCTGTTTGCTAAACATTGCTTAGATCTCCCCTGAAGAATCTTGAGAAAATTGTCTTTGATTAATGATTTTACAAAAAAATTTAATGCTATTCTTTTGCTATTTTGAAAAAGTTAGATTAAATGTTTCTCACGAGTCGTCTTACAAACTTTTATGACTAACCTTAACCTACAGGATGCTTAGGTAAATACAGATAGAGATAACCAAGATACTGCAGTTTAACTAGGTATCTCATAGTAGACTGCATACTTTAGCTTATAGCAAAGAAAAACCAGGTAAAATGCTTTAGCTTTTTGACTCTTAGTTAACACATGGTAACTCAGCAAGGCAAAAACCTACATCTCTGAGCCTCATGTCTTTTTACATGGAAGTGCTACCACCAGTGAAATTGCTTTTGTGATTAGACTGATTCTCTTCAGTGGTCTGCATAAGCTGTGGAAGAAGTTAGTGGACAAAACTCTTCATATATATTTAGTTTCCTCATGCAGTCAACTATGTATGTTGATAGCTTGGCCCCAATTAAACCAGTGGAACTTAAGAAAATACAGCACTGCAAAAATATAAAGTAACATTTTGGAAATAGGAAAATTTGCAATTCTGTGATGGCCTACTCAGATAAGAAGTTTCTTAGTAAGGAAGATCTTTTTCCATTACTAGAATTATATTCTCTCTACCAGACCGAAGCATCCAAGATTTTTGTCAGGTGAAGGATGAAGTAATAAAATAGCTAAAATCAGCACCCTGTTGGGTGACAGATCTACTTGTTATAAAGTGGCTTTTGCAATTACCTGTAATGTAGTCAGCAGCTGTAGATGAAGTTTTAAAATCAACAGGGTAATGTGAAACCCTCAAATACCAGCAAAGTCAAGGTATTTTTATAATCCCTCTAAATGTCATTGGAATCATACACTTTGTATGGCTAACAAGGATTGTTCTGATACCATGAACTTATTTGGTAAAAATATATCTGTAGCATTTATAAAACCTTTCAGTGTATATTAATTTTGGGTCAAAACTGATAACTGAAGATGCAGTTAATATGTATTGGGAATATTTGTGACAAATTCTTGTTACTGGTGTCTTGGTCATTGGATGGTTTTTTGTCTTCTTCACATATGCACACATGCGTGCATGCATTCACACACGCACACTGAAAGTTCAGGTATTATCTGCATAAGATATGATTTTGGCCTACTGGTGAACATAGTCAATACCAATTCTTTTTTTTCTCCCAGCTTTCCTCCCTTCAAATAGAGAAAAAAAAAAGAAAAGAAAAAGAAAAATCCCTATAGTCAAAATGTTGGCAGGCCTGTTTGTGATTATGTTTTGTCAAATACCTCTAAGTAGTAAGTAGGTGATAAGTAAATCTTTTATTTGGACTGGTGAGCTCCCATTTTAAGCCACTTGTAATTCAAAAATTTAAGCATTTCTAAGTCTTTTTGCAGAGGCTAGCTGCAAAGCTGTCATTATGAAAGTAATGAGTGTTTTTGTATTATTCAATGCCCATCCAATCTCACCTATTAATAACTCAGAGAAGAGAAAGGAGATATAATAAGCCTTAGGCTTATGTTCAAGTCTGTCCCCAGCAAAAGTCTTTCAGTATTTAAAAGAAAGTGCAAGAATAATAGAGGAATAAAACAAAAGCAGATTGTAGTGCAGCAGCACATATCAAAAACCTTGCTCAGTCACAGGTTCGATACAAAGGGTTCCCTTGCCCTTCCCCAGATGAATTAGCCTTTCACATGGGTTTGGAGAGTGGGAAGGGGGCAGGGCAGTTAGCACACAACAACAGCAGGGAAAACATGAGAAAGATCCTATTCATAAGCAGTGGTGATTGGAGAGAGTGAAACTTTAGTGTTTGGTGGGGTTTTGATTCAGAAAGAGAAAACTCTAACTAGGTCCAGACATACGTTGTAACCTGGGCACTTTTTTGGAACTGCAGTAAGTTGATGCAGAAACTGAAGTCACTCATTCCTAATGCAATTACAGAAGATTTAACATGAGAGATGATATATTTGGATAGTCTTTATATCATTTCATCATCTAACTTCATTTTTTCTGTTATTTCCACAAAGAATACTGTACATACAGACAGTCCCGTTTAGAAAATAGTAAGGAAATCATGTCTGGCTGACCTTTTTCTTACCTACTCTAAAGACATGAGAATTTGACGCAAATATCACATTTGCACTAACCAAATCAACACTAAATGCTCTGTGAAGTGGATTGAATGTGTTTTTGTAGCTGAATACAGCTTTCTTTGAGTTTCTTTTTGGGGCACATTGCCTTTGGCTAGACTGAGCACAAGTCTTGATGTTTGCCAGGGTATTTTGTGATTCTGAAGTTCCCTCTGAAGACAGTGTCTACTCTGTCCACTTCTAAGCAAACAGAAAATAAAAAAAAAACAGGACACACTACATTAAAACCATGAACGTAGCCCACCTCTGAAACAGAGAAAAGTTTACATGGAGTTGGCTGCTGCAATAGCTTTCTATGATGTTTGGAATATGAATGTGAGTTTAACAAGATAACTATTTTACTTCCTCAAAAAATGGGTAATAGTAACTGACCTTACACAAAAGTCCCTAAAGCCATTTTAGCCTGGCAACTGACCTTAGAGAGAGTGGTACTTTGTGATTACATACTCACTATATTACACTGATTCCTCTAGTGCTGCATCACAAGCAGTATTCAAGAACTAGAGTAACAGGAACGTACACACTGAACAGCATTTCTCTGAGTAGTGGTGACCCCCGACTAGTGTATGTCTGTCCAGGCTGTCAACACTTCTGGTTGTCTTTCAGATCAAAAGAGAGGCACGTAGGAAGGTCAAACACTGAATGAAGAAAAATAACCTGGGGAGTTGTGGTCCTAAATGGTTGTACTGTGCATCTGCATAGCTTTGCTACATGTGATATAGAAAAGTCTGACATCCCAACCAGTGCTAAGAAGGCAGGGCATGGAGAGGCGGAGAGGAATTTATCAGATGTGGCCTTTTCTTTCTCAACCAGCATAAATCTATGCCTGAATTTTTTGATTTAACAGCCTCCTTTAGTAAGTATCTAAGATTTCTAATAAAGTGAGACCAAAAATGTACACTTGGGTGTTAGCTGTCAAACTGCACTGATTCCCCTTACATATAATTTGAATATAATTTTGTGGGCCAACTGATGCCATTAGTTGTACCAACACAACTGGTCTTAGATTGTTGCCTTAGTAATATCAGTATCATGGCTCATTATAATAGAGATACCCTTATTAAAGACATTTATCTTCTATTTTCAAACAGACTGAAAATTAGTGAAACCACAATTGTGTGGTAAGCCCACCAGATATTGCTAAAAAGTTATTATTGAGGGTAGGACTGTATTAAGAGTAATTAAGTAGGTACCTGTCTGAGTGTGTTGGTTTTTCAATACACTTTTACAGGCTAGAAGTACCTCTCAGAAACTGAGAGGGAACTTTTGGTTATGTATTCATGGACAACTCAACCTACTCCATATTGCCAAAAAGTGCAAAGTGCTTTACAAATATGTGTATGTAAAGGTCTCTAGCTTCCTGAGAACTGAAGTCAGTGCTTTAGCTCAGCCCTTTAGGCTGGAATCCTGGCATTATACATAATGATATATAGACAGACATAAAATGTAGCCAGTGCTCATATCCTGGGCAGCAAGTCTCCTGACTGTAGTTTGTTCATGAGCAAATCATTCCTGGAAGCCAAAAATATGTAGATCAGCTGCTCTGTAAGACTCTATTTATGCCAACCAGATCTTTAAATAACCAAAACTCTACGTGTCACTTGGAAATACTGGCCTGTCATAGAAGGTAGCAGGATCACAGCAGCAGGAGCTTCAAGTGGGAGGGAAATCCCAATGAGTTGTTTTGTTTTTTTTTTTTTTACAGAAAAGGGAAAACTACACAGGTATAAAAGTGAGGTGAAGGCTATGGCAGCCTTTCCCTTGCAAGCAATAAGATGCAAATAGCTTACCAGTAGCACTATCCCAGTCCACAGCCAATACTGCTTATGAGTTACAATGCTTAAAATCTGCCCACCCAGAATAGCAGATGCATGAGAACTGAAATGTTTGCAAATAGTAGTATTGGCTGTTAGCATTCACAGAATTATTATTTTCCCCTTCCAACAAATTAAAGAGCATTGTGCTTTGGGAAATCTGTTTTACCCAAGAATGGTATTGTGGTGTTTCTGTACTGGTTGTGTAAGAGTGATTTAATTATAGCAATTTGCACTCACAGTCTTTTGGAAAATGTAGTAAGCACTGAAATGATACATCTTACTTGGAAGCCTAAAACCTTCCAAGGCATGTGAAAAGCAATCATAGATTACTACTCCCCTTATTCAAACTGACCAGGAATCTGTCAGATGAGCCACAAAAAAAAGTATAGATGGCTATTTCAGATGGATCTTTGTCCACACTCTGTGTTCACTGAACAGGAGGGACTTTTTTAGTATAGGCACCACTGTGCATTGAGTTGTGTAATAGCATCAGGACCAGCAGTGCTTCATGCCCACAAGGTCAAAAAACACGTGTGTGGCTACTGTATGAATCTCTGCACCTTGTCATTTAGCTCACAGCAGTTACAACATATGCATCATGTCTGGACATCAAAGAAGGTCTCTCTACTATTTCTAGGAGATACATTGGACATAGTAAGGTCAACAGACTGATGAGACCATCATATATAATTCTATCTCTCTCTAGATTAAAATACACGATCTAGGTGCAATGAGCCTGGATAAGATGCAACATTGTTGTTTTGATCAAAGTGAGATTTTAAAATGCACCTTCTCAGATCATGTTTCTGCTGTTGCATTCAATGGATGAATAAAATCTCGAACCACATCTTTAACCAGTGTTGATACATTAAGGATATCTTGAAATTTGCATCACTGTTTGTCATCAACAAAAATTACTGTTTTTTCACTGCTCTGGCACCTCTCCAGTTAGGAAAATACAAGCCTAATGGGATATTTTATAACACTGTAAATGCTACTAGCATCATTACACATAGAACATTTAATTTCACATATTAACCCAAATCAAATTCTTATATTTTAACAATTACTATAGGTCAGTAACAATCGATGAGTATTGTGATTTTCATTATGAATCTCATACTTTCGTGCTAAGCGCAAATATTTTTAGACTAATTACATTCTAGAATTATAAACACATTTAGGATTAATATTAATATAATGTGGTACCAGGTACATTGTGATCTCCTGCACAAAGAATATTACATTTTCATAAAGTGTCATATTTATCCAAAGATGAGGCTAAACAATTCAGAAATGTGTACATTGCTAACAGGGTATAGAAGAACCTATTTATGAAATGGTTAAAATGGAGCAAATGGTGTGGACTCAGAATATTCTGACTGACACATGGCGTGAGTTTAACATTTCCTTAGAGGCATTAGCATAATTAGGCAAAGTTGGGAAATTATTTATATTTTCAAAGTTACAGTTCTTCTCCTGGTGATCCAAAACAGAGATTAACTTTCATTGTCTTTCTTACTCAAAGATAAGAAGAATCATAGAGGAATAACTTGCTAGTCAGTGACTAATACCAATACTGTTTTGTAAGTATTTACACATATATGTATATTTGACATTCACATAGTTGAATATGATCAAGGATTAATTAATTCAAAATTTTCTATTTGTTTTTTTTGGAAGATTGGCTTACATTATTTGTTAATCTCTGAAGGATTTCAGTATTATGGCTGATTCACAGAAGAGTGACATACTTGGTAGAACATTATACTAGGAGGTAGGCTGGAGCACAGAGTTACCTAAAGCTACTTGAGGGAGGCTGTAGTAAAATAATTTGTTAGCTTGACATAACATTCTGTTTTAATACGTGTTTCTGTGGATAACCCTTTTGCATGTTAGTTCAAGTTCAGAGAGTTTTTCTCAGAGCTATTGTTGTTCCTAGTCCTTTCGAAGAGGATGTGTACGGAATATTTCATCGAAGACTGAGTCCTGTAGCTCATTTGTTGAAAGTATAAAAAGACAAAGCATCTGCATTATATCAAGAAATATGTACAATCTTCATTAATGGGCGTATGGCCATTTGAACCTGAGTGTAGGGAGAAACGGGGACTCTGATGGAGCAATATGGATTTGGACAATAGTCACAGAATTATAGAGCTATTAGAGACCAGAAGAAACCTTAATCCAACTCACTGAACTGAAGCAGGCTCACATGCACCTGGACTATCCACATTTGTTGTTTGCCTAGTCTTTTCTTAAAAACATTTGGACAAGAATGATTCTACCTTGTCACTAAGTAACCCATTCCAGCATTACACAGCCCTGATAACTGTTTTTACATGTACTAACTGTGCACTCAAAGATGCGTTTGAAATAGGTAGCAAGACAAGTCATGGAGTCTGAAATGATTCTCAGAAAAACATATTTCTTATAGTCAGCTACTTCTTGGGTCCTAATGAAAGTGCCTGGACAGCAGTAGCAGCTTTTCCCTTTCAGTTTACGCAGTATAAAGGAAATGGAGTCATGAGGAAGCAAATCAGTTTTACTGTAATTCTTGGATTGAAATTTGGTGAGCAACTTTTATAGCTTAGCCTTTTTTTTTCTTTTTTTTTTTTTAATAGAATTACTATCTTTTTGGGTTGTTTTACGGAGATAGCATTCAGAACATTTGTTTTATAAAATGGTGCCAGAATTTCCACCTTGAAGTGTATTATATTTTCTTACTTATCCAAATGGAGATCTAGCTAGATTTCTAACTGCTTAGTAAATTTGTTTTTAATTTAAAAGTTTTTTTTTCCCAAAGTTATCTTATTAATCACATACTAGACTCTTCTACCATGTCTCCAACTTTCTTTGTGTAGCTCAGATATCCTAAAATATCCAAGTGAAGAGATTAGCACCTAAAGTGTGCTGAACAAGAAAAGTTTTATGGAAAACTATGAAAGATTATCATCTCAAGCGTTATCCCATTTGCCCTAAATACTGTGTGTGGTACAACAAGTTCAGATTTGACTTTCTGGTTAAAAACATTTAAAAACCCAAACTTGGTTGGTTTTTTTCATTAGAAATATATGTGGCATTTTTTAATAAAAGCAGATTTTTGTGAATTATTTAAATTCTGTCAAAGCCTGGTTTTTTTTCCTATAACAAAAGTTTTACAAGAACTTGTTTTGTACCATTCCCAGTTAATGTTGCCATGAACTACTATTGAAAGAATATCTAGTAAGATATGGCAGCAACAGTGTCCCACCCATTACCTCAACAGCAGATTTTTGTAGGTAGTAATACTTGTTAAGTTGAGCAATGGGAATGATGGATCTGGAGGCTCAAGGGGGTTAATGTTGACAATGAGCAATTATTATTTTTGACAAGAATACCGAAGGGTTTCAAGATGACTCTTCTAACTGAAAGCAGATCATGACTTGAGTTTTATTACTGACTGTCAAGCATAGCTGTCAAGCATATAAAAGTGTGATATAAAGGAAGATCATTTTATTATAGTAAGAGACAAAGCAGAGATCGAATGATGACCTTTTTTGTGGTTTTTTTTTCAGTTACCCACAGGAAGAAGGAGGCAGAGTCCTCAGCATTTTAAAAAGGGAAATGGGGGGAGAAAACATCCGGGAGAGGACACTTTCCTACAGATAAAAAAACTGACAGCAAAAAGCTCAATATGATTTTAATGAAGTCAGCATATGTGGATGTCTGTGGGTACTGGTGTGTGACTTCCGTGTCTTTCTTGTAGATATAAAGTAATAGTATGGGGGTGGAACAGTGCGCCTCAACAACCTTCCAGGGAGCAGTTCTCTGCCTGACTGATAATCACAGCTACAACTGATTTTTGTTTGGTCTTTAGCCGAGATATTTTTCCCTCTGGCCTGTTGGTATGTGTTGTATACTTGATCTTAGAGATGCTGGTCTTTGTCAGAGCTATTATTCAGACCACACTTCTCTGATGAAAGACAAAAAATATTTACTAGAGACAGCTCCACCTCTCATTTGTTTTATGTGTGGCTGTGACAAGAGCTGGTAAGGTTTTTTTCTGCTGAGGAGTAGAAACAAGTTCTCTCTTGACCAGGGCTCAAATGTTTCTTTGGCTCCTTATTTATCACATTCACTGAAACACCAAAGGCAGTTCTGATTAAAACACTTGAACTGAAATAACCCAGAACTTCATGAAGGTTTGAATCTAGAACCAAATTTCCATGCTGACCTTAGCTGTGGAATGGGGGGCAAGTAGAATCCCTTGTTCAAACAGCTTTTGCAGATATTATTACAAGGCAAAGACAAACTTCACTGCTTTGCTACTTGCTCAACTTATCTTTACATGGAAGGGAAATCATCTGCACCCTTCTGTGGGTGAATTTGATCAAGTACAAGATGCAAGAAGTCAGAGACATAGAGCATAACATAAAAGAGTGTTAGAACTTCTTCGAATGGATGCAATGATTGAATTTGTTGTGCCAGAGATTGTGCTGACACCTTTTGATTCTGTTCTATTAATCTGCTGGAGATCCCAAATCTCTTCTTTCTTCTTTTTTTTTTTTTCTTTCTGCAAACAAACGGAAAAAACAGTCTATTAAAAAATCCTTTTACATAATTATTGATTTTTCTGGCATTCAAAGAGGCATTTCCTAATTATGGAAAATAAAAATAAATCAGCAAAGCAAGATGAAAAAACAAAGATGGTGTCTTATAGCTGAAAAAATTTATACTGACTCTGAGTTTTTAAAAATTGCAGGAGTTTATATAATGTGTACTGAAGATGCTGTGAACGCTTTTTGGAGAAAATCAAGGCATTTTCACATTGGTTGAATTTATGATGAAAGTAGAGCAGGTATAGTGTTGTAAAGATCAACATGCCTAAAATTTATTTATTTACTGCTGTATTTTTCAGATAATTCTTTCATCTACAGATGCATGGTACCGCAGACTTCCCTCAGTTGCTCTTTCAGATATGTTATGTAGGAACTGATCATAGTAGGATCCTTTAAAACTGCACATACCCCATACATAAAACTGTTTGTTCAGTCTAGGCCCAGAAGAGCTATGGGGATCTGCAAAGCCAGTTTCTTCTCATTTATCCTGAGTGGTAAGGTCAGTTCAGCTTCTGCCATAAGTTACAGCAACACTGGATAATTCTCATTAGGACCATTACAGTAGCCTCTGTGAGACCTCTATCTCCCAAAAGCTGTAGCTGCCAAGAACAAAAATGGAGCCAGTTGCTCCAGGGTTCCTACCGGATTCAAAAAGTTCAATGTGAGAGGCATGCCAGGAGGTGCATTGCCTGATAGTACTGAGATTATGTTTGAAAGCATTTGTGAACTGTGAAAAAAAAAAAATCTGTTTTTATAACATTGTTAGCTAATAAATGTTATGTTCCTCGCATTCTCATTTCTACATCTAGTCCTTCCTTGCTAAGGATGCTCAGCACTGTCCTTTTATAACCTTTGCCTCATCTTTAGTTTGCTTATCCATCTTCTCTGGTAGCTCAATGAAAATATAATACAGTCTGGAATGTGTAACATAACCATATTTTCAACTGCCAGACAATGTTTAAAAATCCAGTTCAGAAGGGTTCAACATTTTTTAGAGGGTTACATGGTTTCCAAACAGGAAAGCTAGAGGTAAGAATCTGTCTGTTGCTCATTGACCTGCAATGAAGAAAAGTGCTCTGGTCTTTCAGTATGGAAGAAAGATGGCCAGATATCTTTAGTGCTTCCTAGACATCACAGTGATGATTTTGCAGGTCTCAAAGACATCAGTGATCATCTGCTTGGGAGTTTCTGGTTGAAACATAAAACTTAATAATATTTTTAAGTTTTCCATCTCTTGTCATGTGGATCATATTCTTGCTATGCAGAACAGGCTTCAGATGTCTCAGTGTCATCTTTCTCATTTTTTTTAGGACTCTGCAGAGGGCTGTCAACAGCTTCAGTTGTACACAGAGGAAAACAGCAAGGACTAGACTGAGGAGGTTCAGAAGAGTATGGTCTTACATTAGATGAAGGCAGAATCATGGGATGGTCTGTCTCTACCCCATGCAGGGTAAGTGGAGGAAGAATGAACTTTTACTGCAGTTCCTGGGTAAGATGACATATTTTATTCTGTGTAGTGAAAGGTGTATAAGGCTTTCAGATCACACAGGCTCTGGCAAGTCGTCTTATAGGTGATTCTGAATGCCTGACTATGCTAAAGATCCTTTCAAGAAGGCAGCCCACTTGGGGAAGAAATTCCCCAACTCTGAACTCTGTGGTCTTTTTTACCTTTGCCCAATAGTACACTTCATGAAAAAGTGGTAGAACATTAGATAAATTCCTTAGATTTTGATACTGTAACGTTTCCTGTTTCTTTCTCTCAGCATACATCCATGTGCGTGTGTGCATGCACACACACAGACACACACATACATATCAATCTGTCTATATATAATCTTAGGCGGAAGCTCATGTATAGGGGAAATTCTGGGAATAATTAAGAAAAGGATACTGCATGCTTCAGCAGACGGAATACATCTTTTTCATTTAAAGCAGTTTTTTTTTTCTTTACCACCAACTTGCTGCAATTAGGAGGTTGTTGGAGAGATATCAATTGAGATTTGGGAACTGTTTTCTGGAAATGTTTTGAATTAAAATCTAATTGGTAGCTTTCTTTGATAACTATTTTATTGTTGGGTGCAGCTAAATGGAAATCAACCACAAAGGGAACTCAATTTTGTTTGTCATTAATTTTAACTTGATTTCACAAATGATTTACATATACGGTATTTTCCCTATTTGTTCTGTACCATTCTTGAACTCCTGTTAGCAGCCCTTAGACTGATGTAGTGTCATTTTCCCATTTATTTATGTTACTTTAAAATACTCTGCATTACCTCAAGTATGGGTATCAGCAAAATGGTGAAGAAGCAGTAAGTGGACCAAAGTGAAACTCGCTGCAGTTTATGAAAAACTGCGAAATTAGTGGCCCTGAGGACTAAATTTCATTGTTTTTACCTAAGACATGTTTGAGTATTGTGGTCAAAGGAAAGTAGACCTACACTGCAAATATATGATCATAACAAAGCAAAATTTTGAAACGATCAAATTACATAGTAACTGTGTGAAAAGTCAAGGGGCAGATACAGAGTCAAGTTACCCCAGTTAAACTTGTTACCAGGAGGACATCAACTGAATCATGGCCACGTGTGATCACTGAGCAAATGTAAATGTGAGCTAATTCAATGTACCATATGAAAAAGGTGAAAGATACCTGTAAATAAGTATTGGAAAGATTAATGAATAATTTTATGGAGGAAAGATGGGGTACAAGAATCACAGCAAAGATGTAATTTTACTAACAATAAATGCCAAATAACCTGGGCATACAGGACCCAAGCCAAAGCACACTTGACTGAGCCCAACTGACTCTATGGACTTTGGACCATGCCCATAGAATGTAAGAGAAAACAACCATTTGGGGAGGCCAAAATCCTTACAAGGGAGACATAGTTGATATTTGTCTGGAATTAACTAAGATTGTCATTAGTACCAGACAAAGGCAGGTATATGAGCGTTTGCTGATTGTGGAAACACAAATATTGAAAGCTTTTTCTCATTAAAATTGAGTTAACAGGCAAAAGTACAATAAGGGTTTCTTTGCATGTTTGCAGCTGAAATACAGTTCTACTTAGCAGCAAAGAGGAGGATAAAATCTTGCTAAATCACTGTATGGGAGCCTAGCATCTCTCCTCTTCTGATTGATTTAGGAGTAAAATGGAGTTCACTTAATGGGGCATGGCAACTGCAGAGATGTACCTTTCCCATGAGTCCCTAAGCAGAATCACAGCACTGCTGCCCAGGACACTCCACCAATACAGGAAAGGTGGCAGGAAGCTGAGATAACACTGTGCATTGCAGTTTCTTAAGTAACAAAACAGCCACACCTACACTGCCCCAGTGTTGTGCCTGGTGCTGCCTGAAAGCCTGTTTATAGTCATAGTTTGGTTCCTGCTGTCATAAACGTTTGGCTCTGCAAGACATTCATTCATGTTAGGTTGTCTCCCTGCTGTATTTGGGTTATTTGCATTGTGTTTCCACTCTAAAAAGCATTTATATAAAAAGGCAATCTCCTCTCTTAGCAGATGTGCCTCGCAAGTGCTTTAAGTCAAAGATGTTACTGACTTTGGTGACTCAGATATTTCTCGAATTCTTTTTAACAGTCGTTGCGTTGCAAAGGGAGACTTGATTTATATGTCTTCTATACATCATCAGCATACCAGGCTTATATACATGAAACTGAGGCTAAAAGTTGACCATGAAACCTCTTTTTCTTTTTTAATACTGGTAGTAATGTATGAGAAAAGAGACAAGTGGTTTGAAAATAAAGTCTTTTCACTTCTAAAATAAGGAGCTATAATTTGGAAATTGCTGTGAGACTGTAACTATGAACTACAGTCATATGGTTTTTATACTTCTCAGATGGAAATTATACATATCAATGTTGCCTTGTATTAACTTTAAAAATATTTGTCTTTTACAAAATATTTTTTCAGGATGTTTAATTAAATTGAAATGGATTTCCTCCAAAAAAGGGATTCCTTTGATAGTTTTATAAATTCCTCACTGTGAACTTCAGAATTAAGAAAATCTCAAGAGCTTTGAGATTGACATTTAAATTGCTTTTTCATATGACTTCTTGCTAATTTTGCCTGTGCTTAAGAAGCATTTTGCCAATATTTCTTGATATCTATCTTTGCTCATCCAGTGTCTCTTTTGCCATTGTATATATATAATCACAGGTTAGAAAGGCAGTCTTTGATCAAAAGGGTCATACTGTCAATGAATGTGCAGGTTCTTTTCATTACTTTCTGAACGGAGGCTCTTTGCTCCCAGGAGGATGTGATAAGCGTTCGTCTGCAAGTTTTCTTGTGGAAAGGTACCACTTAAGTGACAAAAACTGGGGCTCAGGCTTGCCTTTGTTGTAGGAAACTATATAGCAGAGAAAAGGCCACTGGAGAGGTATCCATTCCCAAGAGGTTCTCCCTGAGATTTCTGTGGGCAGACCACACGGCAGCTATAGACCTCTCAGACCATTATGGCCAGAGTATGAAGAATTCTGGAAATGTACAGAAATGCAAAGAACCTGATGGGAAATAAATGTGTCTTTTAATAAACAGTATTGCTGTCAGTTTGATCAGCAATGAGAAAGAGAAGGCATTTCTAAACAAGACAATTTCTAAACAACATTTGAAAAGGTTAAAAAAAAAATCAGTTATTGGGCAACTTTGGCCATCTGAGATCTGTTCTAGAAATCTGAGTAACGTTCTTTAAGCCATTACTAATTTTAAGCCATTAAGTCATTTCACCTTGGACTGTAAAAGACAAATCAGGATGGCTGTCAGATTCTGTACAGGTGACAGTTCCATACTTCTGCAGAAACTTTGGAAAGGTGTAGAAAGGACTCATCTTTGCAGAGCTTTATCATTGAAAGCTTTTCAGAAAGAGAGGAAAGTCATCACCAGGCCCCACAAATCTCTGTGTGTGAGGGAAGGACAAAGTCTCCATGGCAGAACTCTACCCAGTAAGTAATCACAGGTGTTTGGGACCTCAGAAGATTATTTCTGTCCTCCTCATAGAGCCATCTTTGTAAAAGCATTTCAGGCCTGGAGTCAGTCTGAGCCGGGCGCCAGCTTGCTATCATACTTACTTCCACCAGGGTGTGCCAACTAAACAGACTGCATTCTGTTGCATAGGGATACAACACAGTATTGGATAGTATAAAAATTACAGTTAATCCTGAGTGCTTTTTTGCTCAATCCACTTATGAAAGCACATTTTAAGGCCGGTAAAATAATATTGAACAGGCACACGACAGAAAAAAAATAATCTGTATCCAGAGTATTTTTAAGTAAAGGGTTTTAAAAAAATCAGTGCAGACATGCTGGCTTTTTACCTCCTCTTGTTTTAACCTATGACTGATTCATCAGTTGAAGTGTAAAGAAACAGATCTTCTTATGGTAATTGATTCTCAGGGGCTATTAGCGTAAACGTAGATGCTCAACATAGATGTACGTAGGTGGGTGTTAGAGAGAAAACATAAATTGTCAGCAATATAAGGCAGTCTGTTCATACCGTAGGGTGAGAAAGTGAAGAATGTTAGAAATCAGAGACTCAGAAATACCTCCCAGAGTTGGCTGTGAGTGCAGTCTCCCATTGTGAGTAATTATAAGAAACATACTGTGCAAGAGTCGATTCTGGTCCTTTAGTTCAACAAGCAAAACACTTACTTGAAAATAACAGAGATTTCTGGTGAGATTTGCAAAAGAGCTTACAAGAGTTAAACACCGCCACTGACCTTCTATGAGAGGTGGGCACCTAAATTTTTAGGTATTCCTGAAAACTGTTGGAACTTTATATTCTTCTATAGCCCTGGACAAGGATTCATTTTTGTTCAAAGCAACTGTGTTTTTTTAAACCACAGAGAATAAGAGAACTGCATACAGTGAAAGCCCAAGATAATATCCTGGTTGACCTAGCACGTCAAAAATTGTAAGATTAACTCCAAAATATTAGAAGAAATAATAAAAACTGTTGGTTCTTGCCTTCTTTGGTTTTGGACCCTTACAGTTTATGCTTTCTATCTTTTCTTTGGAAGTCTGAGAGTTTAAAACATACTTTCTTTATTTAACAAAGATTAAGATTTTATATGATCACATGACTTCAGAAATCAGATCTTCCATGGAAGCAACAAGCAAATTTTAGGAGTTGTGATAAAACTAGGAGACTAAATCATGCTGTATTTATAATTCCTCTAAATCGTCTGGAGAATATCATCTGCATTATGAAGAATATGCCATGTGTATGAGCTTCTCCCTTGTGCTGCATCTGTCTTGATGGTGACTGCAGGAGGATGGCTCTGATACACTCCTGTCACCACTGCCCAGTGTGAATGTTGCATGTTCATCCTGACACAGGCCATACCAGAATGAGTGTGGTCAGCCCCTGCACTAGGGGATAAGAGGAGGAAACAATCTTTTTAAGCTCTTCCCCACCTTGCATACAATTTAGTCCTCTTCAGAAAGACCCTCAGGCAAAACTCCTAGGCAGTACAGGATGAAACCTGTGCTTAGTAGGAGACATTTTACTTCCTTATTAATTGTGAAGTGTCAGTTCCCAGCAGCAAGCACATTCTAGTATGCTGCCTTTTTATGAAGAAGTGAGAACCACAAGGAGTCTGGGATTCTAAATTCCTTTCAGATCCTTTATGTAAAAAAAGTCCAGATGTCGCACAAAACATTTAAAGAACTTTATTTGAAAAACATTTTCTTTCTAAATGGGAGTTTATGCAGAGTACAATTAAACATGTTTTTCTAACTAAACATACTAGTTTGTATCTTGTGGCAGGGAAAAATAAATATGTAAAAATAAAAACAATCTGAGACTCAAAGTTAATCACGTTGTGCCAGCTTGAGTCAGATCCCCCAATGAAAGGCCATGCATCTTCTCCTGCTGTAATCCCAGACTCTTAGATCTGCCCTCAGGACCAAGGTCTTCAAATTGAAGCCTCAGTCCTGCATTTGGTAGAGAATACGTCTCAAGCTTCTTAAATTCCGGTAGTCACCATTCTTGCAAATAGTAATGCACCAATCCAGGCAATTACATCTGTGAATGTACCAAGAGAAAATTGCTACGTCTCCAGTAAATTCAAGGTACAGCTTTCAGAACTGAACAATGATTTCTGTATATTTAGTTTAGGACACATTATGCTTTCCTGACTTTTTGAGACAGGTGCCTTTCTAGAAGCCAGTCTGCTTGAAGGCCCTTATTCCCGTCTTTTAAAGACAGTTACTGTGTTTGCCTTCTCCAGTCCTGTGGGACTTCCCCCAGGCTTTCCATATTCTTGAAAATGATCATTTCTGGTTCAGAGATTGCCTTGACTCACTTTAAAAGAACTTTAAGGTGAATTTTCTATCAGGCCCTGCTGGCTGAAATGCATCTAACGCATCTGAACACACTTTAACTCATGCGTTTCCCATTGCAGCCTCTACACGTCTCCCTCTATTAAAATGAAAAATCTTGGCTTTGCAGCTAACCTTTTTGATGAAGAATGAATTAAAAAGTGCAGAAAATATTTTAGTCTATTCTATGACACCTACTTTTCATGTTAAGTAATGGCTGCTTCCTTTTTTCTTCCCTCATTTGTCATGGATCAACTTTTTTTTTCCTTATCACCCTTTATTTGTTTTGATACTGATAAGTCATTTTGTACTTCAGCTGTTTTGATCTAAACCTTACATGTCAGTCTATTTCTTTATACACATCTTTAGTCTTCACTGTTTCCATTTTGTTAGTCTTTATTTTCTTTTGACTTATACTGTAGAGGTCCTGAAACTTCTATATTGCGTTGTCACATTTCCTCTTTTTCTCCTCCATTGAGCCAGATTGCTAGTGTGCTTTTAATATTTAATGTCATAACCACCAAAGTCCTATTTTCCGTAAAATTTCTTCACAAAAGAGTCTATCTACCAGATCCCTGAGTTGGTCATCTTTTTTCTTTTTTTTTTTCTTTGTAAACCTGCTGATTTTTACGCTCCTGTGTTTCTCATCACCTTTTTTTCTTGCATATCATGAACTCTTTTGGTTTACTATCACATCCATCTTCAGATTTTTGTCCAGTCACTCCTCACTAGTTAGAATCAAGTCTAAATTGTTGTTTCTCTGGAGCCTTTCTCCATCTTCTGAAACATGTCCATAGTACATGCCAAAATGACCTGCTTCTGCCTTGCTATTTTGCCACAGATGCTTGGGTAATAAAACTCATCTCCACTCCTTTTTGCCTTCCTCATTACCATGGTTCTCCCTGTTCAAGTAAGTGATATTAGTCTCCTTCTTCAGATTAAGTAATCCATGCTAATCATGAAACGGTGCCTGTCCTTTTCCTGTTTTATCTTTTTCTCTCTCATTCCAGAACTACAGGAAAAATGTACTAATTCTTGGCATATATTGACATGCTTTTCATTTTCCCCCCTGCTTCTCCTGCCTGAAACTGTACCATTCTAGATCAGTATTGTCACCCTGTGCTGTGTTCATCTCTGACACACCAGTTAAGTGTCCATTTCATTATGCTATAAGGTTTTGTTTTATTCCCCGTTACTTTTGGCTTTTGTGTATAAGCATAACAGTATTTGTCAGGTTGTCCTGATACTCCTTTTTGTCTCTCTTGTGATTCACGTTTCTCTCTAGGAGTCATGATATTTTTAGTGCTAGATGGACTTTGACCATCACCATATTTCAAGCCTTGTTTTAAAAGTTCCTAACTAGACTGATAGACCAATGCCTTCAGGCGAATTCCCTGAATTGTCACAGCAGACAGTTTGTGGAACGCTGCTGTTCTTGAAGGTATCAATATAAACTGTGCCTCAAGGCATTTATCTCTTTCTCTGCTTATTCTGGAGGTCACTTCTGGAAATTACTGGAAGAACCAAAGGTTTTATAAACACAGACAAGTTTAATCTGCTCAGGTTTAACTGTGCATAGCAGCTCAGACGCAGCACCATGGTAATGTGGCAAGGATGTGTGGAGTGGAGAGGGGAATGGCAACTTCTTAGGCAAGCTCATTTAAAAAAGATTCAATAGTGCTTCACGAGGTAGGTATTGCCATTCCTAAATTCTTCGTGATGACAACTAAAGATATATACAGGTAATGCAGTGTAAAATGCCAAGGGTTTTAACCGAAGGGTAATGTCTTATATTAGGCCATACCTGGCAAACACACAGATAGTAGCCTTAGGATACAATGAAATAGGAGGATCTTTCTTTTCTTTTGTTTTCAGCTATAGTGGTGAGTACATTTCTATAATCAGGCATAGTTTCATTTTGCTATAGCTTGTTCTCACATTTAAAAGTTTCATGTAATAGTGTTACCTCTGGGTCATCTGGTATATCATGACAATAACAGTGGGAAGTTTCTGTTGAGGCCATTATGTTGATTGCATTTAAATTTTGAAAGATCACTTGATCTCTCCCAGTGTAAGGCTGGATGCAGCTGGAATTTTTTCAGTCTACTGAGAAACAGACTCTGAATTTACAGATGACCATCAAGCTGGAAGTGTATTTTTTTTTTGGCAGAATAGAATAAGAATATCTTTATGTAACACCAACAGCTTATAGTGGGAAAGAGTTTTAAGTAGTTAGGAAGATTTAAATACGTGTCATCTTTTAGAGATTATTTAATGTATCAATCTGATGGGAAACAGCTTTATTTATCTTAACTCCTATATGCTTCAGTTTTCATTAGAACCACTCTTATTATAAAAAATAGTATTTTTATGTTTGGCTCTTGAGATGGTGATGTGGAGAGGATGTAATACAGAAATACACATGCAGTTTTTATGTTTCAGTTTCTTTGTCAATTATTTTTTATCTTATTTGCATTCATGTTGTCTTTCTATACAAACATCCCTTGTACAACTGATGCTTTCTTTTATTGGGTTCTATTGTGCTGTCAAGCCTGGTTTAAAACACAGTAATCTCATAGACACTTACAATATGAACTTCTTCTGAATTCACAAACATATTAAAGATGCGCAGGTAGCAAATTAGCTGAGAATCTCAACAAACTGCACTTACAGTAAATTTCCTACTTTTAGAGATGTAGGATGCCTTTAAAAGTCAACAGTTGTTTTGGAAGTACTTTGTCACATTTATGAAGCACTGCATCACATTTATGGCACACAGTGTCATGATAAGTTGTCCAAAGTGCCTGTCAGCTTGCCTTACAAACTGAAAAAAATGAACAACTCAGAAGATTACCTTAAAGAGTAACAAGCAATCTTCAGAGGTTAGTGTATTTTTTTCTTTTTTCCATGAGACTCAAGCAGTGTCATTAAACTTTCTGTTTCTCCAGTTTAATTTTTTTGCAGTGTAATTTAATGGAAATAGCCTATTTTAATTTTTAACCATGAAAAGTTATAAATAAAGACATTTTTTAAAATAAATAACTTTTAGGAGCTTTTTTAAAAGCATGCAGCTGTTCTAACATAAGAGATCCTAGTTAGCTATTTTTTTAATGCAAACCACAAAGAGGTCAAAGAATCCAGAATTTTTTTACTACTCATTCACATTTAATGCAAATTCCAGCAATATATTCACGTTATTTCTTTAGGCACCTTCAGAATGCCAGCAGGTAATTGAGTAATCTGAGCTAATGGTGCTCATGTCAGGTGCCTAAAGAAATACCCTGAGGATGACATTTGGAACCGACTTATCATAGACTCCTGTTTCACAACTAAGAGGGAGATGAAACTGTCAGAAATGTAAGGAGTAATAAGAAGAGAAAAGTGCTAATAAAAACATTTTTTTTCCTGAATTGGAAGATTCATCAATCTATTCTGATTTGCCCAAATCATTAATGTGTACGACAAACAGAGTAGAAAAGGCAACAAGATGGCGTTTCACAGCATACTTCTTGGGACCATTATTTCCCAGAATCAGAGGTTTACTTTTTATTTTATTGCTGAAAAGGAAGCCTCTATCTCCAGGGTTGAAAAAAGGTTTTAATTGCAGACTCCATCATAAGAAGTTAGCCAGGAGAAAAATAGTGATTTTTGTGGCAGTGGTAGCCAGGAGAAGTTTTGACATGTGAGTTATTCCTCTTACAGGTCACAGTAACATGTGAGAGTGATGATACAATCAACAATAACATTTTTTTATTATTGTTTGCAAAACCAAATAAAAAAGATAGTAAAACAAAACTCAAGGTGACTGGTCTCCTGGGGTAGAAATAAGAGAGGTCATAGACAGTTTTAGTAGAAAAGACTAACAATTTAATTTGCCTAAGGAGGGCTTCAACTTTCTAAGTTCAGGAAAGTGCTTTTCTAGAGTGTGTCCTGCACAGCCACCAGTTCTAGTACTGTTGTGGTATGGCCACTCCTGACAATTGCTTCCTATACTGGCAGCTGTTATGCACCCAAAAATGTTGTTTCTTACCCTTTGAGTCAAACATGTGAATCGGTTCCTACTTTAAGACATGGATTTTATCTGAGAAGCTCTGCATCTCCCTGAAGCTAGATAGTTGAGGTTGCTTCAGTTTAGCCTTTCTTATTGCTTGTTCACTCAACAGTTTAGGGCCCTTCGCTATCAATATCTGTTTTGTTCCTGCAAGAGAATTCATATAAATGCTTTCTATACAAGGCAGGTGGAGATATGACCCCCTTATGCATACCTGTGTGCCCAAGCCACATGCACCAAGTTAGGAAAACTCTCCACAATATTTCCTAGGAAAACTCATTTAGCCAAATACGTAAAGAAACAAGAGTTATCTTTGGAGTTTTCCTAGTGCCAGCCTCTTCCACTGAAGGGGTAACAACACAGAATATCTTACTATAGATTAAGTCTTTCAAGTCTAACTTGCCAGTATCAAAGACCACAGCACAATTAGCGCTTAACTCTGTAACTGCTGTTAGAGCACTTTGTGGTCACACTGCTCTGCCCTCTCTCCTGGCCATTCCTGTGCCCTCCTGCTCCATATTTACATGCACCTGTCCTCCCATTAACACCTCGTTAAGGCACACACCTGCTGTGGTTTCACTTCAACCCACTACACTGCAGCCATTAACCCTGTATATTTCATTATACGGCATTCAGCACAATAGCAGCACTGAGTAAGGTTCATTAATGAGTCATGCAGCCAAGAAAAATTGATTTTGTATGGGTGTCTCCTTTTGGTTCAATTTCTTCACACACACCCCTATTTAATAATTGATTATGTATTAAATATGTTCCCCAGAAAAAAAATACATGAGCGCACATGCATTAAATCCAGCTGAAACAGCACAGTTTTGAGACAAAACACTAATGGACAGAAATCCAATACATATTTATAAGTGGTAAGAAAGGCAACAATGAAACTACAGCTCTAGGGCTTAGGAGACCTTACTTCTATTTCAAAGTTTGTCAAATATGGGGTGTTGGTTGGTGAAAAACTCAACAGGACCCGGCAATGTGCGCTTGCAGCCCAGAAAGCCAACCATATCCTGGGCTGCAACAAAAGAAGCGTGGCCAGCAGGTCAAGGGAGGTGATTCTTCCCCTCTGCTCTGCACTGGTGAGACCCCACCTGGAGTACTGCATCCAGCTCTGGCGCCCCAATGTAAGAAGGACATGGACCTGTTGCAGTGAGTCCAGAGGAGGGCACGAAGATGATCAGAGGGCTGGAGAACTTCCCCTATGAGGACAGGCTGAGAGAGTTGGGGTTGTTCAGCCTGGAGAAGAGAAGGCTCCAGGGAGACCTTATAGCAGCGTTCCAGTACCTGAAGGGGGCCTACAAGAAAGATGGGGAGGGACTTTTTACAAGGGCGTGTAGTGATAGGACGAGGGGTAATGGCTTCAAACTGAAAGAGGGTAGATTTAGATTAAATATAACAAAGAAGTTCTTTACTATGAGAGTGGTGAGACACTGGAACAGGTTGCCCAGAGAGGCTGTGGATGCCCCCTCCCTGGAAATGTTCAAGGCCAGGTTGGATGGGGCTTTGAGTGATCTGGTCTAGTGGAAGGTGTCCCTGCCCATGGCAGGGGGGTTGGAACCAGGTGATCTTTAAGGTCCCTTCCAATCCAAACCATTCTATGATTCTATGATTCTATGAAATGTCTGCAGCTTCACTATCTGCCTATGCTACTTCCAAAAAAATGAAGTGTATCAGTGTATGTGCTTAGGCCAAGATGTACATACACACCTTGCCAAAAAAAAGTGCAAGGCAAAGTACAAACCTCTACAGTATCAATTGTGCTGAAACAAAAAACAGAAGAAGCAAAGTTCATAAACATTTGTAGCAAAAGAAAATTGGTGTGTGAGCTGCTAGTATGATTGATATGAAGTTCAGAATGAAAATTGTAATGGCAATTTCTCTAGCAGTTTCACTGAATTTGTTTTAAAATCTTCAATTACAGTGTGACTTGATTAGGAAGATAAACTGGATAGGCAAACATGGCAGGTGATTGCTCCGTAACTGTGTAATCAAGAACTACCACAATCCATTATTTGATCATGAATCTACCACAAGGAAAATCTAAGCTCTGGAGCTTCTTTTGGGTCAAAAACTCATCTCCTTGTTAGACAGCTAAATAAAATGATTGAATATGCTACTTTAATAGCACAATAAGAGGGACCCTCAGATGTATCCATACATTTGATCAATGATTTGCTGCAAATCACATTAAGTGGCCACAGATCAGTATTTCTTACTACACCCTTACAGAAGGTTAATTTGCTGTGTAATTGGTTTTCATTGCTTCTTTATCATGGACTATTGCTTTCCTTGGTCAAATCTCTTATACTTAAACCACAGAAGACACTAGAGTTGCTCTTTCAAATTTCATAGTGCTTGTGTGGCTCAGCAATATGCATCTGTGTATGTGCATAAACTTACCATGTGGGAAACTCAGAAGATCTCTATGCTACTTTGTTCTGGTTTCGGCTGGGATAGAGTTTATTTTCCTCCTTGTAGCTGGTATAGTGCCGTGTTTTGGATTTAGCATGTGAATAATGTGATAACACACTGATGTTTTAGTTGTTGGTAAGCAGTGGTTATACTAAGTCAAGGACTTTTCAGCTTCCCATGCTCCGCCAGTGAGGAGGTGCACAAGAATCCGGAAGGGAGCACAGCCAGGACAGCTGACCCAAACTGGCCCAAGGAGTCTTCCATACCATATGACATCATGCTCAGTATATAAACTGGGGGGAGTTGGTCAGGGGGCAGCAATCGCTGCTTGGGGACTGGCTGGGCATCAGTCAGCAGGTGGTGAGTGGTTGTATCACTTTTTTTTCCTGTGTTTTGTTTCTCTCTCTCTTTTTGTTGGTTTCCTTTTCATTACATTTCTTATTATTATTACTAATTATTATTATAATATTTTATTTTATTTCAATCATTGAACTGTTCTTATCTCAACCCATACGTTTTCTTACTTTTGCCTTTCTGATTCTCTCCCCCATCCCACCACGAGGGGAGGATGAGTGTGTGGTGCTTGGTTGCCAGCTGGGGTTAAACCACGACATACTTGCTTGCAGTTCTAATTACAGTTCTCTTCTCATTTTAGCAGCTTCAGATGAACTTTAATAGGAGGCCTGGATTTTACAGGCATCAGCTCAAAGAGGTTAGAATTCCTGCAACTATAGTAAATTTAACATTTGCTTTTTAATACATAGAATGCCCATTTGTTCCACTGTATCTTGATAACAGTTTTCCCCTTGGTATCTTATTCTCTCATGGAAATCTCTTTTTATTCTTATTATTCACTTGACTGGTGCCAATTTCGCTAGTGATCCTGATGTTTTCGCAGAATCAAAATATACAGAAAAAACACCTTACTATATAGAAAGAGTAGTTGTTCCTGCACCTGTCTTTCCAGATACCTACTTAGAATGGAGATGATAATCCTTGCAAATATTAAAAGTACTCACGTGCAGTGTAAGGTGATCCACGTATAAACCAACCCATTAAATCTGGCTGTAGAGTTTACACGTTTCTTCAGCAGGGAAGCCCACCAATGGGGTGTTTTTAATAGGCATTGAAAGCTACACTTTATTATTCACTGAGTAGAACTGACATTGGATTTGATTCTGTAAGGAGCACTAACTGCATAAACAGACGTCAACTGCTATTTGGTCTGGTGACCATGGACTGGATAAATAAATGGAAAATCTAACAAGGAGCACAGAACTAAAGATAGGGATCTTCTTCAAATGACAGAAGGATGAGCTTAGTAGCAAAGTTTCCAGTATATTGGGTCAGTATCTCTCAACGTGCATCTGGAAAGAAGAAAATGGAGGGTAGGCTTCTCCCTATAAAGGAGAAATAAAGCAGTAATACAGTACTCTAACTATTTCTGAGAAACACATCATCCCTATTTCATATATCATAGTCAGTATTTACTGAGATTCATCAAAGAATACTATGTAGGTTACCACACTCATTAGCTACCTGGAGCATACAGAAATAGAGTCCACTGAAGTCAATGGAAAGAGTTCTATTGAATTCTGTGGACTAAACATCCAGGCCCACTTAGATAGGGCAACAGAGGCAGACTCTGTTCTGTTGGCAGTAAAATCTTGCAATCCATTAACTTGTAGTGGCAGCTGTGTCTACATATGTTTTCTTCATCATGATCCCATATTCATATTAGTATGTAAACATCTGTCTCACTACAGCAACAAAGGTTGTGCCCCATTCTGCTAAGCCTGTTATATACTGAATGACAAAATCTTCCCCAAATCGCTCAGTCCTAGGCTTGTCTCTAAATGCTGATCCTTTCTTTTGCTTCTCTGATGGCAGAAAGAGAGAGATATGACATACATGATAATTGGGCCTACGCAATTATCCCCTATGGAACATTTTGTTCTGTGTGGTGGAAACCTAACTGAATGCAGAACCAACAAAATGCCAAGTATCAGAAGCAGGGAAGGGAGGCTGCACATTATATGCTAGCTGCTTTTTACCTGTCATAGTTACTGGAGAAGGCAGGCAATTAGAGTACAGTTTGAGGTACAGTTTCATATTATATCTACTCCAGTGTAGCTGTAAGCTCTTGATGAGAGCAGCAGCCCTGCTCTCCCCTCTCTCTCCATCTGCCCCAGCTGCAGGCTTTGCCCTTTCTCTTGCATTGGACTGAGCTGCACTGTCTCCTGATTGCAAAGCAAATCTGTCCAAATCAGTGATCTGATTGAAATTGGTGGGGGGAAGGCAGGGGCAAATGAAAAAAAAAATAAATCGCCAAACTGCTGGTTGTATGACTTACACTGCAGCCACACAATCATTCAACCTCATGCAAGAGAAATGGAAGCCTGTTGGCTGGAAGCAACCAGGAGAGCGGGATGGTGCAGACCCATTCCTTTCAGGAGCCACTCACAGCTACACCAGGTGATGAAGAAAGTGAAATAGCAGCCTTTTAGTTATGTTATGGGAACGGCAGACCAAGGCACAGCCCTTGCAGCCCTGAGAATGCATTACACAACCAGGTAGTTTAAAGAGAGCTTTAAAACTGCTCATGGCCCCAACCCTCATACAACAAGGAGAACGTAGTCATCGAGAATTATAGTCTCTTATTTCACTCTTGCTCACTCTCTGAGTCTGAAAGATCATGAGTCCCTTCAACTTCCATTCAATTCAGGCTAAGCTAATCACATGCATATTATTGGGACTTTAAAGCTTGCTCATACTATAAAATATTCTACTTGTAACCAAATATGCTTTACTTAGCATTATTGGGAATTATGTAAATAAAACCCAAACCACTTGCCAGACAGTTTTTATACTGGGGAAATACAGTCTCAATTTAAAATGGCATTTTAAAATTTATGTCATTTTATAAAACAATAAATTTCCATTTTTCCAGTTTTGTCATTATGAAGCTTAAAGGCAGTTTCATGTGTGGCACCTACTTGCATTTAACTCATGGATTTATTACGATGAGCATCACTTTAAATGAAAACACTCACATTTTCAAAGGAAAATAAATAGTTAATGGTTTCAGAATTATTATTCTTTTCCACACAATCCCATAAAAATTTCCCAATGAAAAAGCTAATAGACCAATGGCGAGACACTTATATATGCAAATATATTTCCATGAAAGAGTTAAAGTGCTTTATAATATAAATTTGCTTTCAGTGCCAATATAATTAGATTGTAACAAGCAAACCCCTGCAACATAACACAGTGAAAATTTGAAAATTTGATTCTGCCTGGCAAACAACCAAGTCCCTGCGTGTGCACAAACCTGACATTAATAAGCTACAAGAGATTACATGATTTAGAAAAGAAGCACTTGGTGTTACAAAATCAAATAATAGATCTCTAGGCTATAATTAGGAGAATTGGGATTCAACAATGAAGTCATAATAATGTAATTTAGCTGTAAGTAACAGAGCCATGGAGTCACATTAGGAGGTGTGATCACATCTTTCAGCAAAGCTCTGCTGTGTAGACTTATTGCTGTTCAGTTTAGTCTAGTACACAACAACCTGTTGGCACAGAGCTCAGGCTGACAGCCTCTTGTTCTCTAGGGGCAGTATGGCAAAGTGCCACCCGTGCATTTTTATTTCAGTCTTGTGACTTTTAAGTCAAAACAATAAAATTATATATACTGTGTGCAGAGTTGCCTGTGAATATTTGTATAAATTACTGCACAGCGTGGGTTTAGGGGCCATTTAAGAGCAAATATATTAAAAAAAAAAGGCAAAATAAACTGCTGAAGCAGGGTGTTAGGTTTCTAGTAGGCTTGATGAACATGTACTGTTCAGCTACTTTATTCATCTATTTCTGTTGTCAGGAAATGGCTCCAGATCTACAACTTTTTGCAACTGTAGTCCTGAGTCTCTTTTGCTCAATTCTTTCACATTAGTGTGATATGGGTGGTTTGCCTGCTTAGCCCAGAATGCAGGTGTTGCACAGCCATTTGAAGCTGGTAACAAATGGTAGTGCAGGATGCAGCTCACCAGAGCTGCAGGCACAGGTTGCTGTCCCTCACCCAGCCACACAACGCAGCCCTGCAGCCCACCACACGTGGAAGGCGGCCGCGACAGCTGGCCTGTTGGAAGGAGGCGTCAGGGGAACTTCAGGCAGGCAGCGTGCAGCTACTCACATTGGTGTTGACAGTACATCAAACTCAACTCTACAATTTTTGTGAAAGTTACCATTTGATTTAAGCCATTACAGAGCAATACATCATACCAGCAGCCCCTCTCCTCCACCTGTGTATTGCCCAACTAAGGCCCTTTCTTTGGCCTATTATTGAATTAAGCTTATTTCTCAAATTTTGGCCCCAACTGTTTCATTGTCATTCGCTTGTCATAGCTAATAAAACAGATATACCACATTAATTTGGTGAGGTCCTCCTTTAGGAGTTGGTGTCTAGTTAGAAGTGAAATGATACCTGTTCAGTCATTTATTAGCCGATTATTTTCTTCTCTCCCTGCACACTTCATGGCACTTATGTTATAATCTTGGGGGCTGTCTCATAGAACCCTGTGTCTCATCCTGTCCTCTGCAGGCCTTGAGCTTGGTGCACAGCACAAGCAGGGTAACTCCAACAGCCCTGAGCAGCAGTTTGTGTCCAGACTTGAAATCCGATTTCCGCTCACAAGAGAGACATGCAAAGATTTAGTTGGTTGTCAGTTTCTGAGGTGTTTAAATCAACACTTTTGGCTTTGGGGAGCGGGGAGGGGGGTTGATTTGTTTCTTTTTAATTTTGTAGCCTACTAGATAAATGGAGGAAACAGGCATCAACTTTGCATTCAGACTGTCAGAAAATTCAAACATGTTTGGATTAAAACTTTGAAATGGGTTGATCACTTCTTGTTACGGTTTCACAAGCTAGGGCCAGTGGTCCAACAGCATTCCCATCTTTTGGGGAAATCCAAAAGCTTCTGCTTCCACTCAGTCTTTTGTGTAACAAAAGCAACCACCTGTTGCTCCTGTTAGTTCCATTTTATTTTTATTTGCGGTTTCTTCCAATTAGTTTATTTTATTAGTTCTTTATGGTTTTGCCATTTTTTTGTTTTGATGACATTTTGATTTGTTTCAAACTGCCTTTTATTTTAATTTTCTTTCCCAAGCATGTTGATTTATGGTTGTTTCTTCTACTTCTTTTATGCTTTAAATGATCTGTTTGTTTTATTTCCTTTATTTGCATAGCACTTACTTTTCATGACCTTTTTGTTGCTGCAGCTGCTGCTGCTTCTGGTCTGCTGGTGTTTTTCTCCTACTGATCAACCAGGAAACATAGAGTGAAAGTAAACCAAATCCCTGTGAAGATGAGCATCCAAACACAAAATCTTTTCTGATATTTATTTATTATTCTGCAATGTCCTAAAGGTGTTGGGATTTCTCGAAGTGTAGAACCTAAAATGGTTTCTTTCTTTCTAAAGAAACATACTATAGGAACTCCATATGTTCCTATCTAAAGATCACACCTGAGCAACTTCCTTTAGGCTGGTTTGATATTTGGCAGCTCTTCCAGGAGCAAAGACATTTATACTGGAGGTAACATGAAGAAAATTCTAAATTATAGAGGTCTGTCTGCAACTTTTAGTAGAGTCCTCGTGGCTAGTGTAAAATACTGTATGGACATTTAAAAATGAATATACTTGCAGTTAGTGAAATATCTCATGGGAAATGGCTACAGAACATTTATGTTTAATTATGGCTAATGAGTGTGTGCTACCTGACAGGTGTGTTTGCATATTGCATACACATGGGGCGTTTGTGTGTGTGTGTGCCTGCCTATAGGCTATGTATATATATTTATTTTTATACACATGCACACATACATATTTATATGAAAATTATACTTTTGTCGTCTGGTATATCATTATCATATCTGCATTGTTCTAGTTACCCAGTATGATGGTCTATATATAGGGCCTGTGTCTATTACACGTTACATTATTTAAATGAAGGTATTACCACTAGATGTGTTTGTAATCTTTCCTTTCAGACCTAGTTTACTTTTATTCTGCAGAAGTTGATGCTACTTTAGAGTTTTCTTAGTGAAATTATTGATATCACAATTATTCCTGAAATGGATTCTGTCATTCACAGTGGAAAAAACAACCTTCCTTCTTTTAAAGCTGTTGTTACTCTTCTTTTAACAACAACAAAAACCTCAACATTATATTTCATGTGGTTCCTCATTTTACGGTCCTGTGTCACAAATTGACATTTTGCCAGGAAAACAGGAGTATGTATCAAATCACCATCTTTTATTTGAATGCTAGGTGGTTTGCAATGACCTGTTGAACGAAGCCTGCATTAACAACATGCTTCTTGGATTCTCTCCCTTCCCCATTAAAAAGTTTCTTATTGCGCCTTCTAACATTGGTGTTTGCACCATTTTACGTGTTTATATGTGTAATATAAAATGTATATATTTACACACACACACGCCTATAATGAGCCAAAACCAGAACAGCCTCTGTCTCAGCTTGTTTGCACATTATGCACATTCTAGGGAATGAAATTTGAATGCTGTTCAAAGAGAAAGCGTGTGACTTAGCCCAAGGGCAGAAGAAAGTCATGTGCAACAGGTTACATGATTTTACATAACTTTTGGTGAAAAGAGAAGTATCTCATGTCAATGCAGGAAATATTTTAGAACATGTATGGTATAAACTGAATGTTTTTCCTCACTGCTTTATACGTGTACTTCAGTACCGTACTTCAGTACAGTATATTGTTGTTTTCACCATAATTAATGCAATCTTTTTCTCACCTTCCCTAATATAATCCATCACCCAAAAAAAAAAAAAAGGAGAGAGAACATTTTTTCATAGCCTTTACTGCTCTCTTCATTGCCAGGGTTGGCATGGGAAGACTTTGAGGGGTTTGGAGACAGGTTACTCTAATGGCCTTGTTTTGTTCCCTGTGGCCATCTCCTCAAGATAGTCTGGGCCAAACTAAAGTAATTTTTTGGAGAAGACTCTCTAGCTTACAGAGGGAGCCTCACTGCTGTCAAAGCTTCCTACCCATAGCTCGTCTCAGACCACAGCCTCACTTCCCCAGCTAACAAGTCCTTGCCATTGGACTTTTGAGGATCCTAAGGAAGAGGGCAAAGGGATTGCACCTTGATGAGGATGAGTGGGAAAGGCATGTGGTCCCTGGTTGTGTGGACAAGATTTCACATCTTTAAGCTGATATACAGCAAAGTAGCTCAGGCATCTGCCTCTTTCCTGGCTCCCTTTCTTCTCTGCTCACAGGAGAAAAGCTAGCAGTGATGGTGGTATGACTTCAGGGTATATGGGAGGAGTTAGGACCTAATAGTGAGTTATGCCAGAGCTTTTAATTCGGCAGAAGAGTGGGGACCTCTTTTAGTATCGTCTAACATATGCATGGAGTGGATCATACGCTTTTTTAAAAATCTTTTTTTCTATCTTTTGTATCATAAAAAAGCCTGAGTCAAATTTCAGGATTTTCCTTTTCTGGAGAGAGTAAATGAACCCCTATACAGAATAGCATCTCTCAGTTTGATCTCTGATGTCAGCTTAAATAAACTGAACATTAGAGATATATAGGAAAATGTGTTTGAAGTTACTCAAATATTATAGAATTACAGGGCAAAATATGCTTCAGGAACATCCATGGCTGTAGTTGTGTTAGAATTCATAGCCTTGTTATAATTTGCCTTATTTCATGCTTGTCTGAATACTAGTAGTTCAGTCTCTTATAGGACTTTATCCAAAAGTCAGAGTTCTGTATCTCCTGACTAGAATGACATTTAGAGCAGGACTTTATCACACTGATCACAGTTTGCGAGAATCATTTGTACTCCACTGCTTTTGTGTGAGTCCTTATAGTTAGTTATGTCTTTCTACCATTACTGGTTGATTTTACTGCTATTATAGGTAGCATTGCTAGATCTTTAATCCTTCTCCCATTTCAGAGCTAGCTGTTTCATTCAGATTCTGCTGCTGTGGCTTCTTTGAACCCTGAGCAGGATCCTGGCTGGATCTTACAAGTGCAGCAAGGGCTTCCAACTCTTGGTGCCCTGGGGAGGCAGAAGCTATACCCAAGCATTACCAGGAAATGCTGCACAGGAAAAGGTCTGTGGAGTCAAAAAGAGCCTGCAGATTGGAAGTGTGAAACACAGGTTGGGTTGGGCACTGAAGGAAGTTGGAAACAGGGTGAGTCTTGCATTCATGTCTCTGTAAAACTTCTGCTATCCTAAATTCTGCTCAGAAAACAGAAAAAAAACAGGATGGAAGGAACCAGGTAACTCATTCCCATGTTATCATGTTTAGAGTGTACAAGATCACTGGAGAGTAAATAGACATAACCTCCCTGTCTCTCCAGGTTCCATGCTCCACTCTTACATGATTTTTTACACTTTCTTCTCCGTTTCGTTGTCCTAAAGGGGACGTTGTTACTGAATACCACATGCCTAGCTTCTGGAAGTTATTTTTTATATCACCTTTTTGTTCTTTATCGCCATCTTGCTGTAGACAACAGAGTGTTCCTTTTGACTAGGATCGTTTCCTTTTCCTCTTATTGTTCACACTCAATTTATCATCTAATTATGGCTGGGTTTCTGATGTCTTCTTATCTTTCAAGAGTCTAAGAGACAGTATATAGCTGATTCTCACTAAATCATAGAAATATGAGGGTACACAAGGTAGGTTGTTTCCTTCATTCACTTTGCCTGGGACATATATGTGTGTTGATGGAGCAGTCTGAAGGCTTGTTCAGGCTTTATCAATCCCTGGTTTTGGAGCAAGCCAAGCAGAGCAATCCATCTTTTAAGAATATTAGTGTAATATGAAAGGGACATCTCAGTGGCAATTGTCCTGTTGCCCCATGGCACCTTCTATTTTTTGTCCTTTGCATAGAGAAGCATTGTTTCTCAGCCCCATGCAAGTCAACAGCCTGCTGATGTACAGGTTTTGCATTTTCAGCAAAAATCTTCTCAGCCCCATTGAGCTAAAAAAAAAAAAAAATCATCTGAGCTAGGGAGTTTTTCCTATCCTGTCCTGCTAATATGAATGACTAAACACTGGAGCTCTAACACAGGGAGAAGAGACTTTTTGTTGTCTCTTGCCTATCTCCATTTCACGGAAGCATTACAGTAAGACAATCCCACAACGTTAAAGAGAAAAAAACGTTATGCAAATTTCTGCCCTTTCAAGGTTTTGTTTTTTTTTTTACTATAAATACTCATTTTCTACACCCAAAGGTCTAGAGTTCTTCTTTCAATTTAATCATCATTATCCCGTTTCCCTAACTTATTGTTTGATTCTTGGGAGAATGGTTGTTCCAACTTTTTAAGATGAAAGTCAAAAAAAGCAGGGAATTCAAGTGGACTGTTCAATATAAGAAACCATGTCCGAGGAAGGGCAGCTGTACTCATAAGATACAAAAGCAGCAGTTTATTAGATACATATAATCCATAATAGAATGAAAGCTTTTGTTAACAAGACAGTATTTTAAAAGAAATCCATGTCCTAGCATGTTGGATGTCAAAGATTGTATTATCTGGGTTTCAGTAAACTGTTAACACCTGGTTGGACATTTTTAACAAAGACCTGTGCAATTTCAGTTAATCTCAGTGGGAGGTTATTTTGAGTAGCATTAGGGTATCAATATTGTTTACAATAGTATTTTAATCACTGACCTTATGATGAACCCACTAGTGCAGCCTACTGTTTCTTTCATTAAGGAATGAGGTCACATTTTGCAGAGCTCATTGCTGACACCAAGATTTCCACCTTGAAATCCCAGCAGGCAGTGCTGTCAAGTGTCACACTGAAAAGAGAGGAATAACACAAGTCTGGGAATGGGTCTCCTCCAGTTCCTCCCCTGTCCTCTAGGAATTGCTGCAGTTTTTTGGTACCAGTCATTTTTTCTACGTTATTCAGGCACACATGCACTCACCACACAAACATGCACATGCACACACTCATACACTCTCACAGATTATATGCAGCAATTACTATTTTTGAAGTGCCCAGAAGTGTGCCAGGCCTTTCACTAAATACACAACATGGAGACTGTTGCATACATTTAGCTCAGATTCTGATCCTAAGATCGTCATCCAAGTCTCTCTAAAAATGAGCTGCAAGAGTTCTTTTGATAGCACCAATATGGATCAGGCCTAATTACCTAATGGATCATCTCATGGTCTTTTATGCCTCTGTCAGTCTGGGTACTTAAAAAACGAAAAACACACCTACTGTAATACAATTATGCATTCCAAACTAAAACTCCTAAACTGAGAGTATATCCTGCATGTGGAAAAGCCCTTTTGCAAAGCTCAGACTGTATTCACTGTTCTGCCTTGCTCTTTTTTTTTTTTTTTTAATAGTAAGTACTTTAGAATACCAGTAAAGCTGCCATATAGCTAACTGAACTCCTGTACCATTAGGCAAATTAATTTTACATATAAATTATTTAAATATCATCTATGATTAGTTCTACATATGAGCAATGATTTCACTACAGAATAAGTCTTTTCTTTTTTTAGAGGATTGCAGCATGACAAATAAATGAATAAAGACTTATAGCAGTGTATTTCACCACATATGCTGGGAAGCATTCTTATCAGAAAACTTCGAAATCACAATATTCCCTATGGTCCCCCTAGTCTTCATTAAAAATAACTAAAGATTGTAGTCATGATTTTTTTTTTTCAAAACATGAAATGCATTTTATGCAACAATGCCTCAGATGAGACACAAACTCAACAGAGCTTACAAATATTCGACATTAGCTCTCTTCATAGCCTTGCTTCGGCTAAGAGGCCTTATTGGAGACTGCAGATTCATTGATATTTTGTAAACCCAGTTTTTAGATTAAAATTAATGAAAGATGTCTCACTTGCATAAATAAAGCAAGGTTACAAAAATAAAGTTTAAACATCCATACACTAGTGCTATTATTTTGCCAAAATGACACACAGGATGACTACAAAATTTGCTGTAATACAGTAATCGAGAATAAAATTTGATGAGAAGAGAGAGAGAGAGAAGAAATGAAGAAATGTGGTAACTAGTACTACTATATTTCCCTCAGAATGGCAAAATGATTTTGTGCTCTTCTGTAATCAGTTATAATATCTTAAATTGCATTCAGTAGCCCCTGTCTTAGGTCTCCATTACTGAACACATCTCACACCAACAAAAGTGAGATAATATTTATTTCTGAGTACCACCACTCACTGTGACCACTGAAAAGTACGCTTCCTTTTTGCCAGTGTGTGCCCCTACCCACCTTGGGAGTATATATGTGTTTACAGAGGATTAGGATCCTCTTAGTCTTCTGTGCACAGGCAAGTGACTGCCCTGTACAGCTGTATGAAGAATTCACTACAGATAGCTTTTGATAGTAGCTGCCCAGTTTTTTTGCATTCATGAATTATCTATGAACACAGTCACAATTATTATTAGGCTGCAGATCATTGTTTAAGACATCCAGACCAGGAATAAACAGATAAAACAGCTAACATACAACAGACTGACCAGTCTAATTTATGAATAGTCAGCAAGAAATTAACTTTTAAGGCCTAGCTGTGCTAGTCTCATTCATGGTGACAAATCCTCTTTGCAGCTTATCTTCATTAGTATCAGGAAAGTAAGCACTGATAGTAAATAGCCACACAGGAAATAAACAAAATTAAAAATCAAAATCTCTAGATTTCTTATTATTTTTATTATTAGCCTCAGAAGTCTGCTCAAGTGTTTCAGTGTTTGCAAACAATAACAAACAAGAAAAAAAAGTAGGTTTTGCCCTTGCACATGAATAAATATTGATAAGCATATTCTTGTCTGTTACTCATGCAGGATGTGATTCCACTAACTTGTTTAGTTGATAACCTCATCTGACCCAGCAGGTCATCACCTCCCAGAATGACTGCCTAGCAATTTTTTTTCTTTCTCCTGTATGCCAGCTCTTTTCTGATTCCTTCTCCAGTAGAGCTGCCTCGTTCAAAAAAAACCAGACTGTGTAAGCTGTAAGCCTATTGCTTGCATGTCTGCTTAACAAAGTGTTGGGAGAGGATTGTTTTATGGTGGGGGCTTAGGGATTTTTGTTTCAGGGTTTTTGCTTCTGCTTTTCTAATAAGGACTTATCTGCAGTAATTTGTAAAAAAAAAATCTGTTGAAACTTCAAAATTACAAACAGAGGTTATTGGACAGGAAGAATACCATTTTTGTGTAATTCAAAGCCATCCTGCAGGGACTGCTTGCTGTAGGCAGGCAGCTGTACACATACTTTTCTATCAGCAGAACCATTCCATAGTGGAAGCACTTGCTCTGTAGTAGGTCTGTGAAATAACTGAAAGTTTTTGAGATTTTTCTTCTACACAAACGTGCCGCTTTGCTTCTGTAAACTTGCCTACAATAGTAGACTGGTAGCTTTTAAGCAATTTTTATTTTCTGAAAGGAAAAAAACTAGATTTTTTTTTTAAACTGAAAACCAACATGTCAAAGGGATGGAGTTCTCACCCTTAGATAGATGGAACTTTTACAGAGTGGTAGAATTATAATTCCAGTTGTATTTTAAGTTGTACTTTTAGTAACTGTCAGGTGCCTGACAGCGTTTCTTGATTCCCATAGCCTGAGCTAATTTTTTTACCATTGGCCTGCTACTGCACAGGAAAGGTGTGAACTTTTCAGGCAAATCACTTTATGACTGTGCTTCAAATCCAAAACCAATAGAGATGAGTCCTAGGAAGAACATCATATACCATCTAGTAGTTGCAGTGCCCTCCATCAGGAGACCAAAAGGATCCATTCAAAGGTTCTAAATGTGTTTGTGTCCACAACTGAGCTAGAGGTTTGCCATCATCCCCTTTTGTTCACAGGCATCAGGACAGTTGCAAAAGTCTTTACTTGGATATTGAATTAATTAGAGAGGGGAACCAAATTCTTCTCTGATGCTGTACAGATTAATTACAGCTGCATCGCTATTGGCACATCAGTAATGATACTAGTTAATTTCAACTGAGATTATTAGTTTGCAGGTGGATACCTGTCCAGAATTGTGGTGACTGATGATCTAGCAAAAGATCTAGAACAAGATACACTTCAAATTAAGGCTAAATTTAAACGTGCAACCTAGGAAAGAAAGACTTCAGAAACAACCGAACAACTGGTAACTGAAAGAACTGCATCAGTTATTATCATCTTAGTTATTAAAGCAGAACTCGAGTAGCATAATTATACACATGTACAAAATTAATGATTAGCCAAAATGTTTATAATACAGTTCCTGACCCATAAAAAGTCCTTTCCAACCATCAGCTCTAGAGGCCATCTTACTATTTTTTTTTATATATACAAAGACTGCAATGATGATAGATTTCTATGCATGATCCCATGAGCTGTCTGCCTATGAATTATATCACAGAAAGTGATAGATGAGTATATTCAAAGCACTGAGAATAGAAAGTTACCCTCTTTTATGGCTAAGATATCCAAGAATCTGATTTTCTTTTAGCATGAGTTTCTCAGAAGAGGATTCTATAGGAGGAGGGAGGAAAAAAAAGTCAAACAAGACATCAGCATTCTCCAAACTAATATTTCCAAGTCTGAAAAGGGAACATGAATGAACAGCTGTGATGTGTGCAAGACAGCAGAGCATTTGCCTGGTACTAATGAACAGCATTGCCAATACACTGATTTCCTGTGCTGAATATAGCCATTGAGAAGATAATACATTAATGGTGGACTACTAATATAAATTAAAAACTAAAGACATACAGCTTTCAGTCTGCCTTTCCTTCTGTCACTTATTTTGTACTGCATGAATGAGCTATTACCTTCTTGTTTCCCTGAGATGTTGGTTCACTAGGGTAGAGTGAGCAGACTCAATTTCACCGAAAGTAATGGAGTGAGATTATCCAGAATTATTTCCAGTGGGCTGAGTTTGTTACATTCCTTCTGTTGTGAGAATATAAGTAAACAACTAAACACCTTTACTGAAAGCTGAGAATCTTCATAGTCATCACCTCTTCCTATTTCCTTGATTAGTCCAGCATTTTGGGTTTAGCCATGCTCAATTAACTCATCCAGGAATTGGTCCAGTCAGAAACAGTTGATTTAAGTGAGATAAACTGGGCATCTGTTTGGAAAAAAATGATTATCCAAAATATGCTTCCATCATGAGAAAATGAACTGTGCTATCTCCATATTTAAAAACATATGCCTCTAAATAGATTAACTTCCTTTGAAAGCTTAAGAAATAGAAAATAACAACATTGAAACGGAACTTGAAACAAGGAGATACTAAGTCAAAATTAAGTAACCAGTGTGCTAACATTTTAATGTACTGGAACTTGAACTTGGTACTAGCACCTTCATCAAACCCCTATATAAACTGTATTGAATTAAAGCGACTAAAACCAGTAATAAAACCAACCACTGCAGCAGTGATTGAAATATGTGGGGTGCTTGCATGTGTTTGTACTGGTGGTAATAAAAATACTGCCATATTTAGTCACTGATTTGCTTTAGGACAGAAATAAAATCAGCTGACAACACTCCCATCTTTTGTTTCAATTACTAAAGATTTTTTCTTAAAAAATAGATATAAAATTAGAGACATGCTTAATAATTAAGAGGTAACATTCACAGCATTGGAGAACACAAAGCAATAAATATCTTTTGCGGGTGATTAAGCGCTGAATTGAAGCTGAAGCAGTTGACAACCTCAGAAGCTGTTTATTGCAAGTGAACACCAATGCTGCAGATATTATTGCTATGATACTGGAATATGAATCACGATGATAACAGTGAAAAAGAAATAATAGTTTATTTTGGATTTTTTTTTCCTAATCTCAACAGCACTTGAAAATGTTTTGCTATTACTTTCTAGGTCGATGAGACATTAGCTAAATAATCTGCAGCTAACAGCAGAACAAAAATTTTATATTTTCAAATGGGCCTCAGTCCAGCCTCCAAGGACATACACGTGGTTTAAGAGCACAGGCATACAGGGGTGCAGTGAGTAGATATTAAGTTTCTACACGTAGCCCCTCACTTACTGGTCTCCCTGCAGTTCAGCTTTGGACAGTAATGAAGTCAAGGGCTGACTATACACTCCAAATGAGACCAGTGATGGAAAGCCATGTTGTATATTTAACTATTTACAGCACTTAAAAACACCTGTTGCCAGATGTAAAAAGGTGTTTTATTTTTCGGGATGGTCAAATAATCATATCATAAAATATATCCCCATATAATCATGTGTTAATATACCTATTAGAAACGGATAGGCCTCCACTGAATCTCACACACTATCCAAAGTATTCATTTGCAAAAAATAAAGGAAAATTTGCCAATAATCTCTGGTAAAAAATGAACAGTTCTGCTAATTCAAGTAGCACAGATGCAGCATGTGCCAATTTAGAAACTACATAAAGCCAAAAGGCTTCTAGAATCAATCCAATTTGTTCTGAAGTCACGGAAATGTTGGCTTTAGCTGTAGCATAGCAATGTAGAGTTTACAAAAGAAAATAGGAGCTAACCAATCTATCAGGAGCAGACATGCAAAATGGTCCTTAATGCTCTTCATGCAATCCAGATTCAAGAGCTAAGAGAAAAAAAAAAAAAAAAGGATGTAATAATAGACGTACAGTAACCAAATAAAGTAATTTCAAAATGACTAAAGAGCAACAGTAAATGAAAAATGCCTTTGGGTACACCATCTGTTTATCCATTCCATATTATACCTTTTCATCACAATTACCTAAAGTGGTATATTTGTGTTTCTGTAATGTATGGAATTCATTACATAGTTTTGCAATGAAATTATCACACTGTGGCTGGGACATCTGCACCCTGTCATATATCATTCTATTCATTTCTAGCTAATTTAATCCTAATATCTGCCTACATGACAAGACAGATGTTCAGCTATACTGTATCTTCCATAGTTTTCTGCCTTGAAGAAACTTTAAGTCACTGAAAGAACTGACATCTTTCAAACAGACGTCTTATGGGTTTGGGAAGTATGCATGTGCAGATGTGTGTATATGTATGTTTGTGTTTATACGCCATATTCTTTTTTTAAGAAATGTGTTTTACAAAACAAGTCTTTCACAGCAACTTTTAAATATAAACATTTTTCATTTCATACACATAGGTTTCTTTTTAAAATGTGGTTTACTAATATGTGGTATATTTATTTAATAATATTCATAAATACAGGGTATTTCTGTTGAATTAACTTTTAACTCTCTTGCCTTGAATGGGACAGATCTTTTTCTGTCATTGCTGATTAGAAGTTGTGGGCCAGTCTTCCTCTTTGCCTTTTGAGCCTTGATCCTTAAAACATCGAATGGCAATCAGGCTTTATGGCCAATAGTGCTGCGCTTCATGTCAGACATGAATGTCCCAACCAGAAGCACATTACATTCTATGCGTGTTAAAGTTGTTTGTTAACAGCATCACTTGTGTGAGTCTATGCCATTGGTCACTTACAGGATGTACAGAAACTTGTAGCACATCCACATGGGACAAGGTGTATTGACCACAAATGTAAAGCACTTGCTTTTCATCACTCTTGTCACAGTCCTCTTCAAGTAGCGCTTTCAAGGCTGTCAAAGAAAGAGCTTTGTTGTGCTTTCCACTCATAGCATAAAATCTTTAGACCAGATTTACAGAAGGACTTAGGCAGACTGTGATACCTATTCACCAGTCAGCTCCCCACTTACAGCTTCTGATCCCAGTCTTAACATGGCCACAGTAAAGTCCTTTAAGCAGCACAGGACCTAACAGCGTTTCCTCATTTTCACCTAACTGAAGTCATGCTTATGACTTTACAGTTTAAGGCTCTACAACCATGTCAGACAAATCCCTTTTTAAGCACACTCATGCAATGCTGCATAACCAACAGCAGTACTGGACTACTTCATTTTTCAATCAGCCATTGCTTGGGGTAAACAAAACTTATTTTACTTGTCCATCCTGCAAAATGTATACAAATCTTTTAAAATTAAATGTCGTCACAGTAAAATAGTGCTGTCATTGTGTAAGCATGCAAGTGACATTTTTAGCATTTAGTAAAAGACACTGTACAACTCGGCAATTACACTGCTCAGTGTAGTTCAACACAGTTGGACACTATTGGCCCCCATGAAAGAGTAGGACTGGAACACCAGGTGTTTGTCTGGTCAGTATTACATGCTGTCTGCTTAGAGTGTTCCCAAAATCTCCACACTATCCTATTAAACTGTTCACTGAGTAAATGCTGCAAATATCATCTGATGGCATTTTGCTATCCTACGAACGATACAGGCTAGTAGCAGTGGATAGAGGCTCACAGATTGGGTAGAAAAGGTGCAAAATGTATGTCACAACTCAGACAAAACAGAAAACACTCTCTACTTAAGGGGTTACTTTCATGTTAACTGTTTTCCAACACCTTTGAAGAATATGTAAGTTTAAATTCTATGCCTGTAAGCTGCCAGATAAGCCACAAGCAAATTATACCCAGCTGTTGTGTTGGATAACAGCAACAGATTGCATAATGGACACCCAGATAAAAACAAACATGAATTGATTTAGAGTATTAATTATCTAAAAATGGCAACTGCTTTTCAAGTTGTTTGGCTGATGATGTAGAGGGTGAAATAGTTCAGTTAGCTTATGTGTACCTCTGGCACTAATGGGACTTCAGGGAAAAACAGCCCTGAAATTGCTTCTAGCCCTTTGAATGGCTTGCTTTAGTGTTTTCACACTTTAGGACCATGATATTCCTGTTTAAATAAAATCCTTTTTTGTGTTGTAGCCAGTTTCACACAGGAATAGGCTAAACAGGGATATGAGACCAGGGACTGGCTAACGTTTGTTGGCATACATTTGTATTTTCAAATGGAATTTTTACTTCTATATAAATCAGTAGGTGCTACTTTTCCTCTTGAGTCTACAAGCTTCAAAAAACAAAAATCATTGCTTACTACCTATGTTGGTGGTGTTGTAACATCTTTTTCAAAGCTTCATAAAGATAGATAAAAAAACGCAAACAGCTGATGAGGTATTTCAAACTAACAACAATGCCAAGAACACCAGTACCTCTGGGCTGGTCATTAATTATCATGAGCCTCTCTGCAAATAATACAGCATATGAAATTTGCTAACAGTTATCAATATCAGTTGTGTCTGTCTCTTTCTACACACTTAGAAAAGAAAATAATTGTGGTATATGCTGGCAAATATACGATGTTCTGACTCTGTGGCATAAGGCCTTCAGTTTTTCAGTAGTGACCATTACAGGTGAGATGGCAGCAATACAGCTTCAGTAACTGCTTTAGTGAAACTTCACTGTCACCAAAAATCTCAGCAGTCACCAGTGACAAGTTCTTAAAAAACCCCAGCCTTTTCCCTACTGAAGAAGTGCAAGGGGATAACTATCAGGAATTAAGCCAAATTCCAGCACAGAATGGCCAAGTGTTGGTAGGCTGCCTAATACATCTGAGAGGTTTTACATTTCTAATATGGAATGGATTAACATTGGCAGTGGGCCTAACACCCTTGTGAGATATGAAACAGTAGCATAAACCCTGGGACCTTTTGGGGATTGTAAGATTATTTGTTTACTTAAATACATTTACATAGGGTGTTCTTTAAAATAAAAAGAAGGAAAAAACAAAACAAAACAAAACCCTTAAAGAAATGAGAATTCCTGTCTAAGGCTGCTGCTTAGGATTCCCAGAATGGAGACAGCTGTCCCCCTTGGGGACAGTTTGAGCTGTTTCAAAACAACATGTAACAAGGTTGCTCAGTCAAAAACATATGTTCTTGAATGAAAAGTGAGATAAAACTGGAGTGAACAAAGAGTTTATCAAATCAAAATATCAAGTAGGAGATTAAATTATTAGGAAAATGAATTTACAAAAAAGATTAGACAAAAATAGGTAGCACTGAAAATCATGCAGGGAGTCTTCAGAAAAATAAGCATTCGAGTTTGTTAGATTGGATGGGTTAACTTACAAATATGATCATAAATACTGAATAGCACTAATGCTTTTTTCTTCCAGTACCTCAAGAACTTTTAAGCATTATATTAGATGTGGGTGTTTTGCAAGAACGGTTTATTTATCTTGCCGCACTGTTTCTGTGGGTGATGGTTGGACTTGTCTGCTAAAGTAAGACAAGGTATGATTGTTACTGCAGTCCAGCTGATTTGGGGTCTGATTGTTGAGCAGCTGCTGTTCAATCAGAGCCCAGGAGCCTTTATAAATATGCTATAGAAGTGTGCATTCAGTAATAGATGTCAGTTGTCTTTATTCAAATTACTTTGGTGACAGTGCAGGCTTTTGGCATCAGTGATGTCTGCAATCATCAATATTTTGAGAAAGTTTTCAAAGTTGGTAAAATCTTCTGAGTAAGAAGATTTGTAAATAATCTTTTTGTAAGGCACAAAAATCTTCTATGCTTCAACAGAAACAGCTTGAACTTAGATAACCACCTCTCCTCCTCTACTTTTGTCTTTGTTCTTGTTTTAGAAAGGGTTTGAATTACATTTGCAGTTTCAAATTGTTGCTTCTTTAATGAAGAGCAAGAAAGGAATGAAAGATCATGTTTTCCAGAGTTGACAAGGGTCTTTTCTTTTTTGTAAAGAACTTTAAAATATTGCGGTTTGCCTTTAGTATGTATTATTCCCTCATACATATGTTAAACACTACACACATTGCTTGAATAAGAAAGCTAGAAGTCAAACTTCCAAAATTCAACCCCTAGGCCTGAAATCAACCTATTGCGCAATCTGAGCAGAACTTTACTGTCATGTCTGCATTGTCTAATGGTGATGCTCTTATATTCTTCAAGATCCACAGAAGCAAACTATCAAGGCACAGGTTTGCAAAGCCTACCACATCAGACAAATACCCAGAATCACAAGGGCACCTTCCTCCCATATGCAAATTAGTGTGTTTACAAAGACCAAGTTAGGTATAAATAAAAAAGACTGTCAGTGCTCAGTATTGTAACACTTCGCTCTTTCTTGCCTTCTTAACAAAAGAAACAAAGATCTGAGGGATGTTTCTTAGGGCTTAGTCCCGTCAGGCCTTACTTAAATACATTTTAGCAGCACATGTTTAGGAACTTTATTGGACAACAATATGGTAGCTGTGAACCTTAGTTGGCTCTAGGGTGAGCAGACAACTAAACAGGGATTTAGAAGAGTTTTGAAGCTGAAACAGTAAATTAGATACACTTTTTTTTTTTCGGTGGAGCTAGCCCTAAATGACTTTAAAGTCTGCTCCAAAGAACATTAAAATATACCTGAAAAAAACTCCCTGTATTTAGACAACTCCAAAAGGCTGGTAAGTCAAAATGAGAAGGGTCAAATGCATACAGAGGAAGTTTATGGTGTCTCAGTCTGTGCTTATATCAGTGTAAGAGGCTAATAAATTTGACCTGCAAAAGTTAGCAATTACAGCAGGACAAGGCTCTCATTCAGCCTCCTTAACGTCTTTGCTGAAGCACTGGATAATTAAAATTTAAAAATACATTCTTTAAAGCAAATCACTAGATTAAATAATCCTGGATTAATATAACCACGCTGATTATAATTTTTTTACATATGTCTCTGTATAGGTAGATACATAAAAGACATTAAAAAAGAATTATTCCTTTAAATTTTTATCATGTTCACTGGAAAATAATCACAGAAGTAAAAGCATGGGACAAATTTCCCACTAGTGTGTGCAACTGTGAAAGCTTGTGTGTAATTTGATGGTGATTTTAAGTGTCTCCCTCTGTACTAAAACCCTATGTGCAAGGGTCATTGGACCCTAGTCAGATGCAAGACTCAGAACTTTATTTAAAGTCAGTTGGAAATGAGTGCCCAATCCTATAAGAATCTAAACAGTCTCCAGAGTGAAATAATAAACTCACAAGGGTTACATCTAACATTGTGAGAAACATTTGTCATAAAACTCATCTGGTTTCAAGCCCTTTTCTGCAAAACACAAGTCTTGACTCTGAGACAAGATTCAAGTGAGTTGGTGTTGATGGATGGCTTTGATACATAATATGCGAAGCACATGGTTATATTTCTTTCCTCTCACAGCCAACTACAGTTTTAATAGCGAGGGACTACCTGGAGTGGCTTTGTCTTTATAAAATTTATAAAGCAAATAGCACAATGTAACCTCAGTGCCCACTGGGACTCCACAAAGCTATCATAGTATAAACGTATAAAAATGTAGAGTCATGCTAGAAAACTTCTTTTGAGTATTGAGTTTATTCAAACCTGAAAAACTCAACACAAATCAATGGATGAGGATAAACAGTAGAAAAATACTCATATAGGCCAAAATTGTGTGTTATACTTGATTTAGCATAGGTTGGCTGTTCAGGGGAGTTGTACTCTAAGTTGAAGGTGATATATAGCACCCTGAATGGATGCTCTCTACTAATTCTTTGTGGAAATCCTTAGCTTTTATTCTTTATTTTTAATAGTCCTGCCCAAAATAGTAAGATAACTCGTGTTTTTAAATGCTATTCTAGGTATTAAATACGTGCAGGGCTGGACCCCTATCCTTGATTCCTTGAAGACTTCATTTACTACACCTCCAATTCACTTTAGCTACCTCTACAATACAAATGATTCTGCTGACTGACTAGACAATCTTCGGTCACATGTGACTTGCAGATTTCCAAGCCAGTGGGTAGCTCTACAAAGTGCCCTAAAAAAAAATTGAGGTTTCATCCTGGCAACATGCAGTACTTTTTTTTCCTGTTAGTTTTTATACATTTAAGTCATTAGGGAACTCTGAATGCATCAATTTGTTGCCTCAATAGCATGAGGTAGTTGCTAAATTTATTTGGTTTATACTTGGTGATTAAGGGAGACTGATTCTCTTTTCCTGCCCTTTGAGGGAGCTCATGGTGTTATAGGGGGCATGTCAGCAATAATTAAGAAATATCCTCGTACAAATCCCAAGAGATACATATTTTTATAAATAATTCCCCATGGAAAAACTTTAAAAATGATGCACTTGTTCTGAAAATGCTTCAGGCCTTCTCTAAATAGATTATGTTGCTGGTTTTTTTAAGAGTGCGTGACTTGAGGTGCACATTTTGATTCTAACTCATAAAATCACAGTGCAGTTATGTGAGGGGAAACAGAATAATGTGCAGTGAGCTTCAATGCCTCACAAAGGATTTATCATTCAGACAACAAACCAGCTTCTTGTTTTATTCAATTGTAATACAGTAAGCATGACAGTTTCTTAGGCCACAACCAGAAATGTATTTTGTTGGCTTCACACTTACTACTTTTTTACAATTTTCTCATGTAGGCTTTCCCCCCAGTTGGACTCCATGGATCTAATCTCTTTATCTCTTTAGAGGTTAGTCTTTTATTTTATAACATATTTCAAAATGGTTTTATACTGCACAACACCTTAAGCCTTTTGGTGGGTATAGGTGTGCTTTAGACTTCAATTTTCCTAGCAACTGCATGGAATAATCATATCACTTAACATGATATCAACTACGGATTAAGTCCTTATAACAATAACTTGTGCATCTGCTGACTTAAAGATGCTTCCACTTTTTGGTTGTAACAAGTTTTGCCTGTTTTCAAACAATTGAATATCAGATATTAAAAACATTGATTCAAACAACCTACCCTGTTCCATCTTCTATTTAGAAGCCAGTGAAAGTAAAATGAGAAAGGGAAGGCAAATAGAGCATATATAAATTAAGGTGAAAACAGAACAGAATAAATGAGAAGAGGGTAAAGGTTAGAAGAGAAAACTTTGAATAAAGACAATAATTTAGTAAATCTGTAAGTATGAATCGACACTTCCTTTTTGCCTGCCGTCTTTGGTTCTGCACAGTGATAATAACCCTAGTGTATATATGGACTTCCATTAGATACAAAGTTGTTTAAAACCCTGAAGACTTTAGGCACCCAGTTTAGAAACTCAGACTCCAAGAAGCATCCCTCTTATCCATCACAGTACATGTGACCTACTTTTCACATGGTCCTCTGCCTTGTTGAACAAATGCTACATGTTCCCGAAAGTAAGCTCCAACATGGAAAAGCTCACAGTGCTGCCACTACGGCATTTACAGCACAGTACTGCAGAGTAAGCAATGTGCCTCTGTAGACACTCAGGTGAAGATTTTTCAGTTAAGACTACTTTGAATACTGGCAACATGCTATGTGGACTCCAAAGCAGTTTAGAAGCATCAGTTTAACTCATACTATCATTTTATCAGGTGAAGTAATAACCGTTAAGTGATTCATCCCATTATTATGTAAGAAACCTATGGCTAAGTTGGAATCGGATTCCACATTTTCTAAATATGAAGATATCATTCATCAAACCATATTTCTTGCCTTGAAGGGCTATAATTCAATTAATGTACTTCTAATCATGTATTAAAGCTCTATATTCTCTCTGCACATCACAGCAAGTACAATAAAATAATCCACACTATTTATTTAAACAGCTGTTTATGGCACTTGTATTTACAATGCATATCAAAGCAAAATGGGCAAGGCAGAGATCGAAAGAAACAGATTCAAGAACAAAACTTCTTGTCCTTCAGGCAGTGAAGGTCAGGGCACATAATGGAGTGTCACACTGAACCTCCTAAGGGAGATGCATTTGACACACCACATTTTGGTGCTATTTTCTGGTCCGTCATGGAGTTGTACAAAGCACTGAGCATAGTTAAGAGGCCGCCTTTTGCCTAGCTTTCAAAAGGGAGATAAAAGATGTAATCACGAAGATGATTATATTTTACATGCAGTGTCCTTCTGATTAATATTAGACTATCCACAAACAGCAAGAGCTCAAAAATCTGAGCAAGTCCAGTATCCAGGAGTCCCCTTTGCCGTCACCCCATCAAAACTAATTATATTTTAAAATAATCTTCTGCCCTCATGAGATACTGTGTCCTACTGGAAGATAACTAAATATGAAATCTGGAACAGTGCTATCACAGGGAAGTGACTGCAATATTACATATTAGCACATACCAATAGCATCATACAGATGTACCAACAAGCGAGTAGCATTCCAATCCTCTTGTTCTATTTCTTCCACATGAATAAAGCAAGAAGGATTAGGCATAAGAGGAATTGCTCTTTAGACAGCAGCTGATGTTTTGTTTATTTAGAGGCATGGATGTCTACAGGACAAAAGTCCTTATAAGTAACTTGAGCACAATTTTGCTGCACGAGTTTAGGAGAAGAGAACATTCTCCTCCCAAAGGCACAGCAGTAGCATAGAGCCTTGTAGACACAGCAGCATCCCTGACTGCTACATCCTTCCTTCTATCAACATCCATGTCTGCCATCGACACAGTTGTCAACTGCTTTGATCCATCTTCTCTCTGATCACAAATCTTTTCTTAAATGTTCAACAGAGGGTAAACTACACCAGGCAGCACACTGATGTCCAGGAGGAGGAAATCGCTTCTCAGATTTCCAGCATCGTGCCTGTACATGCCCTACCTTCCTCAAAATGATTTTTTTTCCCTATTTTCAGGGCCTTCCTTTAATTTGAACAAATATCTCTGAAGTTATGCCCATCCTGTTGTCCTCTCATCTGTACCTTCTTGCACAGGTATAGATTCTGGTTCTGCAAAACCCTTTAGAAAGTCAAAGCAAAGCAGCTTTAGCACTCTTCATAAGAATAGGGATTCAAGAATCTGGCTCAAGTTTTCTTTCCCTTTGATCTTCCCACAATCTTCCATTCTCACTTCCAAGCATTATTACAGTTATGATTCAGTAAAACTCAAATTAAGCTGATGTTGTAGAAAGCTGGGCTGGAATGTTAGCATGTGCTTAAAGTTGAGCGTAGGTATGAGTGTCTGACTGAATAGTCATGACTTACGATCAATGCTCAGAAATTGATAGTAATCAGAAATGGATGCCAAGCAATCAGGGGCTTATGTAGCCTGCTGAAATGGGGCTCGTATTACATGTCAGCAGTTGTCTTCTGTAGCTTATGTCAAAAGTGACCCCTTTCCTAGATCAGATAACAAAGCCAGTGCACAGAATATGGTAATAGAAATCTTTGCTCACAGTAATTATTATAATTCTTTTAAAAAATTACCAAAAGTATCTTACCTTTACATTAAAAAAATGCTGTAATGATAAATCTCTTACAAAAAACCCCCCACATTTTTAAATTAAAAAAGCAACATTAAGATTCAAAAGAGATTATTACAAAATTAGAACTATGCTCTAAACCTTGACCTGGAGTCTTAGATCTTATTTTTTAATTTTCTCAAGTCTAGGGTGTTTTTTTCAGTTCATGAAGAAACCGAGACATGAAAATGGCATTTTTAGCCAGTAACTCATACATTTAGATTTCTGGGTTTAGGTTTTGGAAAAAATGCACCTAGTTGTTTTCTTATTACAATACTGCTGGTTTTGTTCACCGGTCCATGTTTTTCTTGGAATGTGGTAATGTGGAATGTTTTAAATTAGGGGTTTTACTTTTTACTATCCAATGTCTACTAAATAAGTCCATCATCTAATTCTAAAATTGTGAAGCAGCAAACATACACTTGTAGCCAGCAATACATATATTTTTACTCCAGAGAAATGCTTTTCTGTTCTAAATTTACTGCAGAAAGTTTCAGAGACAAAAGAACAGCTCTTTGCCAAACCTAGCTTTGCTTCCTTATAATAATAATACTTTAGGTCTCTTCAAATATCCTAACTAAATATTGTAAACTGCTGAGAAGTTTCCATCAAGGCTATAATCAATAATAACAGTTGCTAAGCTTCAGCTGACATAACATCAGAATCTTTCGCATACAATTGTTTCAAATGAAACTATGGAACAAACGAAGGCATTAGATTGGATGCAAATATTAATCAAAGTCATATTTTATACCCTAATTATAAACATTTTTTGAAATATGAGCCATGTATTATATTAAAAAGATACAGTATATAATCTCTGCTACTGCAACCCACTGCATATTTTGCCACCCACCACAACAATCACTATTGTCTGTTGAATACACAACATGCTGTTTGGAATATGTACTGACGGGTGCATTAACAGTGTTGAGAGACCCTCAAGAGGTTTGGATTTGGAGTTTTGTTTGAAGAAGAAATTTAAAGCTGGAATTATAATCTGATACTTATTTGAAGCTCTAGAAGGTTGACCTTGTGATTGAGGCACTGGGTTGGGTTCAGTTCCCAGGCCTGATACACACTTAATCTGTTGAGAGATTTCTAGTCCTAAAATTTGGGCTAATAACACAGTGTTTCATTATTCCCTTTTGTGCTATCCTTTGCTTATTCTAGTCTATTTGATCAGGAACTGTCTCTTACTATATGTACAAACACTGTAGAAAATTATGGGCTCTCCCTCTCAGTCAGATCTCTAGGTACTGCTGCAAATGTTATTACCCATGCCTAATTTTATTTTCTTTTCAGAATGAAAAAAACTTTCCCCCTCTTTGTCCATTTTTTTTTTTCCCAACAGTTTTGGAGTGCAGAGCTTGATGTCTTTCCAGAAAGGGAGAAAAAGAATGTTAAAGTTTCAGTGTCTATCTCTGTAGCAAGATATTTTGCTAACGTAAGAAATCCATTTTGCCTAATGCAGACTGAAACAGCACAGTAAAACGCTTCCTAGATTGTCTTTCCAACCAACACTCAGCATGACGCTCCCTGTCTGAAAAAACATAACAAAGAGTCCAGTACTTGCAATTACAATGGACATCTCAGAACCACAAACTAAGATCACTTTCAGTGTGATTTGAGTGCTCTTTGATTGACATTGATAGTGGTTTTGAAGAGGATTTGCTAAGTAAGAACCAGAATGGTATCATTTTAGAAACAGTTCATTTGGAGACACCTCCACCCCCAAGCTTATGTGATAGCTGTGAAGGTACAGACATTTTCCTCCATATTTCATAAACCACTAGTCCAAGAGGACCCTAATTCAATGAAGAAAAAGGAAACCATTCCCCACCTAGCTTTTTAGTACACTGAACTGGGTAGTGTCTTGAAGACCACAGACTTGCACATTGCAGATTGCACTGAAGAAATATTCAAGCTGTCCCCTCCATCTCATCACCTCCTCTGCTTCCCCCAGGCAAGAGTTTCTAATAGTTTTCTTGAAAGACTCCAATGATTTCTATCGGTAGTCTGGGTGCTGAGCAGGTGCATGTGAAGAACAGGATAGTTCTCATCCAGGTGGCATTAGCTTAGGAATTGGTGCTGACGTGCTATCAGGGTGATAAAAAATAATACCACTTTATGGGTAACAATTCTCATATTTTTGGTTTTGTCTAATTAGGATCAACACCTGTACAGTCCAGCTGACAGGGTTGTGGACAAAACATCTATGTGTTTTATTTTCTAGCGCAAGATAAGATAGGTGGGAAGTTCTGCCCTTTAAAATCCCATGCAAAAACCTTCACAACAACAGAAGTTGGCATGTAATAATTTCTCATTAGAAATTTTTATTCTCCAAGCATCTCTGTGCCAGACCAATCACCTCTCCCCCGTCCCCCCCAACTTCCAGCAATATTGTATTTGTAGTTTTGGAAATATTTAGATTTAAGGTTTTGGGTTTGTTTGAACATACAATAAGACCACAGTCAGGAATAACAGAAGCCTGATGGTTTATGATTTCTGTGACTAACATCAGCCTGCTGGGTCTATTAATAGCACTAGTGTTACCTTGAACTGCTCTTGGACTGGATTTGTACTAGAAAGACATATACTCGCTGCAAGGGTTGATACATGGAACTTGGAAAATCAAAGGAGCAGGTTAAGATAGTGCTACTATTCTGTTCTTCCTCATGTTTATACTTCAGCTTCTAGTCAGCTTGTATAATAAGGAACAGCTGCAGAACAGGAGGATCTATAAATAAAAACAGAAACAACAAAATGTCACATTTTGATAGTATTAACTAGTATTTTCATGTGTGTTCACACTGGAGATTGTGCCAAACCATTCAGCTGTAAGAACATTCAGACTACCAAAAACTTTGGGAAAAAAAAAAAAAAAAGAGTTTCAGTAACTATTCACACACGTGCTCTTTTAGGAGGCAAGATTTTCATCACACTCACCAGAATGCCACTAACTGAAGAAAATACAACAAACTGAAATAAAAACTGAAAACACCAATTCAAGTTTTATTCTTAATAACACGGATGGTAGACAATGTTTTTCCTTCTACAAAATGAGTTATTCTTTTTCTTTAATAAGTCTGTTCCCAGAAGGGCACTGGAACAGATATTTGCATTCAGTACTATCTTTCCTTAGACCACTTTTCAGATATCCACATTTCTGTCAGACATACCTGGGATGTCATTTGCAAATATTATGGGAAGGATTTTAAAGGAACAATGTGAAACTAACACATGCATTCAGACTCACAGCTCCCATTCATAGAATTTATTTGTTATATCAAAAAAATTTGTCTCTCACAAAGACATTGGTATTTCTTTATAGAGCAGTGATGCATGAGAATTTTTTTTTAACCAAGCACTTCTTTGCGGTCACTTCCTGTGATAGCACTAGAAGAGTGTTGAATAGTATCCATATGGATAACTCAGTCCTGACATCAGGTCTTTGGCTTCATCAGATTATATAAAAGGTATATTTCCTTCTTTGGAAACAGACTTTAAGATGAGTCTGTCTTAGTACACAACAGTCAAAAGCATTTCAGTTCTGTACTGAAAGGCACACAGGTAGGCTTCCGCACCTTAGCTGTAAAGTACTGCTCAATAAATGTTTGCATTTCCAGACAAAGATTAGATTTCAATAACAGTAAAGTTGAAGATGAATTTCTGTTAATATGAATGAATGACTTCATTCCAGTGTCAATCGAAAAGCAACATACAATGGAGGAATCTGTGATAATACTGTGGAGGGAGGGAAGTATGGTAGAGATCTTTTCGTTGGTAAATATATGGTCTCAGCAACCCAAAACTCTCACTTAGGTGCACTTGGTTTTCCCTGCTTGAAAGTAGCATAGCAGCTGAAAGGTGTTGTATCATCAACCTACTCATTGTAGGTGAGATTCCAAATTTTGCCATCCCAGCTTTGATCTGTATAGGAAAAGGTAACTACAGCTCAGAGAAGATGCAATAATGATATTCCAGTCGCAGTACCTAATGGCAGTTGAAATGCAGCAGAGCTAGGAACTTCTGCCTGAGGGGCAGGACTTAAAGGCATGATCCTTCCTTGTTATTTTACATAAACTGGTCTGGCCAATTTTGTCCACCTTCCTCTCCTTATTCCCACAAGCGAGTGTCATTCTTTATGAATTTTACACTTTGGTACTTAACTCAGTCGTCGCTTTACATAGAGAGCTTGGATCCTAAATGTGATATGAATTCTCAAAGCTGGCAAAGTACACGAAAGAACTGTGTTACAATACAAAGAAAAGTTACAATCCTAAGTTAAATTTTTGATTCTCTCTGTGATTACTTCATTAAATGTTTATTGTTTTAGACATGTCAATCACTATTTACAATTGTACATGTCTTAAAGTAGAGCACAGATGCCCCAAATATTTTTTTGTGTTCTTTGTGCTAAATGCTGCACAAGCACACAATGAAACAGTCCTCACTTCAGCAAACCATGTATGCATGCAAGGAAAACAATGAAAAGAAGCTTGTACTGCATACTTCGTGGTTAAAAGAACCCCACATAGTTCCTTTTTTTTGCCAAAGTCATAGTGCTAAGACACTGTATCATCACAGTAATTTTAAAAATTATTTCTTAAGTAGGAGTGCAGCTGATAGTTCACTGGCTCCTTTTACAGATTTCAGTGGCAACCATTCACACACATTATACATGTATTTAATTTTTTATACTGTGATTTCAAGATGAGGCTCAAGCCCCAAGGTGTCTTAATTAATTAAATGTATCAGTTTAATGCACACACACACGCAAAACCTTACTTCCAACACTATCTCCGTGTGTGTTACTCCAGAATTTAAAAAAGGGAAGGGAGGAGGGAGGGGGAGAGGGGAGTTAGGTTTTACCAGTAGTTTTATTTATAAAATGTAAGTGAAGAAATCAAAAGGAGGTTGTGTCAAAACATACTCACCAGTTCTATTGTGGTCTAAGGAACTTCCAGTTTTCAAAGGTCATCTTGTGCTGTGGTTTGTGTTTATTCCTACAAGGACTGGGGTCCAACTTTCAAAGGCTCATGTTTTTGCACTAGAGACAGGCACAGAGGGGAAGCAACAGAGGGTTTTAGACACCATAACTCTGTATATCTTCAGGGATCATTTGGGGACCTAACCAACTCTCAATGCCCCAAGAATGTCCTGACAGGAGCCTTACCTCCCAGGAGCCTTTATGAGCTCCTGCTGCATAAAATAGCTGAATAATTGTTGAGACCTACTAGATGGCTACAGGAGATTCTGAACACTTGCAGCTGGGCAAGTGAGAGAGGCCCTGTGACAAAGGATTGCTCAGGTACTGTTTCCATCTACTCTTCTCTGGCAGTAAATACTGTTACAGAGGTGGGATTTTTGATAGCCTGTGCTATCTTCTTCACTTATTGCAATGACACTATGGTTCACCCCGTTCCCTTAATTTGCTGAGGTAGCAAAAACATCTCAAGCCTTTGAATGCAGGCTGGTCTCCCTCACATGGTCCCTCTGCTTCCCACCTCACCCCCAAGGGGTCTGCTGTCAAAGAATAAAACAATATGAGGTGACCAATTCATCACTACACATTTTCTTTGCTGATGTCCTAAGCAAAGTGTTTGGTTTCTTAAATTTCTCTAGCATAGTAGTATTTCTTGCAGGTCTTATGTCAACTTGAGTTCTTCATAAGATTTCTGTGTTAGACTTCTGTGAAGGTAGAGATCTTTGTAAAGTTACTGCTTCAGAATATCAAGCTCCTGGGTCAAATGTGAAGATGTAAGCCTCTCTAACATCACTGGCTAAGTAGGCCTTGTTGAGTTGTTTAATGTTGGGAAAAGAAAATACTCTTCAGCAAGCTGCTATCATGTTGCATGGTGGCTGTGTGTGAAGTCAGCTCCTTGGCACCTGGAATGATATGAAAGAATAGGCACTTCTGCAGTTAATGGTATGAAGAACACTGCTTCAGTAAAGACTGCATTAAACCACAACCCTCTGGAATCTTACTTACTCAGCTCATAGCTAGTCTCTGTTCTTAGGGCTATTTCTGCATTTTAGCTACTGACAGGGCAATGTTCAACGTATGAACAATTCTAGCAGTAGGATTCAAAACTGAGCTCAGTCCTCTCCCACTTCCTTCTTATACCTCTGATACTCTGCATCCCTTTGGGATTTGTTACAGGAAGAAAAGTGCAGAAAATCTCCAAACTGCCTTGTCAATACCTTTGTGAAATGCTTGCCTCCTTTCCCTCCCTCCTCACTTCAAGGACAGATCCCACTAGGAATCGCTGTAAAGTTAAAAAAAAAGCAGCAAGGTTAAGGCCAGTTTAAAAAAAAGCCTAACTCTTCTCTAGCTTTTCAAAGACAGACTGACATACAAAACTGAAAAGTCACTCTATATTAATTGCATAGTTAACACAATTAACAGGAGGGTTGTCTTTACAACCAGATTTACAGGCATAACCATCCACTGAGATATATACACCTTTACCCTCACTGAGGCTGTTCCACCAGGCAGAAAGCAATGTAAAGTTGAGAAAGAAAGCACCAAAGTCTTAGTCTTGTTCCATATGCATTTATTAGTAGTGGCAGTATTATTCAGAGAAGCATAGAATAGGTGAGGTTGAAAGGCACCTCTGCAGATTCTTTAGTCCAACTACCCTACTCACAGCAGGTTCAGCTACAGCAGGTTGCCAGGACCATGTCCAGTCGGGCTTAGAATTTCTCCAAAGGAAGAGACTCCATAACCTCCTAGGCAACCTGTGCCAGTGTCTGACCACCCTCACAGTCAGAGCGTTTTTTCTTATATTTAATTAGAATTTCTTGTATTTCAGTTTGTGCTCACTGCCTCTTATCCTCTCATTGGATGCCACATTCTTTAGTGATGGTCCATATTTTGCCACTACAGCACAAAAAATGCTTGTTTTTTCCCCAGCATTTTTTTTCTCTCTCATACCTTCCACCTCAGTTTAAGTTCAGCTCTGACCCCCGTATCAGGAGCCATAAAGAAGAACTATAGTAAGAATTCCTTTATTCTAATATTGAACGAGGTATTCATTAAGGGTATGAAGTCTCTCCTTTTTCAAGCTTCTCACTACAACTTGCTCTGCTTATCTTCTAGGAGTATTTCTGTGGCAGGAAATAAGCAGCATAAAGCATAGCATTTTGTGAGAAGGCCATGCTCTGATCACTAGCGCTCTCTCTGTGAAGAGTTATCCCAGGCTTCCATTCCCCCTGCTAACCATCAAATAGCTGAGCTATTTAAAAATTAAAATAATTTTTTTAAGTCTCTGCTAAGCTGAGATCTTTTCCTGGCAAGTTCACGGCTGGAATCAATTTTTATGGCCACGTTACCAAACAAACTAAAAATACAGGGCTTAATAATGGAAAACCTGACACCACCTAAAGTATAATGGAACAGGCGTGTTGCTGTAATACTTCTTTTAAGCCTACAGAAACTAAGCAATGTTAATTATTAATCAAAAGCAAAGCACCCATTTTAAACATTTTTCAAGGAGGTGTGCTCATTTAATTTCTTGCTACTATATACTATTTTATATCCGTAACTGTCATTCAAAGCCAGCAATACACAACTGCATGGACACTGATCAGAAATAATACCCACAACACACATGACACAAGGCCTAACAAAAACATTGAACTAATTAGCTGTACAATCTTCTTGTCTGCGTGTGTTAGTGTCTCTTCCTTCTCATGTCTTGCCCACCCAAGCACTCCATATTTACATGAGCTGCTGTCTTTTATTTTGTACTGTGAATAGTTCAGAAAATGAGCACCCCTATCAGTACTATATGGTTTAATCACTGCAACAAAAAATACCTAAGAAATATATACTGGGGCAAAACCAGATTATGTTTGTTTCAAATCCACAGATACCACAGAAATTTCTCTAAAGGTCATTTTGCTACATCGTGTTCTTATTTCTTAGCCTTTGCTGTGGAATGCAAAAAGTAGTTTCATCTTCTTTTGTTTCTTGCCAACCTCTTACCTGGGAGAGGTGGAGAAAATCAGTTTGATAGGTAATTGCTTAGTTCTGACGAAACATGTGGGAAGGAAAGTTGAAAAAAGACCACTAATGGAATGAAAACTGTAGTCAATAAAAACTAATGTGGATTTTAAAATGATACACTGTCAAACAAAGGCTTTATAATGCAGACTTAAAATACTTTTACTTCAATCTTCTCGTATTCATTCTTCATCTTCTCTTATTCTGATCTTGGTCATCAGTCTGGAATGATGTACTATTTTCTCACTACAACCTTAAGGTTGCTGTGAATTAATTGTATGCTTCTTTCAGTCCTCATTACAGTCTTTGACACGAGAATGAGTTTCACAGAAGTGAATGCCAGGATTTTCTGATTCTCATTGAATATTCTCATTAATCCATTCTTAGGACAAAGACTAACGATAAAGAATAAGCACAGATATTAATTATTTCATTTCTCATGGCAATCTTGGGGATGTAATGAGAATGGAATGATCACTCCTTTTTGGTTCTTAAAGTAAGGGTTTTTTTAAGGATAGAAAAATATTCAAAATTAATTTATTCTTTTAATTAAACTGTGAGAAGACCAGAAGCTTAAAACACATCGCATTAATTCATTTTCATGCCAGTTTTAAGGGCCCAAACCTGTAAGTGCCAATTAGAGTGAACAGAAGCAGAGGATACAGGTCAGGGCAGAGTAGAGCATCACAAATCATTTTTTCAGAAAATTTATGTGCTGAAAATAGACAACAGTATAGTCCTAAGATGGCAACAAGACGTAATAACATTATAAATTATCTGTTTGCATTTCTATTAATTTCCAACAGATCTTCTGTATTGGTGGCTGTGAATTAGCACAGTTCTTTAGCTATCAATGTCTTTCACCTCTGTATGGATGGCATATTGACTTACGCTATAGTTTGTCAGAAGTCAATGAATAGTTAAACTGTACCTCATCAGATAAACATACTGTTTTTTAAAGACAGCTAAAGCTATTGTGATTATTTTTGAGGGGCTTATTACAGAGTAAAATACATAGAGTTTTCATGATATATCCATCCTTGAGAGAACAAATACGGGGCAAAGGGCAAATATTATCACATATGGGAAAGACAAGGAAATCTAGACTGCTCAAATTGTTCAGAAGAGCACAAGGCCCTGAACTCTCAACAGCTTCCTCTACTGGCTCCTTCTTCTAGAAAGTTCTTTTAAGAAACGAGAAGGTAGGAGGACAAATTCTGACTTTCTCTTGTATTCCATTTGAACCCCAAGCCCCACACTTGCTTCAAAGCAGGAAGCAGGTGAGAGATTCTGACTACTGAGGTCATTACTGAATTATGGATAATGCTGTCATTTATACTGGGGCAGGAGAAGAGTGTGAAGAATCCTAGCAAGGCACGTCATTTACTTCCAAATCTTTTTTTAAATGAAGTTTTGTGTCAATCCGTTTTTAAGAGCATCTTTGGTCTTTCCTGCAGCTTTCATGGTTTTGGTATTATACCATAGGCATATTTTGATTTAGAACAGAAAGAATACATGGCTAATTTCAAAATAATTCCATTAATTTAGAAGTATTCCATTATACATACGAAGTGATGAAATATTACAAAGTGATAGATACTCAGTGTTGTAATGTGGCGATGCACAGGATGAAAGCAATACGTTGCCTATGTGCTCATCCCATTCCCAGCCAATTCCAGCTCAGTCTTTCACTGATCCAACTCACCTTCCACATACAAAACTCAAGGGCACACCTGTGGCTGACCCACTCAGGGATCCTTAAACAAATACAAGGAGTTATTTCTCTGCATTACAAGTGCTAAGTATTCATTGATAGCTGCATATTTGTGCTGAGCCATCCAGCAGTTAGTCCTAAAAACATAAAAGAGAAATGACAAAGAGGATTTGCTGAGAATGTCTGTATTAATTTGGTAATTTTCACTCTCGTTAACATTAATGTAACTGTATAACTACAGCATTCCTTACAGCCCTGTTTCTGAATAGCACAGTGCCTGTAAAAAATAATCTAATTTCTAAGCATTATAGAATAAGGTGTTTCTGATGAGAATGAAAAAATTGTACCCCATAGACTCCGTTAAAGTTGAAGAGCAATACCAATGCACTAAGAATTCTTATCCTATCTGTATTCAGCAATGTCACATAATAGAATAACAGATACACAGGAAAGCCATCTGCAGACTTCAAACCTAACCTGGTCTCTCTAATCCAGGCACCATCCAGAAGGGTATCTGTTGGACAAGAACCTACCTACTCACTGCAGGTTCTCTAAAGACTCCCTGCAAGAAGGGAAAATCATATAAATATACCAAAACTCCAGAGGATGTTAAACCAACAAAAGGAATTAGCAAGACCTTGCAAAAAAGTTACAGTATTTGTTTCTTAAATAAAGTAGTTTCAAAAGTAGCCCTGAGCCTAGAGAATCTTCTGTGTAAGAACAGAGGAAAATAATGCAGGTTCATGTTGCATTTGAAATATTTTTAAAGTATTTAACTTATTTTTCTCAGTCACAGCACCCAGCTGGGCACTAGGAATAAGCAAGAGGTGCACAAGCAGAGAGCAATGGAAACGTCTGTGGTCCATCTGCTTACAGTGTTTCTATTGCAAAATGAGTGATAGAGTAGCAATCAGGAGATGCTGAAATCTAGCACAGAATCCTCTGGACAATGCTGTGTGTGTAATACAGCTCTCCACCCGACTAAAGGAATTAGCCACAGCTGGCCTAGTGGCTTGAGATCTGTAGATGAAGAGTGCTATAATCTGAGCTAGATTTCATTAAGGTATCTGAATAGGAATCAAGAGAGATGCATCCATTTCTTTGGTAGGTCATATGGGGTCTCATCTCATTCAGCTAAACTCATCTTGAGCAGTAAATTAAAATTAAATTTGTGTTTAAATGTTGATTTGTGCAGTGTAAATCTGACTTTGATTTCAGGGAGCTTTGCACAATGAAGATGAGGATAATAAACATATTTTTGCTGCCCTAGCCATTCAGGATGTAAATTCTAAAAGGAGTGATTTTTTTCTTACCAATGTACACACTATATCTAATTTTATTTTGGCTTTGTTCATGTTCACTTGGTGGGATTTTCATGACTATTCTAGCAGGCTAGTCAAGGAACAGGAATGTTCACCTACTCATTGAATTTGGCGTTTGATCCAAGTAACACTAGAAGAAATGGAAACGTTCATGGAACCCTTAGGCTTATATGCAATACCGCATTCACAGAACTTCAAATTTAGCAGCATCTTATTCACATTAAAAACTTAATTCTGAGATTTTTTGCATCCAGTTAGGAAACAGAATTGTAATGTCTGACCCATTTCTTTACTCTAAACAGCTTAAACATCAATTTGTACATGCTAGATATTTGCAATGAATAAACCACAGATCAAAATATTACTTTCCAAATAATTTCTGATTATGAAGAAAACCATACTTCGCAGCCAGAAGAGAGGTGGAGACTCACAGAATGGTTATAGTCCCTTCTCCCAACTTTGTATCCATGTCAGAAATTTCCCAAAACAGTGTGTTGCGTGAAATTTATATGTGATGTTACGTCACTGACTACCATTTGAATTGCCTTCCATGGCGTAACACTGAAGGTGAATGTAGTCCTATGTCTTTTCATGTATTCTATTGCTAGTCAAAATATCATGGGAAGGCATTAAGTAGAGTGCTTTCCCACAGTACTGTAGCACTGACTAGGGGAGGCCAAAAGAAGGGAAAATATGCCTTTGGGAGTTGGCAGAGAATGCACTGGGACAGGTAAAAGCTTAGAAGATTTTGCAAGACTAGAAGCCAAAGACTATGAGAAACTTTTTTTTAAAGTACTGTTTTAAATAAAAATTTCAGACTAGAAATTAAAATTTAAACAATGTAAGTGCCTCAGAGAACCAGGCTCTAAAGCAGTCCCTTAATGGGACTTCAGCACAGCCTTTATTTTTTAATGCGAAGAAGGGAAAGGATTTGTCATTAAACTTTAAAAATAATCAAAATAAAAATCCTTTTTGTTTCTGTGGGCTGACAGTGTTACTAAGAATGATTGTGTTCACTTAATGGGTGTCCATTGGAAAGGAGAACTTCCTTCTGTGTAACAGGGGTTAGATTCAAATTTAAGCTTGTCTTGGCTGTCCTGGAGTCTGTATTTTTTCAATCAATTATGCAGAATGTCATGTCTGAAGTATCTGCTCTTTAACAATTACATCTCAACCATTAGTATGTGTGTAAGCTCTTAAGGACTCACTGCTTTTAGAACATGAAATAAGAAATGGCATGTGAGACAACTGTATTAAATGGATGTGATCTGGAAGACCAACAATTGCTGTCTTTCCTATTATTTGCTGCGAGAAGTACAACAAACACACTTTAGCATCATACTGAACACTTTTATGCTAGACAGTGACTCAATTCAGCACAAACCTTGAGAAAACGTAAAATTACCATCTTCCTGTTCTGCTATCCAAACATCAAGATTTTCTACACTGCAGAAGGTTGTGCAAAGAAAGGAAGACATTGCCCATTCTTTAGCAGCCTTCTTTTCAGTCTCCCTCAGTAAGCTGGTTGTTCTAATAAGGAGAAACATACAGAATATAAACAGGAGATGCTGCAATTGAGGAAACAAGTACATTCATGAAGGACAAAGCAAAGCCAGCCTGTAGGAGGAAACCATGGCGCTGGAGGCCCTAAACCTCAAGATCAAGTCTGTTAATACAGTAGGGTACCTCTTAAACTGAGCCTTTAGGCCCTGTTACTACCTCTATGTCAGTAATGAGAAGTAAATGAAAATAAATACACAAGTAATGCTCCTTGATCCACACAGGGTTTAATATATGCTGATGAGCATCAGTATTTCCAACAACAAAATTATACCTTTCTGCTCATCACTGGTGGACCTTGTTCTCACAATATTGCTACTTATTTTTGTAATGAAAGTCGTCTGAAAGTTGAATCTGCAAGTGAATGTACTGTGGTGTACACAGTGCATAGTTCCCATAAATTTAGCACACAGGAATTTATTTCAGCAGCTACAGCTTTCAGTAGTTCATCAGTTTTGTTTTGCATGAATGTAATTTACCTTTCAGCCACCAAGGGCTTACAGTACAGGTCTTGTATTGAAACAAAACTAGTACTGTAACAGCACTCACATCATGCTCCTGAAGGGGGGGAAAACCCTCATATTTATTCCAAAGTTTTCCAAGCAGTTAAACTCAAATGCAAATGTATATCTCTGCACATTTTTAGAGCAGTGTTAACATTCTGGTTGCACAAGGCTAGTAAAATTACAGTTTCAATAACGCAGCTGTAATTATTTCTATAATACAAGGATGCATAGTCTCTTCCTTTTTTTCTCTTAAAAAAAGAAACCACAGGAAAAGGAAAGGCTATTGAAATGCTATCATATTGTATAGTCACAGGTCTAAGGGAAAGAAATGCTGTCGTCTAAAATGAAATAAATCAGAGTTTCAGAGACAGTCTTATCCATTGGAAATAGCCACAAATGAAGGGGAAGACAAAAAGACATTTCAGGCCTTGAAAGTACAGAGATCTGCAATGTTGTTTGGATTTACCGGCTTTCAAGAAGGACCCATTTCATTTTTTTCAATTCATCAAATTTTTTCAATTCATCAAATTTTACCTTACTAAAGCAGAGAGAATTTGGCCAAGTTTCTGCTATGCCTGTTAGCTTCTTTTATAAAATATGGGCCAGTCTGGTTTTTGTTGAAGTCATTGGGATTTTTGGCATTGATTTCAAGATGAATAGCCAGTGGGTCCCAAGCAGAGAAGAAAGGCATACTACGTCTTACTCAAAGTACAGTTCGGATCAAATGCGGTGAGCTTCCCTGATGCTCTCTTCATGCCTTAGACATTTCTGTTCACAATAACCAACTTCTTCTATAGTCAATTTTACAACTACATTTGTGTTTTAGAGAGGAAATCTAATACTAACCATGGAATCCTGTCAAGAATTCAGTAAATCAAGTGACTTTTTATGGCATTTTACAAGAAAGAAAACTATTCAGGTAAACAGACAAGTCAAAATAGGAATAGGAGACTCCAACTAAGGCGTATGTTATGAATCATAGCCTACTACCCCTGCTGGGATTGAGAGAGAATCTCCAACCCAAAATGAATTCAAACCAGTTCACAGGGGTTCTTAAAGTTCTGCTAAAAAGGGAAGCCAAAATGCTGACAGCTTTATTAGAGCATATAACTCAAAATAAGAACCAATGCATTTTAAGACTTCAAGGGTACCTTTCAATATGAATCTAATTCCCTTTACGATACTGTTGAACTTCCTAAATAGTACTACCTCTTGCTAAAATGTTGTAGGTGTTTATATTTTCATCAGAATGAGGCTTTTTGCCAGCTGGTATTGTTGCCTCTTCAGTAAGTATTCCAGCAATATATGCTGAGTTTCAACAGCTTTTTGTCCATTCAGGATTGCTATGAGCCTTGATACTACAGTGTTCAGGATCATCTAAGAATCTATGGAGTTATAATAACTTTGTGTTGTGAGACCATTATATAAAAAAAATACAGCTAAAATGTTATACTTCTCTGCTTCTCTTTATGTACCAGGTTCTTTCTATGAACATTGTGGAATTTTGCCTAAGCAATCTTCTACAACTGTAAAGAATGCAGCCATCAGAGATATTTATAGAGATATTTATGGTCTACTTTCTTTTCATGGTGCATGTGCACACACGTATATGTATTAAAAATCTTTTGATCTTTTACTGTAAGTCTCAAATATTTGGTAGAGCACTCAGAAGCATTTTTGTGGCCATGCAAGGAATGCAAAGTCAATGCTGTATGGACCCTTCTGGACTGAATGTTTACTGCACATCCATATGGTGGCTGAGGGGTAGAGGGAAGGCACTGGACTTAATGTTCTACGTAACCTCGCTTAGGTCTGTGTTTCTTTTGTGTTTTATTTGCCAAAAAAAAATTTGAAATGGGCTTCAAGCACCATTCATACATGTCCCATCTTATCTCTATCAAGCAAATGTCATGATAGGGTCACATAACAGATTAATTCCTTTAAATCAAACAGGATAAATATTTTAGAGTATAAAATAATATGGAAGATGTTTTACTGTTACAACGTGACAAGTTAATACATTTCTTATGTCATCACAGAAAGAAAAGATTATCTGCTGTCCAAAATATACAAAATACAAGTAGTTTTTAAAATCTGGATTTACTACCAGCTTTAGTGTCCTAGTAAGGAAGAGGGATTCTTCCTTCAAGATTGCTTTTTTTAGATTGTTATAATATAGTGAGTCCTCAGAATATTACTGGAGTGAAAAGAAAGTAATGTCTCATTGAGCATGAAATATCAAGTATCTTAACTAGGTTATTCTATTAAATGTCCCCACAGATACAGTGGACTATTTTAAGCCCACTGAAGGGCAAAAGCTGTACTCGGTATAATGCAAAACAGAGGTCCAGGCTAAATCAGTGCAGGTTCATTGGGATAGGAGACATCCTTCACTGCACCCAGTCACACAAGTTTTTTTGATACTTGAGATGTTCCTCTTTCCCTGTCCTTTACCACTCCTTTTATATCCCCAGCTGTCTCCTGCTTCACCAATTGTTTCATCTGTATTTTATTTTCCAGAAATTTGAAGTGTACTGCAAATAACATCCAAGACTGACCCAATATTATCTCTGTCAGGCAAACATCTTAATAGGGATACATGACAGTTTAATTGATTTTTTTAAAAAACTAGCAAAATAGGAGCAGCATTGTAACATTATGTACAACACTGCAAAGCAGTTGCAGGTTTTCTTC